>OY987331.1:94308246-95534962 GCA_963920685.1 Polydrusus tereticollis
GCAGCCTTCTTTCTTATAAGCTTGGAGTTTTTCCGCCAGTTTAACCTTGCGTTAAAAACCAGTTCCAATACCAATAACCTGGTCTCAGGTCTTCTTACTCTGCTCTTCGAATAGAAAATGCCGGGATTCAAGCGAATCACCCAGACCTAAAGCCATTTTTTTATAGCTCGGATCTGCCTCTGCAGTCTTGTCACCACCAGCCACGGTTGTTTTGACACCGAAGTAAAGTCAGAACTGGCCTGACCAAGGCTTTGTACAAGTTTATCTTGGTTCTATATCCAATTTTACTTTATATGCTAATTACCATCAAACAGACTAATCAAATTGACATAAAAAAGAAAGAATAGCATTACCAGCTTCTTTTACTTAAGACGACGGTAAGGTTATTTAAGCTATTTACCAACAAATTTGGATTGTCTCAGGACGCACTAATCATACTGATGACTCAATAATGAATATTGAAATAAAAAATGGGGAACGGCAGAGTTCATCCTGACTAATATGGTAGGATATTAAAGCAATTTTCCTTAGTATTTGGAACACCTTGATCATGCAACTAACCATAGGAAGTAGATTCTTCTTCTTCTTCTTCTTCCTTAGCCTATGTCCATCCATTCCTGAATGTAGGCCTTTTCCAGTATCTTCCATGTATTCCTGTCCAGGGCTGTTTGTATCCAATTTCTTCCTGCTATTCTTTGAATGTCATCTCGCCATCGCTTTGGTGGTCTTCCTGCATTTCTCTTTGTGGTTCTCGGTTGCCACTGCATTATTTTGTTTGTCCATGTAGACGAGTCTTTCCTGGCGATATGGCCCGCCCATCGCCATTTAAGTTGCTGATGACACAATATTGGCAAAAAAATATCACATTCCGAAAGAGGCAAAGACATTTTTTAATGAAGTAACAGAGTTGTTTGGGAAAAGAGGTTAATTCTGAATGAGGATAAAACAAACACCATTGTATTTAGAACAAAATTATCAAGAGTTGAAACGCCAGAATATCTTGAATTCTGCGAAATAAACTAAATTTTTGGGGCTCCATATAAATGAATTTTTAAACTGGTCGTATCAGATTGATATGATTAAAAAGAAAATGAAGCTCAGTGTGCTATTGTATCAGGCTAGTTAGTAGGTATATGAACGAAAAGACATTAAATGTATTGTGTTTTGCAAATTTTCAGTCAACTATGGAATATGGAATAACATTCTGTGATGGACAAAGTCAGAATATCAAAAAATGAATTGAATCTAGACTGGCAGAAATGTTTTCAGGAATTCAGGCATTTTGACTAAATATGGACTATATATTTATAAGTGTCTGATATTTTCTTTGAAATTTTTCTTTAGATTTCCCTTTTCGCCACAATACAACACTAGAACACATAATGTAAACTATCCTTTGCATCTCCTAGCACTAAGTAGGAGAAGTTCACATTATTGTTCAACAAGCTAGCAGATGAAATGAAAACCATACCGTCTCAGAAGCGATTTAAGCTTAAAATTAAGACACTGCTTATAAATCTAGAACTATATAGTTTGGACGAATTCTTTAATAATTGAGCGGGTTTTCAGGATCTTATTGTAAATTTTAGATGTGGAGGTTGAAATGGAAAGTGTTTAAAAGTCATACTTTTTTATTTAGACACATTCAGTTTTGTTGATGAACTTATACGATATTCCGTCAATACCAGAAGCTGTATTAGATGCTGCAGTTCTTCAACATCACAGTAAGTTTATTAAGCTGCATCCTCGAGTCAAGTACAGTACACGGGGTGCAAAAAAATCCAGTATTGTTCTAGTATAAATGACATTCTTCCAAGTCTCCCAATTATGACATTTTTTTCTCCGAACATCTATGTTTTACGTCTTTGAGGGGGAGGGAGGGGACTTTCTCCTAGTCCCTGTCCCTCGTGGATCCGCCACACCAGCAACTAATGAGCTATTAGCTATTTAGTTCTAGCCTAATTTACATTTATTTGAGTTTTTATTCAGGAGTATTCTACCTGTTTGCCATGTAGCTACACTAATATTCATTCTATATGAGCACACCTGCTTTTCTACTAACATTTTAACTAAACTAATGTGTTTTTCAGTCTTCTTATCATCCCAGTTCTATCCAGAAGCTCGGCATTCTCATGTGTCTTAATGATGTTGTTTACAATTTCCAAACCTAAGTTGCAATAGAGGTCATTGTATCTAGTTTCTAGGATTTCAAATAGCATTATCGATGTTTCTTAATATGATATTTATATAGTTTGGTTCAGCCCCACAGCTGTAGTTATGTAGCTATACCATAAACTCATACAGTTTTAAGGATTTTATTGAATTCACGAGTGTAATGCTGGCTTTAGTCAATTAATTCATATTTAATTGACAGCAACTTTCGTTTTTTTTTGTCAATTTCTTGCTACTATTTCTCACTGCACGAGTATCAATGCAATCAACTAAGGTGGCTATAGTATCGTAAGATAAACGAAAACGGTCTCAAAGTATGTCGTGGAGTTAATGACGCATGCCTTGAATCATTACTCTTGAAAGGTAACGTAACTCAGATAAAAGGTAAAAGTAAATAAAATACAGAGTGACAAAAAAGTCGCGCATAATGCTTGTAACTTTTGAATTACCTCGTATACGAAAAAGTGACCTTTATGAAAGTTGCTCAGTAAATTATACCCCACATTTTGTATCTGCATAAATTTTTGCTGTCATTTCTGGTTTGGTTGCCATAGAGACCAACTTACTTTTTTTAAATGGAATGATTGCATATTTGGATTCTACTGAGAAAACTCTGAATTTTTTTGTATTTCAAATTTTTATTTATTTGAAAGGGCAACAAACTTTATAATATCAAAATAAATAGCCTAAAAAATTGAACAACTTAACATCGGAATAATAAACAAGTGAAACCTTTTCAGTGGATGAAGTGTTCAAAATGACCACCATTTTCTGCTAAGCAGAGCGCCAGTCGATCCCTGAATCCGTCTACAACGTTTAAAAGGAAGTCCTCTGTAATAGCCCGAATTTCAGCACTAATTCTTACTTTTAAAGATTCTTATCATTTGGACGGTTAACGTAGACTTTGTTCTTCAAGTGTCCCCATAAAAGGAAGTCGAGCGGGGTTAAGTCCGGGAATTGCGCTGGCCAGTTAGTAACAATTCTGCCTATCAAACGTCTTGGAAATTGTTCGCTTATGTATTGTCTAACATTTGCCGCATAATGCGCAGGTGCTCCGTCTTGCTGGAACCATACCTGTTCGTTTATGCCATTATTTACACCCGGTAAAACCATTCTGCAAGAAGGAATTATGTGATTCCTGAGGAGGTCCAGATGTTTTTCGCCATTCAAATTACAATTTATGAAAAAGGTCCCACAATATGTCTACCAACTATGCCCGCCCAAACATTAACTTTTTCGGGCCTCTGAGTATGACCTTCTAACCTAACTAACCAGTGAGTATTCTCAGCAGACCAATAACGATAATTGTGTCTATTAACAATGCCATTTAAATGGGGAGTAGCTTCATCAGAGAAAATGATATTTGTTGCGAAGTTATTATCGTTATTGCATCCTTCCATCATGAGCTTACAAAATTCAGCTCTTCTATCAAAATCGTCCTCGCTTAACTCTCCTGCTTAAACAAATTTTTCACTGACTGATGAGACACATTAAACTCTATTGCCATTGGCCTGGATGATTGTGTTGGATTTTCATGTATTGAGAGCATGATATCCAAAGCTTTGTCTCCCCCGGTTGCTGTTTTAGGTCGACCTGATCTAGCGGCTTCCCTAACACTGCCTGTTTCTTGAAATTTCTTTACCACTCGACACACCATTGACTGATTTATTGGGGGTATATGTGGATATAATTCATTGAAAAGTTGACAAACCTGATCTTGCGATCTCTACATATTTCCGTAACCGTTCATTATTAAAATTTCAACTCGTTGTTTCTCATTCAGATGAACCATAGTGTAAGCAAATTAGAAATCAGACAACAGAAAATTAAATAGGAACTCAAAATTGACACCAAGGGCTGTCATGAAAACACCTTGACTCAACTGGTGGGTATTAGGTAAGAATAACTATAATTAGGAAGTTTTTCATTTTTAAGCTGTCATTATCTCGGAAACGCTTGCAGATTTGATTTGGTGAAAATTTGAAATACAAAAAATTCAGAGTTTTCCCAGTAGAATCCAAATATGCAATCAAATGCAGGGTATTCCATTAAAAAAAAGTAAGTTGGTCTCTATAGCAACGAAACCAGAAATGACAGAAAAAATTCATGCAGGTAGAAATGTGGGTATTAATTTACCGAACAAAGTTCTCGTATACGAGGTAATTCAAAAGTTACAGGCATTATGCGCGACTTTTTGCCACTCTGTATATTGTTTGTTTTTCTTGAGTTAACATTTATTTGCATTGATTCAATCAAACGTTTTTTCTATGTGCTTAATTTTCTTAACCTCAGGACTTGACAGTTCTATTTCTTAATGCCTTTACCTTTTACATAGGTTACCTTTTAAGGGTAATAATTAAACACATGCGTAAATGATTCCACGGAATTCTTTGATTTTTTTCATCATACTATATCTTCCATTAAAGAAATATCATAGGTACTGTTGTATAATACCTTCAGAGGAGCCTTTAAGTTACTTAGTTTAGATGGGTTGATCAAGTTCATAACACCAAATATATTATAAACAAATTGGAAGAAGACACAAAATTGATAAGGGTTAATTATTATTTGACACCGGATAATTCTAGGCTAGAGTCAAAAACATTATTTCCTAATGAATTGGAACTATCTGTCATTTGTATGCCCCTTGAGATGTGTTCATTACTTTAATCTTATAAGTATTTAGCATTTCAATTAAAAAATATATACGGGATTGGGAAAACTATAGGATTAAAATTTGACTGTGTATACCATTTGTCAGTACCATGTTTTCCTGTAATTTGTGCAACCCTGTATATACAGTGTATAAATAAAATCTGGAAACGGCTTAATAACATCACAATTTATTGGCCGACTTAAACCAAAATCGGTACAGTTATGTACCAGGATCTGACGCACCGAATGACGATAATAGCGTTGTTGCCAGCTTTTTAGTTTGTCTGGAATTCGAACGAATTTTATATTTTTAAATGTAACACCCTGTATATGTTTTCATTTATAGTTTTTACTTTAAATTTGTTACACTTTTTGTTTAACATACTTTGTTCCTAATATCAGTACTTTTCGAAATATCGACGTGCTTTAAAAATACCAACAAATTGTTTATGTTATTTTTTTATTTATTAATAAATAAAACACCAGTTCAGTTTTGATGTAAAGTCATAAAAGGTGTAATTTTTACATGCAAAAATGTTTTTATCTGAAAGTGAAAGAAATACAATTCTTATGATGAGAGGATATGGCGATAGGGTCAGGTCTTACGAAGAGCTTAAAAATCTATTTAATGACGCATTTCCAATCCGAAATCCAATTTTAAAAGCAACTGTTCTAAAAACTGTCCGACGGTTTGAAGATATTGAAAGTTGTAGAGATAAGCGACGATCAGGAGGACCAGCAGTAGTAGATGAAGAGAAAAATTCAGAAATTTTACAACATGTTGTTGGAACCCCTATTTCTTCATTAAGAAAAGTTTCTCAAGTAAGTGACGTCTGCTTCAAGTCCGTCCATAGTGTTTTAATAAAACATAAATATCACCCTTTTAAAATACATGTAGTTTAAGAGTTGTCAGAAGATGATTATGAGCGAAGAATTAAGTTTTGTGATATTATGATGTCAAGGTTTGACCAAAATAACCAGTTTTTCAAATTTATAGTATTTTCGGACGAAGCAACATTCATGTTAAATGGTAAAGCCAATAGACACAACTGTAGGTTTTGAGCAAATGAAAATCCCCACTGGATGAGAGAAGGTCATACACAACGCCCTGGAAAATTAAATGTGTGGGCTGGGCTTCTGGGTAACCACAAGATCGGTCCATTTTTTATTGATGGAAATTTGACATCACAACTTTACCTTGAGCTTTTGGAAACGCAAATAGTGCCTACCATACGAAATATAATGGGTCCAAATTATGCAAGTACATTCTTCCAACAGAACGGAGCTCCTCCCTATTTCGGTCAAAACGTGCGCGAATTTTTGTACAACACTTTTCCGAATAGGTGGATCGGTAGAGGGGGTACAATCGAGTGGCCACCTAGGTCTCCTGATTTGTCGCCTAACGATTACTTTTTATGGGGACACTTAAAGAACAGAGTTTATACCACAAAACCTCAAGATTTGGCCGATTTGCAGCGTCGAACTTTGAAGGAATTCAAATTAATAACGCCAGAATTTTTTTTTTCAATTAGCACATTGTCAAGCTGTATAGGGAAAACAGTTTGAACATTTAATATAAAAAATATATTTTTTCCCGTTATTTCGAAAACTACTGATATTAGGAACAAATTATGTTATACCAAAAGTGTAACAAGTTTAAAGTAAAAAGTATAAATGAAAAAATATACAGGGTGTTATAATTAAAAGGACAAAATTCGTTCGAATTCCAGAAAAATTAAAAAGCTGAAAACAACTCCAATATCGTCATTCGGTGCGTCAGATCCTCTTACACAACTATATGAAATTTGGTTTAAATCGGCCAATAAATTGTGATGTTATTAAGCCGTTTACAGACTTTATACACACACTGTATAACAAATAATCGTAAATATATAAATTGGCTTAAATCTGATCAATCAAACAATCAAATTCAAATTTTTTGCTTTTTATTGCATTATTTACTTTACAGAATGATAATGGTATCGGTTTTTTTTTTCTACGCCCCTGCTCAAGATGCCTTGGGTTATTCTTCGTCGCAGCAGCAGTAACAGCAGCACTGTAACCAGTTTGGCTGGTCATCTGTCCTCTATATTCTATCGTAATGTCACTGCAAGTAACAAGGCGGACTTTTCCAATTACACCAATAAAATTAAGACCATGTTACCAAAAAGCTGAGGGGTTTCGTTGCATCTTTTCAGATAGGTATCTTATTACTTTACATATTCCTTTTTTTTTGTTTATTCGTTACGTATTGTTTGAACTTGAATTTGAGGTATTTTTATCACTTTCTGTTATAGTCTATCTTTAAATGGCGCGAAGTAATAAATGCTCATTATATATGCAAAACGCATACCGGGGGAATCAACAACATTTTAGATAGGTATCATTCCTTAAAATCTATTGTGTTTACATTAAAAGATCCAAATAATGAGCATTCTTTAGGTAGGTAGGTTCACTCTGAATTTATCGCAAGCTATTGTTATATTTGAGATTTTACCATTGTTATTGGAAAATCCCTTTGTCAGGAGCGTGTATGGGGGAAGTTTTTAAATTGAAAATCTTAAACATGCTTATTCTCCTAAAACTGTGTTATGTTATATTCGTAGGTATTTATAACATATGAAAACATTTAAAAAATCGTATTAGTTAACTAATAAATAAGAATGGGTGGTAAAGTGTGTACCAAGGTATACCGTTTGACTTAATGGCTGCAATAAAACCCCTCATAAACTCGGCTTTCGTTTTCGCCTAGACGCAGAGACGTATTAATGCCAGTTTATAATAACAATAGATAGGTACATTACTTGACGGGTTCTCAAAATTAATAAATTATCTAATTAAGGTTTTCTAGAAACAACTTAATTATTAGGATATTTTTGAAAACTTTTTAGTTACAGGTACCTGATTATTGAACACATGTGGCATCAAGTTAAGGCAAAAGTTAGAACTCAAAATAGCACACCTACTCTTAGTGGCAGTGTAATAGAGGTAATAAAGAAAGTTTTCGGTGAAATGCTGGAAAAACTCGGTTAACCATGTCTTAAAAATTAAAGACTTTTATATAACTACACAACAAAGCGAAATACATCCTCTTATTATAAATGTGGATGATAGTGATAGCGAGACTGAATTAGGAATAGATTAAAACGTTTTATAATTACATTTAAACCTTCTGTGTATATTACTGTATAGTACATGTAAATATTTTTTTATAAGTGGGTATAGGTACCAATATTGTCTATTGCAATTATTACTATTTTCACACTTGTGCCTATATTAAATTAATAAACAAAACGTTTTATAATTACAATTAAACCTTCTGTGTATATTGCTGTATAGTAGGTATATGTAAATTTTTTGTATAAGTAGGTATAGGTACCTTTATTCTATATTGTAATTATTAGTATTTTTACACTTGTTTTGTACCTATAATAAATTCATAATTATATAATACGAGTAATGGTAATAAACATTGCTACTATAAGGTATTACCACAAGAATAAATAACAACTTATTCTTGTGGTATTACTATGACATTTCATTTAACTACAAAATCCGTCCTGTGCAAAGCTTTTACCCCTTATCTCATTTCATTTTAGTAATATAAACAGTGATGCCAGCTCGGACCAGGTAGATTAGGCTGGTTGGCAGGCTCATCGATAGTTTTATATGGGTAATTTTACCACTAAATTATTTAAAAACGTAGGTTTGGCAATCGAACAGGTAAACAGGGTTTCTTTGGGTGTTTACAATATAATGAAACTATTATTAAGCCATTAAGAAGTTTTATTGCAGTCATTAAACCAAACGGTATACCTTGGTACACACTTTACTATTTTACATAATATAATTACAAAAACAATATATAATACAGAATCTTACAAACAAAGTATTTTTAAAAATCGAATATTACTTTGTCGTTATGGCTTAATCATAGTCCGATTCGGGAGATGAACTTTTATTAACATCGTTTATAATAAGCGATTCAACCATTTCCACGATTTTATATCTACCTGCCACATTTTGGCTTCTTCTTTTATCACATGATCGATAGACGTTTTTCACTTTTCCGCACTGATTTTACCCATAGCTTCATTAAGGAGTCTTTTTAAATTCAGTATTTTATAACTCGTGTTTTTTTCTGGCGACTTCTGTCTTTAATTGAGCCCATATAAGATTGAGTTTAATTCGTAGTGGTAAGAAGGGAGTCTGAGCACAGATATTCCTCGTAATTTTGCCATTTCATGGACTACACATTTTTAGGTAAATTGGCTGGTACTAATAGTTCTTTTTATTTAGGAATCTAATGGAAATTCTATTTGTCTTAAACTTAGCCATTCTGTTATTTCACTTTTACGCCACGCACTTGTCGGTAATTTTTCCGTCAGTCTAGAAAGTTAACTTGCATTGTTCAATACAATTATTGCATCTTGTGGAATAAGATCCAACATTTGCTCGAACCATTCTTCAAAGACATCGGAATTCATATCTTCGTGATAGTCTCCTGTATTTTTTAGATTGGAACATCAGTATACCACCTATAATGAAGCCTTCAGAATTTCCAAAATGGGTTATGATAAGTCTATGTACTTTTCCAGATGGCGGTCTTAATCCTGTGGACAATCCTTCCAAAAGAGCTTCTCTTGAACTTTTATTATTTTCATCCTGTCAAAATGTAGTCACAGTGTGGCCTTCATTTAGCTATGTTTCGTCTAGGTGAAATAATTTCTTGTTTTCTTCTCGGACTTTTCGGATGCTTAAGTAATTTCTTATCCAACAAACGATTTCTTTTCTGTCTATTAAATTCGATTGCCTATTATGCTCTTTTCACCGAAAACCCATTTTTTTTAATAATTTCCAAAGCGTACTTCTACATATAAATGGTGAGTCCTGATCTTCTCGGATTGAGGACAAAATTTTGTCCAGCGCGGGAATTTCTTTCTTTAAAAAGAAACTATAAACTTTTCGCCTTATTCTCTGCATTGAAACATCATCCAACTCATGTTTTGATCGTCCTGGAGTTTCTGGAGGTTTGGCGCCAACACTTTTTTCTTCTTTTAAAAGTTTATGGCATATCTGCTGTAAATTGCACTGCATTGTCAACACTTAAATCCGCATTCTTACTTTTGATAAAATTGTAACAGTTAAGTACATGGACCGACTCTAGGGCGTTTAGTTTGTTGAAAATTCTCCATCTTTAATTGAGAACACACTGACACTTCACACTTTGACTAGTTTCACTGAGAAACAACCACCCAAGGTAGGTATGTATAGATATAAATAGGTGTATTATTCCAATAGAGGCACCCATGAAGGCATAATACCCACATAATTAGCAAACAGGTAACCAGGATTAGATACGAAAAAAAAAGGAATAAAATGATTAGAGCAGAAACGGAATAAGTACCTAGGCTCTAATTAGTTTTGATAAAATTGCTTTCTAAAATTCCAGGTAAATGGTACGGCTGTAAATAATTTTATGCTTAAAAAATTTAATATTAAAATAAATATTTAAAGACAAAACTTGCATTTAATGTCAATACTTGTACTAATTCTGTAGAAATTTAAAAATTCAGGCCTATTTAAATCTATACATGCTGTTGTGGCTCGTGCTTCCCTGGATCGGGTTCTATTCCGGGAAATTATACACTAACCAGGTTTTTACTTATTTTTTTATTTTAATTGACGACAAGACATTTTTTGACATTCTCGCTTGCTGCGGGAGAGAGAGCTGAGAGCGTCATGTCTCTATCTCTCTCGAAGGTAATCTCCGTGCGACGTTGCCGCACATTCTTAATACTATTTAGTACAGATAAATACACAACTCTTAACATAATTGCCCCCCTTGAAAGGCTAAGGCTTTCGAAACAATACAGATCAAAAAATAAATATAAATGCCAAATTGCAAAAAATTAAACATGATTGTAAAAAATCTTTAGTCCCTTTCACTTGTCGGTAGCAAAGATAGTTTTGACACAGCTCGTCGCACTGTCCCATTCTTAGCCTTTACACTCACTACTCTGGTGACACAGTCTTTTCCGGGGTGGATTTCAACTATTCGACCCAACGGCCAAACCATAGGTGGAACGTTATCTTCTTTGATTAACACCAAGGAGCCGACGTGCATTTTCGAAACACTATCGAACTGCCATTTGTTTCGAACCTGGAGCAGATGGAGATATTCCTTGGCCCAGCGCTTCCAGAAGTGTTGACGTATAAGCTGGATATGTTGGTATCGTTTTGTAAAATTAACCTTGGAGTTGGTTGTGTCCCTTTCGGGTATGGCTGTTAGCTGCATGCCGATCAGAAAATGGGCTGGGGTAATAACTTCGAGGTCATTAGGATCGGATGTGAGAGGAATCATAGGCCTTGAGTTTAAAATTGCCTCGATTTGCACGGTTAAAGTATAAAATTCTTCATAGTGTAAAAGATTGCCATTCAGTACACGCTTTAAGTGATGTTTGCATGATTTTACCGCAGCTTCGTGTAAACCTCCGAAGTTGGGCGACCTTGCCGGGATGAAATGCCACTTAATTTCTGAATGCGTTAAATAATTTTGAAAACCATTTGCTTCGACTAATTTCTGAGTTGAAATTAATTCATTATTGCAACCTACAAAATTTGTCGCGTTATCTGAATAAATATCTGTGCAGAAACCTCGCCTCGACACAAATCTTTTCAATAAACTGAGAAATCCGCTGCTAGTCAAATCCGATATAACTTCAATATGAACTGCTTTTGTTACTAAGCATACAAACATACATACATATCCCTTTATTACCTTGTTGGTTCGTGCTTTACTAGCTCTGAGCTCAAATGGTCCGGCGTAATCTACAGCAACAGACAAAAACGGGCGCGACGCGGTAATTCGAGCCTTAGGTAACTCACCCATTATTGGTATTATACTAGCGTGTGGGCTTGCCCTAAAACATTTTAAACATTTCCGAATGCAAGATCTCACTGCGTGTTTACCATTAATCGGCCAGTATTTCTGTCTTATATGAGACAAAGTACACTGTACACCAGAATGAAGAGTTCGTTTGTGTTCGAAGTCAATTACTAGATTTGTAAAGGTATGCTTTGCTGGTAATAATATCGGATGTTTTATATCATAGCTCAAATTTGAAAGCTTTAATCTACCGCCTAGCCTAACTAATCCTTTATCGTCAAGAAACGGTGATAAAGATTTTAATTTGCTTTTGTTAGATATACAATTTTTAGCTTTCAAGTCTTGAATCTCCTTAGAAAATGATTCATGTTGTACTATTTTAATCAAAACTGTAGTACTCGATTGAGTTTCTGCTATAGTTAAAGCTCCAATTTGCCTACTTTCCTTAGGTAATTTTAGATTATTACAAAATCTTAGGCAGTAAGCAGTGACACGTATCAATTGATTTAGGCAAGCAAATCTTTCAAAGATCTCCAATATTTCAAAGACTTGTTCTTGCGCCACGAATGTAGTGGACCGAATTTCGGGAGCACACACCTTTGAACGTGAAACGTCCGAAATATTGCAATTTTTAGGCCACTCCTCGGTTTTCACGAAGAACCGAGGTCCGTGCAGCCAAAGCTTTGAATTAATTAAGTTTTTTAAACTACTTCCGCGAGAGATAATATCGGCGGGATTATTTTCAGTAGAAATATAATTCCAATCGCTAATTTCTGTTAATCGGTGAATTTCTGATATTCTATTTGCGATAAAGGTTTTCCAAGTTTTTGGTTCATTCGAAATCCAACATAATACAATGGTCGAGTCTGTCCAAAGCATAGTTCGATCTATATTCAATTTTAAAGCATCTCTACATTTTACAAGCAACTTAGCAAGTAACAATGCACCCAACAATTCAAGTCGCGGCAGCGATAACGATTTTAATGGGCTTACTCTAGACTTAGCACAAAGCAAGTGACTTTCTATACCACCGTTTTTATCTATGGACCGCAGATAAATACAACATCCATATGCACGCTCGCTAGCGTCGGAGAAGCCATGGATTTCGATTAGTTCTGGTTGTGCAATTAAGACATGACGAGGTATGCGAATTGACCCAACTTGCGAGAGTTCAATCTTTAGATTCAACCATTCTGTAATCATTTTTTCCGGAACATCGTCATCCCAGTCAATTTGCAATTGCCACAAACTTTGAATTATAAGTTTAGCCCTTATCGCTAGGGGACCTAAGATACCGAGAGGGTCAAATATTTTTGCTATGACAGAAAGTATTGCTCTTTTCGTAATTTTTTTATTTTCTAATGAGATGTTTTGATAATTATATTCGAAATTATCGAGAGAGGGATTCCAAGAAACGCCTAATGTTTTTACACTCGAATCATTCGCGATTAAATAGTTTACATTTTGTTGAACACCTGCCTCACGTTCGAGAAGCCTGGGATCATTTGACTGAAATTTTCGAAGTTCAAACCCGTAATTAGCCAAAATTTTACAAATATTCGTTTTCAGACTATCAAGAGATTGAAATTCCTCAGCGCCCGTTAATAAATCGTCTACGTAAAAATCAGAATTTATTATATCGCTTTCTACGGGCGATTCCTCTAAAATATCAATCGCAACTTGACGCAAGCAACGTGTTGATAAAAATGACGCCGGTGCTGTACCGTAAGTTAATGTATTGAGTTGAAAATGTTTTACTTCATCTTCAGGGGAATTGCGCCAAACAATTCGTTGCAAATTCCGCTCTTCTTTATCAATCAATATTTGTCTATACATTTTTGTCAAATCACCCACCAAAACAACATTATGTTTGCGAAATCTAATTAAAACAGTAAACAAATCATTTTGTACCGTAGGGCCGACTTTCAATACGTTATTTAATGAAATGTTGTTGGAGGTCTTACATGCAGCATCAAATACAACCCTGACCTTGGTTGTCGTGCTCTCTGGTTTTTCTACGCAATGGTGGGGTATGTAATAAATCGGGGTGTTTTCAGAAAGAGAATCGCGTGGTATTTCTGACATGTGGTTAAGGTCCATATATTCTTGCATAAAACATTTATAGGATGTCTCAAGTTCGGAATTTTTAGCTAGACGTCTTTCGATCGAATGCAACCTGCTAATAGCCGTTTGCTGTGACTCGCCTAACTCACGAAAATTTTCCTTTAAAGGAAGTTTCACAACAAATCTACCGCTTTCATTTCTAGTCGTGGTTTTAACAAAATGGCTTTCACATTCGAGCTCTTCTTTAGTCATTAGTGACTGTGGATTTGAATTTACTTCTTCTACTAACCAAAAATTTTCAATACTATTCTTTAATGAGTCTTGAGAAAAGAAACAATTCGAGAGCATAACATCTGATTTTAATATGTGTCCTTTACCATCGGGAACCTGACCAGCTGCAATCCAGCCAAGTAACGTTTTTTGCAAGATTGGTAGGTTCTTTCCTAACCTTATCTGCCCGGCGCACATAAGTTCGAAAAAAACTTCGCAACCTAAAAGCATATCTATTTCAGATGGAGTATTAAAATTTGGATCCGCTAGTGATAATTCCGTTGGAATATTTAATTTAGAATAATTGAAATATTTTTGAGGACATACCTCTGAAATGACCGGTAATACCAAAAATTTTAATTTGTTTTTGTAGTCGGAATGTTGGGACGAAAAGCGTATTTCGACGCGTTTTGATATGTTAGTCTTTATTTGACTTATACCAACGACTGGAATATCAATTTTTTCAGTTTCCAAATTTAATTTTTTAATCATTGATAAAGTTACAAAATTAGATTGTGATGCACAATCTAGTAATACTCTACAAGGTACCGAGTTTTTATCTTTATCATACGTGTTTATGATAGCCGTGGAAAGTAAAATGAAATTATTCAACGAATTTTGACAAGTCACAGACATAATTGGACCGGGTATATCCGCGTTCTCGTATTGTTTGACTTGCGAACAAGAATTTTCAGTTTCTGCTACAAATGCTTGACTTGGTACTTGAGTTCTATTTGAAGTTTCCGTTACATTATTTTCAGTTACCTGACTTACATTTGAATGATTCGCGTTTTGATTAACTTGTTCTTGAGACTGATGTAGTAAAGTAGCGTGACGTCGTTTGCAAATCTTACAGCCCGAAGACCTGCACTCATCAGTTTTATGCCCATATCGAAGGCAATTTGTACATAAATTTAACTTTTTTGCTTGACTGAACCGATTCGTCACAGAAAGTTGCTTAAACTTATCGCAAAAATAAATAAAATGCCGCTCTTTACAGTGCGGACACCTTGGTTGATAACTGGTATTATTTGTTGTCACAAAAGATCTAGACTCGACTATTCTTTTGTGGAAGTTTGAGTTAAAGCTATTAGAAACTGATTTCGTGTCTAAAACCTCCAAAATCTGGCAACGCTCAGTCAAAAATTCGCTAAATTGCTCAACTTTTGGAGATAGCTCATTTTTACAAAAAACTTCCCATTCCCGTCTGCTATTAATATCTAATTTTGACACTAGAATGTAAATTAAGATTGCGTTCCATTCTTTCACATTTTCACCCAATGACTCAAGAGACCGATAACTTTTAAAAAATGTGTTTGCAAGACTACGAAGTGAAATGTGAGACTCTTTAATTACGTTCGGAATTTCCATGATTTCCTTTATATGTGAATTTATTATTATTTTTTTATTTTCGTATCTGCTTTGTAACAGTTCCCAAGCAATTTTATAATTTTTGTCAGTGGCCGATAAAGAGGCTAGAAGATTTTTTGGTTCATCCTTCAGCGCGCCTTCCAAATAAAAGAATTTCATTACATCGGGTATTGAGTTATTATCGTGTATAATAGCCTTAAACATATCTTTAAACTTTTCCCAATCGCTATAATTCCCTGCAAACTCCGGTAATTTAATTACGGGTAATTTTGTCGATAACGATGGCAACATCGCACTACCAGTCGCTCCGTCGGCATTACAGCTCCCTACAAGCATGCCGTGTGCCGCCGGCCGATCGTATTGAGTGTGTTTCTCTCGCCAATGGCTATCGAGAATATTTTGCGCGATCGCCAAGGAATCATAAAATCGAGTTTCGAATGCTTCTCGCTCTTGAAACAATTCTTCTTCATTGTAATTATCGGGAAAATCACTAAGCAATAATTCTTCGAACTCGGCTTGTACGTTTTGAAATCTAACTAAACTTGATTTTATGCTTTCAAAGCGTATTGTTAATAATTCGATTTGTTGATTTTGAATATCAAACTTGCTCATGAATGTTTGAAACCGTGTTAATTCGCCTTTTATTTGAGCTCTGCTGTTTTTTACGCGTTTTAAATCAAAATCGGGATTTGTATCACCTACAGACATTTCGAGTTGTTAATTTTTATTAACAAAGAGTAATGTAGAAAATTTTAAGGATTCTGCACAACTATTTACGATCTTCTTTGTTATTAAAGTATGGAGATCGAGTATTTCGTGGCAATATTTTGCATAATTCTTTACGATATTGTTTATTATTATTATTAAAGTATCGAGATCGAGTATTTCGTGGCAATTTCAACATAAACCTACGTGGATTAGAATAGGTAAAACAATTTGAAGGGTAGTAAACATAGTCAGAAAATTGGAAAGGACTGACCTTTTTCGCTCGTGATGCTAACCCAACAAAACAGCCATTTTTTCTGTCATCATTTCTTCATATCTTGCCTCAATCTCGCTGGTATCTGGGGGAGAAGGACCAATGTTGTGGCTCGTGCTTCCCTGGATCGGGTTCTATTCCGGGAAATTATACACTAACCAGGTTTTTACTTATTTTTTTATTTTAATTGACGACAAGACATTTTTTGACATTCTCGCTTGCTGCGGGAGAGAGAGCTGAGAGCGTCATGTCTCTATCTCTCTCGAAGGTAATCTCCGTGCGACGTTGCCGCACATTCTTAATACTATTTAGTACAGAT
The DNA here is from genome assembly GCA_963920685.1 of Polydrusus tereticollis. NCBI lineage: Eukaryota > Metazoa > Arthropoda > Insecta > Coleoptera > Curculionidae > Polydrusus > Polydrusus tereticollis. The sequence goes on from OY987331.1 coordinate 94,324,966, forward strand.
AAATACACAACTCTTAACACATGCCGAGAGAACTTGCACGCCCATGGAGAAGACGGTTTTGATTGATTTATTACTTCGAATCATTTAAAGATAGACTATAAAGGTATAAATACTCTAGATGTTTGGATAGGCTTCTGTTTGCTCCGCCAATTTGAGTCAATTACTTGATCACTATTTAGTTAGCAATAAATACCTAGTTTAAAATCAAACACCTTACTTACTTTAATTGGTTTGAAAACGAATAAATGTACAAGGTGTCTATAATATGTCATGGGTGGTGTATATATATTGCAATAGGAAAAAAACCTGGCTTAAAAAGCTAAAGTTAAAAATAACATTTAGGAATATGTCTCCTTTCAAGAGCCACTTACTGTTCATGTCATAATTTTATCAGAGTGAAAGTAGCAATCATGAGAAAAATCACAAAAATTATGGCAAAAATCACAAAAATTTGGCAATCTGTGGAGTGTAGAATAGCAAAGCGCCGGAGACAATATTTTGTTTGGGGGTCACATCCAAAGGTTTGCAAGAATTTATTTAAAAGCAGAGTTGAGTATCTACAGATCGTGTATTCTAGCTTAAGCTCCAAGATTCGCAGATGATAGAAAAGGAAAGTCGGTGTACGACAGATATACGTCAGTGTACGACAGAGATACCTATTGTAATTTCTCCTGCGCATCCGAAGGTCATGCTATATTGCTTGACTTGTAGCAAAGAAAATTTTGCGTAGATATAATTTTTTTTTGCTTTACACATACAGGGTGGCCGTTTAGTGTGGCAAAGTAGAATAGCTCCGCTTGTATTTATAATACACAAAAGATGTTAATATAAAAGTTGAAGGACAGTAAGTGAGTTATAACTGGCTCAACAAAGAGGAACAAGAATTTTATTTATTTTTTAAGTAGAACATCTTATATCTTACCATATTTTTGGTTTCTACATAAAGTTACAATTATTATTTTTAGTAAGTTTACATAAAAAGAATTAGAAAATCAATGAATCCCGTTTTTAGGCATATATGGGTTTTAATAGTGATGCCTTCATATTTATTGTAATTATTTATGGAATTTTTAGGGCTAAATATGATTGTTTAGTTTAATACAGTCGACATCGTTCCCTCCCAAAATGAAATTGGCGGCAGAAAAAGTATTTTTCCTACAACTTGGTTTCATTAATTCCTGATTGAAAGGTCAGTAAATATGGGTTGTTATTGATTAAATCTCGGTATCCACATTTCTGTTTGTCTTTTACTATTAAACAAACGAAAACGGCTCCCATACACTGCCCTTAATTTAATATAAACACAATTTTATTATAGGGTAAGTGTGGGAGAGATGCCGCGGTTGGAGAGATGCCGCACCCTGCGTAATTTGGCCCCCACGTATCAGATGGCGCCACAAAAAATTTATTTAATAAAGAGTGCTGTTCAATTACGTATTATTCTGTGCTATGTGCGTTTAAACAAACGGTTTGTGATTTGTCGAGCATTTTGCAATCGTAAGTATTTAATTTAGCCAAAAAAGTTTATTCGTTAGTTTAGATTATGGAATTACAAAGTGCTTGTTAAAAGTTTTGCATGTTTGCGAAATTTGCTGTTGTTTTGGGTCTTTCTTAAAGGTATTGTGCAAATGTTAGGATAACAATGTTTACAACGTCGAGAATAATGGCATGCGGCGTCTCTTCCAACAAAAAGGATAGACGCCGCTCTGAACGTCGGTATAGATGCCGCATGGTGCCACAGGAGTTAAATACCTACTAAAATAAGGAATTACTGTATTTTTCAGGTATATCATGCCACGTAAATATCAAAGATCTTTAACTGCTCTCGAAAAGAGCATTTGGACAGAAGAACAACTATTTGAAGCTGTTTAAAAGTTAGGGATGATCTGCAATCCTAACAAGCTGAAAAAGCGTATTTTAATCAAGAAGCTCAGCTATGGATTAAGAATCATAGTTCAAGAAATTTAACCAGATATCAAGCTGGTACAGTAATCGGTAAAGCATGGATAAAAGCAGCCAGTGTAGGAAATGCTGTTAACGGGTTAAAGCTACAGAAATATTTCCTTTCGATCCAAATACTATTCCAGATCACTTTTATACCATGCTTGAGTCGGCAACTGATACTCCAAATAGTCGTTCGAAAACACCTTTACCTGAGCTTACTCTTCCAGAACCAGACCCTTCATGGAAAACACCCACTCCTGAATATACGAGTCCAGAACCAAGACCATCATGTTCTTTCCATCAAAATATAAGTAGGTACAAATTCCCACACTATTTCAACAGAGAACAAGGAGGTAATCATTACACCAAGCAAACATTTGCCAGAAGTTTCACCAATTCTTGTCATACCAGCTTCCTTTAGCAAGAGGCTAAAACAAGGTGCAACAGTTCTAAACTCTCCACAAAACATTGCAACAAAAAAAAAAAACAAAAACAAAAACCTTGAGAAAAACAAAAAAGAAAACAGAAAATAAATTACGCAAATATAAGCCAAAAGCGTATGGTAAAAATTAAGCCCATTAAATTAGATTAAAAAGAGTTTAAAACAACCCCAGATATCAGAAAAGGATATCTGGAGTAAGAGCGACGAAGAACCTCTATTAAAAAAGATAAAGACGTTGGTAATGATTGTTCTTGTATCAAGTGTTTTGAGCAATATTCGAAGACGACAAAAAAAGTTGATTGGATACAGTGTACAAAATGCCAACAATGGCTACATGTAACAAGTACAATGTGCGGCGACATTTGTACCGTCTGTTCAAGGGAAGAGATGCCCAAAAAATGTACAAACACTTTTAAGGTGTGCGGCATCTCTCCTTTTGTGAGGCATGTCTCCTTTTTGAATGGGGCGTCTGTCCTTAAGGGTAAGGGAGAGATGCCATTTGCATATGATTTTTGTTTATATTATTTTATTTGTTTGTATAAAAGTTTAAATGTTTATTCTTACATATTTTCAAAGACTACTATGTATGTTAACGTTTGACCAAGGTTGGAGATAATACATGTTTTTAAACAAAAATTGTACAATTTTTTTAAAATGTGCGGCAACTCTCCCGCACTTACCATATTTTAAGAGCATTATAAGTCTAAACATAATAGTTTCCGAGATATCGACCTTTGAAAAATGACATTGTTGAACTTTGACGGCTTCTAACTGCATAACGGTACGTCTTAGAGCAAAACGGTTTACGTGTCCCTATCTTACTTTTTGATTACCATCCTAACTGTATTTTCGGATTTTGTGTTACATTCGGTTTGACCGGAAGTTGACACTTTTACAAAATACACTATTAAAAAAAAATTCTTGTTCCTCTAGAGTCTAGAGTGACCCTATAGAGTCAAACATAATTTCACGTTATAACTCACTTACTGTCCTTCAACTTTTATATTAACATTTTTTGTGTATTGTAAATACAAACGGAGCCATTCTACTTTGCCACACTAAACGGCCATACACCCTGCTAGCTCTTGCGGTATATTCGTTTTTATTAATTATATTCTCAAAAATGCGTTTTCTCCAAATATTTAATTATACAATAAAGGGTAACAACAATATTATATTTAAATCAGATTTTCTATTTTATGAGAAGTGAAAAGAATCTTTATACAAGTCGCGCGAGGCCTGTCTTACCAATATCCCATTAACCACTAATATAAATGTATTTCTTAATACCGCCTTTTCAAATTCAAATTACCTTTTTTACCTTTCCCATTAATTTATACGCTCCTGAATACGTAAATAATAACGTAACCAGATACTTACAGCCCCCAAAACCATGTCGATTATTTATTAACCTATAATCCTCGACTTCCACTCCAGATACAAAGATAGGCCATTGTGGCTTTTTCACTGCATCTGTCCGATGAACAATGGAGAAGATATAAAGTAACATTTCTTAGGCCCGACCACCAACGGGGCCCGATCTGTCTGTCCGAATTCACACACACGGGCCCCCACACGTGACTTCTTGACTCGGCACACCTGTGCGGAGATAGTGCGAGGTTGCCAAAATGGCTAACTAAAAAAGATTAAGGGTTAGTGGAATACCCGCAGGGTATACAATTATTACCGATTCTTCCCTACTGATAGGAAATTCAAAGGTTGTGTTCTATTATTTTAATATTATAGGTTCTTCAATGTTTCTTTACGTCAGGAGAAACTCCTTTAACATCTATCGATTATTCGTTATTACTATTTAGCTCTATGGTTTGTAGAAATTTGTATTAGCTGCTTGCTTGGATGTTTGTGCTTCTTACGGATTTAATTTAGAAGTTATTTTGAAAAAATTTTGGCGCCTTTTTGTTAAATATTTAATATTTGTGCATGTCAATTTTAGTGCCTCCCTACTATTGTGGGATGGGATTTAGACCAACAGATCTTGTATGTGAGTCGGTTATAAGTTGGTTTGTCGATACGTCTGTACGTCCGTAATAATTTCTAATAGTTTTCAAGAATAAGTCGTTAATTGTCAACATCTGAAAGTCATTATGTAACACTACATTCATAATGAATCTCGGCGCGTTCGCGATGATTTTCAGCGCCTTGTTCTGAATCACCTGGAACTTATTAAGCTTCGTTCTGCTTATGTTGCACCACGTAGGTGCACCATAAGTTAGAACCGGCCTGACCAATAATTTGTAGAGGTTGACCTTAGTCCTATTAGCAAGTCTACTCCACCTGTGAAACAGGGGATAGATAAAGTCTAACTGTCGCATTGCAAGTTTTATTCTATTACTTGAATTTTGCCTCCAATTCAGCCTTTTGTCGAAAATAAGTCCCAGGTATTTCACCTCCTGGCACCAGTTCACTTGGACTCCATTGACCCGTAGCCTTGTTTCAGGCATGCGGACGGTGCTGTTTGAAAAGGAGATGAAGTTCGTCTTGGCGGGATTCAAGTGAACCTTCCAAGCCGAAAGTCATTTTTCCAGCTCGATTATGTGACGCTGTATCCGGCTAACGACAATTCGCGGTGATTCAGTAGTAGAAGTAATTACTGTGTCGTCAGCGAAAAGATAGAGCTGCGTAAATCTATCTCGCGGAATATCGCGAGTACCTATAAATGTTATATAACATCGAAGAAAGAGGTGAGCCTTGCGGGACTCCCGCCCTAATGTGTTTATTCAAAGACAGTGCGTTCTCTGACGAGACCGCAAAACTTCTATTCTCTAAAAAGGAAGCTACCACCTTGATTAAGTAGTTCGGAGTAATGAGCCTTATCAATTTTAAAAAGAGGCCATTGTGCCAGACCTTGTCGAATGCTTTGCTTACGTCAAAGAAAACTGCTCCCGTATGCGACCTCTTGTTAAAGCTTTTAATAATGTTTGCAGTAAGTCGCGTGGTCTGCCTGACTGTGCAATGTTCGGGCCGGAACCCAAACTGTTCGGCAGGAAGAACATTGCGCGTGAAAACAAAGTCGTTGAGCCTACTTAAGATTATCTTTTCGGCAATTTTCCCTAGGTTCGACAGCAGGCTGATCGGTCTATAGCTAGCCGGCACCGTTGGGTCCTCGCCTTTCTTATAAATAAGAATGACTTTAGCGCGTTTCCAGGCAGTTGGAAAGTGGCCTTCTTTGATAGTCGCCTAGGATAAGCTTACTATGTTCCCCAAAGTTTGATCTGGTAGATTTCGCAACGCCAAATTCTTTAAACCGTCAAAACCGGGGGCTTTTTTAACATTCAACACGCTTATTAGGGACTTAACCTCGTTTAAGGTGACTTGAGGAAAGGCCTGAAACGGGTGATTGATGGTTTTGTAAATCTGTATCGTCCTTGAGACCCTCTCATCTCTCAACGCGTCATTGGTCGGGTTTTTACTGAATTGGTCGCTGAGTTTGTCTGCGAGTAATTCAGCTTTATCCTTGGCATCGATTAAAACCACACTGTTTCCTGGTTTTTCAGGTGGGACATAGGTGATTATTTTATTATTCTGGCAATTCCACTCATATATAAATAGTCCCATTTAAAATGTCAAAAATCGTAGTTTGCTGTCGGATAAAAAGGAAGGAAGAGGAAATGTAACTGGATAAAAAAATCGGATATATTTTCTGCTCCTCCAATCGTTACCGTGGTAACAATTGCATTTTAAACTAGTTATTAAATCATCTGTCAGTCAATTGTCACAAATACTACATAATTGTTTAAGCTGTTTTAAAGTCGATTTTTAAATAAAAAAGTATTTTTTAACATGTAGCGGTCGATCTGTCCGACAAAATCACGAGAGCGTAGGCACTCGTGATTTTATCGGAACAGCTCTCGTTAAATTTTCTGAAAGTAAGTGTTCGATACCAAGCATAAAAAATATCCGGCTAAATTTGAGCTCTTATGGTATTGCTTTTGGTAATTTTTATGTTATCAATACCTATATAACTACGTTTCGTAGCTAGGCGCTAGGCAGAGATGAATAAATGAGAAAGGTTTCTAATTACTGAACTCTAAAATCTCCTGTTTTCAAATTTCAAAAATTCCGGATATTTCCGAAGATATTCGGAATAACCGGAATTTTTTCGATATCGTTTCATTGTTTTCTGATTCTATTTGAAGATATGTATCAAAATACATTTTTTCTAATTTGGTTTCATATAAAAGCTGTTTCGATATGGTTTTCAGTATTGGTATGAACTTTTAATGAAACAGTTGTCTTTATTTTTCTAAGGTTGGTAATGATGTCCACAAATGTTTTATTTTGCTGTCGTGTATGTTTGGTTGCATTAATTCTATGAAATGGAGATGAGTTAAAAAATATCAAATAATCTTACAAATTTACTATATTATAAAACATAGATCTATAAAATTTACCGCAATTTCCCTTAACTTTGGGGGAGTTAAACTAAACTCATCTTGCTCCATATTTTAAAATTATATGGGTATGGTAGAAAAATTGGACAACTCCGTGACAAAATGGCTGACACGGAAATAAAATTATTTGTTGGTTTCACGGCTACTATGATAAATAACCAATGATAAATAAACCAACATTAAATTTAGGCCTAAAAATTTTGAAAATTTTATGTTTCATTTTCTTTTTAGATATGGATTTATTTATTGAAAAAAATGCCAGAATAGAAAAAATAATATAAAGCACACGTTTTATAAAGCTATTAGCGCACTTGTCCATTATAAAACTTGCCGTAAGCGGCTCATTTTCTAACATGGACGCGTGCGCTAAAATGAGCTTTATAAAACTTGTACTTTAATATACTATTTTTAAATCAAGTACTAATAATTGTCTTAGAACTCTTTTCATATCATGTGGAAGGGAGAAGATATTTCGTATATAATTAATAGAGTTGGAACACCCTGTGTGTACACTGATAAAACTGTGCTCCCTTAATCAAATAATCGGATTTATTTGGCGAATAATTATTTGTAATAAATAAATGTGATTTTAATTAACTAACTTTTATTTCACTGAAATAAATGAGAGTATTTCGTTTTATTTTTAAAATTATTTGACTGTTGGTGGATTTGTGTCAAATCATAAAACCCTTCAAACAAATATCTTACCAAAAAACCACTAAAATAACAAAATCTAAATAACTAATTATTTAATCGAACTAATTTTTATTTAAGAACTAAATCCCGTTAATCGCTGATTAAATCACCCAATAGAGAACTATTTAAATGTCTAGGTAATTTAAACTAAATAATTATGTATTTACATTAAATCCTTAATATAAAACAACCAAATATTTACAAATAACTAATTATTTAAGTACATTTCAAGTTAAGAACTAAATACCTTTAACTTTAATTTAAATCATTCATTGCCGAACTTTTCAAACAATTTGGTCATCCAAACTAATAATTAAGTATTTAAATGAACTCCTGTCGCCTACTTTGGGCTTTGAGTAATTTGATTGGTTATACAAAAGTGGCCTGATAAATCATCATCCCGTTTTTGGTTATTGGTGTTCGATTTTGTCTTGTAGAAATTTATTAGTGAGAGTGAAATCTTCTTTGTTAGTGGCACAGAAGTTAGTGGTTCCATCAAAAATTAAAACGAAGATATGGGGAATAAACGTAATATGAATAATTATTTAGAAGATTGGGGTATATCGAGGAGTATATCGTTATATCCCATCTGCTAGATACTTTTCAAGGTAGGAAACTTTATTTGAATATTTTAGTTACGCATGAAACGAGTTAAAAAAGTAAGATAAGAGGCAAAGAAAAGATACTTCTTGTAATACCTAATTTGAAATTTCGAACACAAAATCTTTTTAGAGAAATGTAGCTAGGTATTTATAAATCATGACTACCTAGGTTACAAAGAAGACAGTTTTTCTCAATTATCACCATAATTCAATACCTATCAAACCTCATAACGTAAAAAATATAATATAATTAATATAATATTAATGATTATTGTTCCTAATATTTGCAAATTTGCTTTTATTTAATTTTTTATCAAAGTTATTAACTTCTCTATAATGTTTTATTGACGTATATTTTAAGGGGAACAACAACTAATGGTGGGTTTATACAGCAAGATAACATAACATAAAAATAAAATAAGAGTTGAATCTACAGATCTGCCATAAGACGTTTAGAGAAACACATAACATAACATAAAAATAAGAAATAAAATAAGAGATGGTTATCTTTTAAATTTTATGTTATTTATATGTAAAAATCGTTGTGCGCTTGCGCGTAATTTGTCATAACCTTTATTTTCGGCAAAAATGTGTTTATTCTGTTAGTTTGCCTTATTATTTGAACACTATAAACAATTTGATAAGGTTTGTGATTATTATAGTATAGGTACTGATTAAACCATATTCAATAGCAACATTTCTTATTTTTATGTGACGTCTGTATAAACACGTACTTGGATAAAATAAGAACTGATTTGAATGAACATTCTGATCTATTGAAAATCAAAAAAGGTATTTAAACCAAATAAATTTATACTTGGTCTAAATAAATATAAAAGACAAATTAAACAATTATGTACTTGAATAAAAGAACAATCACTTTGATGGAAATTACCGGTTTATTTAAATCAAATCACTTAAATTGTTTAATTAAATAGCGTTGTTGTTGCGGCAAATACATGTAAAACAAAAGTAAAATAAATATATACTTGATAAAATATATATAAATATCAATCAAATAAACATTTTGTTAACTTAACTTTTAACCTATTTACCTTAAGTCATTGAAACGGCTTATTTAAGTTAGGTTAGTGTTAAGGAAATAAATATTTGCTTGAATTTTGTATTTAGTGATTAATTCCAAATAAAAAGTAATTTGTATCAAATCAGATGATAAAAATCGAGGCAAATAATCCCTTGGTATTTTTTAAATACATATTTGTTTGGCTAATAGGAAACAAATATTTATTTGAGTCAATGGAAAATTTTTTTAACTCAAATAATTAATTTTATCAGTGTACAGGGTGTCTCGAAATTAAGGTACCATACTTACAGGTCGTTACGTATGTCACAAAAGAATCACATTCTTTGGTACAAACATATACAGGATTTTCCAAAATTCACTACAAAGACTTTAAGGGCATATTTTTGAGATAAGAGGCAACCTGTATCTCATTTGTTGTATGTTCCTAATTGTTTAAACAATTGCGGTAAATCTTCATAAAAAATCCCCCCAATGAACTCGTTTTCCCTTTACAACTTAATGCGATGCAAGTCTCACCGTCTCACACTTTTTCTCCTTTTTCCATTCTTGCATGCCATATTAATATTAAACAATGTATCTTCAAGTGGGTATTTTATTTTACGAACCGTTCGTTGTAACACGGGAATCAAGTAGAGATGGTTCGAATATCGATATGATTGCTGGCTTTATCCATATTTTAGCCTGTCAAGTCCGTTAGATTTTGACAGTGGATTTGGTGAAATCAGGCACACGACGCGAAGCCTTGATAATAACCTCTGTGTCTCTGTGTCACGTGGCAATACAGAGTTTTGTTGTTTTATTACTTACATCCATAAAATAAAATGAAATTTTTAATCCAGTTTAAAGTAACCATTTTGTAACCTGAACTAATTATTAAGGGGTCATAAATATTGGATCCAAGGCAATAAACGATTATTTGAGGTTTTTAATTATTGTATATTCTAAAGCACATTTACTTTTAAAATTTACACGATTTAAACAGTGCCTCGTGACGAAATTTGCGAGGCATCGCCGCGCTTTCTATTCTTATTGGCCGTTCGTTAATAAAAATCGAAATTAGTTTACGCTGCTGTTATTGCATTTTTAGCTTTTTCGTTGAATTTACTAGTTTGTTTTGCAAGTAAAAATTCCCTTTTACCCAGTGGCGTGGTCAGCATTTTGGGGCGGAGGGGGCGAACTATGGAAGAAGGGGCGCAAAACGCGGAGTTAAAGCGCCGCAGGCAAAAAACTTTTGGACCACGCCCGAATTTCGTAGGAATTCACCTTCTTTATGCTCCCTAGGGAACGGGGGTCTGGCCCCAAATGAAGTGAAAATCAGCTATATAAAAATAATTAATATAATGTGGTGAGACGCTGTCGAAGCCAGTTTTATTAAGTTTATTCCCATCGCTCTTCTTTACTAAAAATAAAATAAGACTGATCTGGTTTTTTAAGAAATATTATTTAAGTAGTAAGGGGGCGCCAAACCAACGGGGGCGGGAGTGCGATCACCCCCCTTCGCCATCCTTCGCCTCCTGTGGCTACACCACTCCTCCCACCTACTCATAGTCTCTATATTCTATAATATAATGTGACCCCCGATATATTGATTTTTATTTAAAAATGGGCTTATTTGGCCGAACCTCAAATTACACTCTTTACATAACTTTTGTGAAGCATTTATAAGGTTAATCTGATAAGCAATTTTCGAAATATACAAGATCAAAATCAAATAAAACGCTCGCGAGGCGGTGATGTCATTAAGTCCCACAGTTCATCCGCTTTAAACTTGTGCAATGGTCTTTCAATGCATATAGATACAAGGGAGATGCGCTTACTACTTCTTTGTTCAGTTACAGCAGAAGTTTATTATCATTACTTTAATAGGATATTCCGCAACAAGAAGGCAATGCCATTGCATACGAGTTCTAGGCTATACTCTCTCTAAAACTATTTTAGAAAAAAGAAAAGGAATAAATTTTTTATAAGAAAACTTTTATTGTACCTTGACAAATACTGAAACAAGCGCTGCCAAAGTCAAATATAACCTGACAGTGTAATAGTATATTACGTATTAAGTGCTGTAAAAAGCAATACGTACTATACTTTTTCTACGACTCTTACATAGGTATCCATTGATTTTTGCGGCAGAATATTTTCTATGGCAGAAGCAGCTTGAAGAACAATTTCCGGTGGCGCTGCACTCATTTCAAAATCGGAGTTGCTCATATTGTTAGATAAACAAAGAATACTAATAAATTAAAGATGGGTTTATAATTTTTATCGTATCATTGGAGATTAAGTCATTTTTATATGATATCTTTATTAATAATTATTAACATCATAAACGTACTAAAACCTACATAAAACCTTAGTAGGTATTCCCTTACTTGAGACCGTATCTCCTAAAACACATGTATTTTCTTATGGAGAAATTTCCATTATTCAGCCATGCGCATTCCGTTATGATGGCATCCATTTCAACACAAACATTATAATGTACTTTTTTCCTTTTTGTGACATGCGTAATTGATATAGTAATTGTAGATATGCTTTAAAGTTCCTGTACAAACCTGTTTAGGACTCTGTTGACTGATGCAGTGTGGATTAAAAATATTATTATTTTAAAATTATTTATTAAATTTAAGGCACAAAACTTTGTTTATAAGTAATTGGTATAATTAATCGGTGTTATAATCATAAGCCTCTTGATTAAGAACGACCATTTTAATTTAATTGTATATTATGTTGTTAATGTTACATGGTATATTTTACGTAGAATAATAGTTTTAGATTTAGGATTAGACAATCTCCTTGTATTTACATTAAATCATTAAACAAGTTACATAAAAAGGGGGGGTTTTACGTTTTAATATTTAAGTTAAACATACGTGTATGTCAAGGATAAAGCTAGATCAAAAGGATGGAACGAAATCGAGAAAAGTATTCAAGTAGTTGGGATAATTTTAGGGTTTTTCACAGGGAACCGACCTAGATGTCTAGGTAGATTAAATAGCAGTTGCTTGTACCTGATCGCAAAATGTGTTTACCAATCAAGTTGTAGTTAGTTAAAAAAAGGCATTGGTTTTATCTGGATTAAACCGTTCTGATTTAAAAATAATTATTATATCAATGAAATATTCTTATGAAATATATAGTGTAACATACACAAACCTTTATATTATATTCATCGAATTGAATGATTTTCACACTTACCTAGAGTGGACCTTCTATTGGATGGCCGAAGGCAACATAGATTTTTTTCTCTTCAATAAATAAAAAAAAGAACCACATGCGGACGCTGAACTCTAATCAGCATATTTTACTAGTAAATGGACCTATTATTGTTGTGTACAATGATTCGATGATTTATCATAGTTTTGTATGCGATCTACGAGGGTTCCACCCATATGCTATTAACGACTCACTTTTTTCAAATATCACTCGATGTCAGTGTTGTAGTTCTGGTTGCGATAACACAGAGTAATTGGCTGTTGACAGTGTTTATAAAATAAAAATAGACTAACCTTTTCTGCAAACATTCTTAGGGACCGTTGTCTTCTTTTTTTTTATAACGGATATTGACACAAAAACGGCAGTATAGTGGTCTTTTGTTAATTTCGGATTTATTTGATGTGTTGATTGACGAGGCAAATATCATTGATGATCAGTGGTGATGATTGATATTTACTGTTACCTGTTAGCCTGACTTTGTAATCGTTTTCAAAATTTCTTCACATTACGACCCTGATGATGAGCTCGCAAACGCATAGACAAAAAGTTTTTTAAATATAAAAGGTTTAAGGAGAACGTTTGCCCTTAAACATTATACGCTTATTTAAGACAATATTAATTTAAACTACAAAAAAGTATATTGTTTTTATTAAAATTGTACTATTTATACTTTAAGTATGTATAGATATTTTTATTATTTTGTAACTATGGTGAGTTCTTTGTATTCCAAAAAAAGTGGATTTTCTGAATTATTTTATTTTACTATTATTATACAGTATTAGTATTTGTCTATCATTAGTTTGCTATAGCGTTAAATAAGGCCACTGCATTTTATGCATTTTTAATTATGAATTCAAGACATATTTCAATTCAACTAACAATTTGCATGTTTAAACATGTAACTGTTTAAAATAACCACCTGAAAAGTAATAACATGTAAGAACTAGGTCCAGTAAAAAATACTACAAAAACTAAGATTAGGGTAAAAATCACCTTCTAACCAAGTATGGCTGATTCCAAGAAGATATCACTTCAATGACCCTACACTCCCAGTATAATTTACTTTTAGTTCATTACCTCATTAATTCAATCTCGCGAATTAATTATCCCCTCCCGCTTCATTTTTGAGTAACCCAATAAGTTCTTTTCCCCCACCCCTACAATTCACTACCCCCACTCCAATCTCGACAGATCCTACATTATAACTAGGCGTCTGCAGAAAGACCTTGTCATATCTACTTTAGACAGGCAACCGGACAGACACATCTTGTAGAAATTTACAGAAAGATGGAGAAGTTTATTATTGTTAAAGACGTTGTTAAAAAGTTACGAGAATTTAACCTTACAGGACGCACTCTAGAGTTTAAGTTAAAACCTGTTCCACAGGGAGTTGAACCAGTTGGTTGGGTGGAAAAAGGAATTAATCAAATTATTCAAAACGCTACAGTAGGCCTACAACCCTTAGATCGTGTGGGTTTTAGTTTTTGCTCTAAAGACTTCAACCGAGGAGAAGGTTGGATTCGCTTCAAAGCAGCTAAAGACATAACCTTTCAAGATGTTTGGAGTGTTATAAGTGGCATTTATCAGTCAAACTCAGCAGGTCTTAATACAGAATCATTTTGTCTTAGTGTGACAACTGTTAGATTACCTGTTGGTGGGGGCAGAGGAAAAAATTATAACAGCTTTCACGAGGAATGTGACAAGCGACGAGGTATTATAAGTATTAAAAATACCGATAACCTGTGTTTACCACGTGCTTTGGTAGTCGCCATTGCCCATAATAAAAGAGATCCCGAATTCAGTAAGGTTAGAAGAGATATTAGTAAAATTCAAACCGAAAGAACAAGATCATTGTTGGAGAGAGCTAAAATTAGCATTCCTGAGGCAGGAGGTGGAATTCCCGAGTTAATACAATTTCAAAATCATCTAAAAGAATATAAATTAGTTGTTTATAGCTATGGATCAAAAGGACGAAATATTATATTTGAAGGTTCAACTGAAAGCAATAAACGGCTGAACTTATTACATTACAAAAGCCATTTTAATGTAATTACATCGCTGACAGCAGCTTTTTGTTCTAACTATTTTTGTGAAAAGTGTTACGTCCCATATGATCACAAAAATGAGCACAGATGTGGTGGAACCTGTCAGGCATGTCAGCAAGCCCCTGCTTGTGAAATAGCAATAAAAATTAAATGCCAGGACTGTCTACGATTTTTTAGAAGTCAAAACTGTTACGAAAATCATAAAAAGGATTATTCGTCAGGCAAATTTACAGTATGCGAACAAATTAAACTATGTTCTATTTGTTTAAAAACCATTAAAGCCAAAAGAGCACATGTATGTGGTGAAATTTATTGTAAAATTTGTAATAAACATGCACCCGAGGATCATCTATGTTATATTCGGCCTGATAAGGGAAAACCTAAGATTAAAGATGTTCTTTTTGTATTCTACGATTTAGAGACGAGCCAAGACAAACTATTGGAAAATTCAACGTTTTTACATGAAGTCAATCTCTGTGTTTTCAAACAATACTGCGATGAGTGCATGGATTCTGAAGCAGATACTTGTAAAAAATGCGGTCTAAAGTTACAAAAAGTCAGAGGTATAGACCCAGCGGGGACATTTACTAACCATTTGTTACAAATGAGGAAAAACTTTAAAGAAATTATTGTAATAGCCCATAATGGTCAGGCTTTTGATCACCAGTTTATATTAAACTACATTATGACAAAGACAGATTTTACACCTGAGTTAATCATGAGAGGTACCAAAATAATTACGATGCAACTTGAAAATGTAAAATTTATCGACTCACTTAACTATTTCCCTATGCCTTTAGCCAAACTACCAAAGGCATTTGGACTTGATGATATTTTTAAAAAAGGCTACTTCCCGCACCTATTTAATACAAAGGCAAATGAAAACTATATAGGACCTCTACCATCAATTGAATATTACTCCCCAGATAGTATGAAAGAAGAAGACAGAGCCAAATTTCTTAAATGGTTTGTAGAGCATGAAAATGATGGTTTCGATATGCAAAGAGATCTGGTAGACTACTGCGTATCGGATGTCGAAATTCTTGCGCAATCATGTTTAAAGTTTAGAGAACAACTTATACAAACTACCAATGTATGTCCATTTACTGAAGCCACAACTATTGCTTCAGCATGCAATAAAATTTTTAGAAGAAATTTTTTGAAGCCTAATACTATAGGAATCATACCAAAAAATGGATACCGATGGAGAAACAGGCAGAGCAAAATTGCCATAGATTGGTTACTTTGGACCGAGAATCACAGAAAAATCAACATCTTACATGCTGCTAATGGTAAAGAAGCTGTTTTAAATGGTGTAAAAGTCGATGGTTACTGCTCCGAAACAAATGAGGTATTTGAATTTCAAGAATGTTATTTCCATGGATGTACTGTATGCTACAAGTTCGGCAGGAACGATCCTCTTTCCGAGGACCCCTCAGAAACGCTAAATTTAAGATATGAAACCACAAAGGCAAAAATTATGAGACTAAAAGATTTCGGTTTTTTAGTTAATGAAATGTGGGAGTGTGATTTTAGAAATTTATTAAAAAATAATCCAGAGATAAAATCCTATACTAATACCCATTACAATAAAATTTTGACAAAACTAAATCCAAGAGATGCTTTTTATGGAGGACGAACAGGAAATACATGCGAATACTATGAAATAAAAGATACGGAAAAAATTAAATACGCCGATGTTTGTTCCCTCTATCCGTACATCTGTAAGAGTTCTAAATTTCCACTATCACATCCAGAAGTGTATGTAGGAGATGCGTGTAACAAATTAAACCTAAATAATATAGATGGTTTAATTAAATGCACAATTCTCCCACCAGAAGAGTTGTACCATCCAGTACTCCCTCAAAAAATAAACAATAAATTGATGTTTATTCTTTGTCGAACATGTGGTCAAGACATGAATTACAACGAATGTAAGCATACCAGCGAAGAAAGGGTACTTGAAGGAACATGGGTTCTGGACGAGGTACTTAAAGCCATAGAAAAAGGATATAAAATACAAAAAATACATGAAATCTGGAAATATAACGTACGAAAGTTTAATAAAGAAAACGGTGAGGAAGGATTATTCACATCCATGATGAATAAATTCATTAAAATCAAACAGGAAGCATCAGGCTGGCCTAAAGATTGTGAAATAGAGGAAGACAAAGTTAAATACATTGATCAGTTCTTTGAAAAGGAAGATGTTAAACTAGAGTATACCAAAATTATTGAAAATCCAGGGCTAAGATCACTGGCGAAATTAATACTTAACTCGTTTTGGGGAAAATTCGGTCAAAGAGAGAATCAACCAAAGACGAAAATTGTAAATAAACCAGCAGATTTATTTGCAATGTTTATTAACCCTGCAATTTATATCAATGGGGTTATACCCGTCAACGATAAAACATTACTTGTCAATTATGAATATATAGAAGAAGCCAGCGATCCGTTGCCGACTGTTAATGTTGTTATAGCGGCTTACGTAACAGCGCAAGCGCGCCTTAAATTATACTCCTATCTTGAAGCTCTTGATAAAAGAGTCTTATACTATGATACAGATTCCGTGATTTATGTTTCAAAAAATAATGACCCCGATATATCAACGGGGCAATTTATTGGAGACATGACAGACGAGTTGGAGAGTTATGGCTCTAACTCATACATAACTAAGTTTGTTTCTGGAGGCCCCAAGAATTATGCATTTAAGGTTCACTCGACGAAAAGTAATTTAGAAGAAACGGTCTGTAAAGTTAAAGGTATAACTCTCAACTATGCCGCATCACAAGTAATAAATTTTGATGCAATCAAACACATGATTCTTCAAAAATCCGAACCGATCCCCATCATATCCAGAAGCATACGGCGTAGCAAGGAGCACATTGTGACAACTTGTACTGAAGTCAAACTCTATAGACCTATTTCAACAAAGAGAAAATTTCTATCGGATGGAAGCTCCGAACCATATGGATATAGAAAAAGAAAAACCCATTGAAAATAAAATATATTGTATATTTTGTATGTATTGTATATAAAATATATTATAAATATTGTATATCTAGAACCGCTATGGAGTTTAAAAATGTAAATTAAGTAATAAACAATTTAAAATATCCATTTTGGTTTTATTTTTTTCTTTAACAGTAAGAGTTTTCAAAAGTATTTAAATAAGTAATTATGTACATATTAAAAAAATATGTTTTTATTTTTACAAAGACACTTATAATTTAAATAGTTTGAAAATATTATCCAGTCATTTAAGTACTACACTTAAACTTAAAGAAAAGTTCTCCGAAGCCACAAAAAAACACTAAGGGAATTGGTTCTTTTCAGCTATTTTTCTGTTATTCTTATAGTAATCCATAATCGTTTCAAATTTGAACGACCCACATGATAGTCTTTTTTTTTTTTGTAATTTATGCATATTTAATTACAAGGTTTCATACAACTTTAACAAATAGAGTTGTTTTTTCTTTTATTTTTTTCTTTTCTTTTTTCTTTTTCGGTTCTTAAGAAATGCTAAAGAATCTGTACAAAACAAGTCACGAATTAACTAAATAGCCACCATTTCACTAAATACTTAACACTCAGTATACAATTTTCAGAAATGTCATGATTAAGAACGGTTCTAGTCATTTTATACAAGATTTCACATGATTTAACAAATTTAAAACATTTTTTTTAATTTTTACTAAATTCTAAACACTCAGTATACACTTTTAAGAAAATAGGACGATTTGCGACTGTTTTAGTCATTTTTTACAAAGTTTCACAGGGCTTAATAACGTTAAAACATTTTTTTTAATTTTTTACTAAATTCTAAACACTCAGTATACAATTTTCAGAAATGCCATGATTAAGAACGGTTCTAGTCATTTTATACAAGATTTCGCATGATTTAACAAATTTAAAACATTTTTTTTAATTTTTACTAAATTCTAAACACTCAGTATACACTTTTAAGAAAATAGGACGATTTGCGACTGTTTTAGTCATTTTTTACAAAGTTTCACAGGGCTTAATAACGTTAAAACATTTTTTTTAATTTTTTACTAAATTCTAAACACTCAGTATACAATTTTCAGAAATGACATGATTAAGAACGGTTCTAGTCATTTTATACAAGATTTCACATGATTTAACAAATTTAAAACATTTTTTTAATTTTTACTAAATTCTAAACACTCAGTATATCATTTTCAGAAAATAATACAATTCTGTACAGTTTTACAAATTTTCAAAGGTCTTAATAACATTAAAACATTTTTTTAATTTTTTACTAAATTCTAATCACTCAGTATACAATTTTCAGAAATGACACGATTTAGAACAGTTTTTACAGATATTTACAAAGTCTTAATAACATTATATTAATAATTATCTAACATAATGTATACAATTTCAAGAAATAGTAGATTTTTAATCCATGTACAAAATTCAAGAATCTAAAATACAATTAAATGTAGGCTTTTTTAATTGGCATCTCAGGCAAATTATTTCCCCCAAAATTATCTAAAAAAGATATACCAAAAACATTCTAAAGCGGTTTTTTACCTCTATAAGTATGCAGGCCGATCCGACCCTTGTCGGTTTTATTACCCGCATAAATTAACACAGTAGAGGAATATGGACAGAGTTCTGGGGCAGTGGCGTTTCACTAAAGCTTTGGTTTCCTACAAAGCGGTACCGCAAAAGAGTGGCCGTAATTTGACGGCGAGCTTGCAAATCGGAGTGTGTTCCTCCAGAGCGTTCGGCGCAAAAAAATACGGCACCGTATTTTCTGAAGCGGACGCTCTGTACGTTGGGATAGTGCAAGCACGATTTTTGACGGTGCGCCAGTGTAGTGATTGTATGTTTTAATTATAATATTTGGAAATTAATTGGTCTAGCGAACAAGATAAAATTTTAATCGAGTTTTTTTTTACTATATCGCTTTAACAGCGGCGTTTGCACTAAGGTTAAATCATAAAAAGTCGGGTTTTATCTCGGGTCAGATCATAAATATTCAGGTTCGAATTAGGGTTAGATGAGAAGCCGCCTCGCGAAAGCATCCGGGTTAGGTCGTAAAAAGTCGGGTTTAATTTCGGGTTATTTTGTAAACAGCACCACCGAACCACCCGGGTTAGGTTATAAAACGCACCACCGAACCACCCGGGTTAGGTCATAAAACGCACCACCGAACCACCCGGGTTAGATCGTAAAACGCACCACCTGCACCACCTGGGTTAGATCGTAAAACAGCACCACCAGCACCACTGGTCTCGTTCTGTCCGTTTCTCTCTACTGTGTTAATTTATGCGGGTAATAAAACCGACAAGGGTCGGATCGGCCTGCATACTTATAGAGGTAAAAAACCGCTTTAGAATGTTTTTGGTATATCTTTTTTAGATAATTTTGGGGGAAATAATTTGCCTGAGATGCCAATTAAAAAAGCCTACATTTAATTGTATTTTAGATTCTTGAATTTTGTACATGGATTAAAAATCTACTATTTCTTGAAATTGTATACATTATGTTAGATAATTATTAATATAATGTTATTAAGACTTTGTAAATATCTGTAAAAACTGTTCTAAATCGTGTCATTTCTGAAAATTGTATACTGAGTGATTAGAATTTAGTAAAAAATTAAAAAAATGTTTTAATGTTATTAAGACCTTTGAAAATTTGTAAAACTGTACAGAATTGTATTATTTTCTGAAAATGATATACTGAGTGTTTAGAATTTAGTAAAAATTAAAAAAATGTTTTAAATTTGTTAAATCATGTGAAATCTTGTATAAAATGACTAGAACCGTTCTTAATCATGTCATTTCTGAAAATTGTATACTGAGTGTTTAGAATTTAGTAAAAAATTAAAAAAAATGTTTTAACGTTATTAAGCCCTGTGAAACTTTGTAAAAAATGACTAAAACAGTCGCAAATCGTCCTATTTTCTTAAAAGTGTATACTGAGTGTTTAGAATTTAGTAAAAATTAAAAAAAATGTTTTAAATTTGTTAAATCATGCGAAATCTTGTATAAAATGACTAGAACCGTTCTTAATCATGGCATTTCTGAAAATTGTATACTGAGTGTTTAGAATTTAGTAAAAAATTAAAAAAAATGTTTTAACGTTATTAAGCCCTGTGAAACTTTGTAAAAAATGACTAAAACAGTCGCAAATCGTCCTATTTTCTTAAAAGTGTATACTGAGTGTTTAGAATTTAGTAAAAATTAAAAAAAATGTTTTAAATTTGTTAAATCATGTGAAATCTTGTATAAAATGACTAGAACCGTTCTTAATCATGACATTTCTGAAAATTGTATACTGAGTGTTAAGTATTTAGTGAAATGGTGGCTATTTAGTTAATTCGTGACTTGTTTTGTACAGATTCTTTAGCATTTCTTAAGAACCGAAAAAGAAAAAAGAAAAGAAAAAAATAAAAGAAAAAACAACTCTATTTGTTAAAGTTGTATGAAACCTTGTAATTAAATATGCATAAATTACAAAAAAAAAAAAAGACTATCATGTGGGTCGTTCAAATTTGAAACGATTATGGATTACTATAAGAATAACAGAAAAATAGCTGAAAAGAACCAATTCCCTTAGTGTTTTTTTGTGGCTTCGGAGAACTTTTCTTTAAGTTTAAGTGTAGTACTTAAATGACTGGATAATATTTTCAAACTATTTAAATTATAAGTGTCTTTGTAAAAATAAAAACATATTTTTTTAATATGTACATAATTACTTATTTAAATACTTTTGAAAACTCTTACTGTTAAAGAAAAAAATAAAACCAAAATGGATATTTTAAATTGTTTATTACTTAATTTACATTTTTAAACTCCATAGCGGTTCTAGATATACAATATTTATAATATATTTTATATACAATACATACAAAATATACAATATATTTTATTTTCAATGGGTTTTTCTTTTTCTATATCCATATGGTTCGGAGCTTCCATCCGATAGAAATTTTCTCTTTGTTGAAATAGGTCTATAGAGTTTGACTTCAGTACAAGTTGTCACAATGTGCTCCTTGCTACGCCGTATGCTTCTGGATATGATGGGGATCGGTTCGGATTTTTGAAGAATCATGTGTTTGATTGCATCAAAATTTATTACTTGTGATGCGGCATAGTTGAGAGTTATACCTTTAACTTTACAGACCGTTTCTTCTAAATTACTTTTCGTCGAGTGAACCTTAAATGCATAATTCTTGGGGCCTCCAGAAACAAACTTAGTTATGTATGAGTTAGAGCCATAACTCTCCAACTCGTCTGTCATGTCTCCAATAAATTGCCCCGTTGATATATCGGGGTCATTATTTTTTGAAACATAAATCACGGAATCTGTATCATAGTATAAGACTCTTTTATCAAGAGCTTCAAGATAGGAGTATAATTTAAGGCGCGCTTGCGCTGTTACGTAAGCCGCTATAACAACATTAACAGTCGGCAACGGATCGCTGGCTTCTTCTATATATTCATAATTGACAAGTAATGTTTTATCGTTGACGGGTATAACCCCATTGATATAAATTGCAGGGTTAATAAACATTGCAAATAAATCTGCTGGTTTATTTACAATTTTCGTCTTTGGTTGATTCTCTCTTTGACCGAATTTTCCCCAAAACGAGTTAAGTATTAATTTCGCCAGTGATCTTAGCCCTGGATTTTCAATAATTTTGGTATACTCTAGTTTAACATCTTCCTTTTCAAAGAACTGATCAATGTATTTAACTTTGTCTTCCTCTATTTCACAATCTTTAGGCCAGCCTGATGCTTCCTGTTTGATTTTAATGAATTTATTCATCATGGATGTGAATAATCCTTCCTCACCGTTTTCTTTATTAAACTTTCGTACGTTATATTTTCAGATTTCATGTATTTTTTGTATTTTATATCCTTTTTCTATGGCTTTAAGTACCTCGTCCAGAACCCATGTTCCTTCAAGTACCCTTTCTTCGCTGGTATGCTTACATTCGTTGTAATTCATGTCTTGACCACATGTTCGACAAAGAATAAACATCAATTTATTGTTTATTTTTTGAGGGAGTACTGGATGGTACAACTCTTCTGGT
Source organism: Polydrusus tereticollis (assembly GCA_963920685.1). Taxonomy (NCBI): domain Eukaryota; kingdom Metazoa; phylum Arthropoda; class Insecta; order Coleoptera; family Curculionidae; genus Polydrusus; species Polydrusus tereticollis. The sequence continues at coordinate 94,347,439 of OY987331.1, forward strand.
GGGAGAATTGTGCATTTAATTAAACCATCTATATTATTTAGGTTTAATTTGTTACACGCATCTCCTACATACACTTCTGGATGTGATAGTGGAAATTTAGAACTCTTACAGATGTACGGATAGAGGGAACAAACATCGGCGTATTTAATTTTTTCCGTATCTTTTATTTCATAGTATTCGCATGTATTTCCTGTTCGTCCTCCATAAAAAGCATCTCTTGGATTTAGTTTTGTCAAAATTTTATTGTAATGGGTATTAGTATAGGATTTTATCTCTGGATTATTTTTTAATAAATTTCTAAAATCACACTCCCACATTTCATTAACTAAAAAACCGAAATCTTTTAGTCTCATAATTTTTGCCTTTGTGGTTTCATATCTTAAATTTAGCGTTTCTGAGGGGTCCTCGGAAAGAGGATCGTTCCTGCCGAACTTGTAGCATACAGTACATCCATGGAAATAACATTCTTGAAATTCAAATACCTCATTTGTTTCGGAGCAGTAACCATCGACTTTTACACCATTTAAAACAGCTTCTTTACCATTAGCAGCATGTAAGATGTTGATTTTTCTGTGACTCTCGGTCCAAAGTAACCAATCTATGGCAATTTTGCTCTGCCTGTTTCTCCATCGGTATCCATTTTTTGGTATGATTCCTATAGTATTAGGCTTCAAAAAATTTCTTCTAAAAATTTTATTGCATGCTGAAGCAATAGTTGTGGCTTCAGTAAATGGACATACATTGGTAGTTTGTATAAGTTGTTCTCTAAACTTTAAACATGATTGCGCAAGAATTTCGACATCCGATACGCAGTAGTCTACCAGATCTCTTTGCATATCGAAACCATCATTTTCATGCTCTACAAACCATTTAAGAAATTTGGCTCTGTCTTCTTCTTTCATACTATCTGGGGAGTAATATTCAATTGATGGTAGAGGTCCTATATAGTTTTCATTTGCCTTTGTATTAAATAGGTGCGGGAAGTAGCCTTTTTTAAAAATATCATCAAGTCCAAATGCCTTTGGTAGTTTGGCTAAAGGCATAGGGAAATAGTTAAGTGAGTCGATAAATTTTACATTTTCAAGTTGCATCGTAATTATTTTGGTACCTCTCATGATTAACTCAGGTGTAAAATCTGTCTTTGTCATAATGTAGTTTAATATAAACTGGTGATCAAAAGCCTGACCATTATGGGCTATTACAATAATTTCTTTAAAGTTTTTCCTCATTTGTAACAAATGGTTAGTAAATGTCCCCGCTGGGTCTATACCTCTGACTTTTTGTAACTTTAGACCGCATTTTTTACAAGTATCTGCTTCAGAATCCATGCACTCATCGCAGTATTGTTTGAAAACACAGAGATTGACTTCATGTAAAAACGTTGAATTTTCCAATAGTTTGTCTTGGCTCGTCTCTAAATCGTAGAATACAAAAAGAACATCTTTAATCTTAGGTTTTCCCTTATCAGGCCGAATATAACATAGATGATCCTCGGGTGCATGTTTATTACAAATTTTACAATAAATTTCACCACATACATGTGCTCTTTTGGCTTTAATGGTTTTTAAACAAATAGAACATAGTTTAATTTGTTCGCATACTGTAAATTTGCCTGACGAATAATCCTTTTTATGATTTTCGTAACAGTTTTGACTTCTAAAAAATCGTAGACAGTCCTGGCATTTAATTTTTATTGCTATTTCACAAGCAGGGGCTTGCTGACATGCCTGACAGGTTCCACCACATCTGTGCTCATTTTTGTGATCATATGGGACGTAACACTTTTCACAAAAATAGTTAGAACAAAAAGCTGCTGTCAGCGATGTAATTACATTAAAATGGCTTTTGTAATGTAATAAGTTCAGCCGTTTATTGCTTTCAGTTGAACCTTCAAATATAATATTTCGTCCTTTTGATCCATAGCTATAAACAACTAATTTATATTCTTTTAGATGATTTTGAAATTGTATTAACTCGGGAATTCCACCTCCTGCCTCAGGAATGCTAATTTTAGCTCTCTCCAACAATGATCTTGTTCTTTCGGTTTGAATTTTACTAATATCTCTTCTAACCTTACTGAATTCGGGATCTCTTTTATTATGGGCAATGGCGACTACCAAAGCACGTGGTAAACACAGGTTATCGGTATTTTTAATACTTATAATACCTCGTCGCTTGTCACATTCCTCGTGAAAGCTGTTATAATTTTTTCCTCTGCCCCCACCAACAGGTAATCTAACAGTTGTCACACTAAGACAAAATGATTCTGTATTAAGACCTGCTGAGTTTGACTGATAAATGCCACTTATAACACTCCAAACATCTTGAAAGGTTATGTCTTTAGCTGCTTTGAAGCGAATCCAACCTTCTCCTCGGTTGAAGTCTTTAGAGCAAAAACTAAAACCCACACGATCTAAGGGTTGTAGGCCTACTGTAGCGTTTTGAATAATTTGATTAATTCCTTTTTCCACCCAACCAACTGGTTCAACTCCCTGTGGAACAGGTTTTAACTTAAACTCTAGAGTGCGTCCTGTAAGGTTAAATTCTCGTAACTTTTTAACAACGTCTTTAACAATAATAAACTTCTCCATCTTTCTGTAAATTTCTACAAGATGTGTCTGTCCGGTTGCCTGTCTAAAGTAGATATGACAAGGTCTTTCTGCAGACGCCTAGTTATAATGTAGGATCTGTCGAGATTGGAGTGGGGGTAGTGAATTGTAGGGGTGGGGGAAAAGAACTTATTGGGTTACTCAAAAATGAAGCGGGAGGGGATAATTAATTCGCGAGATTGAATTAATGAGGTAATGAACTAAAAGTAAATTATACTGGGAGTGTAGGGTCATTGAAGTGATATCTTCTTGGAATCAGCCATACTTGGTTAGAAGGTGATTTTTACCCTAATCTTAGTTTTTGTAGTATTTTTTACTGGACCTAGTTCTTACATGTTATTACTTTTCAGGTGGTTATTTTAAACAGTTACATGTTTAAACATGCAAATTGTTAGTTGAATTGAAATATGTCTTGAATTCATAATTAAAAATGCATAAAATGCAGTGGCCTTATTTAACGCTATAGCAAACTAATGATAGACAAATACTAATACTGTATAATAATAGTAAAATAAAATAATTCAGAAAATCCACTTTTTTTGGAATACAAAGAACTCACCATAGTTACAAAATAATAAAAATATCTATACATACTTAAAGTATAAATAGTACAATTTTAATAAAAACAATATACTTTTTTGTAGTTTAAATTAATATTGTCTTAAATAAGCGTATAATGTTTAAGGGCAAACGTTCTCCTTAAACCTTTTATATTTAAAAAACTTTTTGTCTATGCGTTTGCGAGCTCATCATCAGGGTCGTAATGTGAAGAAATTTTGAAAACGATTACAAAGTCAGGCTAACAGGTAACAGTAAATATCAATCATCACCACTGATCATCAATGATATTTGCCTCGTCAATCAACACATCAAATAAATCCGAAATTAACAAAAGACCACTATACTGCCGTTTTTGTGTCAATATCCGTTATAAAAAAAAAGAAGACAACGGTCCCTAAGAATGTTTGCAGAAAAGGTTAGTCTATTTTTATTTTATAAACACTGTCAACAGCCAATTACTCTGTGTTATCGCAACCAGAACTACAACACTGACATCGAGTGATATTTGAAAAAAGTGAGTCGTTAATAGCATATGGGTGGAACCCTCGTAGATCGCATACAAAACTATGATAAATCATCGAATCATTGTACACAACAATAATAGGTCCATTTACTAGTAAAATATGCTGATTAGAGTTCAGCGTCCGCATGTGGTTCTTTTTTTTATTTATTGAAGAGAAAAAAATCTATGTTGCCTTCGGCCATCCAATAGAAGGTCCACTCTAGGTAAGTGTGAAAATCATTCAATTCGATGAATATAATATAAAGGTTTGTGTATGTTACACTATATATTTCATAAGAATATTTCATTGATATAATAATTATTTTTAAATCAGAACGGTTTAATCCAGATAAAACCAATGCCTTTTTTTAACTAACTACAACTTGATTGGTAAACACATTTTGCGATCAGGTACAAGCAACTGCTATTTAATCTACCTAGACATCTAGGTCGGTTCCCTGTGAAAAACCCTAAAATTATCCCAACTACTTGAATACTTTTCTCGATTTCGTTCCATCCTTTTGATCTAGCTTTATCCTTGACATACACGTATGTTTAACTTAAATATTAAAACGTAAAACCCCCCCTTTTTATGTAACTTGTTTAATGATTTAATGTAAATACAAGGAGATTGTCTAATCCTAAATCTAAAACTATTATTCTACGTAAAATATACCATGTAACATTAACAACATAATATACAATTAAATTAAAATGGTCGTTCTTAATCAAGAGGCTTATGATTATAACACCGATTAATTATACCAATTACTTATAAACAAAGTTTTGTGCCTTAAATTTAATAAATAATTTTAAAATAATAATATTTTTAATCCACACTGCATCAGTCAACAGAGTCCTAAACAGGTTTGTACAGGAACTTTAAAGCATATCTACAATTACTATATCAATTACGCATGTCACAAAAAGGAAAAAAGTACATTATAATGTTTGTGTTGAAATGGATGCCATCATAACGGAATGCGCATGGCTGAATAATGGAAATTTCTCCATAAGAAAATACATGTGTTTTAGGAGATACGGTCTCAAGTAAGGGAATACCTACTAACCTTAGTTACTCATAATACATTAGTTACCATAATTTAATACGTTAGTTACGAAAGCATAATACGTTAGATACCAAATAATATTAGAACTATTTTTCATGAACATGTAAAACAATATTTTGACAGTTTTCAAATTTGATTGATACACCTTTGTCTTTAACGTCCACGATCTTAGGTATGCCCTCTGAAGACTGATTAATGACCGAGAAAGCATTCCTTTCGATTTCGTGCGGTTCCCCAGTGCCTAATCCACTGCCGGAAACATCGCCGATTTGAATTTTGCGAGCAATGGAAACTTCCTTGGTCACACTTTCTTCTAAATACCCTCTAGCAACCTTCGCCGATTCCCATCCACCAAGTTCTTGTAGGTCTAATATATCTCCTCCAGCATTAACAAGAAAATTTGCCGAAGATCTTCTAACGCAGTGACCAGTATACAAATTAGGATTTTCAAGTGAGAGATACTCAGCTATTTTTTGAGGTATTTTAGAGAAGAAATGAATGCCGCAGGGCTGTACCGTACATTTCCCTCTTCTATATGATACAAACAATCTTTGGTGAGTGACATGGTCTGGCCTTAACATTGCGTACTTTTTAAATAAAAGCACAGGATTGACTTCGCCGTCAAATATCACAGCGAAAATACGTTTCTTGTGGGTTTTTGAGTCGGGAATAGTAACAATCAGCTTGTCCTCTAAAACGTCAACATCTTCCGTGGTCATCTTCGCTAATTCATTAGTTCGACAGGCTCCTCCAATTCCAATTAAAAAAGCCACTTTCATCATTAAAAACTTACGTCTGAGGCAGAACACACAAATTCATTGACTTGTTCTCTTGTAAATACTTTTGATTTTTTTGCTCTATATCCAACATTTTTCTTCTTGATGAAACCTATTAAGGCGCCGTGTTTGTCGATTTCCACTCTTTCCTTCAGTTCTAAAGTCGCTCGTAACATGGAATATTTCGGCCATAAGGATGAAGCAGAGTATTCCTCAGAGAGTTTTGCGAAATACGCCAGCAATACCGTTTCTTCTGCACCTTGAACATGTACTTTGTTTCGCCACTCACAAAACTGCCGATATTCTTTTTCATAATGGATTTTAGATTTGTCCGGAAGCAAGTTCAACCTTATAATGTTGGCTGCAGCTAATATATCGTCAGGAATATCAAAATCTTGCATGATTTTAATGATGACTTTTTGAAATGCCAAAATGAAATGACAAAACACATTGTTTTTATTTTCGCATCGCCGTTGTCAATGATACGATAAAGCTTTGAATATAACTCGATTATTAGCGATTTAACACCGTCTCGGACATTGCGGGTGACTCGGCTGTCGCCTCGACTATTATAAATCGCATAATAATCTTGTTATATTCAGACCTATGATCAAACTCACAAGTTAACACGAGCAGTTAATTTCAAAATTAAAGTGAGTGTGTTAAAATCCAATGCTATTTTCCATTTTGGTATGATGCAACTACAGTTAACGGTCGTGTTAATTCTCGATCTCGTCATCCTAAACAGGAGTGACGCAATCCTTAAAGTGAGTACTTTAGCATATTTGAGCCAATCAGGGACGAGTTCGGTTATCAATCGCGGAAATTTTGAAGATTGTTTGGAAATGTCAAGTTGTCAAGCGGTCAATGAACTTTTGCCAGCGGTTGACGGCCACAGCTGGGTTTTATTCGCATATTTGTTGATTTTAGGCGATTTTTGCTTCAAAAATTAGTAATCGAATAGTTTTTGGTGAAAAATGCAACGTTTGTTAGATGTATTAGCCAGTTTTTTATAAAGAAATGGAAATATATTAATAACAGTAAGTTAAAAACACAATTGTAAGTACATTGTTGGTATAGATTTTTACAAAGGATTTTACTTTCAGATTATTTTACTTTAAAAATCTTGAAATTACTGAACAAAGTTGATTTGATTTGATTTACAACTCCTATATAGTGACTTTTATACCTTTTAGATCATAACAAAACATGAGAGGAGAGAATTTCAAGGAGATTTCCTTCTATTTACCTAAATCCGTACCAGCTACTAAATTACACGTAGAAGTGAATAAAATATAAGAATTATACCATTTTCTAATATTTGTTGAAGCCTTCAAATAGTTTCCTATAATTTACAAGCTGAAAAATACATGATGTTACAGTTTAATTCAGCTTTGGCAAGAATTTATACCTAATAGAGGTAAGTTTTTAAACTAGGTAGCTAGATACTAGATAATTATTAAAACCTGGATCAACCAAGTATTGTTTCGTACAAATTACACAACTTGTGTTGTATTTATAGATCTTTTAGTAGGTACCTAATGTTTATAAAAAATTGAACCACTAGGGTCACAATTCAAAAGCCCAGGTAGGAATACAAAAGTGAGAGTAAGGGCTTTGTCCCTTGGTATTCGTTGGGCTTTGATCCATTTTTCTAAAATATTTACAACAGTTTTAAAGTTAGAAATAGAATAGAGAGTAGATATTTTTGTTGTTTACTTACCTAAGTGCTTGTAAAAATATCTCATAAGGTAAGGATTCAGGTTAGTTATCCTATCTATCCTATGCAGAGCATTCCTTTGTTTATTTTTAATAAAAATATCAACATTCTATCTTATTAAACCTTTTTTTTACCATTTTATTAATAATTTGATTAGATCGAGATGATGTCTACTACTAGTATTAAAAAAACATTCAGTCCTATTTTTATACCTACCAGTATCTTAACAAAGAACATATGCACCTGTAAAATTCAGAAACTAAAATATTACTATCGAGGAATGGTAGCCTAGTGCAAAGTTAATACTAAAAATATTTAAATAAGTTCGAATGTTATTTTACTATTTTTTGTTTGTAGGCAAATGAGGCAGAAGCAGCTGGATGCAATACGAAGAACTAGTATAGAATGGGCAAGATTAGAAATTGAGATGTAGAAGGAAAGAATGCCAATGAACTTGAGTTTAAAAAAACCTGAAATGTTCCGAGGTGCAAAAATTATTAAAGCAATTAGTGTCAGAAACATGGACAATGGATAAACTTTAGACTGCAGTAAAGTCGCGACAGGAACAGGGTACAGCCCCATATTTATAATAAAAATATTAAATTATAGAAATTACTTTTAGATAACTTTAGGTATACTAAAATTCTAAAAGAATCGCTTAACATAACAGCATTGTTTAAAAACATGACCCTTTTTATATTTCCTGTATGAAGGTATCTCTGAGACTTCCTTAAAATTTTTTCGCAAAAACAGTAGGTATAGTATCTTTCGGTTTAGAAAGAAGTTAGTTGAGGTTACATTTTTATGGCATGTATCACATTCTAGTTACTTTTATTTTAGGTGGAGATATATGTTGATTTAGGACCGGATTTAATATATATTTTTTTTATATTAATTAAAATGCGACGAGGTCAGTAACGAACAAGGTCAACTCTAAATTATTAAAGACATGTTAAGGGGTTTTAAAATATTAATTGGTTAAATTAGCACGTTTTTCCGGAGGTACAGAGAACAGTATACTTATGATTTCCTGATCGAAAATTTTCTAGTTTTCACACTAATTTTAATATTACATAAAGAAGCTGTCTCAAAACATCACCAAAAGGGTTAAACAATCAAGGTTACAGTTTTATAATAATTATCAAATAATAAATAAAATACTCCCGAATACGATTTTGTTTTGAACAAGTTTCTTTTGAGTTTTGGGTTACTTTTTTTAGTAAGCAGAAAGTGACACATATAAAATTCTAACGTTAACTAACTTATTTTTAAACTGAAAAATATTATAGCTTTGTCGTGAAACCAAAATACAAAAAAAATTTAGCAAGTTCTTGATACGATATTATTTTAGTCTTGACAATCGTGTTGAATATTATTAGCAGTACCTACCTACCAGATTTTGTAAAAATTGTAAATGTGATTTTGCTCGCTAATAAATAAATAAGTAACAACGAAAATAGTTTATATAATGGTTTTACTAAATTAATATCTAAAATTACAGGAGTAACTTAATTGTTAAACCAAATTTACATTTTATAACGTAAAATTACAACTGGAAGCAGCAAACTAGTGTCATGTCTCATGGCTTTGTGTTTCATGTGGTGGGGTTTTCTCTATCTACTGCAACTAGATATTCCAAAAACCTAAAATTGTTAACAGCATTTTACAAATTAATTTTTTACCTAGCTACAGGGCATCCTGGAATGTCACTCCTGAAGTTTCCCATTTGACAAACCTACTTTTATGATTGCTCAAAAAAGGTTTGCTGAATGAGAATTTTGGAATGAAATTCAAAAATAAATCAAGTTTATTTTAACATATTTTTAAATTGTATAGTAATTATCCCCATGGCAGAAAGCAAAAACTAAAATGTCTACACATTACTAACGTCGAATAAGATACTATGTAGTTTATAGTAGATGAAAGCGAGACCTTTTATGTAGGGTTGTAACAGGCACTTTAATATGTACTGAGATAGAAAAGTGGGAATTTTTAGCTGTATAAATGCCTATCTGCAGTTTTTTCTCCAGCCTAGTCCTAGAGTTATTCAAACTACTATCCTCTGCAGACCAAAAACTTGCCCTGACTGGCTTGCACAGCCTCATGTCAGGACTGCATAGGACATCACTGAGTGGAAGATGGCAAATATATACCATCCTCATTGTAACCTCTGACACACAATTTTTGGCCATGGCTTTTATATATAAGTTATTAAATGGTCTTCTCCCATCTTACCTTGGTGGATTTATTGCCCATAACAGTGATGTACATAATTACCCTACTCGAAATAGAAATGATTTTTATATCAAGAGGACTAATTCCAGGAGAGCTATGAATTCTTTATTTTTCAAAGGTCTTAAAGAGTACAATGATCTACCGAGATATGTCAAGGAGTGTTCATCGATTAATAGTTTTAAAAGAGAGCTTAGGACATTTTTTTGAAGTTAAGATAGGCTTTTCCGATATGATGATGTTTTGTAGCCTGAAATATAGATTTTATTTGAGTTTCTAGTGTTATATCTGAAGTATATTAAAACTTGTAGGAGTGTTTTTTAACAAACATCAGTGCACTAAGAATCAGAATACCTGGAAGTGTGAGAATCTAATGCTGCCGAAAGGTTTCTTTGCCTGACTCAAGTGGGCTTAAGGAGTAGATTTTACGAACATTTTTTTTTTAAGAATAAATCATCTTTGAAGTTCTGAGTAGTTTGTCCTCAGTAAAGCACAAGAAGAGTTAAGTGGCTGTGGGCCAAAGAATAATATATATTTAAGAATTGTTTGGGGTTCATAAAGGTTTTTAAGTTGACAAAGGCATAATAAGCAGTTTAGTTTTGCAGCAACATTGTCTACATGGGCTGTTTACTTTAATTGTGAGTCTAGGTGAAGACCCAGAAACTTGCATTGTTCTACTCTTGTAATCAAATCAAATCAAATCAAATCATATATATTACGGTTACTAATTTATATAAAATTTTACCGACGTCATATTGTGTATATATTATTATTAAAACAATTCTCCTTAACATTTCATGTACATATTAAAATTACAGAATAAAATAAGATAAAATAAAATTCAAAGACTATTATTACGACACATTAAAATTTGGAATAACATCGTCACACTGCATTTGTACTATGTGAATCTATGTTCCAAATATTCGTTAGTGCTGTAAAAGGCATTCTGTAGTAGAAGGCCCCTACATGTACGTAATAAAATTATTATTCAATTTTAAGTATAAATCAGGAACCTGCTGCTTTTTATAGAATGCCATGTAATGGGTTTTATTTGTGTTAACAACTAGATGATTTGTTTGGCACCAAACAGAAAATCTAAGCAGAATTGTATAAGTTATTTCCAGTAGTTGATTAAGTGTAGAAGCAGGTATGACTACTGTTGCATCATTTTTTCAAATCGTTTATAAATAATGCAAAAAGCAAGGGAGAGATTACGCCTCTTTAGGGAACGCCCTATCTGATATTTAGTTTCTCCGGATAGGAGCCCTAAAGTTTTACTCTTATTTGGCGATTAGAGAAAAATGATTCCAGCTAGTCAGAAATATTACCACGTATTCCCATAGCATGCAACTTTCTGAGCAAGATGGCAGTGTCGACGCAGTCAAACGCTGGGCTAAGATATGGAGTGATATTTTGGGGTAGTTCAACGGAAATACACAGAATTATAGTCATGCAAAAAAGGTGCATCCGAAATATTTTTAGGATGAAACAGCAGGAAAGTTGTAGGTCTGTTTTTGTAGAAAAAAATATTCTGACGGTAATAGGAATGTACATTTTGGACTCTGTAATATTTGTATGTGATAATAGGGATCTTTTCCTCGATTTTAATGTGAAACATGATTATGACACTCGCCATAAAAGTAATTTAGTACCAGAAAATTATAACTATACTTACATACCTCCAAAAAAATGTAAAATACTGCATCATAAAAATTTTTAATTGTTTCTCAGACGAAATTAGAAACCTGCCAAAGAATAAACTAAAATATACCTTAACAAAATATCTAGTCAGTAAGGCCTTCTACAACCTTAATGAATTCTTTGATGATCCTGATAAAGGAATAATTCAGTGTTAAATTTTAAATGTTTGTTACAATTTTAAGCATGTGTAATTTTATCAAAATTGTCATTGTCTAAATGTAATGTAATTACAAATTTAAAATGGTTATTTACAAAAATCTCTCCAGACATTGTTCAAAAGCCCCTATTGGTTTTTTTTTTATTATGTTTATAGTAAATGTAAGCATCTTATTATTGAACAAATAAATACTATTGTATTGTATTGTATTAAATCGAAAAATAGAGCTATAGTATAGTAATTAGAATCTATTGTTTTATAAATATATTCCAAGAGAACATAAGCAGCTGTGCTAGTAGAGAAGTTTGAGCAATACTAATAAAAAATTAGGTAGGTACTATATTTTAAGACGGGACCTACCTTCACATTATTAGATAATGATCCTTTTATTAGTGAATAAAATTGAATCGAGTTTAATCACATTGGAATCTTCTTGAGTCCTGATATGTGCTGGTAATTTTAGGTTGGTCATATCCTATAACATCACATTATATCACTGAGGAAAAGGCTAAAATAAAAAAATAACTGAAATTATACAATACATACTTTGCTTTCACTGCGAATAATCTCTTGAGTTATCTGTCTAGTTGAAAAGCATCTCATACCATAATCTCTTTTTTTCTAAGTGAGTTTTCTGACACAAGTTGTTCTCAATTTCTGTTAAGCAGATAAATTATTGAGTACCTACTTTAATTTTCATGCAGCAACCACATTCTACTGATGTTAATACATAAGTGTAAGCTGGACTACAAATACAAATACTAATAATCTTTATTCCCACTAGGAGCCCTAAAGTAATTAAAAGTATATTTAATATGAAGTACCTAGTAGGTAAATACATAATATAATTGTTTAGTAACTAACCTCTTTACGTATCAAATATTTTCTTTTACCATTTTCTTGGTGAAAACTTCTCACAGTTACCAATTGAAATAAACTTTGTCTCGTGTCTGTGTTCTTTACTGGTTAATACTTTGATTCCAATCCATATTCTAAAAAAAACGGCATTAATAATGTAAATATGTAAACAAGCATTCAATTGAAATATATAAATAGGTACTTACGACATAAAATAATGTATCTCGAACGCACACTATAAAACTTTCTCTCTAAAATCTAAAATCTATACTATTTTTAGGTTAAGAATTCTGACACTTAAATCTGACAATCACATCCGATAACTTTAACGGCTCAGCTGTTTCTCCACCACAGTGAAAAAACAACAAGTAGGCTGTTTTCGGTTGTTGTCATGGAAACACTCACGTTAAAAGTTAAAGTGAGCATTTGATCATAGGGCTGATTAATAGCTAAAAAAGTATCGATTTGAACTTCAAATCTCAAATAATGACATGTCATTGTCAAATATTCAAAACGCAAGATACATAAATGTCACGATTTGAGTGGTTCAAGGCTAACTTGATTGTTATACTAGGAATCATAACGCACAGTTGTGCGTAAGAATGAATTTACTTATAGAGCGAGCTGTACCGGGTGTCCCACTAAGAATGGCTGTCGGCCGTATCTCAGAAAGTGTTAGTCGTATGGCTTGCGAAAAAAAAATTAATTAGGTAAGGTGGTCATGAGAAATTGCTGGAAATTATTTTCAAGTTTCTCAGACTGGCGCTAGAGGGCGCAACAGTAACAGTATATATAAACCACGAAGTTTCTTCAAAAGTCGCCTAGTTAAGGTATCCCGAAAATAACATTTTTGTATATTTCTAAGATTTATTAATAAAATTTACCTATAGAACGTGTTCGTCACTTTTCAAATAAAGTGGTGGGGGAAGGTTGAACATTATTTGTAATAAATGCTGATAACTCCGGTCTGGCTTAACATAATTTAGTAAACTTAGTTTTGTTAAAAAGGGCTTTTCTTACTCTGTATATCATCTTATGAACTACGGCAATACGTGTTTTATACTAGGCGCTAGGGGCGCTGTCTTACAAGTTCACAAACATTTCGCGTTTTTTCCATAATTGTAAATATAATGGTATATTCAATTTTACCTGATTACAAGGATGATTAAAAGTCTAAGAAGTCAGCGAAAACCGCAAGTTAATATCTATTTTCAATCCGGAGATATCAACAACAATAATCATAATTACGGAACATTATGATTTTATTTTCAAGTTGCCATTGTAAAGGTTTTTTTAGGTTTCATTGACAAATTGGAACTAATTTAATATAAATATACGATGCTATTAGAAACTACCTGGATATAAAAGAATCTAAACATTTAATTTTCAATTATTGTATGCTTTTTATTGCCGTTTGTAGAAAAAATATTGTATGATATTTGTGTTAAAATAGTATATTAAAGTACATGTTTTATAAAGCATCATCTTATAGCACGCGTCCTTGTTAAAAAACGAGCCGCTTGCGGCGAGTTTTTTAACGGGACAAGTGCTCTAACTGCTTTATAAAACACGTACTTTATACTATTTTTTCTATTTTGTATTTTTTTCAATAAGAAAATACATATTTAAAAAGAAAATCAACCCTTCAAATTTTGTAAATTTGTGTGTCTAAATTCTATGTTGGTAATACTCTAAATTTCTTTTTATCATAGTAGCCTTGACAATAAATAATATTTTCTTTGTGTCATTGTCACGAAATTTGTGATTTAATATTTCATAGAGTTGGTCATAATTATAATTAAAAAAATATGGAGCATGATAATCTAAGTTTAACTCCCCCTGAGTTAAGGGATATTGCTAATAAAACGATAAATCAACTTTTACCAGAGAAATCCCGAAAACTTTCTTTTCTCATGGATAACAATAACAGGAAACGTCAGACGTCAACAGAATAAAACATTTAAATATAACCAATGCCAACTTTTAAAAAATAAAATTCGGAGTTCGAAATGGATATATTTCGAACTCGCTAGCGCGTTCGAAATATCTATTTTTCGAGACAAAATTAGAAAAATATTTTTAAGGCACTCTTGTGGTTTGCAGAACTCGCTTCGCTCGTTCTGCAAATTTCCACTTGCGTGCCTTAAAAATGTACTTTTAACACTTATATCATAAATAACTATTAAAGGCTTTAGAGGCGTCAGAAAATTAAAATTTCTTGCACTTCGCGCTAAACTTACAAAACCTTTCAGAAATGTATTAAAAAAATGCTAAATGTCCCCACTATTGCGAGAGTAAATTGTAAGTACCGCTCTGCTTTGTTTTTACGCCGATGACATTGACATGTTTCGATCGTGTCTCTCTTGACTATAGCCAGGTTTCCTGACCTTTCGCCAAACGAGTTCTTTCTGTGGGGCCACTTAAAAAAATTTATTTATAAAGATGTAAAATTTGAAAATCCAGTCCAGCTGAAAACTTAAAAACGTATTTCGTTAGAATGTGACAGAATTTCTCAATATCACCTCAGTAATGTTAGAATTGAATTTTATAATCGGTTGGGATATTGTTTAGCTGTTAATAGAGGGTTGTTTGAACATTTAATTAATTAATGTCTTTGTGAAAATCTGTAGTCTTAGGCATGTTATGTCAAATTAAAGGCTTAGTAAGAAAAACATAATGGTGTCTCTATTTTGGATGTGTGATTGCCAGATTGATGAAACGAAAATGTGTTTTTAATGTGAAATAATCTTTATTCGTTATGTCCAGCTTTACGTCAATTTTTGACAGTAGCGTCATAGAAATTATTTGCTGGTGTTTGCTGTATTACCTAACCTATGAAAATTTCGTAATTTTGCCATCACATTTAATTAAAAAAGTTAGGATTGGCTTATTAAAACTTATTCAAACTTGGCACATGGGTTTACTATATTGGCCTCTTTAAAAAATTATAACTCAATTTTTCTCTAAAATGTACCGGGTGACTTCGTAGAAACTAGCACCCCGTAACTTTTTTATTCTTTAACGTACGGAAAAAATCAAAAAAACTGACATGCAGGGGAAATTTTTTCCTTTCCAAATCTGCCTTGTAGTTTTCGGTAACTTCGCATATATACGGGGGACGACAAAAAGTGTTTTTTTTTAATGGAAGGCCCTGTATATTTTCAACTAAAATGAAAGATCTTCTTTTCTAATTTCAAATATACCATACAAGTTGACATTTGGTTCAGCCGTTTTTGCGTTATTTAAGTTTACATTTGATTTGAATTTATATTATTTTGATATACGCTGCCATGATTACTGAGTACAACAACTTTTTGAACAGTGGGCCATGAAAACAATAGTAACAAATGTTTCTGAATTGACATTGTCATTAAAATAATACCTGTCAGTGCAACTTACTCGGTTCCTTCTATCTTTATGGTGTTTTCTGTGGCTGAAAAACTAGATACTGTTTGTTTGTTTGTTGAAAATAATTATAATGCGTCTGCTACGTAACGTGCCTACGCGGCAATAGGTACATCCCGATGGTCCGATTCCCACAAGATGGACAATCAAAATTATTTTTTACAAATTTAAAATAACGTCAAATTTGCAAAGAAAAAAAAGGGAACTAAATGAAAATACTGACTATCACGATTTGAATATTCATCTGCATTGTGTGGAAACCCCCAGTAAGTCAATACGGACTACGTCTAAGGAAATGCGTGCTCGTTACGGACCACGAAGAACTTCGCGTGAGTATATCCGGATATCATAAAGTTCAAAGATTAACAGAATTGCATAAGAATCAAGGACTCAATTTCTGCAACCTTATGTTAAATAGATTGAATAACGAGAGACTTCTTCGAGAAAATATAATGGACCGACGAGTCAAGTTTCTCAACAAGTAGATTACTAAACCGTCAAAATTACCGACACTGGGCACAAGAAAATCCTCAGTTCGCCAGGGAAGTTCGATTTCAGGGTCGAAGGACAGTTAATGTATGGTGCGGACTATTCAAAAATAGAATAATAGGACCCTATTTTTTCGAAGGCACATTGACTGGACCGTTATATAACCAATTTCTGAAAACACGCCTGCAAGACATGCTAGAAAACTTACCGTTGGCGCAGTATATGAATATAATTTTTCACCATCACGGTGCCCCATCACATGTGACACGTGGCGTACGTCACTTTTTAAATATTAATCACAATGAATGGATTGGAAGAAACGGGAATCAGGGTTTAGACTTTATATTGGTTATTTTAATTATAAGGTTAATCAATTTATGGTCGGATATGCCGTCTATGTTGATAAGGCCTATATCTTGAACCAGGTTAGTGTCAGAACAAACAAGAACATCCAAAAGACTAGGTACTGCTTATGTTGGTTACACGGGTAGAATCTTTAATATATTGTGACAATCCATATTTGTCGAAGAAATTACAGAAATACATGCTATTAGGATTATTAAGGTTATATACCAAGATCTACATTCAGATCTCTACCAAAAACAACAAGATCAAATTCAGGTAAGATGCTGGTTAAGGAGTTAACAATAAAGTCGTTTAGGATGGAATTAGTCCCCATCTAACGCCTATGGACTATTTTTTGTGGGGGTATATTAAAACTAAAGTTTATGAGCGTGATATTGACAATGTTAAGGACATGAAACATTTTATTACCCAGGAAATAGTAATTTTATAGAGAATGCAATTGAGCACTTACAACCCGTTTACCAAGAATGCATAGATAGTGAGGGGGGGGGGGGATATTCATTCTGATTAATTAAGGCTGTTTTATTTATTTATTTATTTATTAACTTAAATAACGCAAAAGCGGCTGAACCAAATGTCGACTATTTCAAATAAAAAAAAAAGATCTTTCATTTTAGTCAAAAATATACAGAGCATTCTATTAAAAAAAATACTTTCTGTCGTCCCCTGTATATATGCAAAGTTACCGAAAGCTACAATGCAGATTTGGAAACGAAAAAATGTCCTGTATGTCGGTTTTTTATTTTTCCCGACGATAAAAAATAAAAAAGTTACGGGGGGTGCTAGTTTATACGAAGTCACCCGGTACAGGGGAGCCACTATTTAGCCACCTCAAAATTTACATGGGATTTCCTATGTTCAACTAAGCCATGCATCACCCGGTATATGAATTTTATATATTTCCAAAAAATCATAGAAATCCGACGTACTGCGCATGAGTAAAGCTTCCGATAAAGGAATTTTCAAGGTGCATACCGGGGACATTTTTAGGTTGCTTGACCATTAGCTTTATTTTTCTACTGGTGGGAGTTCAGTGTTCTTTCCACATTATGTAATTGTTAGTAGTTTTTTTTAAAAATTGAGATTTGTTTACTGGATCCTTGTAACACGATTGATTCTATTTAAACATCGATTCCTTTCACATATCGATTTAGGCCATACATTTCTTAAACATGGGAATGAGCTCGACCAGTTCGAGTGAGAAGAGGTCTTGAAACGCTGCACCTGTTGCATTAATGCGACCGCAAGAGACGTGCAGGCACCGTTTATATTGAAATCAAAATTCCACAGCTTTTCACAGCCGTTCTGTCTTGCTTCACGGCAGAGCTTTTTTAATTTATTTATCAACTTTACTAATAAAAGGTCATTTGTATTTACTTAAGCTTTTTCTTATTCCCGGGCGAAGCTTTTAGAAGAGAAATTACAATTATGCTTGGCTATGTAGGGACTTCATATTCTATTTAATGGGCTACGGCATCGCGTCGAACGATTACTTGCTCATCAAATTTAGCTTTTTATGATAAGGTTATAATAACATTAAAACCCGCTGAACTTATTTAATACGGGGTATTTTTTAAATTCTATTAGCTAAGATCTAATCTAAGAAAACTGCCGCGGGCCTATGTTAAATAAACTTTTTTTGTTAAGATTGATCTAGAAATCACCCTTTAAAATAAGTAAATAACATTAAGTAACACACTGTATACTGTGTTTCAATAAAAACTCCCAAGCCAATTATTTCGAAAACTATAAGTGACATGTAAATTCTGTAAACGCCAGTTTTTAGCCTCTTTGATTGGCTTCACAACTGTGTAAAAAATGTGTTTAAATAATACAAGATGTAGGTGGCGCCATGGTGCAAAGAATTTTTTCGATGACAGGAACTTTTAAATGTTGTGGTTCTTAAAGATAATTAATTTTTGATTAAATTATGTCTCATACAAATTTTTGATAAATCTAACATGAACTGCCAAAACATTTATAGTACCTAGCTTTAAAATGAAAGAACTTGGAACAGAGTTAGGACCACTTGACATTTGTGGCCTAAGGCCTTTCGTTACCTCAATATCGGCTTCGGTAACAGTAGGTGAGGATGTTTCCATGTGGTTTAGATTCAGAGTTGAGGGCTGTTTATGTTACAACGTTCACAATATCTGAGATACAAGGTAACAAGTGTAAAGATATACAGTACCACTTCTGTAGTTCAGACATTCGCTAAAACGGACACTCCAGTAATCCGGATGGCTCTATAAACCGGATATTTTCAATATTTTACCTCTGTAAACCGGACATTAAAACGTTTCATAAGAAAACCATAAAATTTTCCCTGTCTTAACAAGTTTGACGCGACATAAAGATTGTTGCATTCTTTTTATTTGAATTAGTCGTATGTGAGACCCATAGTTATCTGTTCTGTTGGCAATGGATCCAAACAAAGCAGAAGTTTTTTATTAAAATGATTTTAACCACTATTTTAATTATAAATATTTTTTATATCCTTTAGCAGATTTTAATTTAATTTTGGTAATGATAATTTTAGTGATAAAACGTTCGTGTAGCGCTAAATTATTACGTTCAGTGACATCTCAGTGGACGCCTTAACAAATAATATTGGCAAAAAATAAGACGCCACTGAGTTTTTGGTAATTTTTATATTTTTTTCGGATTAATGAACTAAAAATATCCTTTCTTGCCTTTTAAATTGTTTTGATATCTTGCTTCGTTTTCGAGAAATAAAAATGCATATCTTTGGAAAACAAAAAACATTAAATAATTAACATTATTAACACTCAGTGTCAGTGTCAGAATTTGCAATTTCTACATTTTTAAAATAAAAATGGTTCACCATACAAATCAAGACAAATTGAGCATGGTTTTAGCTTATGGAGAATGCCATCAAAATGCTTCAGAAGCTGTGCGCTGCTATCGAGCTCGTTTTCCAGATAGACCAACGCCCGATCGCAAATCTTTTGTAGCTTTGTGTACCAACTTACCTACATATGGTAGCTTTAAAAAGGGAAAGGTTCCAAGAAGGAAGAGAGTTACGAATGACGAAAATGTAGCTATAGTCCTACAAACAGTAGAAAATAACCCACAAACGTCATTACAAAATTTAAAAGATGAAACTAATATTACAGTAAGTTCGTGTCGCAGAATCCTAAAAGGAAATGTTTTTTTTCCATAGAAGATTCATTTAGTGCATCATCTACAACCAGAAGATTACCAGCGCAGATTAAACTTTTTGGCACATTTTCATATTCTTTTTGAAGAAAATCCAAATTTATTAAACCAAATTATGTGGAGTGACGAATCCCGGTTTCACAATAATGGAGTAATTAACAGACATAATTGTCGCTACCGGTCCCGGGAAAATCCTAACTGGATGCGACAGACTAAATTTCAAACACGATTTGGGGTAAATGTTTGGTGTGGTATTGGAAATGGTTACATAATCGGGCCCTATTTGTACCATGAACATTTAACTTCTCTCCCTTTGCTGTTACAAAATGTAGGAATTGACGTAAATACTATGTGGTTTCATCAAGACGGTGCCCCAGCACACTATAGCAATATCGTTATGAATCATCTAAATGTGACGTTTCCAGGAAAAGTGATCAGCACAAATGGGGATCTTAGATGGCCAGCAAGGTCCCCTGATCTCACCCCGATGGACTTTTATTTATGGGGCTACTTGTACAAAATGAATTCTACAAGGAACCAATAGATTATGACATGGCTGACCTTTACAACAACATTTATGCTACTACACTGAAAAAACAATTTATTTAATGCCGGAACAAATATTTATTTCCTATTGTCTGAACAAATAGTTATTTGAAATGTTGTTCAAAATTATTTGACTTTTGAAAGCGAAATTTATTGTATTTAAACAACATGTATTTAAATTAAATAATTCCGTTATTTAGCATGAAGTAATATAGGTAGATCACAAATACATGTCTTATTTTATTCAAATAAATTTTATTTGTAGCAAACAATAATTTATTTATATTGGATTTTTCAGCCAACCTGTGGTATTTAATCCAAATCATCAATTGTTTATTATACTTTATATTTATTTATATTGAATAAATATTTATTTTACCCAAATAATTTTCCGAAATTTTGTGTGCTTTTTTGTTTTTTAATTTAAATAACTTAATGCCCCCTATAAATAAATGATTATTTAGAGCAAATATATTTTATTTATTTTATAAATAAATAATAATTTGATTCAAATATATATTTATTTAGGTCAATACACATATACAGGGTGATTCTACCCCGAATTCAATAGCATTTACAGTGTTTGTTTTAATTTCGTACTTACTTTTAAACAACACTACAAAACAGTTTTGGACTAATTAAATTGATATTATGTTAATAAATAAGTTGAGTGCCTATATAAAACATATATTGGAATTGTACCAAAAAATAACAAATTTTGTACGAAATTTAAAATGAACAGTGGAAATGAATTTTTTTATTTGAGTAGGAATACTTATTTAAATGAAATTAAAAGCTAGGAGATGCAAGTTGAAATAAAAAATACTACAATATTAATTTAAGATATACGGTTTATTGTATAAAAAACAATAACTAAACATTAAACAGAACTTTGTCCTACTCGGAGACTCGGAGAGCCAACATAAAAGTAAAAATACAGATAAAATTAATATCTAAGTAATAAACAAAAGCTTCTCCTACTCGGAGAGCCAACATATTTAAAAAAATGCAGAAAATATAAATATTTAGATATTAAACCAAATCTTCTACTCTAAGAAACAACATAATATTTAAAAAATACAGATAAAGTAAATTTGTGAGTATTAAACTAAAACTCCTCCTACTCGGAGAGCTAACAAAAAATATAAATATTTACTTATTAAACAAAATCTTCTATTCGAAGAGCCAACATATTTTAAAAATACTATAATAGAAATAATATGTAATATCAACTTACAATAAAACTACTAAAAAGACCCCTTCAGTCATAATTTTTGGCATTAAAAACTTATGTTAAATAGTGCTTATAACACTCTTACCGTCTCCAGTAAAATGGATACTAAATGCAAGTGGATAGACCAATTGGTCTAACGATAACACCTGTACCTTGGCACAACCTAAAACTACTTCAAATGCTTGCGCTTTTTTACTATATCCTAATGTTTCTAGTAACATTAATATAATATATATTTTTTGGTTATCAACAATAATATATTTTATTTTACCAAAAATAGGAACTATATCAATATCGGTCAACTGAACTGCAAACCCAACTTTATAAAAGTTATTATTAACATTAAACCATTGTACTGAGAATGTTTGTTCGCTTAAAGATAATGTAATGTTATAATTTGCCAAGAGTTCGGGAACTGGTTTACATGGTCCAAAATTTAATTTATTTGAAAACCCATTTTTACTAAGAATTCTATATGAAAAGCGAAGCGAGTCTTTTATTGAGAGAGTAACTAATAGATTTTTACGGCTTGTCGTTGAATTGGCTGTAGATTTTAATAACTTATGGTAAGCCTCATATCGCATTGACCAAATATTCCGGGGGGGGCCAATATCTTTTATTAATTGGTGGTAATGTAGTAAAAAATGGAACTTAGGTCGCAAATGCTCATTAAACAACTCACAAAACAAAGTGTGGTGTTCTTCAATTAAAACTTGCAAATAATCAATTTTTTGTAAAGTAAACGAACGGCTTAGCAAAATGTCCAATATTTCTACTATTAACGTATACAAAGTCCAGGACGAATCATTGTCTGGAACCAAGTCTCCAATAAGAATTCCAAAATAAGAAGTTAATGATAACATTTCGGCAGCGGACATGGTCAAATGTTTTTTCTTTAAATGGTCAAGTTTTATTTGAGGCATTGGATTTCCTTTATCGACTTTGGAAAATTTAAAAAATTTAATTTTATTATTAAGGCGCTTTAAAGAAAAATATTTTTTTGTTATAAGGTCACTAATTACAAACGCCATATCATATCGTAATACTCCTTCTAATAAATCATGCATTAAGTCACAGGATACATTTTTTGTCACATTGAAATTGGGAAGTAAGTGCCAAACACACTCTTCTTTAATGCCGCGACTTAAACTACGCAGATAGTTATACCTTCATTTTCCAAATATATTAAGTCAGTAATAAGATCTTTAAATACTTTTGCGTTACCAAAAAGTTGTCGGTCATCTGAATAAAATAGTTGGACTAGAAAAATATTTTCCAATAAAGAAGCATACTTCAAAGGCGTGCAGGCTAATGACATATATATAGTACCAACTTTATATAAACCGGCTCTGGAGCCTAAGGCATTGCAGGGTTCCAAATCATCAAAAAAAATTAAGAGCGGCAATACAGTTTTATTGTCAAATTTTAATTGTAAATTTTTCCATAGACTACCTTGATAAATACTTGTTATAACATTTTGTGACGCAGTCTCTTGGTTGATATATTGAATAATACTATTAAACACATTAGGTAGCTCTAAAAATTGCTTAAGTTTTGTTTTGGGGCATACTTTTTGTCCTCCTACGATTTTTATTTTTAAATCTGGTGGGGTTGTCGAATCAATATTTGCTAATGAAGAAGTTGATCCTATGGTAAACCGTTCAGGACGTATGTAAGCACCCGACTTTTCAAAATACTTCAGCCTTAAATATTCTGACTTGAAATTAGAAAAAGTATTATCTGCCTGTTGAAATACATCTTCCATGGCATTATGAATAGTATTATGAGTTTGATTTTGAGAACAAGTATTATTTAGAATAGAAAAAATATTATTAATTAGTTCCTGACTATTATCAATTACTATTTGTACAAGATTTCTTGAAAACGAAGGGGTATTATAAAGTTGGGAAATATATGTTGCAATACAATTAGTCACAGTTGGGGTAAATAAGTCGAAATTACAAGATGGCTGTTCTTTAGTAATATCAGACTTCTGGCTTTTGGAGGAAGTAGCAGGGACATCAGTAGTAGTAATGTCATTAGAACGAGATGACGCTGGAGATTGTAAATGATCATATAAATAATGTTTACGTAAGCACCCAATATCGTTAAAGGATCGACGGCAGAGTTTTTGATTGCAATTATATTTTTCAAGGTATGGATATGATACCTTAATATGACGAATTAAATTTCTATGTGACAAAAATATTTTTCCACATTTAAAACATGAAAAACCATGCCTTTCCATTTTCCGAGTGCAATGGTTCAAGCATTACAGAAATTCAATCAAAATTACAAAAACTCGTTTAACAGAGGCAATTTTGGGTCAAATTCTGTTTTGTACCCATAGATGAGCCACTGGACGAGATACCAGATATGTTGTGCTTCAAACGGATATTTTGCATCCAAGACCTGATAAGCCTTGAAGCAAAAGTCCAATGCGTCAGTGACCGATTTACATTTGTATTGGATATTGTTAATAATTACCAATGAGGAAACAACGTTACCTAAGCTTGGCCCAATGAATATTATATGTGGTTGCACCGTGAGTCCCTTTTCAAACATTGCGTCCATTCTTGATTGTTGTATTTCTTCGATGTCCGCTGGAGTTTTGACATGTAGAAATATGGCGTCCCTGGTTTCCTGAACCGATGGTTTCCATGGTTTCTTACCGATAATCTTTGTTCGTCCCTTCGTGGGTATAAGGGAAGGAAGCAGGTACAGCCTTACTGCATTTAGTGAATCTAAAAATAAAATATAAATATATTAAATAGTACTTGGCAAATACAACTCATTTTTTCTGTAAATGTAGAGCTAAGTACTAATATTTAAAATTTAGTTTAGAACTAATTTTTTTTTTTAATTATTAAGAACATAGGTATCATGTTGAAATGACATAATATTATCGGATTTTTTGCATTTTAAATTTTAATAATATCAATAATAATAATAATGTCTTTCTTGTCTTGCAATTATATAAAAAATCACAAAAGGCGAAGTTGGAAACAGTTGGGATAATTTTTACCCAGTGGCATAACTCCACATTATCGAAATAAAATAGAGGCTTACCTGTAGTTATGTCGCAATCAAGAAGAGTTGCTATGGAGCTATCGTTGCAGTTAAGCACGTTCTTTTTAGTTGTGTACAATTTTTCAAAGACTTCTTTTAATTTAGCTTGCACGTCTAAATTATTGCCTGGGTGTATTTGTTCAAAATCATAGGATATCTGCAATAATGAAATAAGTTTATTACTCAAAAAATACATAGACAACATATTATACCAAATCATATTTATGAAAAAATGGTACCTACTTAAAGTTTTTGAAATAAAATATAGGCCTAAAATAAACTGGCCCTATGCGCAAATATAAGTCTATATTTATAAATATATGGGAAACTCTTAGATATGTTATGTCGTGGTCTTACCAGATCGGGAGCTAACTGGGTTTTAAGTACGGGCCAGTCCTCTAAATAATTTTCTATTGTTATTTCCCGTTTAATCTTCCTTGCTGGGTAAGACTCTTGCCAATGATTTAATATATCTACAGTCGCTGATTCTGTATTGTGTTTTAACCAGATTTCACTGTCTTTTACTTCCTGTGAAATACCTACAAAGGTAATAATAGAATTTATAATAATTATAAGGTGTAAGCAAGATGTAAACATTTTGTAAAAAAAAAATGTTTACCTATAATATTATTTTGTTTGTTTTCACTGGAGTCCTCCGGTTCAGTTAAAACCTTGATTAAATGTAATTTATTTCTGTACTTTTCTACAAGTTTTCCCCTGGCCCTCTCTGATCTACGATCTTTGGACTTACATTTTTTTATAGGGGAGATAAAATAGGTGTTCTTTTTTTCATTCATGAAAAGTTTTTCTATATTCTCGGATAAAACACGAAAATGGTCATGATCCAGTCTTTTATATTTATTCATAAAATGTGTGACTACAATCTCCGATATCTTATCCCTGTCTGCATTTGACATATTTTTATTTTTCGATTTATTAATCAATGCTAACCCAACAAGATCGTTAGCAAATAGTTGTTGTATCTCTGTATGAATATCATAGTTTTGAAATGAGATGTTGGAACCTAGACCAACATCCGAATCTACCGTATCTGTAGATGCCGATGCAGTGCCGTGGGAAGGTTCAACTGCAACTGTTATAATAGCGGGCTCAATTGTTGATATTGGAGACAATGGACATGCCATATTTGTGACAATAGGGGGCTGACTGTTTAATAACATATCAGTATCACTGTGCTTTATAATTTTAGTAGGTGGAGCTTCGTCGTCATACTACAATATAAATCCTATATAAGTATTATGAATATATACAAATTTTCTCAGTACAAGCTAATAATAATAACTTTTTAGAAAATGAAAAATAAATACCTGCAGCTCTTACTGTTTATTACCTCTTTATTTAGCGCATCAATTTGCCTTCTGAGACGAATTTTATCCCCCAAAACTTTTTTACACAATGTTTCAATTTCATCGTCTTTTAATAGTTTTACCATTTCCATGTCGTCTATTTTATTTTCTGAAAAGATTGTCAAGCTCAAATTAATGTAAATTAAAAATGGGTAAGTATAGTTAGTAAATAAAATTAGCAGATATTAAGCCATGACACCTTTTTTTTACGTCCGAAATGAAAAATATTCAGAAAAATATTTGAAAAAATTAGGCCTTCTGCAGAAAAGAAAACAGATCTACGCCCGTGGAAGATATAGGTATTGTTGAAATAAAAGGTTGTCTTTTGTTTTGTAATAAATAATTAATAAAACACTAATAACATTATTTGGGTTTAACAAAGTATACGAAAGTGTGAAGTCTCGCAAATATAGTACCTATAATGTAAAAGCGCAAAATGTAAAAAGAGTTTCTCATATAAGTATTATATATAAATTTATATGGTGCGGCATAAAATTACCCTTGGATCTACTAAATGTGTCCTTTTTTTATGTGCAAGTAAAATAATTATAATAGTGACTTATGAGAAATCTTTAGGTACTTTTCAACCATTTATTAACGCTATATTAAGATCTACAAGTCCAAATTGAAATTTAGAAAAAATGTTTGAAATATTTTCTTTCCAAAAATGTTTTTGAAAGATTCCACTTTTAAAATAGGTAAGTATAATTGAGAGTAGGTATAATAAATATACTTTTCAATAAAAAATTTGCTTGAAATAAGTATAATTAAATAAGTATAATTGAGAGTAGGTAAATACTTTTCAATAAAAAATTTTCTTGATAATATGAATTTTCAGAAACTTCGCTTTGTTTTGAAATAGGATCCTATTGTTTGTTTTAAATTTAGGTATATATTATTCTCTATAAACAAATCCATATTTACTGCGAAGACTAGATGTTTCTAATAAATATTATCTTTTTTAAGTAAAATAAATTAATTTAATCACAAACAAAAAAAAATTGTTAGAAATAAATAAATCTTTTCCCGAAATATTTATTTATTTAAAGCAAATAAATATGTATTTATTGCAAATAAATATTTTTTAGCAAAGCAACGGCAAGTACCTAAGTAACACTTTCGCGGCCATTTTGTAAGTACAACATGAATATTATATTGAGAACAGGATTCATACTATTAATTACATGGACGTGTATAATAATATTAAAACAATGACAAAATTTGTTGAATTTTACTATTACAGAAATTCTTCATATTATTTGAAACGTTTTCACCTTTGCATTTTATTTCGTCATAATTTAGTGATTATTCTTAGGCTATTTTATTTAAATGTGTGGAATATCGTTATTAATTATTTAATTATTATAAAATCTTACCTTCAAATGAGTGCCACAGGTGGCCAAGATTCTGTGCGAACAACCAATCGCGCACATCTATTTTAAATCATAAATTACCACACACAAAAGAAATAATAAGTTTCTTCAACTACTCTTTACGAACAGGAATATACTACTAAATGGGCCTCACGCCGCGCCACCTCACCTCGTCACCTCTCGAGTCTCGACGCGTTTGCAACCCTTCCCTTTATCTTAATTTCGCGGAATCGTCTTTAACAAGCATCAGCGAAATAAAAATATATTTGCCACAAATAATTATTTGTTCAATTTGTAGACGTTTAAAAGCAGATGGGTAGCAAACAATTTTTATTTGGAACAAATAATTTTTATTTCAGGAAAATAATTAAAAACCAAACAAATATGAAATTAAATTCAAATAATTCAATTTATTTATTGCAAATAATATTTGTGTCAGCCAAATAAAAATCATTTATAGCCAATAAAAATAAACTAAACAAATCATTTATTTGGCATGAAACAGACATTTTTTTCAGTGTATAGCCGCTATTAATCGAAATACACTATTGAGAGTTTGCAGAACCGAATTATTATATCGATTCGCTATGTGTGTGTATTAAAACGGCAATAATTTTGAACACCTCATTCGACCCCATTAGTTAGATTTTGGTATTGTTCTAATTTTCATTAATAATTTTGTATAATTTCTCATCAGTTGTTTCATAAAATTTAAAACATCTTTTAATTTTATTTTATTATGCTTTAATGCCTTTAAACAACAAAAAATACAACGTATTGATAATTTATGGTTTTGTTTCTTAATGCATAAGCAATAAAATTGTTTTTATTTTTATTTCTCGAAAACGAAGCAAGATATGAAAACAATTTAACAGACAATAAAAGGATATTTTTAGTTGCTTAATCCGAAAAAAATATAAAAATTACCAAAAACTCAGTGGTGTCTTATTTTTTGCCAATATTATTTGTTAAGGCGTCCACTGAGACGTCACTGGACGTAATAATTTAGCGCTACACGAGCGTTTTATCACTGAAATTATCATTACCAAAATTAAATTAGAATCTGCTAAAGGATATTGAAAATATTTATAATTAAAATACTTAACCCCAAATATCTCCGTTCATGTTGGATTTATCAAAAATTTTTATGAGACATAATTTGATCAAAAATTAATTATCTTTAAGAAACACAACATTTAAAAGTTCCTGTCATCGAAACAATTCTTTGCACCATGGCGCCACCTTCATCTTGTATTATTTAAACACATTTTTTACACAGTTGTAAAGCCAATCATAGAGGCTAAAAACTGGCGTTTACAGAATTTACATGTCACATATAGTTTTCGAAATAATTGGCCTGGGAGTTTTTATTGAAACACCCTGTATAGTTCATAGTATTCTTAATAGTAAAATTCGTTTTTCTTGCATTGCCGTTTGAACCGTAAACTTTATGTAGTATTGTTGGTGTATAACTACCCGTAAATTATCACTTTTAAAAGGTGCTTTCTAAGATAAATTTTATATTATACATGGATTATACAGGCCGTCCGGGAAAATGAAGGAGATCTCTCGGATTCAGATAGAACATGAAAAAATAAGACAACAAATTCCTATACATTTTTTTCTTACATGCCCTCTCTGCGAAGATATGTGCCCCTGAAGGACGCCGCTGGAAATCGGTTTTTCTTGAATAACTTTCAAAGTACTTAATATAATTTAATAAATATTTAATGCGATGGACACTAGTAAGGACCTCTTGAATTAGTGCCCTTGATACATATTTAGCTTTTTTAGTTTACCAGGGGCGGACTAAGTATTACAACTAAATGCTTAAATTTTTAACACCCTGTATGATAAAGACTTAAAAAAAATTAATCTGGGTAGCTTGCACCTTAGACTAAAAAAAAGGTACTGTTTATTGTCGATAAAAACGAACCGTTTTCGAGAAAAGAATAATAAACGAATTCATGGTTTATTTTTAATATAAAGGAACATGATTCTATTTTGTTTGTGTGATACGAAAGTCATTCAAGCAACAGAAAAGTTTCATTTTAAGTCGTTTAATCCGAAAAAGTACAAAAATTCAAAAAAAGCAGTGGTGTAATAGGCTCCTTAACGGAATTATGGAAAAACTTCATAAGAAGGTTCAACATGGGCTCCGTAAAGTCTGATAGACTGGCGGGAACGACGAATTGGGGACTGCTGTAAAGTGTGTACCAAGGTATACCGTTTGACTTAATGACTGCAATAAAACCCCTCATAAACTCGGCTTTCGTTTTCGCCTAGACGCAGAGACGTATTAATGCCAGTTTATAATAACAATAGATAGGTACATTACGCTAAACATTCCAGAAAGCATTTATCTTCTGACGCCAAAGTTATCGTGAAAAATGTGTGCGAATCGTTATTAAAGAGCGGTCACCCTAAAGTAATTGCCATTAAAAATACCAGTGAAATGACGAAAGTTCCATTATCGACGGTACGAGATATTATGCTAAAAGGACATTTTAAAAGAAAAGTTCGCAAAGATACCGGAAAAATGAAGTGCGTAGATGATTGTGACAAAGATGTTATTCGCAGGAAAATATACCAAATGTATCAAGAAAATGTTGTGCCCACGTTAGATTCTTTAAAAGCACGGTTAACAACTGACGATACAACGATATCATGTAGCAGGACAAGTCTTCACCGCGTTTTGCAAGAGATAAGTATAAGGCAATAAACAAGAGACAAATTATTATGGAGTCCGAAAGATTAAGAAAAATGAGATTTCTATACCTTTGGGAAATAAAAAAGTTTAGATCCGAAAAACGTTCAATAGTTTATCTGGATGAAACCTGGTTTGACACTCATGACACTGTCAAAAAGGGATGGGTTGATTTATCTGAAAAATGCCAAAATAAATCCCCTTCAAATAAAGGAAGACGAATAACAATAATTCATGCAGGTTGGGAGAATGGATGGATCCCTAATTGTTTGTTACTGTCGGCAAAAAATATAAAGGATTCAAGTCTGGACTATCATGAAGATACCAACGCCACTCTTTTTGAAAGCTGGTTTAAAGACAGTTTGCTTTCAAATGTACCAGAACACAGTGTTATTGTGATGGAATGCAAGCTACCACAGCCGGCAACTGGAAAAAGTACCGAATGCATCGAGCACAAAATCCGCAATAAGGGAGTTCATGCTAAAAAATGACTTGTACTTCAAAGAAACCTATAGTAAAAAACAGCCGCTGGAAGTGTTAAACGCATTTAGTATTAAGAAATAGTATGTGTGTGATAAAATGGCGGAAGAAATGGGTCACACTGTATTGCGACTGCCACCCTATTATTGTATTTTCAACCCTATTGAACACATGTGGCATCAAGTTAAGTCGAAAGTTAGAAGTCAAAATAGCACACCTACTCTTAGTGGCAGTGTAATAGAGGTAATAAAGAAAGTTTTCGGTGAAATTCCAGATGAAAGCTGGAAAAACTCGGTTAACCATGTCTTAAAAATTGAAGACTCTTATATAACTACACAACAAAGCGAAATACATCCTCTTATTATAAATGTGGATGATAGTGATAGCGAGACTGAATTAGGAATAGATTAAAACGTTTTATAATTACATTTAAACCTTCTGTGTATATTACTGTATAGTACATGTAAATATTTTTTTATAAGTGGGTATAGGTACCAATATTGTATATTGCAATTATTACTATTTTCACACTTGTACCTATATTAAGTTAATAAACAAAACGTTTTATAATTACAATTAAACCTTCTGTGTATATTGCTGTATAGTAGGTATATGTAAATTTGTTTGTATAAGTAGGTATAGGTACCTTTATTCTACATTGTAATTATTAGTATTTTTACACTTGTTTTGTACCTATAATAAATTAGTAAACATATAATACGAGTAATGGTAACAAACATTGCTTCTATAAGGTATTACTATGACATTTCATTTAACTACAAAATCCGTCCCTGTGCAAAGCTTTTACCCCTTATTTCATTTCATTTTAGTAATATAAACAGTGATGCCAGCTCGGACCAGGTAGATTAGGCTGGTTGGCAGGGTCTAGGACATTTAGCCGTCGCCGTTTCGCCGTCGCCGTTTCGCCGTCGCCGTTTCGCCGTCGCCGTTTCGCCGTCGCCGTTTCGCCGTCGCGACAATTCGCCGGCAGCCGATTCGCCGTGGGCCGTTTCGCCGTCAAATAGAAATTAATAAAATACGTAAAAAAGGTTATAATATATATTGCTAAATTTTAACAAAATTGTTTGATAAAAATATACCTACATAGGCAAGTCAATAATAAAGTTCTCAAATATTATACTATAATTATTATATACAACAAAATTATTACATTTCATAATTATGCGCTAAACCTCTGAGATATTCTGTCATATTATTGTTTGTTATTGGAATTCGGGTCTAGGACGTTCAGCCGTCGCCGTTTCTAATCTAATCCACCTTTTTGGGTCCAATTTGGTATATGCTAGATATAAAAAAATTGTAATAATTATAGACTTATATTGGTTAAACAGCGCTAACACGGCATCTAATCCACCTTTTTGGGTCCAATTCGGTATATGCTAGATATAAAAAAATTGTAATAATTATAGACTTATATTCTATTTGACGGCGAAACGACCCACGGCGAATCGGCTGCCGGCGAATTGTCGCGACGGCGAAACGGCGACGGCGAAACGGCGACGGCGAATAGTCCCATCCCCTGGTTGGCAGGCTTATCGATAGTTTTATATGGGTAACTTTACCACTAAATTATTTAAAAACGTAGGTTTGGCAATCGAACAGTAAACAGGGTTTCTTGTTGTGTTGGGTTGCAGTCATTAAACCAAACGGTATACCTTGGTACACACTTTACCCGCCACAATAACTCAGCCTTGGTCCATATCGTATCACAATAAAACGTGATTTTCAGTAGAAGTTCCTCCCTAGTGCCGACAGGAGTGGAATGCACCAAGTTTATCAGGTGTCTCCACGGGTATAAATTCTACCGGAGTTCAACAGTTGGGCACGTTTACCTGTATAATCTGTTTCTCAAGTGAGGGTTCCCATAATCCTACATACTAGTTGGGCACTGAGCTACCTGTGCTCAATGATGCATTATAATAATAAGTTTATTAGTAATATTTTTTTAAAAGGGACGTATTTGTAATATACCGGGTCATTCAATAATTACTGTCAAGAAAAATTCTTTATATTGCTGATATATTAATTTTATTAATTTTTTAAAAAAGGTAATAAAAATCTAAATAATGATGTAATAATATACAATTCTAAATAATAATGCAATAATATATAATTCTAAATAATAATGTAATAATATATTTTTTTAGAGACTAGGCGCATATTTATAGAAAACACTTCTAACAAAACTTATTCTATTAATGATATTGCCAGTATATTCTACAATTTTTTTCTCTACAAAATCCCGTTTTTTCTGATACCGGACCTCAATAATTTCTGAAACTTATAGGCCGAATTTATTATAATGTACACCTCACTTTGTATATTTTGAAGCATATCGACAAAGTGATAGATATTAGGATGTGGGTGATAAAAGCTAGAATTAAATTTTGAATGAAATGATTCGCACACATTAGTCGTTCTACACAATGATCATGTAGAGCCAGCCCAAATGCTCGGCGGACATAATGAATCCTGACTAATGTTGTTATCTACTAAATAATCGCAAAATTATTGAAGTTTAACATTTACAGGCAAGTCAGAAACTAAATCAAATGTAAAACATTCACCCACCTCTCCAGGATCTAAAAACTGAAGGCCAAAGAAGTGTCTTAAAATCTTTCCAATTTCTATATTTTCTTTGTATCCAGAATTTAACCCTAGAGATCGAATTTTTCTGAACTAAACTTGTGACAGGTGAAACCTACATCCTATAATATTAATTTCAGACCAGATATTATTAACACTTATCAATTCTAATTCTGAATGGAGATTGATATACATGTTGCTTTTTGCTAGGCAATAGGCAGAATACAAGGGGTACATAATAACCATCCTTAAATCCAAATATAGTACAAAATTGGCAAAAAAACTTGGCACAAAAGTTAAAAGTACCGTCCATAAATACAGTTTCCACAGTACAGAGAAAATGTAGATTTGAATACACGGAAAAATTATATTTTCAAGTTCTGCATTATTTACCGATAAGAATGACTCGTCCTTGGGAGTTTTGGGTTGCAAAGTTGCGAGAGATGAAAAACTTCATTCCGATTCTTTGGCAAAGTGGGTACTTGGCTTTATAAATATTCTTTCGGATTAAGTTTAAGTCATTTTTTGAAATGCTTTCTGCTACATTATCACGAAGTTCTTGATAGAGTTACCTAATTTTTGCCTGCAACTGTTTTCTTCTGGCCCATGATTATGAGCCACATCGGCCTTTAGTATAGTGTTAAAGTCTGCAATGAGGGTATACACCTTAGCTAAGCACTTTGATTTTTTGTTTACGCACCTCCACTGAATGCTATTATTTTTTGGTTCTTTAGCAACACAAAATTTAAATTGATCTATAATTAACAGCTTTTTTCCTTTTTCACTAAGCATAGTTTTAACTTCCATCTTCGAACCGGTAAACTAAACAACTGAAGCAAATTATTGTGCAACCTCGTATCCATATACATTTGATAATCATGCCCATTAGTAAATATTCTTAAAAATTACCTACCTGTCAGGTTCACCCTCTAATGAGATTACACTAATCCCTTCAAATTTTGTTTCGTGCCCAACTGTTAGGTAGGCTTTTCGAATTTCTATCGGCTGTGCCCAACTCGGTAGCGCCCGGCATACGGCGTTAGGTCCTCCTCTACCTATCCAACGATTTGGGGTTTGGATAGACGTTATTCAGGTGCTCCCGCACACCAGCGCTGAAATGAGGTGGTAGGTACCCCTTCGTGCATGAAGTACATGCTTCGGCGGGTTTTAAGTGGTAAGTACTCTATTAATTCCTGAAAAGCATTCTGGACGAGCTCCAAATAGAGATGTCTATTCAAGCGTTCCGGCAATACGAATGGTCCAATCAAAAAATTGCCAATGATTCCTGCCCAGATATTAACTGATTGGAACTTGATGATTCGAAGCAATAGTGGCATGAGGATTTTCATCAGCCCATACATGTGTGTTATGTAAATTGGTGTAGGTACTATTGTTTTCGATGTATTTAACTATGCTGATAATTTTCGACTGCTCATTGATGGAGTGCCATCTACAGCATTTAAAATATTTCACCTA
The DNA here is from genome assembly GCA_963920685.1 of Polydrusus tereticollis. Classification (NCBI taxonomy): domain Eukaryota; kingdom Metazoa; phylum Arthropoda; class Insecta; order Coleoptera; family Curculionidae; genus Polydrusus; species Polydrusus tereticollis. Next base: position 94,381,927 of record OY987331.1, read on the forward strand.
ATAGCGGCGTACTTTTCGGACCAGCATTTATTCCAAACTTTCCTAAATTTATGAAGAAAGTCAATTTTTATGTATTACCTTATTAACTGGAGTCAAACACCATTCTCCCTTGGACGTTGGTCAACTCGTTGAAATGTCTTCTGGTTTGGTATAATACGATTAGGGTGATATAACCTTCTGGCTTCTAAAGCATTGCAAGACGCAAGACCATACATCAGATGTATATCTACATATACATTCGGCTGTGTGAATCACCGAGTGCTGCTGCGAAAGCTTCAGCACTGTGGCATTCGTGACACAGCGCATGGATGGATCTCATCATATCTTTGTGGGCGACCGCAGGTTGTGTCTATTGATCGAAGATGCTTTGGTCTGTCTAGTATTGAGTTTGGGGTGCCCCAGGGTCCTGTGTTGGGCCCTATCTTATTTTTATTGTATATAAACGACCTTACGAGTATAGCAATTAGCTTATACTTTTCGCGGATGGCACCACTCTTCTGTGGCATTCAAGCAGTGGTAAACTCTTGAAGACTGTCAAATCAAGATCTTCAAAAAATTAAAACTTGGTGCGACTCTAATTCTCTTTGTTTGAATGTTAAGAAAACTAATATTTTGACTTTTGGCTTTGACTATAATGATCTTGTTTTGGATAACAAACAAATTGAAAGTAAAGCAACCATAACATTTCTTGGACTATTTATAGACTCCAAGCTTAAATTCGAGAAACATGTCATTGAATTAAATAAGAAGTTAACATCGCTTTGCTATTAGAGTGGTGTCATAAGAACTAGGTTGTTCAGCGGCAAGGATGGTATACCACTCGCTGCTTGAGTCCCATATGAGATATGGTATTGTATTTTGGGCATTCTGCAATCAACAGCTTTTAAATTCTGTTTTCGTTATTCAGAAGAGAGCGCTTAGGTATATGAGTGGGGCAAAATATCGGGCCCATTGTCGGCCATTATTTAGAAAGTTTTGGTATTTTAACGGTTATATGCCTATTTATTTTAGAAACGGTTTGTTTAATACATAAGAGATCTTCAAGCAACAATTCTCAAAATGTATACAGCACCAGGCAAAGCTCTAACCTTCGGATTCCAATTCCTAGATCGACATTGACTAAGCGCTCTCTAATTTACGAAAGCGTTAAGAGATCTTTGGGTTATGTGCGTTTCCGCAGAGCGGTGAGAGACCTCCTGGCACAAAAGACGTATTACAGCCTGAATGAGTACTATCGGGAGGAAATTTGCCACTTCTTGTGGACTTTATTATAATGTTTTTTGAAGTTAAGCTATTTTTTTTTTAAAGTATTTTAAATTGTATTTTGTCTATTTATGTTTTTTTTACCTTCTGACATCGTCTTAGATCGTAGGATAAATTTAACATTAGTCGCTTTATCTATAATATGTAACGTATTCTTGACAATAAAGCATGTTTAATAAAAAAAAATAATACATACTCAGTAAACAGGTATTCCATAGTCCGTATTAATTCACAATTAAATTCGCCACGAAATCCAAAAACTAGTAAATTAATATCGAAGTAAAGGATCACTGTGTCAGCGATGTGAAAGACGAAAAGTTGTAAAATGCAGGATATTTTATTTATTTCGTACTATAGTAACGTTCGCAACAACAATACGTTTTTTTGGTGCCGATAAATAAATAAAGCGCACATTTTTTGCGAATGTAGATCTTCTACAACTATTGGTTTAATATTCTTTTCTCAAAAACGGTTAATTTCATCGACAATAGACAAGAGTACCTTTTTTTATGTTTAAGGTGCAAGCTCTCCAGATTTATTTTTTTAAAGTCTTTATCATACAGGGTGTTAAAAACTTTAGCATTAAGTTATAAAGCTTAGTCCGCCACTGGTAAACTAAAAAAGCTAAATATGTTTCTAGGGCACTGTTTTAAGACATCCTTACTGGTGTGTATCAGATTAAATTTTCATTAAATTATATTAAGTACTTTGAAAATTATTCAAGAAAAACCGATTTCCAGCGGAGTCTTTCAGAGGCACATATCTCCGTAAGGAGGGCCTGTAAGAAACAATTTTATAGGAACTTGTCATCTTATTTTTTTATGTTCTATCTGAATCTGAGAGATTTCCCACATTTTCCTGGACACCCTGTATATAGCGATACCTTAAACTAAATTGAAATACACTAGCACACATTTGTTTTTTATATAAGTTTTAGACTAGAAACTCAGGAACGGATACTAGCATAAATTAGACGTAGGTTAGTTTAGGCTAGTACCTTTTTTTCAAAATTCGTTTTTAAATTTTTTTAACGCTAATGTTTGTTATGTTTTTAATGAAAATATAACAGTTTGTACACAACTTACATCAATATTATTTAAATAATAAATAAATATAAATAAATAAATTCCTTTATTTGCCAACAAAATCTATAAAAAGAAATAGCAACGTCAACACTGAGCCATATTGATGCTCAAACGATAGTTGTATAAAAAAATTTATAGAAATAACATAATACCAAGTGATGTTATTAATATTAAGTTCCTAAAAAAATTGATTCAATTGACAATATCAGATACAAACAGAAATAAAAATAAAAATAAAAAATGTTAAAATGTTTTAAAATGTATGAACAGTAAACAATATAACAATGATAAAATTTCGTTAAAAGAAAATAAAAGAAAACAGCACTAGTGAGAACACAAGAATTCCGCGTCATAATCGAAAGAATACAAACATTTTTGCAGTAGAAAGCCTGTGGTTTCCTTTTTAAATTTTGTTAAGCTATTTATTAACTTTATGTGGGCTGGAAGAAGATTAAAAGCTCTAATCCCCATATAATGAGGACCCCTTCTAAAATATGTCGAGCTGTGTGTTGGTATACTAAGGTGGTCTCTGCCTCTGGTAACAATCGACATACTATCAGAATAATAAGTAGAGTTTCGTAGGAAAATCTGCTGTTTTGCAAAAACTACAAGAGAGAGGAAGTACAGTGAGGGGACCGTTAAAAATCCGAGTTCAGAGAAATGCTCTCTTCAAGAAGCTCTAGGTTTTAGTCTCAACATGCATCTTACAATCCGCTTCTGCGCTACAAATATGTCAAGTGCTCCCTGCGATTTACCCCAAAACAAAACACTGTAATTTATTAGGGATTGAACACTAGCAAAGTAAAATTGTCGTATGTGGTTAGTACGTCATGCAATCTACGAATTAATGCGCAATAACTATTGAGCTTGGACTGTAGCTTTTGGAGGTGAACGTTCCAACTAAAGGTAGGGTCAAGCTAAACTCCCAAAAAATGTATGCTTTTGACCAATGGCACAGATGCATTGTTGAAATTTACGTGAAGTGATTGATGTCGGTTTGATACTTTGCTAAATGATATGAGTTCGGTCTTATCAGAATTTAGTTAAAGATAATTTTCATCGCACCACTGCTGCATTTGTCTCGCCGTAGTAGAATACGCCCCAGACAGCCCCGACAGGCCCAGGGCTGACATCACCACCGATGTATCGTCGGCATACTGACAGACCAGAGCCCCCGGAAACCCATCACATAGCGCATTGATATAGAGCAAGAACAGCACTGGCCCAAGTATGGAACCTTGGCAAAACTATTTATAAAGCGAGCGTGCTTCCGATATGACACGTGTTGTTAGATTTTCTACTATAATAAAATTAGAATTTGAGAAAAATAAGAAGAAAAAAACAAACATGGCGTTTTCTGTTTATTAAAATATTCTGATCGTGCGCTTCTGAGCAACAATGTTTTTTTATTAAATCTGACTTTGTCCACCCCACAATATTATCCCATATTTCATAATTGACTAAAAGTTTACAAAATAAAATAGTTTTAATGTCTTTTCGTTCATATCCCTACTTGTTTGCCTGATACCATAGCGCAATGAGTTTACTTTTTTTGAAACCATATCAATCTGATACGACCAGTCTAAAAATTCATTTATATGGATTGATGAAGCCTCAAACATTTTGCGTGTTCCGCCAAAGGTCATTGCCTTCAACTCTTGATAATCTTGTTCTAAATAAAATGGTGTTGATTTTGTCTCTCTGTTACTTTATCTAAAAACTCTTTCAGAATGTCTGATATTTTCTTTCTTCCAGTTATTAATGTTGTGTCTTCCGCATATTTTAAAATGTGCTTAGAAGAGTCTGTCAATATAGTTAAATCATTGACAAAAATTATCCATATTGTAGGACCTATTACGTTTCTTTCTGCTCCGAGCGCCATCCCTAACCACGCCCACATATTGAAATATATCGCTAAAATATGATTATAACCATTTAAGCATTGCCTCTAATGCAATATAACTTATTTTTTTTTTTAACTAAGAAAGCTCTGTCCTAGCAGTCATATGCCTTTGACAAATCTAAAAACATTCCAGTTGTCAAACAACCATCTATTATGTAAATGAAACAATACAGTCTTCCTCCACAGTTTAAACTGAGATCAGTTCAAACTGTGGAGGAAGACTGCATTGTTTCATTTACATTACATTGACTCCACTGTAAGTATGGACTACTTTTTCAACCACCTATTAGATTTTTTGATATTTCTTTAATAAATTGACATGCTCTTTGTCACAGATTAAGTTATACGTTAATGATAGACGTGTTTTGGACTTCCATTGTCATTATTTATTTATATCACAACGTTTCAACTGGTAAGTATCTATATTTATACTACCTCCTGGTTATCAGCGCATGACCTACATTGGTGCAGTCAAACGTTACTGTGTGGTCCTGAACTAAGCTTACATCTGCTTAACAAGGATTTCCAAATATTTTTTATGTCTAACGAGGGCTTACTAAAGCAGTCTGGATTTTGGGTTATGACGGCCGCTTCTTTGAATTTCCTTTTTCGCGAGTGTTCTTCTTTGAGTATTATTTTTGCCTCTGACGATTGCAAGTGGTGGTCGTGTGTCCAAGCATGTTCTGCCGCACCGGATCTGTTTGTTTCCCCTCCTTTGTGTTGTTTCGGTGTTCTCTGATTCTTGTTTCAAGGGGGCGTAGGGTTTCACCAACTTAGGATTGTCCGCACTCGCAAGGTTTTCTATATACCCAGTTCCTCGTGTCCCTTTGGCTGGTTGGCTTTGTCTTCGTTAGGTGGCTTCTTAAGGAATCTCTGGAGCTGAATACTGTTCGAATTTTTTGTATTGCTGTCCTAATCTTCAAATTTTCTCGGAGATTCCTTTTGACATATGGTACCTTTATGGTGGGTCCAGTTTCGACGTCATCTTTCTATCTATTCATGTGATTCTGACTTCTTGATAGTCTGGTCTACTAGTCTAGTAAGGTGGCCATTTGTGTCGAGGTCCTTCTTGATGGTGTTGTTTTCGGAAAGAGCTTCCTCGGAGTTACAGAGAGTAAATGCTCTGTCAACGTGTTTGTTTATGTTTTCCTCCTTCTCCATAGTAAACTTGATTGTTGGTGCCAAGTTATTCATGTGATGTAGAAAAGCTTGGAGTTCGTCATCGCTTCTATTCCAAATGATGAATGTGTCATCAACGTAACAAAGCCATAGTTTCGGTTTCATTTTTGTCTTTTCAATTGCCTGGTTTTCAAACCATTCCATGTATATTTTGGCGATTGCTGGGGAGAGTGATGATCCCATCGGTGGTCCGTCTACTGTAGAATCTATCCCTTTTTTTGAAAATAAGAATTATTTAGACAGCATTCTAATAGGTTTATTATTGCGTTGATGGGTAGCGATGATCGTTCCTCGAGGATTTTGTCTTATCCAAGTTTCCTTCTGATAAACTGAAGTGTATTCTTCACTGGGACATTTGTATAAAGACTCTCGACATCGAAGCTGACTAATCGATCCCCTGGTTGTATTTCCTTTCCACTTATTATTTCAACGAAGTGTTGCGAACTTTTTACAAACGATGTGCTATGTCCTTGGAGTGGCTGTAGTATTGGAAGCAGAAATCTGGATAGTTCGTATATTGGAGAGTTTCTGGAACTTGTAATGGGTCGTAGAGGCATGTTCGGCTTGTGTATTTTTGTTAAACCGTATAGATGTGGGGGTTTACTGTGATGAGGTGTTAAACGTGTACGTGTTCTATCTGGAGTATATCGTTCATGCTTCTGAGTGTACGGTATATTCTCCCTTCAGTGGTGGTGGTAGAATCTTTTGGGATGCTCTGGTAGTTTCCTTTTTCTAAGACTTCTTCGATTTTTGGGCTGTAGATGTCAACATCCATCACAACTGATGGTCGTATCTTTGCGTAATTTGAAGAGGGCAACTGATTCTTCTCTTTAAGTATTTGGCTTCGGAGGTTTGGATTCCGGAAAGTTATACGTTTCTATGAAGGTTATAATTCTCTCACTCATAACTACTAATTAAATTTAGATAAAGGGTTTGAAAAATATAGGAATTCTGCAAATACGTTTTTCATAAGGTTGCTCCGAACTCAAAGACACGAAAAAGTCTCACTTAATTAATCAACGACATGTGAAAATATTGCTAAGTTTATTGTGAGCTATTTTTCTTTATCTTACATTATAGCAGTCTGGTACCTGCTCGTAAGGGACTATCCAATGGGATAAATTCGATAAAATTTTGGCAATCAGAAGAAATAAAAGTCAACATTTTTTGCTATCTTCAAGTATATATTCTTAATGAAATAAATTTGGGCTTGAAGGTATTAGCCTAATCTTCAGAATATTATGTATGCGCCTAGTTGAACAAAGAAAGTTTAAACAAATAAAACTTAGCATTACTTTTTTCGAACATAAAGTAGAAGCACCTGTTAAACTTTTTCTTTTAAGTTTGAATAGGCTTAAAATTATTCTAGTACTTGAAAATGTCAGACCTTTTCTAGGAAACAAGTGCCTTTTAGACAGTTAGGCACCATTTATAATACCTCGATATTTCTGTTATTATTTCGTCACTATTTTGGTATAAAAGGTTTAACCGAATTACTATGGTCAGAAAATAAATACGTTTTTTTATAAATTGCACACACAGGGTGTTAATAAATGTCGCGTAGATATTTAAGGGAGGGATAGTGCTCGCCAAAATGGGAAAAAATATTTAGGAACATGCGGTCAAAAATACTTAATTTTTGATATACAGGATGTCAAAGCCTTAATTGTTTTCTATTTTCCGAGATAAATATTTCAAATTTGGTACACTTATTGGTTTCTGGAATCTTTACAATACAATGTCTAAATTGCCGGAGGCAGTATACATTTTTTGCGCTACCAACACTTTCACACTCCTGAACTTTTTTTTGGATATCCTGTATAATTACTGATATAACATTATGATTCCCCGCTCTTTTCTCATTATTTTTAATCTCCTACATTTTATCGTATCTATCATTGTTTTCTAGTTATTGGCGGAAATAGCCGTTAATGCAAACTAAGCTTTATCTAAGTAGCAAAACTAAAAAAAAGTAAATGGCTGAGACAGCTCATATTTTATTTTTCATTTGTTAAATTTTTTAAGTGTCTAAAAATTTTATTAGTTGATGTTTTCAAATTTAGAGTCTGTCTTTAAATGGCGCGAAGTAATCAATGCTCATTAAATTTGCAAAACGCATACCGGGATAAAGTCTGTGCGTTTTAAGAAGTCCGCTAAGCCATAAAACCTCTTGAGCATTATGTCGGTGGCATGGATATTTTTACAGGCATGTGTGTCATAATAGTTCTTGCTAATACCCCATACCAATTCAATTGCGTTGTAATGACAATGGTAGGGCGGCAATCTCAAAACTTGATGTCCATATTTGAGGGCTAATTCGTCAACAACATACTTTTTTTTAAATGACTGCTCTTTACACTTGCTTAAAAGTTCACTTTTTAAATATAAATTTTCATGGTTTATGTTTTTCTTTGACAACCACTCTTTTATTTCTTCCTTTTTCCAGATGCTTGTAGGGAATTTCTCTTCGAGTCTCGTATGGTAAGAGGCATTGTCTAAAACAATTAAGGAAGGCTTTTCTAAACTTTTTAAAAGTTTTTCCTCGAACCAATGCTCAAAAATTTCAGCATCCATATTGCCGTGATAATCATCAGTTTTTTTTGTTGATGAAAATATCAAACTGGCATTTAAAACAAAACCTTCTTCATTACTAGCATGTAATATAATATACCTTTTTCCATTACTTGCACGGGTACTTGAATAACAATGCTTTGAGTCATCCTGCCAAGACGTTTTTGTTGAAGTTCCGTTTGCAAATACCCATGTTTTGTCAAGAAAAACAACTTGTCTTGACAATTCCGATTTTTTGTTGTTTAAATAATCCCTTAAAAATTGCCATATTTTCGAAACAACATTGGACAGCTCGCAAAGCAGTTTTCTGTTGTTCGTTTTTTTATATTTGAAACCCATATGTTTTAAGATGATGGACAAACTGTTAGTTCCAATATCGCAAAGTTTTTTCTGCTTTATCTTTTCAAGACTAGCTTTGAGGGTAACATATTCCTTGGCTTTATACATATTGTTGCGGACTGGCTGGTTGAAGACCTTAGAAGTGGACTGTATATTATACGGTTTGAATAATTATTTCTTAGTAAAATTAAAATTTAGTTCAATTAAAAAAGGACCGGAAACTCCACTCACCTTATACTGGAAAAATGGCTTCTCTAGGGGCCCCTATTCTCATACACCTATATTGCTGCAAATTGGTAGTTTTTGTAGACAAAATACACACGCGTGCGGAGTATACGAAGGTACGTATCGTTCTCTTTGTACCCGTTTGGTACAGCTTGTGGAGTTTCTTTACATGCGCGGTAACTCAAAAATAAAAACAAAAAAAAACAAAATCGTACTCTTGGCATCGGAAACCTTTAGTGTAAGCTATTAAATAGTTTATTCAATATTTGTAATAAACGTAAAAATGAAATTCAAAACATTCCCACCCACCTTAAATGTGCTAGCATTTAAAACAATAAAAAAATAAAGTAACAAATCCTACATAAATTTAATAATATATAATATAATATAAACGTTACTGGATTGGTAACGGACATAACTTGACCAAAGGCCGTTTTAAAGGCCCTTGTTTTGTTTGCACGGTCGCAACTCTCGCAACTCCATCGGCACCTGGATGCAATTTTATAATTCTGGCCATTTGCCAATTTAGTGGGGGAACATTCTCGTGTTTTATTAGACACAATATGCCAGGGGTTGTGGGTGAATCATTATGATTCCATTTGCTTCTTTGAAGAGAAGTATGGAGATATTCATTGCTCCAACGCGACCAAAATTCGGCGTGTAATCGCTGAAGAATTTGCCAACGACTTAATCTATTAAGATTTATATTTTTGAAATCGGGATCTGGTAGAACAGCTTGCGGTTCAAGAGTCAAAAAGTGTCCTGGCGTCAAGACTGACAAGTCATTCGGATCATTACTGAGAGGGCATAATGGCCGAGAATTTAAAATAGCTTCTATTTGGGTCAGAACAGTTAAAAATTCTTCGTAAGATAATATTTGTAACCCGATGACGCGATATAAATGAGTTTTTAAACTTTTGACTCCAGCTTCCATAAGACCAGAAAAATGCGGTGAAGCTGGCGGATTAAAGTGCCACGCAATTTTTTCGGACTCCACAGCCGCCTGCATAATATTTTGTAAATATTTATTCGCTCCAACGTAGTTAGTTCCACAATCACTATAAACTGCTGAACATCGACCTCTACGAGCAATAAAGCGTCGAAAAGCTGCAAGAAAACACTCAGATGTCAGATCCGAAGCCAATTCTATATGTATTGCCTTGGTGGCAAAACAAACAAATAAACAAACCCATGATTTTCTTGTCTTGGCTCCCCTAAATCTACTCATTGTAATATTAAATGGACCGCAGTAGTCGGTACCTACATGCGAGAATGGTTTTAATTTTGAAATTCGATTAACAGGTAAATCGCCCATAGGCGGTTGAAATGGCTTAGGGTTCAAACGCCAACATTTTATGCATTTAGAAGTTATTTTACGAATTGCTCTACGAGCTGATAAAATCCAAAAGTTCTGGGATAAAATAAATTGCAATTGTTGACTTCCGGGATGTAAAAATTTTGAATGCGCATCTTGAATAATTAATTCTGTTAATCGACATGTTCGCGGCAATAAAATAGGGTGTTTTAAATCATAGGGGGTGTCGGCATGGCGGATTCTACCCCCTACCCTTAAAATCCCTTCACTATCTAAGAAAGGATTAAGTTTTTTAGTTGAATTTGTGGTTAACTTTCCTTGAGACAAAAGTTCGATATCTTGTGAAAAATGTAACATTTGTGTACGTTTTATAAAAACATTTAAAGCGGATTTTGACTCTACATCCGAAATGGAATTAGTCAATTTAGATTTAGTTTTCACTGCCTTAATAAAACGTAGGACATAAGCAATAATATTTAGAACTTTTGAGAGGGAAGAAAATTTAACAAGAAGAGAATCTAAATTGTCGTGAGTAACGTTCGATAATAAAGCGGTATTTTTTAATTCTTCATGAGTTTCTTCAACAATAAATCTTCTTTTGGGCCAAAATGACTGGGGTAAACTAAGCCATTTAGGACCCACCCACCATTTGGCGCAGTGAAGCAACTCACGAGGTAGCAAGCCTCTACTACCATGATCAGCGGGATTGTCTTTAGTATTGACGTATTGCCAACAAGACTGAGGTAATTTATCTTGAATCAATGTTACTCGATTACTGACGAATGTGGCCCATTTATGCGGTGAAGATCTAATCCATGATAAAACGACCGTTGAATCAGACCAGGCAACCATATTGGAAAATGATATTTTATCTTTGTAAGTATGCAAAATAAATGACATTAACTTGGCCAACAATACGGCAGCGCATAATTCAAGGCGCGGGATTGAAATGCGTTTTAGCGGTGCGACTTTAGACTTTGCAGAAATTAAATAGCAGGTAAAATCATTTTCACTATTTTTTATTCTAAAGTAGACAACTGCGCAGAATCCAGCTTCGCTGGCATCACAAAATCTATGTAATTCACAAAAATTATGTAAATTACCGTCTAAATATCTCGGAATATTTAAATCTTTAAGTTCAGGTAATTGTTCTTTAATAGCCTTCCACGAACTAACAATACTTTCTGGCGGAACTGTATCCCAATCTAAGCCTAAGCTCCACATACTCTGTATTTTTTGTTTGCATACAAAACTTAAGGGGGTTAAATACCCTGCGGGATCATAAATGCGGGCTAAATCTGATAACATATTTCTTTTAGTGCACTCACGATCAAGCGGTGCGACAGAATACGTAAAGTGGTCGGAAATAGGATTCCATTTTAAACCCAAAATTTTAATACTCTGATCATCTTCTTTATTATCAAAAAATATTGATTCGTTATAAAGATGATCAGATGGTAAATGCGATAATAATTCAGGACTATTACTACACCATTTTCGGAGATGAAAACCACCCTTTTCCAAAAGAGAAATAAGTTCCGTTTGAAGACTAAAGCATTTCTCCAACGTGTCTGCTCCGGTGACGATATCATCAACGTAAGTGTCGGAAATTAAAGTTTTAGAAGCGACCGGAAAATTTAAGGTTTCGTCATCAGCAAGTTGCATCAGGGTACGTATTGCTAAGTATGGGGCAGATGACACACCATAAGTAACGGTATTCAATTGATATTCCTGAATGTCATCCTCTGGAGAAAATCGAAACAAAATTCTCTGAAAGCGGCGATGTGACTGATTAATTAAAATTAGTACCGTATAATTAGTGGCGGTTAAAGGTGTACATTGAATCAAGGCTTTGGGTGCACCTTCTAGATAGGAATGTAAATGTGTAAATTTTTCAATATTACTTAAAGAGGAATTATTATGAATTAAGGCATCATATATGTCAATAAATGCTTTAAACTGCTTTATATCTCCGTTAAATTTATTGATTTTAATTTCAGGTAACTTAACCTTCGGTGACACGTTAACATTAGGGCCATTAGTCGCTGTCGGTGATTCCTTTTCAAAAATGTGTTCAGAAACGGTTCTTATGAAATAATAGGCCTTTTCAAAATCAGTGCGAACTTGATCCTCAATCGGAATTTGATCGTCTTGAGTAGTAATTAAATTTAAAATTGCAATTTGGTGTTTATTGAATTCGTCAAAAATAATTGATAGGTGTCGACATCTCTGTTTAAACTCGGGATGACAGGAATTATCAGTTACTGCCTTATCGGCCAACGAATAAAGTTCTTTTATGCGGTTAATTTCAATTTGACGGAAAACCTTTGTCTTTTTTAGTTTTTCAGCGGACATTCTTGACAATCTGGAGAAGAAAGTTAACTAACTTAAAGAAATGAAAGAGAATATTAAATGCGGCCCTGTATAGTGCAGGGAATCAATGTACAGAAGAACGACAGACTGTGATTAATACAAGGAGAAAGAGAGAGCGTCGAAAGAGTTGCGGGTTGCGATGTGTAAATTGCCTTGCGCGGACTTAACAATGATAGCACATTTAAAAACGAGCAGGTCGTTTTTTATAACGGCGATTAATCCAAAATGGCGAAATTTTCAGCAATATAATAAAATTTAACATAGAATTTTAATCTTTACTATGATATTCAAACAATTAAGATAAAAAATAAAATAATCCGTGCCGAAGAGACCAAAAATGTTGCGGACTGGCTGGTTGAAGACCTTAGAAGTGGACTGTATATTATACGGTTTGAATAATTATTTCTTAGTAAAATTAAAATTTAGTTCAATTAAAAAAGGACCGGAAACTCCACTCACCTTATACTGGAAAAATGGCTTCTCTAGGGGCCCCTATTCTCATACACCTATATTGCTGCAAATTGGTAGTTTTTGTAGACAAAATACACACGCGTGCGGAGTATACGAAGGTACGTATCGTTCTCTTTGTACCCGTTTGGTACAGCTTGTGGAGTTTCTTTACATGCGCGGTAACTCAAAAATAAAAACAAAAAAAAACAAAATCGTACTCTTGGCATCGGAAACCTTTAGTGTAAGCTATTAAATAGTTTATTCAATATTTGTAATAAACGTAAAAATGAAATTCAAAACACATATAATAAACAATATTCCTTAGAGAGTTTTATCCCTTGGGATAAATCCAAGGTTTTTGAATGGAGTCAAACCCTTTTATATGGTCTGTCCAAATCCTCTTCACTCTTTTTTCGAAGTCTTCTCTGAAATGCCGCAAGCATCAGACGTTCGTGTTTGCACTGCCAAAACAGACTCTAACGGGCCCGAGTTATCTTTTTCTAAAGTAAAATAACGTTCCACTTGTAATACCAAACGGCGTTCTTCTTCTTTATGTGCCATGCTCATTCGAGCGTAGGCGACCTCTCGCATATACCTGTGATGTGTGCCTTTTTCAGATTTTTCACAGGTATATGGGACCTACAGTTTATCGCCGGTTCCGAACGGCACTATTTGAGAGGTTGTACTAGGCAAATTACTACGTGGTGGTTTGCCATTGCCTTCCACGAGGTGACGACCGAATAAATAAAGATCGATGCATGGTCCCGGGATCGAACCGGGGACCTTCGGCTTAGTAGTCGGACACACTAACCACTAGGCTGCGGTTCACCTGGAGATAAATGCCTTCTAGGCGATGTGCCACCTTGCTGAACATTTTCCATAACTTTGCTTAATTACTGATTTTAACTCACACACAATGAGAAACAAACTAAAGAGAAAAGCACAACTACTTATTTAAAATAAAGTAGAACATACCATCCCGCACTTCAGCAAATTTTAATTATTTCTTGGAAAATAGTAATTATTATGAAGATTTAATTATAATAATCCCAAAATAATGTCATTATCGGAAAAGTATATACCTGACAAAATCTTTAACATATTTAACCATCCCGCACTTGAGCAAATTTTAATTGGTTCTTGGAAAATAGCGATTATTATATAGATTTAACTATAATAATAGCAAAATAATTTAATTATCTATTTAATTATTGTTTATGCTCAACGCGTAATTCTAAGATAATTTTGTTTTGAAACCGCTGATTTCGCCCAGTAATAGAATACAGTAAACCAGTGGGATGTTCGGTGTGATCAAGTATAGCGAAGGTGCGAAGATATTGTAACTTAACCGACTTACTGTTTTAAAAGCGATAACATCCCTTGGTGATTTAATCCGATATCGGACTTCTTAAAACGCACAGACTTTATCAAGAACAATTTAAACACCATTCCTCAAAATCTATTGTTTTGTTTATATTAAAGGATCTAAATAATGAGGATTCTTTAGGTAGGTCCACCCTGAATTTATCGCAAGCTATTGTTATATTTGCGCTATTGTTTATATGCGATTGAACGCATAACAACGTTAAAGTGGAACTGGGCCGGGCATGTGGCAAGAATGCCAGACGGAAAATGGACAAAGTTGATTCTGGAGTGGAGACCCCGACAAGAAGCCTTTCGGAACAGAGGTCGCCTACCAACAAGATGGACCGTAGACATTAGGAGAGTGGAGCCAGCACAGGATAGGGGACGTTGGATTAGACTACGGAGGCAGCAATGGACGCAACCAGGCTGATTGACGATGATTATTATATTTGAGGATTTACCATTGGTATTGGGAAAACCCCTTAGCCAGGAGCGTCTATTGGGGAAGTTTTTTAATTTAAAATCTTAAACATGCCTATTTTCCTAAAATTGTATTATATTATATTTGTAGGTATTTATAACATATGAGAACATTTATTTAAAAAATCGAATTAACTAATATACAGGGTGTCCGGAAACTTCGTTCGTATATTTTAAGGGGATATTCTACATATGAAAATATGAAAAAAAGTTCATATAAATGTAGGTCCTTAAATGTCTTATAAGGAAGCTATGGCCGTCCAAAGGTGACCTCTAAAGATAAGTTTCTCTTTAATATCTTTACAACCGCTTGAGGTACCGATGTGCTTTTTGGCACACAAACTAATATTAACAATTGCTAATTTATGATATGAGTTAGTATGAAATTTAGTCAGGGACGTTCTTAGGGGGGAAGGTGGCTTAGTTTATTTATTCCTAATTTTTGTACACGACACATTTAAAAAATTTTACCCGAAAATTATAATTCCAGTGATTTTTCTACACAAAAAAGGTATTCTTAAAAAAAATTATTGGGCCAATGATTTAGGAGAAAAATCGGTTTATTTAAATCATTGCATAAACTATTATCGAATTGTGTTTAAACTAAAACATCAAAGTAGTCTTATGACAAATACAAATTTGAAGTCAAAAAAACATCAACATGGTTAGCGTTAAAATATATTGACAATGACGTTTTTGCTATTTATTGTAGTGATCATTGATCAAGTGCAAAGTGTTTTTGATTAATTAAGGTGCAAATTTTAAAAGATGGCAGATTATTCATTTGCTGAGTTAGCTGATATGCATTTTATGTATGGCAAAGCTGATGGTTGTGCTCGAAAAGCTCGCATGTTGTATCAAGAATATTTTCCAAACCGTCAAATTAATTGTGAGAAATTATTCATAAATTTACATCAACGATTAAGAGAAACCGGAACTTTTAGGCCAAATATGAATGAAACTGGGAGAAGCCGTACTACTAGGACTCCACAAGCAGAAGAAAGAATGCTCGAACGCGTTGCAGCCAATCCGGGTATAAGCACAAGAAGAATTGCATTACAAGAGGGTATCCCTAAGAGTACAACATGGGAAATTTTGCATGAACAACTTCTTTATCCATGCCATATACAAAGAGTTCAGGCGCTTAAGCTTCAAGACTTACTTCCTCGTCCGCAGTTTTGTCAGTGGATGCAGAAAAAATGTCATCAAGACCGTTTTTTTCTACATAAAGTCTTGTTTACTGACGAAGCAGGGTTTACCCGTGAAGGCATCGTAAATTTCCATAATAACCATGTATGGACAGAAAAAAATCCCCATGCAATTTTCGAAAGTCGATTTCAAAATAAATTTTCATTTAATGTTTGGGCAGGTATATTGGGCGATCGATTAATAGGACCATACATTATGCCTCAACGTTTAGATGGGCCTGCATATTTAGATTTTTTACAAGACTCTTTGCCTGTTCTACTTGAAGATGTGCCGTACCAGCAAAGTCTTACAAACTATTTTATGCATGATGGGGATGGGGCTCCACCTCATTTTAGTAGATTGGTTCGAGATTATTTTAATCAAACATATCCAGACCGATGGATAGGCCGAGGTGGGCCCATTGCCTGGCCTCCCCGTTCACCTGATCTCAATCCATTGGATTACTTTCTTTGAGGATATCTGAAGTCTCTGGTATATTAAGTACCTGTTGAAAATGTACAACAATTGGAACAACGTGTTATTTATTGTTGCGAGGAAATTCGTAATAAGGAAGGAGTTTTCGCAAGAGTACGAACATCAATGAAAAATCGTTTAGTTGGTTGCATTGATATGAATGGAAACCATTTTCAACATTTGTCGTAACTTTTCTACTTTTTTCAGTTTATTATTGTTAAACCAACAACTCTTAATTTGTTTTGTTTAAAAATTACAATAAAACAACGTTTTGACTAATTATTGTCATTGTCAATTTATTTTAACCCTAACCATGGGCTTCTTGATGTTTTTTTGACTTCAAATTTGTATTTTTCATAAAACTACTTTGATGTTTTAGTTTAAACACAATTCGATAATACTTTATGCAATGATTTAAATAAATCGATTTTTCTCCTAAATCATTGGCCCAATAATTTTTTTTAAGAATACCTTTTTTGTGTAGAAAAATCACTGGAATTATAATTTTTGGGTAAAATTTTTTAATTGTGTCGTGTAAAAAAATTAGGAATACATAAACTAAGCCCCCTCCCCCCCGTAAGAACGTCCCCGACTAAATTTCATACCAACTCTCAATATCATAAATTAGCAATTGTTAATATTAGTTTGTGTGCCAAAAAGCACATCGATACCTCAAGCGGTCGCAAAGATATAAAAGAGAAACTAATCTTTAGAGGTCACATTTGGACGGCCATAGCTTCCTTATAAGACATTTAAGGACCTATGAACTTTTTTCATATTTTCATATGTAGAATATCCCCATAAAATATATGAACGAAGTTTCCGGACACCCTGTATAGCAGTGGGTGGTACTATTTTATATAATATATGTAATTACAAAAACAAGGTATAATATAGAATCTTACAAACAAAGCATTTTCAAGAATCGAATAATACCTTGTCGTTATGGCTTAATCATAGTCCGATTCGAAAGATGAACATTTATTAACATCGTTTATAATAAGCGGTTCAACCATTTCTTCAATTATTATATATACCTGCCACATTTTGTCTTCTTCTTCTATTACATGATCGATACAGTTTTTCCACTTTTCCGCACTGATTTTACCCGTAGCTTTATTAAAGAGTCTTTTTAACCACCATTTTATAACTAGCCTTTTTTCTGGCGACTTCTGTCTTTAATTAAGCCCATATAAGGAGGGAGTCTGAGCACAGATATTCCTCGTAACTTTGCCGTTTCATCGACTACATATTTTTAAAATGCATTTTATGTTAATTGGCTAGTATCAATAGTTCTTTTTTTAAGGAATCTAATGGAAATTCTATTTGTCTTAAACTTAGCCATTCTGTTATTTCACTTTTACGCCACGCACTTGTCGGTAATTTTTCCGTTAGCCCAGAGTGATAACTTGCATGATCCAATACAATTATTGCATCTTTTGGTATAAGATCCAATACTTGCTCGAACCATTCTTCAAAGACATCGGCATTCATATCTTCGTGATAGTCTCTTGTACTTTTGGATTGGAACATCAGGTGATTGAACGAAGCCTTCAGACCTTCCAATATGGGTCCAGATGGCAATTTTAATCTTGAGGACAATCCTTCCAAAAAAGCTTTCCTTGACCTTTTAATATTTTCATCCTGCTAAAACTTAGTCTCAGTGTGGCCTTCAGTTAGCCATGTTACGTCTAGGTAAAATATTTTTTTGTTTTCTTCTTTGGCTTTTAGGATGCTTCTTAAGTAAGTTTTTCTCCAACAGACGATATCGCTTCTGTCTATTGAAATCGATTGCCTCTTATGTTCTCTCCACCGAAAACCCATTTTTTTTAATAATTTCCAAAGCTTATTTCTACACATAAATGGGTAGTCTTGGTCTTCTCGGATTGAGGGCTTAATTTTGTTCAGCGCGGGAATCTTTTTTTTTTAGAAAGAAACTATACACTTTCTGCCTCATTCTCTGCATTAAAACGTTACCCAGCTCAAGTTCTGGTCGTCCTGGGGAAGTTGGTTTGACGCCAATACTTTTTTCTTTTCTTAAAAGTATGTATATTGTTGCTTTCCCAACGTTAAGCATCTCTGCATCTGTAAATTGCACTGCATTGCCAACACTTAAATCCGCATTCTTACTTTTAATAAAATAGTAATAGTTAAGCATTAATTTTTTTTATTTGCTCTATATGGACCGACTCTTGGACAGTTAGGCAATTGTTGAAAATTTTCCATATTTAATAAAAAAAACACTTGACTAGTTTCACTGAGAAACAAGCACCCAAGGTAAGTATAGATATAAATAGGTGTATTATTCCAATAGAGGCACCCCCAAGGCATAAAAACCACATAATTAGCAAACAGGTAACCAGGATTAGATACAAAAAAAAAAGAAAAGAAATGATTAGAGCAGAAACGGAATAAGTACCTAGACTCTAATTGGTTCTGATATAATCGCTTTCTAAAATTCCACGTAAATGGTACGGCTGTACATAATTTTAAGCTTAAAAAATTTAATACTAAAATATACAGACTGTCCACGGATAGGGTTTACAATAGCACAAATGGATGAAAACTTTCATTTTTCGGGAAAAAGTCATTCTTGATAAAAAGTGTTTCTTGTAAAAAAAATGCAATTCACGAATTCAAAAAACTTCAAAAACATGATTTTTCTCCAAGAGTAAACTACCTTTATTTTTCATTTTTGACCAAAATGCCAATTAGAAAACTTATGTAGAATAACGTTTGTAATTTAAATCCGAGATTTAAAATAAATCTTCGATTTTTTTAGTTTTTTCAATTTTTAGAGGTAAATGAAAATTTTGCTGCTCAATAATAGTTATTTATGTATCTAGGGAATTATAATGGTCTTAATTACCGAGGGCAAAGTTTACGTCCCGAGGGCCTTTGGCGCGAGGGACAGCAATTGCTCGAGGTAATTGAGACCCTTATAATTCCAGTGATACATAGATAATTTTATTTCTGACCGATTTTAGTAACATTTTGTTCATTTTGAAATATTCCGAATGTGAGATTTCTTTACTACATCAAGTTCTTAAGCTCGGTTTCTTAATGAAAGGGTAGGATTGTCAGCAACAGACTGAAATACGATTAGGGAAGCTGCGTCATTCTGATCATAGTTTTTTTTTTTTTTTTTTAATTGGAAACTGAACCAGTTCGCTGAAATTTTCTTAATAATTTATGAAGTCCCATTTTTGAGACGTAAACGTTAGGATATCTTTGATTGAATTTCTCTATCACAAAGTTGTAAGAACATTCGCCCGCACCGAAACATTGAACTAAATAAACCCTTTGTTTTAAGGTCAACATTTTCAAAACACATCAAATTCTATTTGGCAACTTCAAATTTGCCCCATACGTAAAGCAAAGTAATAAAAAGGTAAAAAAAATCCTTGTTTTTACAAAAGATGGTAGGAATGCATTCAACATTTTAAAATAAGATACACACCCCCAATTTGAAAATAGAGTTTAATAAAATTTTATATTAATATTTTTATTTCTGACCTGTATATTATTAGCTTATAACGTCTTAGTTACGCGGGAATTATAAGGGTCATAACTCCCTTGGGATATTAAGAAAAATTTGACATAAAATCAAACGATTGACATCTAATGTCAATTTGATTGTCATCTATTGAAACATTTATTCCACTTTAAAAATGAAAACAAAATATTCCCATTTAAGCCAACTTTTAATCAAACGTTGGAAGAAGGAGACGAAGCCAAACGTTTGGATTTTTGTCTTTGGGTCGGAGAGAAAATTGTAAGAGGAAACAGTAATTTTCATAAATTTATCATGTTCTCTGATGAATCGACATATTCAACAAACGGGAAAGTGTCTTCTGCGCATATTAGATACTGGAGCAAAAATAATCCCCGTTTTAGAATTCCTGCTAGAAGACAATATTACAAAAAAGTAAATGTCTGGTGTGCGATTTCACATTATGGCATTATTGGCCCATACTTTTTTGAAAACACGTGTAACCGTAGGAGTTACCTTGAAATGTTGGAAACATTCTTTTCTGACAACCTAGAAGAATTGCCTCTCCAATTTAGGAACGAAATGTACTTTCAACAATATGGATGCCCTGCGCATTTCGCAATTGAAGTGAGGGAATGGCTTGATAATACCTTTGGCCACAGATGGATATTAATAATTATATAAAATTATAGGTAGGTATTAGTATATTTTTTAATCAAGTTACCTGCGCTTTGGAATTGGCAAAATATTTTGTTGTTTTGTCGAGTGGCTTTGTTAATGTCAATTTTTGTTCATTTATGTCATTAGATTTCACGAGTTTTCCGTTTTCTTAAAAAATGAGCGAAGAAAATGTTAGTGATATTATTATGTGTACACCTCCAGAATTAAGGATGGAAGCAGGAAAAATGTTGATTGTATCGATATTTTACAATAGCATCTGTAATAATCTAATATGTATATTGATAATTATCTGGTTGCCTAACCACAAGAAATCACCTTTATGAATTCATGTTGTAGAATCAAAAAATCAAGTTACCTGCATTCAAATAGATTCTTGAAGATCGGTCAATAATGGATTTCAATGCCTTATTATTGACCATGGTCAATAATGACTTATAAGGTAGAGAAAAACGATTTCTAACATTAATAATCGGTCAATAATGGCGATGTTATAGGTTAGTAGTGGAAAAAATATTTTGCAGTTATTTTTTATTTAATTTTTTATTGGTTAGGCCTGAAATAATAGTATAAATTTTGTTTTTCATAGTTACAGTTAGATGGTTATAACTAATAGAAAATATGTATAAAAATAGGTAGTGTAGGGAGACTTTTTGGACTGACTGTATATAGAAACTTGTCATATTTCGAATTAAAACACTTTGTGCATTGGAACCTTGTGTAGACTAAAAAAAAAATTATACCTACCTCAGAAATTGCAGAATAACAGTCCATTCTAAAATTAAGTTGTTATTCAATGACAATCTCAGAACCCATTTAGGAGTAGGATTATTATAAAATCGACGAAAATATGGCACAAATAATTAACGAAAATATCAAAAAGGTCCAAGTACAAAACAAAGTAAAAGGAAAAATATCAATGAAACAAAAATCTGTCATACAAAGCTTAGAAAAAGTACGTCAAGTAGTGATGACGATATTAGAGAGGATGACATTTCATTGCATAATTAGACATGCGATGAGTCTGATGGTGATTCCAAAGATGGTGAGAAAACAATAATATTAATAATGTAAAAATACAGAACAAAAGTATATTCAGGAGTAAAATTTGTTGAAAATACATAAACACGGTATATATGACCAACTTGTTAAGTTGCAGCCGACATTTTTCTAAGCGATCCTATGTTAAAATTTTCTATAAATATATAAATACGTACCCTAATATGTTCAAATTTAGAAACCTAATGCTCTTTAACACTCCACTTTTGATATTACAGTACTTACTTAAGTTTAGTGTATAATTTTAAGACAAATTTAAGGAGTTATAAGGTAATGAAATTTCTCATTGAATGACTTTGTACCTGTTGTTGCAATTATTTTCGCTCGTATTTTGGTATTTGATTTTGTTCTAAAATAAACCTGACAATAATTAATTGTAATAAACAGTAGACACACAATCCGTTTAAAAAAAACTACTGAATTTTTTTTAAGTTAAAAAAAAACCTACTTTAAAAAAACAGTTATCCGAGTACAGTGGCGCAGCCACGGGAGGGTTTTGGGGTTAAACCCCCAGAACCTATCCCTGGCTGCGCCATTGTCCAAGGAGATTACCCTTTTTAATTTTATGACAATTTTGGGATAAAAAGATAATTTGATATTTATTATATTCTTAACTACTATATACAGGATTGTTGGTATGTATGGAAACGGCCGATTATTTCTTAAATCAAATCAAAATCAAATCAAATCAAATCAAATCAATTTTTTTATTAACATTATACATTAATAATTAGGTACAAACTCTAAAAATAAATTATTATGTAAGTACAAAGTTCAAATAAAGATGTCAAAACAATATTCAGCTAAAAAAATCGCTGATACTGTAACAAGTCTTTTGGAGCACAAATTTTTTTAAACGAGTCTTAAAAATATTTACATTTGGTGCGTTCTTTACTTCCAGCGGCAGACAAAATTTACAGCACTTAAAATGAAAACTTTTCTGGTATAGGATTGTCCGATGTCTAGGAGGTATTAGGAGCGCCCCGCTTCTGACATTGTAATGCAATATGGCGGATCCCGAACTGAACAATTGCCTATTCTTAAAAACATACAAACACGATTCAATAATATAGGTGTCATAAAACGTAGAAATCCTTAGGTTTTTAAATGCGGAACGACAACTTTCCAGCCTCCCCAGACTGGCCAGCACTCGGACAGCATACTTTTGCAGACGGAAAACCCTGATAGCCTGCGCCCCGGTTCCCCAATTCAGGGATGGGAGCACGAAACTCGATCAATCGACTTTTTTGACAGAAGAGCCGAAATTTGGCGCACGAAACTCGATTAATCGAGTCAACTCGATCAAAATCTCTCGATAGCGGCAGGGCAGTCGAGTAGCTAGATTGTGAGGTTAGTATCGTCTTTTAAATTTTAGGGTTAGCATATTTTTGTTTTTTTTTTTTATGTTTATGGCAATATAGTTTGGTTCTTGGATACTCTTTGCCAATATGTTGCCTGTTGTACATGAGGATCTGTTGCAGCAAGAACAAAATATTGCAAATGTATGCCTTTTAAGAAAGCGGCGCGCATTAAGGGTCGAAAATAGTGCCTTAATTTACCCAATCAGCGGTTTATAGAATTGTTCCGACTAAATAAAGACCTTTGTAGGGAACTAATAGAGTCCTTACGGCCTCACTTGCCACAACGTCTCAACGTTCGAGGAATTAGTGTTGAAAATATGGTACTAGCTACTTTGACTTGTAGTTACAGGATCCTATCAGCGTTGCGTCGGGGAGGAATATAATTTTGGCATGGGCCAGACAACCATTGCGAAATATATTAAGATAGTTATAAATGCTATTAATGACCATATTGTGGACCAAAAGATCCAATTTCCAACAGAACAAGAAAGAGGTTACATTGATTAACCCACAATTAACCTCAAATATTCTTCTTGGTTCTTCTTTTTTAAGTATTTTGTTGATGGCTCGAAGCCAATAAGATCGAGAACCGAAGATTGCCGAAATTTAATTCGATCGAGTTTCGTGGGATATCTACGTCAACTCGATCGAGTCGAGTATCGAGTTACTCAATCATTTCGTATCGAGTTTCGTGCTCCCACTACAGAACTCCGTATCGCATGCGACTATGAAAATTTGCGTAGTACATAGTGAGAAGTGTCTCTCGACCACATTGCTGTGACAAGAAACGTAAGGCGTAGCATACACTCCGCAGCTTGTTGCACAATAAATTAATATGGTCATCCCATTGAAGTTTATAGTCTCTAGTTGTGTCACTGCACTGGATAGGCCGAGAAGAGCCCTCAAATAGAATAAGGCTGCCACCCATCATGCGTTTAGACAGACGAAATGAAAGTGCAACTGTTTTCTCCCTGTTCAGAGTTAAAAAATTCTTATCCGACCAAGCAACAATCTTTTTATATACACGCTCTGCAATGATTTTTGATTGCAATTTATCTTTATTTATTATAAGTACATTCGTGTCATCAGCGTAACACACCGTGTGAACATCGGAGCCCTCGTTGAGAAAGTTAAATATATCGTTAGAGAATATCAGATAAAGTAGGGGGCCCAGAATGGATCCTTGTGGTACGCCTTGTGTGAGAAGAGTATTAGTGCTCTGTGATCCATTTACCTCAACAAATTGAAAGCGGTCTTTAAGGTATGAACTGAAAAGACTGTGAGGGACACCCCTCACCCCATATCTATGCAATTTAGCCAGCAATAAGTCGTCGTGGACCCGGTCAAATGCACTCGAAAAATCCACAAAAAGTCCTAACACCGATAATTGCTGGTCTAGAGCGTCGACTATTTTTTTTTTTGAAAAGAACATAACGCTGTTTCCGTACTCTTGCCCTTTGTGAAACCGTGTTGTGATGGTAAAAGCAGACTATTTTTCAGTATAAAATCATTCAATTGTTCTTTCATGACTAGTTCAAAAATTTTTGAGATGCTAGTTAGCAAACTGATTGCTCTATAATTCGAATAGTTATTTGGATTTATAGACTGGCCTAACAGATGCTAACTTTAATTTGCTCGGAAAAGTCCCATCACTAATAGAAAGATTTATAAGAAATACAAATATTTCGACCAGTTCATGTCCACATTTCTTAATTAAATTATTTGATATTCCATCGACCCCACATGAGGATGAATTTTTCAAGTTAACTATATGTCTCTGTACATCCAGGGAGGAAACGGGTTGCATAAAGAAAGAGGTGTTAGAGAAAGGAACATTTTGCTTCCAAAAATCATTATCTATTTCCAAAGTCTGAGAGTGATCGGTATCGGTAAAAAAAGAATTAAAGTTAGTTGCAACCACTTCGTCGGACAACCTCACACCATTCTCTATAATATTTATATCAGAACCTACTTCCCCTTTTTTTTGTATATTATTAATTAAAGACCACATTGCCCTTGACTTGTTAGATGAAGCTCCGATTTTTTCGTCATTATATTTAGTTTTTGCCAATTTAAGTTGTTCTATATAATGTTTATTTAGATATTTGCTTATACTTTTATATTGGGAATCGTGTTTGGCTATCTCGCGATAGAGAATGACACGATCTTTAAGCTGTAGAAGATATGGAGTTAATTTATACTTATTTTTATATCTGCTTGTAGCACAACAGCTAGCAAAAAATATTCCAAATAAAAGTTTTAGGGTTTTTTATAGTCTATTAGAATTTAAAAAAATTAATTATACAGGATGAGTCAGAAAGCCGTAGAGAAATAAAATTACTTTTTTTTTAATGGAACATCCTATATCTTAGAACATTTTTGGATTTTGCATAAAATTACAATTATTTTTTATTAAGTGCATTATAAGTCTAAACCTAATAGTTTCCGAGATATCGGCGTATGAAAAATAACATTTTTAAATTTTGACAGCTTCTCGCTTTCTAACGGTACGTCTTAGAGTAAAACGGATTACATGTCCCTATCTTACTTTTTAACTATCTTTCTAAAGATGTCAACTTCCAGTTAAACCGGATGTATCTCAAAAGTCGGAAATATAGTACTTCCGGTTTAACAGGAAGTTGTCACCTTTAGAAAGATAATTAAAAACTAATATAGGGACATGTAAGCCGTTTTACTCGAAGACGTACCGTTAGAAAGCTAGAAGCTGTCAAAACTCAAAAATGTTATTTTTCAAAAGTCGATATCTCGGAAACTATTAAGTGTAGACTTATAATGCACTTAATAAAAAATAATTGCAATTTTATGTAAAATCCAAAAATATTCTAAGATATAGGATGTTCTATTTTAAAAAAAGTAATTTTATTTCTCTACGGCTTTCTGTCTCATCCTGTACTTATACTTAATTTTTTAAAATTCTAATAGACTTTAAAAAACCCTAAAACTTTTATCTGGAATATTTTTTGCTACCTGTTTTACTTTAAGAGATAATCGACCGTTTCCATACATAACAGCGACCCTGTATAGACAATTACTACTAAGGCCAAAGGGTTAATATTACATGTTAGGATGCGTAGGAATTTAAGACGCTAGAGCCATACTCATTACATACACATTTAATAAATAAAACTATCGAATTTGCTCTATTTTCAATGGTTTGGTTTGTATAATACGTAGGTACTGGGTTTGTAATTTTAAAAACCGTATGCGATATTAGATGTATAATAAAATTGCAACCAAACATAAATAAAACTAAATATTTTAATTACATTTATATACTTTTAAATTCATTTAAATATTTTAAACACATTTAAGTACTTTTAAATACATTTAAATATTTTTAAATATACTTTAATAATTTTAAATACATTTAAACACATTTAAATACATTTAAACCCACTTAAATGCATGTAAATACATTTAGATATATTTAAATGCAACAAATACTTTTAAATCCATAAATACGTGATTTATTTAATGTATTTATAAATATGTGCACAAAATTTGGGAAGTGCCGTACCCCTCGAGTTAATATGTGGGCATGCAGGTAATTAAATTATTTTTTCGGACAAATCCCGCCATCCAAACAATATTTCTTGAGAGATATAAATGTTTCTAAAGATATTCCTTTACCTAACAAAAATACCTGGGTCGTCATTAACTTAATGACAAAAGAAATATTTCCATGTGACATCTGCTTTATATTACTTCTGTTTATTTATAGCAGGTCACTGTAGTACTAGAAAACATAATTTTATAGTGTTAAAAAATTAAAAATCACTAAAATCAATAAGCACGCTTTCAAGAATTTTGGGAACAACCAAACATTTTTATCTAAATCCTAATCTTTATTTATCTTACTATCGGCTAAACGAAGCGATTTTGGAAAAACTAACTGGGCCTATTTGGACCTATTTTGACGTTAGACGTTAGACGTTAAACACGTGTTTCCGGACACCCTGTATACTTGGGTCCCACACCTTTCCTTCAATAAAATCAATTTATTAATTATTAGTTCTGAAAATGCAATAAAGCGACTCAGAAAATATAAGAACGGCTTTCCCATAAAGAAAAAACACATAATATTTAATTCTGTTTCACTTTAATGAATGTCATATATCCAATTTACAACGTTAGTCTCTAATTTGCATCTTGACTTTTGGCTTTAAATAATTTACTCCCATTAGATACTAAGAATCTCATTTAAAAATATGACTTATTTAAATAACGTTTAACGCGATGAATAATTTTTGTTTTTAATTTTCTGTACGGGGAAATCCTTTAACGAACAGATAATTTTTCCACATATTGATGGAGCAAATAAAATGCTTAGAATATTTTCTGAAATCAAAGATATTTTTTCAGCGAAATGTTCAAAAGTAAATCACGGGCAATGATGTGTGGACTAAAGTTAGGACCCTGACCAATTGACCATACATAAAGTTTTTATGTAAATAGTACACTGAGCGAAATATCGAGTTGATGATCGACGCGTGTTGCTAATAGGGGCCACTAATTCGAAGAAATTGCATCAAATCACTGTTCAGAAGTTATAAGAGCCCTGAAAATGGGTTATTTTATGCACTGGACTCGACTTAAATTTTTGGTAAGCTAAGGCTACCGTAGCTAATCGTAACTGGGTTTGACGAACACATGCGACGTGGGCTGCAGCAATTCATTATTTAAGCTGCCAGAGACCAATATGGGAATTGTGATGCGTTACTACTCGGGCTAGATTATTTCATGATTCGAGTTATCAAAACTTGACCTTTCAGTTGTTCTAGTTTACGATGATTAACTTAACGACTATAAATTTAATCTGTCCTAAAGTTGGAGCATCCTCATTTTCACGCACCTATGAGGGGAACAAACCCTGAACAAAGATAAAAGATCCTGCCGATCAACGATTGCGCGGATAGCAAGTCCAGTTATGTGGTCCATAACGACGCGACGTGCATGAGGTACTAATAACAATGGGATGAAGTTTTCAGGGATGCTCCTCATATTAATAATTATAGAGCTAATATCGTTTAAGTTCAAAAAATGTATTATTTTCTTTTAGAATTAGATGTTAAGCTGTTTCTTATTTTGCCTAGTGTTTGAGTTTTTCAGTTATTTCTCAGATGATTTTTTTTAATATTATAATTACATAATTTTAAGTTGTTTCTATTACTCCACTCTTTTGGAATAAGTGTATTTCTTTTCAATGTAAACATTTTAAGTTCATTAGAAAATCCAGCTGCTTTTATTTGCTTGAAACAAAAAAGGTTGATCGCTACCCATTGTAATTTTTGCATATTTCTATTTGAGCGTATCTGACTTATCCCCGCAATAGGAATCTAACAAAAAGGCGTAAGTCCATTTAGTGCCTTTTTTACAACATTACGAGGCAACTGTCCGAACTCTACTAATATAGTTTCAATCGATACCCGTCAGTGCAGTTTAATATTATATGGCAGAAAATGCTAGCCAATTATTGTTAGAAATAATGAATAATATTAGAAGTTAATTTTATTTAATTCGTTCTCCTGTAAAATTGAGTAAATGTCGCTTACGCCACTATGCCAGATCAGCGACGATATGTCTTGGCATAGTCACGTTGCGACCATTGCTAAGGCAGCCTACCAGAAGCTTTGGATAATTTTCCGAACTAAGAACCTCTATACACCCCAATAAACTTTATGCTCGTTAAAGCCCAAATTCGACCATTGTTGGAGTACTGTTCGCACATTTGGGGCTCTGCTCCTAAACATACCGTAAGATTGCAGGTTTCCATTCTCAGAAGAGCCATTTGCTTGATCGGTGACCATGATCTGACAAAAAACCTGGAAAGAACATCGAAGGCAGGTTGGCGACTTCAGTCTATTTTACAAATATTTTCATGGCACGTGCTCAATTGAGGTTGCCCGCTTGATTCCACCCAGAGCGGTGCATGGTTGAAATACACGACGAGTCACTGCAGCCCAACCGTACGTCGTTCAGCTTAGTGTTTCTCGAACGACACTGTTTAAAAATTCTTTCATCTGGAGAACGTCATCACTCTGGAACGACCTCCCTGGGGCCGTGTTTCTCAACGAGTATAATCTACAAAGGTTCAAGACTAACGTGAATCATTTCCTGCACACACGCACTGCTTGCATTGCGATGTAAAGGATTAATCCTGTAGTGCTGGTGTCCTATCATAAAAAAAATATTGCTGTTTACGACTAAGAAGACAGGTGGCGATTTACATCGACCTTTCAACGTTGCTGGGCAACATGGTTCACATCGACAGGAGAGGAAAAAGTTTTTTAAAATATTTTTTTTCTTTTTTCTTAAACAATGTTAGA
This sequence comes from Polydrusus tereticollis, assembly GCA_963920685.1. NCBI lineage: Eukaryota > Metazoa > Arthropoda > Insecta > Coleoptera > Curculionidae > Polydrusus > Polydrusus tereticollis. The sequence continues at coordinate 94,411,075 of OY987331.1, forward strand.
GAAAGTATAGTCTAAGACTCGTATGGAATGGCATTCCCCACTTGTTATAGAATATATTATTAAAAGTATTAATAATAAGTTTCTACTTTAACTGAACAAAGAAACAGTAAGCGCATCTTCCTTGTATATGCACAGAAAGGCCGTTGCACAAGTTCAAATCGGACGAACTGTGGGAGGTACTGACGTCACCGCCTCGCGAGTGCTTTATTTTATTTTGATCTCATATGTTTCGAAAACTACTTATCGGATTGCCTTCAAATTTTCATAAAAATAAGTTAAAGGGTGTAAGTTAAGGTTTAACTGAATGACCCCACTGTAAACATGCCAAATTATATATTGCAAAATTCAAATTGTTAATTGTAATTGAGTTTAATTTTATTTGAAACATGAACACGTATAATTGAAAAACTATCTCTATGGCATCTTGAGAAATTTAAACAAACAAGTTTCATTTGTATGGTTTAGAGCTCATATCGGCATACCTGAAAATGAATTAGCGGACAAAGCCGCGAAAGAAGCTACGACTATCGGCGGAATTTTTAAATTCCATATACAGACATACACTGTTAAAAATAGGGTGAAAATGACATTACACATGCCTAAAAAAATTATTATTTTTAAAGAATTTTTACACAATAAAATAACATACGTTGTATTAAACGATATTTTACTAAAACAGTGTATTTTCACTCAATAGTGTCGTAAATATCGTACCGTGTACTGTATTAATACGGTAAAATATGTAAAATCACTACCTTATTAGTGAAATTCACTTAGTTTTGGAATAATACCCGTAATTTACCGTAATTTTTCGGCAAATCTCCCAATTTTACCACACGACACTGTAAATCTTGTGGCTTCACGCATCTACATGTTCGCTGTTGTTTTGTTTGCCATAGTGTTTGCAGTCTTCGATCTTTACTGCTAGTTTAGTCGTTTTGTAGTATCGTGTGATACATTTTTAAGTATTTTTAATGTTTAAAGGGTATTAAAATTACTTTTATTCATTAATAAGCAGAATTTTGGATTGTTAACTGAGTGAAATACCCATTGTGTGTAAAGTGTAAACTGTTAATCGACCAGACACGGCGATCAATGTTTGATAAATATTGCATCTACAAAATTCAAGGTAAGTAATTTTATAATGATTTGTTCTTATTGTAAAATTGTATATGTATTTCTTTTCAAAAATATTACAGTCATCAATATTTGCATCGAAATGTGCCTCGAATGGTATCTATTTGTGCTCGACCAGAATGCAAATATCAGGTTCAGGTCTTCAAAATTCACCCTGATTCAGGGTCGAAAATTGCCAAATTAAAAAGTTTTAAACAATGTTCTAAATTAAGGGTATTCACTTTAATGAGAAAATTAGGAGATTTGTAATAATTTTCTTAAAAATTCGTTTTTTTAGAGTAGAAGACCGATGTCAGGCATTCTATATTTATTTTTGTAATAATTGTCAGTTCATCACCAAACTGTATATATTATGTAATAGGGTTCTTATTTATTTTTTGACAGCCACCTAGAATGAAGAGGCTTAAATTACGGTTTCAAAACAAAGATATTTGGCATTTGGTTTTTAAGGCAATCTTAAACTAAATTATTCTTTAATATACATAAAATATAATATACATAAAAAACCAGTTACATATTTTATTTTTAGCTTTGCAAAGCCATTTTTTAATATAACTTCACATGAAAAAATGGTGGTTTCCAAAATATAAATGAAAACCTTGTACAAGAGGGTCTCCTCTATAGGAAACCCAGTATAGGTATGGCATTAAATACACCAAAGGTGTAAAAAAAAATATTTCTGTTTGTTTGAAATATATGTTTTTTTAATATAAGTACCCTAGTTAGAAATAAGTGTTCTGTTTGTAGGTACTTTACCTATAACTCGAATTTTAAGTAAAGTAGGTACCTATATACGTAAGAAAAACTGTTTGTATTTTATAGGTTTTACGACTCTTACCCCCTTAGTGTTTGAAGCCCAGTTTATTAAAAATCGATATATTTATCATGGCTGTGCTATGAACGTCAGGAATGAAGTGAAAGTGTCACTCTATCACATCAATTTTAGATAAGCTTGGCTTAAAGCACTACGATGAATACCGAGGTTGGGATACTTAGTATACCTATATAAGTACCTAAAAAAGAAAAGACTGTTTTGTTTGTATTCTGTTAACTAGATTTATGGTAACAGTTCTACCTGAATAAAATACGGTTTTGTTTTATATTTTTAATAAAGTTTTTAATAAAAAAAATATTTAAATTGTTTTTTATTTCATTCATAAATAATACAATAAATAACAAAAGAAAAATTACAGAAAATTTCTTGGAAAATTCACTGAAAATTTACTAAAAAATACATATAGTATTCTGTAATTTTACATTATAAACAGAAAAACGTATTAATAATACAATAAAGAAGTAGTAAAAATACATAAATTTTTCGTTATTTAGCTGAAATATTTTGTAAAATTACTCTAACGATATAGTAAAAATACGTACATATTGTTAAACCTACTTTTCCGAATTTTAGTCATCATTTTACGTAAAGGCTTAATTACCTTTACATATAAACTTACGTCATATTCCTGTTTATTTTCCGTCAAAATACTCGAATTTTAATGTAATTTTCATGTGTAATTTTACGACTATGTATGTAATTTTTCGCCAAGTTTATGTAGAAATACAATCGATGTAGTAAAATTACGTGAAATTACGGTTGTAACATAATTAAACCGTAATTTAACGTAAAATTACTAATTACTTTTAACAGTGTAGTAAGTCAAGCTAAAACAAGAATATCAAACAATTGGCAGGAGCAATATATAAATTCAGATAAAGGACTTCGGTATAAAAACAATTTCCCAAATTTATCTAAAAAAACATGGTTTTGTAAGGAATCAAATAAAAACTTTGTCAGAATTATTTCTCGGATCAGGACTTTTCATGCCTTGTATCCCAAGCATGCAAAACGAATCGGCTTGCAGGATGGGGAAGACTGTGAATATGGCAAAACAGGAGATCTTGAACATTATGTATTTAGTTGTAATAGGCTTAAAAATCATAGGGATAAACTATATAACAATTTGAAAGGATTGGTTCAAATGCCATTTAACTTAAACTATTTAATAGCACTTGGTAATATAAATGTATATAGAATTTTATATCAATTTATATTGAAAGCTCAAATAAATAAATCTATGAAAAAAAAAACAACATAGTGCATATTACTTATACAGGGCTGCCCAGAAGTCCGGAATAAAATTAATATAGCCTTAACCTGTAACTCGGACACGTCAATTTAGTTTTATATATGCTCACATTTTGACGTTATTCGTTTGTTTTTTTATAGACATTTGTCAAAGATATCACGACATCGATATTTTTTTTAAATGGAAACATACAGCTTGTGATACATCATTTCAAAGCTAATATCTCGTACAGTATGCTCATACATTTTGGCGCAATTCTGTCAAGCTATTTCAAAATGGCGACTGTTAAATTTTAAAAAAATCCCTATTCAAATAAGCTGCAGCCATTCGAAATTCCGTCGACGGATTTATCGTCTGGGAGCAAGCCAAGTAGAGAGTGGAGGACATTTCCAGCATTTGCCACGTTAAACCACCTTTTTGTTGTGTTTTGTTTTGCTTCGTTACATTTTTATTTTTTTTTGACAAAATAAATAGCAAATTAACCATAACTATTGTTAAGTCACAATGTCACAAAATGTCAGAACGTGAAAAACTGAAGATTTCTTACCTTGAAAGGTAAAAAAAAACATCAATGATTTATTATTTCGGCTTATTTAAATAGGGATTTTTTTTTAACTTTTAGCAGTCGTTATTTTGAAATAGCTTGACAGAGTCGCGTCAAAATTTATGAGCATACTGTACGAGATATTAGCTTTTAAATGATGGATCGCAAGCTGTATGTTTCCATTAAAAAAAAGATCGATGTCGTCATATCTTTGACAAATGTTTATAAAAAAACAAACGAATAACGTCAAAATGTGAGCATATATAAAACTAAATTGACGTGTCCGAGCATTTTCCCCAAAAGTTACACGTTAAGGCTATACTAATTTTATTCCGGACTTCTGGGCAGCCCTGTATAAAACAAAAAAGAAGGAAAAAAAAAACTAACGAAAGGACAAAAAAAAAGAAATGTAGAAATAATAATACAACATCGCAAATCTTAAATAAATCTAACTGTATTATAGAACAGGTATATTATAACAGAGTTTATGTAATAGGAAAATTGGATATCAACGCGAGACAAGAGAAAGGAAATTCTTAAACAAAGAGAGACGCTGGCCAATTGGTTTTAACCAGAGCCACAAACATACATACATACATACATATCATAAAGTAATAAAATTCGGTATTAAAATTTTACATACTATACCTTTATTAAGAGCACTATCACTTTGGTTTACTAAGGGCATCTTTCTCAACTGCAACTTCATCTTAGATTTAAACCATACTCTTGCACCATGCAAAAAGTTTAAAGCTTTCAACCGTGACTCTTGGTATATTAAAAATTAAACTAAATTCAAAAAGTCTTTATGAAGGCGGGGCTCAGCTAAAGGCTGCTTAGGACCAACCTGAAACATCTTACAAATGTAATAAAAACACATACAATATAATTGAAAATAACTAAATAACTAAATAATATAAGATGTGATAATAAAGATAATTAAATCTGCCTAAACTAGAGGATAGGGATATTGGAACACTATCAGTAATTCCTACAGTATAGTCTGCCTTACGAGTCTGTGGCTATGACGGCTGAGGAGACAGGGGGGTAAAAGGCACCAATGAGTCAGGTTTAACTGTAGCGGCATAAGCGTGCGATGCCTCGTTTCAAATAAATATTTTATAAGTTAATAAACTAAATTTACTTCCTCTTATTTTACTAATTAAACCACACCACTGTCCACTCTCAGTGGAAATAGGTAAAAAAAACGCAGTGGAACACACATTTTTTAGGCATTATTTTATTCATGTGTCCACAACAATTATTTCATCGGCTAGAAGCGGCCGCCGGAAAATGCGTGGGCGGGAAAAATTCATACGCGGTCTAATCATCCTAAAAGTGAGTTATTTTTATTTAAAATTTATTGGTTAACTTAGCAGACCCGGTACATGAGTCTTTTTTTTTATTTGCATTCCTATAGCTACAGAATACACGTATAATTGAAATGCTATCTCTATGGCATCTTGAGAAATTTAAACAAACAAGTTTCATTTGTATGGGTTAGAGCTCATATCGGCATAGCTGAAAATGAATTAGCGGACAAAGCCGCGAAAGAAGCTACGAGTATCGGCTCTCAAACGAATTTTAAAAAAACATAGTAAGTCAAGCTAAAACAAGAATATCAAACAATTGGCAGAAGCAATATATAAATTCAGATAAAGGACTTCGGTATAAAAACAATTTCCCAAATTTATCTAAAAAAAACATGGTTTTGTAGGGAATCAAATAAAAACTTTGTCAGAATTATTTCTCGGATCAGGACTTTTCATGCCTTGTATCCCAAGCATGCAAAACGAATCGGCTTGCAGGATGGGGAAGACTGTGAATATGGCGAAACAGGAGATCTTGAACATTATGTATTTAGTTGTAATAGGCTTAAAAATCATTGGGATAAACTATATAACAATTTGAAAGGATTGGTTCAAATGCCATTTAACTTAAACTATTTAATAGCACTTAGTAATATAAATGTATATAGAATTTTATATCAATTCATATTGGACGCTCAAATAAATAAATCTATGAAAGAAAAAACAACATAGTGCATATTACTTATACAGGGCTGCCCAGAAGTCCGGAATAAAATTAATATAGCCTTCATGTGTCCACAACAATTATTTCATCGGCTAGAAGCGGCCGCCGGGAAATGCGTGGGCGGGAAAAATTCATACGCGGTCTAATCATCCTAAAAGTAGGTTATTCTTATTTAAAATTTATTGGTAAACTTAGCAGACCCTGTACATGAGTCTTTTTTTATTTGCATTCCTATAGCTACAGAATCGTAAAGCGGACTATAACGAGTGGTTGACACTTATACATACTCCTATTTGTAATGATTCTTAAGCTGATTTTTAAATGCATTTTTACTATTAATTGACTCCTAATAGTTTGGTAAGGTATTAAATAGAAAATAAGAATGACAGGAGAAAGAACTTCTGAAAGCAAAGGTAGAATGTGGTGGTGTATGAAGTAAAATTGGCACCCTTCTCGGCCTTACACATATATCATCGGCAAAAGTTAGTTTTTTGTAAAGATAGCTTGGTGTATGGGAATTGAACATTTTTTGTAAAAAACAGGGGAAATAAACATCACGCCTTTTTTCCATTTTGAACCAACCAAATTGCAAACATGATGGCGTAATAATGATCTCCCCGTCCGATACACATAGCAAACCTCATACACACGTTCTGCATGACTTAATGTGTTGGAATGGCATTGATTTATAAAAAAAAAGCAACTATAATAAATCTTGGTATAATATGAAATATAAGAAGATGTAAGGCATCAATTTTCTCGAAGAAGCAATACACTGCAAAGAATTATGAAAATTTCAGGACTTGCGTATTTTGGGGCGTAAGTACAGAAATTGAAATTTTGAACTACAATTTAGTTTCTGGCATAGTTCCGTAAGTAATAGTGGTTGCTCTTAACACCATAACAGGTGCTCTATGTCGCCTGGTCTCCTTTTATCATTTTCTATACAACATACGACGAAAGTTGCAAGAAAATGACTTTTTTTTTAAGATTAAAAGTAAGTCAGAACGAAGTTTTTAAATGTTTATAGTAAACGTGATAAACATGTGCATTTGTCTTGCCTTGGCACTTTGTTGGGGAGAAAATAAATATGTTATCATATAATTGTGAAAAGCCCTAATGCAGCGCATTATAAAAACTATAAAACAGTGAAACAAACAATTATGCTGTTAATATATTTTTTTATATTATAAAACTACAGTTAAGGTTTTAGTAGAAAAAATGTTAATGTTCAGCATGCTAAAAAAACAAAAGAGGGATAGTAAAAGTAGTATTTGGATGTATTATGTAATCTTTACACAAAAATAAAGATTTTTGCGTTGAAATATAGAGGCAACAGTAAAATATCAGCCGTATTAACGAAACACATAATATTAATGCATAATTAGATATACTGTGAATTATTTTGTTAAGGTGGCAAGAGAAAAGCATTTTTAAAATATTTCACTACTAGACTAAATAGGCAACCATGACTGTAGTATTACAAAGTACAAATATATTATTAATTATGGAAAAGATTAATAGAAAAAAAACCGTTATTCCTTATTCCAACTAGGAAACTTAATTGCAAGTACACAGAAGTTAGCATAAATATATCGGTAAGAAACATCTATTGGTAAAGTGTTTAAAAAATGAAGGTGCTAACAAAATTTATGTGTAAAAACATAAGTTCTAAACGTAACAACACGAAACTAATGATTATGCCATAATATCTAATATATATTATTTAAGAAAGTGTTTTTTACTATAAAAGGATATCCCACGCAAGACTTTAGATCCCTTGATCCTCTGAGTAAATCAAATCTCTTACAACATAATCTGACCTGTTAGTCCAGGTTAGTTTACCACTAAAAGCAATGTAACAGATTTGCTTCTTTTAATTTTCCAAAAATCAGTAAACAAGTTGGACACAAATAACATATTATTATCCCTAGTTTAAACTGTGTCCAGTTTCAAATTGGATATATTTTTGTAAAGTACTTGTTATGGTAGGTATACACGAGCAGCTTAAATATTCCAAAAAAAAAACACTTACCTAAATAAATACATGATTGTGTTGAAAGCAAGGTAAATGCTATGCAAGGATACAATTTTAAAATTATTTTAAGTAGCCTAGGTACTTACCTGAAGAACTGAATTTGGGTCGGTGGCTTGCAAAGCAACACCATACACTTGTTTTTCCTCACAAACTTACACTAAAAGGTACTGCACTATAATCTAAATAAATCTAAACTACTTATTTATAAAAGTCTAATCTAGTAAAAAGTTTTTAACGAAATTTCCACAAAGTACAAGAAATAACTAAAAATCACTTAAAATAACGCTAAGAAATCTTACAATAAACACGCCAAATACTTTGTAAATAAACAATTAAGTGACAACCGGCTCTGAACAATATAAACGTTAAATATCAAGAAATCGTAGAAATCCGACGTACTGCGCATGAGCTAAAGTTCCGAAAAGTCACGCATGCCGGGAACATTTTTAGATCGGTCGGGAATTAGCTTTGTTTTCTACTGGTGGGAGTTCAGTGATCGGCCCCCTTAAGTTCATACTTGCAATGTATACGCCGAAAACGTAGTTATCAATTTATTCTAACGTATGTCCCTAAACGTTTTCGGTAAAAATAAAATATTTCTTTTTTAATATTTAATATTGAATATTAAGCTTAAACGATATGTTAATTAACCGGATTAGTCAAAACATCAAAACTGACATTCAATTAAGTATATGCTTCGATTTGTTTTCTAACTTTTGTTTCCAATAGCAACTTGACCGAACGCTGTCTGCGATAAATAAATTAAAATGCAAATTTTTCCGAAAACTTTAGGGACATACTTTAGCTCAATAAAATATTGTTATCGCATGTAAAGTAAAAGTTATAAATATTTTTAAATAGAAATAATGTCCCACTCTACATAAAATTTTATGAGAAAATAAGGAACTGCTGGATAATTGAATGTGTAATTTTAGAAAACGCTAAAATAGTGAAGTTAATTTGACGTACTTTTTATTCTTTAAAACGGGCGTAGGTTTGGCGAATTAACAGCATAAGAAAACAACAAGAAAATACGACGTAAAAATAGGCGGATTTGCATTAACAATAATCTAGTTTTGGATATAAATCCTTTGATACCTATACGCAAGTAGGTAGGTATATACAGGGTGTCTCACGATAACCGTCCATTAGAATATTTCGGAAAGTAATGTGATTTGAATCCTGCAAATTTGGATTTTTTGGTTTAAAGAGGAAATAACGGCGACCTTGTGAGAGTTCCGGTTATGCCGGAAGATGTCTCAAGCTTGCTTATTTTAAATGTATATAATAGACTTTTTTTGTATTCCCTTCTTTATAACAAATAATTTTTATTAAAAATATTTTTACCCTACTCTATCCGTTTCTGAGATACAAATTATTGTCCTCAAATCTTGACCTTGAACAGGGTATCACCTAAAATTGAATATCTTCTCAAAGATAAAAGAGAGAAACTCGAAATTTAGGTTGTGGCATTTGATAGTATGGTGCTAGATAATGTATTGTCGGGAAATAAAATTTTATATACAGGGAAGTGGAAAAGTAACAATTCTTGATCTTTATCAAGAAATTAACAAAATTTCATTTTTTTAAATACGATACTATGTTGCTAGTTCATTGAATGGATAGGCGATAATATTTCCTATCTATCCCTATATGGTATTCCTATACGTAACTACTATAGTTTTGAACTTATTTACGGTGTTTCGCAGAATCCTCCAAATATCAAGCAGTTTTATTGATTTTTGGCAAGAAGGCAATGATAAACAAAACAAAATACGTATCCATGACGCGTGTCATTGTCAGTTGCAGTTATTTATTTATTTTGATACCAAGTTTATTCCAAATATTGCTGAAAAATGAAAAATATTACATAAACAAATGCTGACATATCAAATTTATTTTTTATTCATGGCGAGTGCAACAGAATCATAAGTCGAACATGCAGAGTTTTCAATGAAAGGTATTCGAATTTAACACCAATGACCAGAACAAAATTTAGAAACATCATCTTAATTATGGAACGATTAATACAGACAGAATTTTACCCAGGCCAATAACGTCAAATTAAGATAACATTATCAATGTGTTGGCCTATTTTCATGTTTATCTCAAAGCCTCTACTCGTGCGGCAGAATATGATTTAGGAGTTTCGCGATCATCTGTTCAAAGAATTTTAGCAGAACATGGCATGCATCCCTATAAGTTCCACCTTTTTTATTCTCTTCAACCCGGGGACGCACCACAACGTGAAGAGTTATGTGAAATGATTTTAGTAAGAACACAAAAAGATCCAGCACTTTTACGTAAAACTATATGGATAGACGATTTAAAATTCACAAGAGAAGGTATTCTTAATAGACATAATTATCATTTCTGGGGCACTGAAAATTCTTCTGTCATTCGAGAAAGAAATTTTCAAAATAAATTCAGTGTAAATGTATTTGCTTTAATTATGCATGATCACGTCGCTATCATATTTATCATCATCATCATCATCAATCAACCCTCTCTTGTATCCACTGCTGGATATAGGTCTCCCTTAATCTGTTCCATGTATTCCGATCTTGCGCCGCCTGCATCCAGTTTCCCTGGCAACGTTTTAGATCATCGGTCCATCTCGTTGGCGGACGGCCCCTATTTCGATAGGCCTCCTGTCTCGGCCTCCACTCCAATATTCGTTTGGTCCATCTGTTGTCTGTTAGCCTGGCAACATGTCCAGCCCAGTTCCACTTTAGAGTTGCTATTCTCTCTATCGCATCCACTACTTTCGTTCTTTGTCGTATTACGCGGTTTGGGACTCTGTCTTTGAGAGAGATACCCAACATTGCGCGTTCCATTGCCCTTTGAGCTACACGGATTTTGTCTATGGTTTTTCTGGTCAGAGTCAATGTCTCCGCTCCGTAAGTCAGAACTGGTAGTATACACTGATTAAAAGTCTTCCTTTTAAGGCACAATGGAAGCTCTGATTTGAATACGTAGTTTAGTTTTCCAAAGGCTACCCAGGTCATTCTTATGCGGCGGTTAAGTTCAGTAGTTTGATTGTCTCTTCCTATGCTAATCTCGTGTCCCAGATATTTGTATGATGTGGTTTGGTCAATTGTTTTCCCAGCTACTGATATGCTTTCGCTGAGCACGAGGTTTGTCATAGTTTGTGTTTTGGCCATGTTAATTTTCAGTCCGACTTCCAGGGAGGAACTATGGAGCCTCTCTATTAAATCCTTTGCTTCGTCTACTTGGTCAGCTATCAAGACTATATCGTCAGCGAACCTCAGGTGGCTAAGCCGTTCTCCATTTATATAGAGGCTATAAAATGGGCTGGGAAAAGACTTCTGAGAGCCCTAGTTAGACTATTTAATAAATGTTTAAGCGAAGCGACAACGCCAACTCAGTGGAGCAACGCAGAGGTAATTTTGCTGCACAAAAAAGGGGATATTACTGTTCTTTCAAACTATCGCCCTATAAGCCTACTCTCTCATGTCTATAAACTCTTTACAAAGATCATCACGAAGAGACTAATAAATAAATTAGAGCTCTACCAGCCACGAGAACAGGCAGGTTTTAGGTCTGGATATGGCACAAACGATCACCTACTGGTAATAAAAAATCTAATTGAGAAATGTACCGAATACAATAGACCCTTGGTGTTAATATTTGTCGATTATGAAAAAGCCTTTGACACAATAAATCAACAAAAAATGTTAGAAGCTCTAACGGAATGTCGAATAGACTACCGCTACACAAATATAATTAAACACATATACCAAAATGCTACAGCGAGTGTAAGAGTCAATGATCAACAAACAAATAAATTCCCAATAAGACGCGGAGTACGACAAGGCGACACCATATCGCCAAGGCTATTTACTACACTGCTGGAATATGCATGTAAAAGAGCGAACTTAGATGAGAAAGGCATAAATAAATATAAATCATATTTATGAGGGAGTGTTAAATAGCGAAAGATACATGGCCATTTTGCAAACAGTTGTGACATACTTTGTTGATAATGTGCCTTTGGATAGAAGAGATTGCCGGTATTAACTGGATGGCGCTCCGCCACATTGCGGAAAAGTGGTTAGCCAAAAATTGTATGAGATGTTTGAAGACAGATGGATTAGGCGCCTAGGACCGTGAAATTGGCCGCCAAGGGGTCCAGACCTAGCACCATGACATTTAACACTAACACTAAAGCAAAGAGTTTACTGTACTCCCGTCGATTCAATGGAAGAACTAGTAGCCCGAATAACAAGAGCCTTCGTGCCTTCGACCAACTTGATCTAACCGAAATAGCAAGCGCTACTACAAAAGCTGTTATGTCTAAGAATCAAAAGTTTAAGAGTCAAGGGGGGTCATACTGAACATTTAGATTAAATTGTTTACCTATGACCATTACTGTAAATAGTAATAAGCTCACTACCTGAACTACCCCCGTCTATGTAAGTTTGCCATTTAATCGACTACATATTATTTGAATGCATTTTTATGTAAATTCGCTAGTACCAATAGTTCTTTTTTTAAGAAATCTAATAAAAATTCTATTTGTCTTAAACTTAGCCATTCTGTTATTTCACTTTTACGCCACGCACTTGTCCGTAATCTTTCCGTCAGCGTAGAGTGATAACTCGCATTATCCAATACAGTTATTGCATCTTTTGGTATAAGATCAAACATTTGCTTAAACCATTCTTCAAAGACATTGGCATTCATATCTTCGTGATAGTTTCCTGAATTTTTTTTTTTTCGAAACAATACTTTATTATAATCAAAATTTAAATTACATACATATGCTTACATTTTAAACCCTTTAAGCCAGTGTCTTGGACACTGGTATCAAGGATAGTACTAATAACTAAAGCAACAGTGAAAACGCAAAAGAAAAAAGAAAATACAGTCTAGTCAATCATATTGTACATTGTTTCTACCATCTACTTATAGTTTACAAATTATGTTTTTATTAATTCAAATTAATTCAATTCAAAGGAGCCAACCCAACCTAACTTAAATGTTGTTTTAGTAACTTTTTAAACGATATCGTTTTACCAACCGACCTGATGTTTTGAGGTAGTCTATTATATTCCTTGGACGCCTGATATATAGGGTTATATAACCCTTTATTTGTTCTTATATTATCTTGGTAAATATTAGAATGTGTTCTTGTACAATAATCGTGAACATTCTCAGAGAATATAATATTAGAGTTAGATTTTTGTTCACTATTTACAACCTTAAACATAAATTTTCCCTGCTCCAATTGCATTAAGTTTTTTAGCTTAAAAACACATAGCTCTCTATACACATCATCTGTGTGTGCTAGGCGCTCATAACCGAACAAGATCTTTAAAACTTTATTCTGTAGTATTTGCATTTTATTAAAGTCAGTCTTACTACAATTTCCCCAAACTGGGATTAAGTACCTAAAGTGAGATAAAAAGTAAGCGTTATATATATCCATTCTACTTTTGTAAGACAAATAGTTCCGACATCTATACACAGCACCGACCATTGGAGCAATTTTATTCGTCACATGACACATATGCTCTTTCCAATTAAGATTTTCGTCCAGGATTAAGCCAAGGTATTTTATACTAGAAACTCTCTCTAAATAATTATTATTTAATTTAATTCGTGGTTCTCGGACGACCTTATTCTTTTGTTTAAATAGAATAAATTTTGTTTTTGTTACATTAATTTTAAGTTTGTTGTTTAATAACCAGTTATTATATAATTCAAGATCTTCATTTACACATCGCTCTAGGTTAGTTTCGTTCTCGTCTGTGTATAGCAGTACTGTGTCATCAGCAAAGGTGTAGTATCGGGCACTTAAACTTGCACATCTAAGACTTAGCACATGTGGGAGTACAGCAGAGGTCCAAGTACTGAACCCTGCGGCACTCCACACTCATTTGTCTCCATTCCACTACAACACCCATCCAATTTTACATATTGCTGCCTATTGGTCAGATAGGATTTAATTAAAGTAAATATTGTTCCCCTAAAACCCATATTTTTTAACTTTTTTAGTAAAAGATCTATGCTGACAACATCGAACGCCTTTTTGAGGTCAACGAAAACAGCCACCACTATTTTTTTTTTATCCAATTCAGTTGATATTCTATTTACAAGATCCATAGTTGCACTTAAAGTATTACTATTTTTAATAAAACCATATTGGTACTCATCTACGCTAATATACTTATCTATAAAACCTAACATACGTTTTTTTAATATTTTTTCTATAATTTTAGAAAAAGCGCTTATAACACTAATAGGTCGATAATTATCCATTTCATCCTTGGAACCTGACTTAAAAATGGGACTTACATTACTAATCTTAAGGTCATCCGGAAAAATACCGGAAGTGAGAACATCATTCGTCAATCTTGTAAGAATACCAATCAAATCATCCCCCAAATTACATAAGTCATAGACCGTCACTTGATCATGACCTGGGGCAGAGTTACGTTTTAAATCGCAAATAACATTTCTCACCTCTAGCTCGGATGTTAACCTCACATATAAACTATTTTGACAATGGACTTCCTCAAAGTTATGAATATTTGGCGCCAAAGTCTGGATATCAAAGTCAATATCCCTAATTATACTTTTACCCACACTAGCAAAATGATTATTTAATGCACTGGCAATTTTCAGAGGGTCCTCAATTAAAATATTATTTGAATTTATTGCACCAATACTAGTTTTATTGTTTTTATTTTTTACTAGTTCATTAATTACCTTCCACTGCTTTCTTGTGTCGCTACCGACCTCATTCCATCTGATGAGATTGGAACATCAGTAGACCACCTTTAACGAAGCCTTCAGAACTTCCAATATGGGTTATGATAAGTCGATGTCCTTTTCCAGACGGCGATCTTAATCCAGTGGATAATCCAAAAAAATCCAAAAAAGCTTGCCTTGAACTTTTAATATTTTCATCCTGTCAAAATTTAGTCACAGTGTGGCCTTTATTTAGCCATGTTTCGTCTAGGTAAAATCTTTTTTGTTTTCTTCTCTGGCTTTTCGGATGCTTCTTAAGTATTTTTTTCTTTAATAGACGATATTGCTTCTGTCTATTAGAATCAATTGCCTATTAGGTTTTTTCCACCGAACACCCATTTTTTTTTAATAATTTCCAAAGCGTATTTCTACACATAAATGGGTAGTCCTGGTCTTCTCAGATTGAGGACAAAGTTTTGTCCAGCGTGGGAGTTTCTTTTTCTAAAAAGAAACTATGAACTCCTCGCCTTATTATCTGCATTAAAGCGTCATCCAGCTCAAGTTTTCGTCGTCCTGGAGAAGTTTTTGGAGGTTTGACGCCAACACTGACACTCCACACTTTGACTAGTTTCACTGAGAAACAAAACCGAGGTAGGTATGTATCGATATAAGTAGGTGTATTATTCCAATAGAGGCATACATAAATAAGGCATAATAACCACATAATTAGCAAACAGGTAACAAAGATTAGGTACAAAAAAAAGTAATAAAATGATTAGAGTAGAAACGGAATAAGTAACTAGACTCTAATTAGTTTTGATAAAATTGCTTTCTAAAATTCCAGGTAAATGGTACCGCTTGTACATAATTTTAAGCTAAAAAAATTTAGTATTAAAATATATATTGAAGACCAAACTTGAATTTAATGTCGATACTTGTACTAATTCTGAGCAAATTTAAAAATTCAGGTCTATTTAAATCTATACATGCCGAAAAATCTTGCACGCTCATGGAGAAGATGGTTTTGATTGATTTATTGCTTCGCATCATTTAAAGATAGACTATAACAAAATTATTTGAGAGTAAACGTTACTGGGGAAAATAAAATATGAGCTGTCTCAGCTTACTACTTTTTTTTGTAAAGATAAGGGAATGGGGAGTCGAAATATAATATAAGTATTTATACAGGGTATCCTAAAAAAATTTCAGGAGCGTAAAGTGTTGGTACATGTAATACTCTGTATACTGCCTGTGACAATTTAGACATTCTATTGTAGATATTTCAGAAACTAATAAGTGCACCAAATTTAAAATAATTATATCGGAAAATATGGGAGAAAAGCGAAAAAATCTAAAAAATTTAAGCCTTGACACCCTGTATATCAAAAATGAAGCCTTTTTACTGCATGTTTATAAGTAATTTTTTCATATTTTGACGAGCGCTATCACTTCCTTAAATATCTACGTGACATTTATTAACACCCTAAACATAAATTTTCTTCAAAATAATGAAAAGTTTTGCTATGCCTAAGTCGAACATTTTCTGCCAGTCACTATATAATAAAAATCCCATAAAAACTTAAGTTAAAATACAAAAAGGGCGGAGTAAAAATTGAAAAAAAAATCACGTTACATCCAATGCCCTACAGAAGAAACCACAATTTCAAAGAACTCCCCAACGGTGGGAGGTTACCTTTATAAAATCAAACCCACCCAATTAGTCCTGCATATAAAACAAAATCTTGACTGCACAACCAAAGCACTCTAGTAAAAAAGCACAATAGCAGCCAAGTCAAGTCAAACACTGGAGCTTTTGTGTAGTTCCAAGCACGTGTCAAAACCGAATCGCGCCTTCCGATTGGTCAGCGCGTCCCCACAAAGTTATCCGAACACCTGAACTCAGGTAGAGGGTGGTCAACAAGTCTACGATCTTCAAATGTTTCAGTATACTCAGTAATCTGTTAGCCTTTGGATCGATTAAGTTTAAGTGAACTTTTGAAACAGTTTTCGCCGGATTTATTTTTAATTTTTTGATATTGATATGTGTGCAGTGCAGTTTTTTGCCCTTTGGATTATTAGTGTGTAATTGCCGGATGATCCGTGGATTACAAAGGGTAAGTTATGCCCTTAAGCGATAATGGCATGTGTCAATTATCGTGCGTTTCCAAAATATTTAGTAAGAATTGCCGGGTTTCTCAAAAGACTGGCATTGGAATAATTTATAGGGTTTATTTCGTACCTCTAACTATTTTTTAGCAATTGAAATTTAAATAACAATAAGTATTGTTTAATTAAGGATTGTAAATTGGCTTGACCTATCTTTATATAAAGGATAGAAATTAAAAAGTTTTATGTGCTATTGCCGAAAGCTCCCCAATTTGTACTAAATTTATGTTAACTATAACACTAAAACTAATCATATTAGGAATATAGACATAATGAGGCCCGTATAGAATGCCTGGGAATTATTGCCCTCCAACCGGAAATTATTTAATAAAAAAGTAGGTACTATTTACAAATAAAAATTCTATTTACATTTATTTATAATAAGAATATAAGGAGAAAGTGCATAGATACATAGGAGTTTACTCGAAATAGATGATAGAAAACTTTTTTCATTTTAATTTTAGACGGTGAAAATGTTAAGGAATAAAAATTTTGATAAAAACTCAACAATTTAGATACATCATCTTATTTGTTAGTTTTGTCGGGGCATTGCCAGGGTCATTACCAATTTCCGTTCTCCAGACAGTTAGAATCTGTACGGAAATTCTACAACTAGGATTGTTCTCGTTTAGTGTATTTTATTGATTTACTTCTATGTTAGTGCGCTTATTTATACCCAAAATCAAATATACCAGATCAGGTTTTGAGTCAAGAAGCGCCTTTATGCGATTTTGTCTAAAACTATCCCCTATTAGGTACTAATACTATTAAACACCCCACTTACTTAAATGAAATACACTGAACAAGAAATCTGCATGAGTTTTGCTCAATAGGACTAATATGGCAGCTGGAAATCCATTTACAATCGTCAATTATACGGCATTATAATTATTATCAATATATTCCGGTGATAATCCACTTTTTCTACTATATTATGTATTAATTATCTCCCTATCGTTATTCTGAATTTCTAAGAAAGCGCATCACACTTACTAAACCAAGACTCACCATTTATTATGTGTTAAACACAAGCCTTTACTCCGTAGACTGCCCGGCACCTCACCATTCTATAATGGGAGATCAAGTTACCTTATACAGAATACAGTCGATTATTTTCCTTCGTATTTCGAACAATTTCGTTGCCATAACGACGCTGATTGTTGTTTAGAGACCGATTGTTTTGACGCGGTTGTGACAAATAAGGTTTATGCCAAAGATAGAAAAAGTATCATTGGTAGATGACAGTGGCGGTACTACAAGGTTAGGATGAAATAATGGGGGTAATTAACCCCTATTATTCATGAGAGGTTAGTTTGAACTTTGACTTTTACACAAGTCTGTTTGGTAAAAGCGGCAATTAATTTTGTTAGTAGATGGATAGAGCACGTTTTTCAATCATTATGTCATTCAGTACCTACCTGTATTTGGTAGAAATATTTTTCTTCATGTTATGATCATTTAAAATTTCATTTAAAAATAAATTATAGTTTAAACGCTCCCACACCTACAGAAAAATATGAATGCCAACTAGTAAGTAAAGTTCTTTTCACGTAAAATGGTTCTGATTTAATGACTGCAATAAAATGGATGCTAAGTATGGTCGTAAATACCCTCAAATTTACAGTATTTGTTGTTGAAGCCGGAATTTAATGATTCCTTCTCATAATAATTAATTTAGATGAAGATACTAGATGTAGAGTAACATTATTTTACAAATAAATAAATATAAGTAGGTAATATTTGAAAAGTTATGTTATTTGGGTTTTTTTAATTTGATTAAATCAATATATTATTATACCGAGTATACGAGTATCATTACTTGTATTCTTTTAATTTCACTAAGTCTGCTGTAGTGTTTTCTTTTTGGCATTTTCGGGTTGGTTATACATAATATATTATATTAAAATTTTCAATTTTTCTATGAAATAATTCAGTAATTTTAACATAGTTTGTCTTAATCTCTACCTCCTCAAAATTTGAGTCTAAACCCGCCACTGGGTTTAAAACACTAAAAAAGGGTTAATTATCGTTGAGAACAGGTGTGCTGCTCAATTCGTATGGAGAATTGATTGATTTTTCAAGGAAATTTTACTTCTAGAAAATGCCATACGGAATAATGTCGATTTCTGCTTCTTCCTACATTTTTTTTTATTTAGTTATTTTTTGCAGTGATTAGTTACATTCTCCAGATTATGCTTCAAATTGTGAAACTGCCAATAGCAACCGTCTAGTGACAAAAAAGCGAAACTTTAACGGCAAAAAATTAATGTCAGGTTTATTGGCGTTTGAAGACAATAATAATTATACGTAAAGTTATTTTGTGACAGTAAATTGAGTGTTTTAAGTATTTAAAAATGAGTTTATTATAGATAGTTTACATTGTATTATTAGGTGCTTGCCTTGTTCGTATCTGAGAAAAACAAACAACGAGAAGCGACAAAATCCCGAGTTTAGCATTGAAACTTTGACAGTTGGCCGGGTTATTACACTAAAAGAAGCACTAAAGCGATGAAGTAAATGCTCTACAATGAAATAAAAAATGTGGGTACCTAGTAAGAAGTACCTTTTTCATGAATACCTTCTGTGTTTCATGTAATTTGCATTCCAGCAAATTTCGTAAAATCATAAAAAATTGAAATAAAATAAAAATATTTTTTAAATGTTTTATTGATTGTGCGCTACTTAGTGATAGTACATTTTAGGAAGGAAATGAAATAGTATATTAGATACCAAAAGTAGTAAGAGGCCTATTACACACGATTTCAAAAATTACGGTACGAGCGTTAGCGAAAATTGCCCTTGTTAATACAGACATTACGTAACAGCTCTTACGCACAGCTTGGCTTCTAACAATATAGGGTGTGTAATTAGAGTTTTACGGATAAAGTAGATAGTGCGTAAGTAGGTTCTTACTAATACAGAAGTAGGAAAGGTATTTTCTTATGTATCCCGGCCGTTATTTCTTTTTAAATATTGAACAGCCGTTTTATTACCTTTCCTTACATTTTTAATCAACAATCCTATAGCGGTGCAAATGTACTTACTGTTCAGGATCCTTTGAAAATGCAAAGCTGCTTATTCCTTGACCTTCTCTTGAGTGACACTCTCGAAACGCACAGGTATTACCAGACATAGTTTTACAATAGCACAGCACTGACAAAAACAAACAGTTAAACAATACACTTCTTTCAACAAAAACGACAACTAAACTCGATAACGATAACTCATTGACTACCGGACTAACGGCTGAAATACGGCCGGCTTAAACTTATGACATTTGGCCGGGTTACTTCCCACTACATTGGTATCGCCAAATGTCATATTGTCGCTTCTCGTTGTTTGCTTTTCTCGGTTTGTATTCCGTTTTCTCTAAATAAATAAATAGGAACGGTATAGTATTTTACTCGTAAGTAATAGCTATAGTCGGCACGGTGGATCCTTGCCGGTGCCTTATTAATTGCACTTGACTAAAGCCATATGAATCCAATCAAAATTACAAGATTCAAAAAGTCAAAACAAAATCTAAATTTTCATGGTTAGCGGTCGGACTTAATAAAAAATAACAAATATCCAAAATTATTTACCGCCAACACGAATGTACGATAAGAATGGTTCTGAAAAAAAAACAGTTTACAGGACTAAATTTAATTTCAAGGCACACGAACGTTTAAAAACAAATTAAAGTTGACAGATCAAAACGATGACTTTGACATCAATGGACAACTCTCCAAATATCTCTTGTCTCTGTTTAGCATGTCACGTTGAACTCGAGACGTATTGAGCAACATCCGAAGACGCTCTATTATGTTTTTATTCACTTTTAAGGCTATAATAAATAAAGATGGGGAGTTGTAAATCACGCTTTCTCTTGATCGTTGATCCATGAGGCACCGGCAAATATCCACCGTGCCCACTGTATATATAACTCACTCAGATGGTAGCGACACTGAAATTTTTAGATTTGTTACTCCTTGGAATATGAAATTTTACGTTTATGCGTTTAAAGTCATTATTATTTTATTAAAAATGTCTCATACATTGTTGCCAACATTTCTGCTTTGACTGTTTTAATGAACAAAATGTATCGTACCCTATTAAATTAAGAGAAACAGGGGTTCTAGATGGCATTGTTGTACTTGAAAATTGTTAGAGCGTCAATGGCCTGCGATTAGAATTAAAATATTTAAAATATAGGAAATTAACTTTCCTCTTTTAAATGTTACTAGAAGAGTGGTATTGTTTCTGGATAATGCAACGTCTCATACCAACATTTCCCTGGATAATAAGCGCGATGTTTTG
This sequence comes from Polydrusus tereticollis, assembly GCA_963920685.1. Lineage (NCBI taxonomy): Eukaryota > Metazoa > Arthropoda > Insecta > Coleoptera > Curculionidae > Polydrusus > Polydrusus tereticollis. Next base: position 94,432,097 of record OY987331.1, read on the forward strand.
GTAGCTTGTTGGTTGAGAGCTTCCTATAGACAGCAGGGCCTAGGTTCGATCCTGCGCTTGGGCTTGGCTGCTCATGTTTATTATCCGTATTAAGGGAGGAAACGGGGTACAGGATAAAATAAACGATTGTTTTGAGACGGTTAATCGACAGTTATACTATGTGAAAATATCTCCCGATTGATTATTATACAGTAAACTTTCTCAATAGTGACCACCCTCGGAGAATCAAATAATTTATCAGAACTAAAATTAAATGAAATGAAGCCAATTCACCAATACGTACTGCACGAGCATACTAACATTTTTATTATACAATGTACTGTTTGTTTGCTTTGAAATTCATATTTTTTAAAATACTCATAAATTATTGATTGCTTCATATTCTTTACTTTGTAGACTTGTCTATTTTGTAAAATTGTTATCATTATTTAAAAAGTCTCTTAAACTTGCGCAGACTTGAGATAGGCTTAATATTTTGGACACTGGAGCAAGTTCAAGTGCCTCTACTCCTGTCTCAGAGTTGGGAGTAGTTTTATCTGTTCCTTGGATCTCTTCAATACATTCGATGATGGTCAATTCTGCACGTTCTGTTGGCAAATCGTTATCAACAGTGGCAAATTGTTTCAAGTTCACAAATGCGTCCTTAATGTTACGAAACAGTTGTGCGAGCGGAATATTATCTTCTTGTTCGAAGTCGTCAATATTATCTGTATTACACATAAATCCGTCTTTCATAAGGCATTTTTTTATTGTCACTGGGAACAAATTGCGCCAGGTCACCGAAACCCGTATCAAGGCGTTGGTTATGGTAACATTATTTTTGATTTCTTGAAGAGGACAACCACTGTATACTCATGGAAAAAGCCCCTTAATAAGGTAGCTTCTGTAGAGCATTTTAAAATTCTGCATAATGCCTTTGTCCAAAGGTTAGCAATGTGAGGAGTTATTTAATGGAAGACAAATAAGTTTGACATTATCTAGGGAATTTTTGGGATGAGACGTTGCATTATCCAAAAACAATACCACTCTTCTATTCTGCTTCTTCATCTTGGTATTCAATCTGTGAAGCCATGTTGTCATGATGTCTGCTGTCATCCAAGCTTTTTATTCGAGGCCAATTGAAGATGTAACTTGCTTTTGCCTATTATAAGTGGTTCTTCCTTCTCATCTTCCATATTTGCACAGAACAGAATTGTTGCTTTGCTGTTTTTTCCAATATACTTGTCATCTTTCAATGCATATGTTTTTGTTGGCAATATACGATAGTAGAGACCTGTCTCATCTGCAATAAATACGTCCTTTGGGGCATAATCCTTTAATATGGTTAATAACCTTTCTTTCCAAGCACTTGCATCTTCGATATTGATATTGGCTGATTCGAGGGCTTTTGCTTAGATTATAGGCCCGAATATTGGTAAGTGCTTGTTAAGCGCCTTACAGAACCAGCTAAAAACAACTTGGTCCACTGCCAGTCCTTCGATTTGGGGAAATTTTCTTTTTCGTTCAACGTTGCCACCTTTTTCAAACAAATTTCTAACTTCTGCTTTATATTGAAGTAATATTGTCACTTGGCTCTTACCCACCCGTGGTAGAAGTTTTTACTAAAAAAGTTAATGTTAAGGAACCAGATATTATCGTGATGGTGTGATACTCGATTCCTTTGACTTCATCAATTTCTATACATTTAAAACATTTAGTTGCTCTTAATAAGTTACATGTACAATACATAGAGATGTCAAATTCTCGGTAATAATCTTTTGAAGAATATTCTCGAGAATATTCTCAAGTTAGAGAATTTTTCGAGAATGGTAAGAAAATCGCTAAAAATGGCAATAAAAAGAAATAAAATTTTTACATTACATTATAGTATATTTCTTGTATTAAAATATTTCCAAACGTTACTTTTTGGTTTTGTGATACCCTTTAATTTATTTTGCTCCATGTTTTTATACTTATAGACGGTCTAAACTGAGCCGAACGGAACGCCAAAATAAAACTAGTCTCACCACATCATTTATAATTCACACAGCTGTATACGAGTACCTATACGTTCGCGCTTCTAGGGGATTTCCCTGAATTGCTGTTATACTCGCATTCCCCTAGAAGCGCCGACGTAAAACACTGTTACCAGAGTTATAGAAAAGGTTAGAGAAGCTCAAAAGTTTAAAAATCATTGCAAAATTTTTCAGAGCAGATTATGTACAAAAACTTCTCTAGAGAATATTCTCGGGAGAATTTTCTTACAGAGAATATTCTCGTTCTCGAGAATATTCTCCTCTCACATCTCTAACAATGCATAACATGTTTGGCTTCATCAATTAATTTTTTAAGGGTCAATTTGAATGGGTATATGTTACGTTTCGGCCACAGTTATGGCAGCATCGTAGAAACTTGGGGTAGTTTTCTGAACCAAGAATCGATATAATCTTTTGATGCTAAAGCCCAATTGCGACCATCATTGGAATACTATTCACAAGACTGGTGGACCATAGATTGACAAACAATCTTGAAAGCTAAAAATATCGAAGACAGGTTAGTGCCTTAAGCCTTTTAAGTCTCTTCTCCAGATATTTTCTTGGCCAATGTTCCAAGGACAGCCTAAACTGAGATTGTCCGCTTGATTTCACCCAGAGTAGTACATGATAAAACTAGACTACTGCAGCTCACCCGAACGTGTTTCATCGTGGTCTTCCTCGAATAACATTGTTCAAAAATTCCTTCATCTGGAGAATATCATACTCTGTGTTCCCATTGCGTATAATCTCCAAGGATTCAAAACAAACGCGACTCGCTTCCCTCGCACAATGATGTTCCTGCTGCGCTTATTGAAATGTATTTTGTTAAGTATGCAAGGCACATTTTACCACACAGAAGAATTATGGATTTTTAAAATAATCTGACTATGGAAGTGGAATTAGTCGGCGAATAAAAAATATCTGTAATTATGTCGGATTTTATTGACAAGGGACAATATTTTTTGGTGTTTAGATTTCAGTCTCTTTGGTACCTACATATTATTGTCTGGTAACATTTTTTAAATATTTTCCGAGCAATTCAAGAAGTTATCAGACTGCTGCAAAACATAATTTATGGAAATTTGTGGTGAATAAAATGGATTATTTACCTCATCCATTATAAAAGCGGGTTGATTTTCACCTGATTATTCAGCGATAATCTCCCGCTCTCCGGTGAAAATCACCCTTGTCAAAAGTGAAAATCTCACCCGTCAGAAATCCAGCGATAATCTCCCGCTCTCCGGTGAAAATCACCCTTGTCAAAAGTGAAAATCTCACCCGTCAGAAATCGTTAGTTTTTTATTTGGTAAATAATCTTCAAAATACATTTCGGGATTGGGAAATAATCAGAAAATCATTCTCAGATTTTTTGCCATTAGGAAATCGCTCTCGGGCAAGCCCTCGAGCGATTTCCACGGCAAAAAATCTTCGGAATGATTTTCGATAATTTCCCTATCCCTTAATATATTACTACAGATAATTTTAAGACTTAATTAATTGCAATTCATTTTTACTGAGTGGATTCCCTTAACTGAATACTTACGTCTCCGTCTACCAGTGCTACACACTGATCATCAGGTGGCGCTGGAGGCCGTATAAATGATCCGCTGCCAGTTGAAATTGCAACTTACATGTCACATTAGTTAGATACAAGTATTTTACTTTCAAACGTTTATTGAACTTTTTGGAACTACATAGAAACAAGAAAATGTCGGGCGGCACGCCATTGAAAGTTTTGTTGGTTAGTTCACTGTTTTTTTATTTGCCCCCTTTGTTTAAATATATGCATAATAATAAAAAATTATAATTATGACTTTTGTGTTTGTGAGTCACTGATATTTTTTTTGAATAATTTTTACAATTTTTAGACTGATTAATTAAAACTAAAAAAAAACAGTTTTTTTGGGTTCTATAAATAAAAACCGTTTTATTTTGCCAATCCTGGCACTAAACCATTCGGTTTTGTCGGTACTCTTATAATTTTTGAGCTGTTAGATACTCGTTCTAAGGACATAATAACTACTCCAGTAGTTTTACGTAGTTCGGCAATTGTTATTAATTTAATCATTCGGAAAATTTTACGCATGGCACTCGTTAAAGCTTTAATATAAAGTTGTGTTACCATTTTTAATGGCCCAATTTTAAATTTTGATTATTTTCAAGGTATACTTCCGCATTACCTACTTCTCGAGTAACGCGGTGAGTGTTAACAGGTGTCCGCAAAAAATAAGTCCGTAATATAAACGAAGCTTTTTAAATAAAATAAACCGATTGTCAGACATAACACAGTGCACTAAGTAGTAGGCCGTTCAAAAAGTCAATTTTCGTAGAAATATCTAAAAATATTCGGCGTACGTGATGTTTGGGAGATTTGCAATATCCACCGATTTGATTAGCAAATATACAACTTCTAATATCGATAAAATTGCAGTTTATCGAAAGCAGGAGCTGATTTGTTCCCAGAATCATAGACTTTTTGTTTTAGAGAAAGTTAAGATTTGTTTTTGCGCACTTTCGGGATTTCCAGGTTTTGTAGAGGTTAATACGCAATATTTCCAATTACGATTTATTTGTTTGGATGCTCTTGGAAAGATCATGATAAAACTGATTTTCCGGAATGTTTTTGAAAGGAAAGTTAATTAATTTTAGTGTAGGTATCCGTTAGAGAGTGATTGTTTACTTTAAAGTGTCTGTTTCAATGGGTTTGTCCTATTTCCACAGTATTATCTGTTTTTTTTTGTAGTTGAAATTTTAAATGGAAAACTTTCAGTCTTGTCTTACTTACCACTATGAAAAGTCTTTTGATAAGAACACATTTAAGTGTTTCAAATACATCCGTACATTTTTTCCAATATAGAATAATACTGTAATACTTGGATACCTAATAATTTATTATGTTGTATCTAAGTTGACTATAACTCTGTGGCTTGGTTCTAAAAGGGCCAAACTTATAAAATACATATTTTCGCAAATCAGGGGGTCTCGATAGCTGTTTGTGATGTACCGGGTGTCCCACTAAGAATGGCTGTCGGCCGTATCTCAGAAAGTCGTATGGCTTGCGGAAAAAAAATATATTAGGTAAAGTAGTCATGAGAAATTGCTGGAAATTATTTTCAAGTTTCTTAGACTGGCGCTAGAGGGCGCAACAGTAATAGTAAATATGAATCACAAAGTTTCCTCAAAAGTCGCCTAGTTAAGTTATCCCGAAAATAACATTTTCGTATATTTCGAAGATTTATTAATAAAATTCACATATAGAACGTGTTCGTCACTTTTCAAATAAAGTGGTGGGGGAAGGTTGAACATTATTTGTAATAAATGCTGATAACTCCTCGCTTTTCTCACTCTATATATCATCTTATGAACTACGGCAATGCGTGTTTTACACTAGGCGCTAGGGAGCGCTGTCTTACAACTTCACAAACATTGCGCGTTTTTTCCATAATTGTAAATATATTCAATTTCACCTCATTACAAGGATGATTAAAAGTGTAAGAAGTCAGCGAAAACCGCAAGTTAATATCTATTTTCAATCCGGAGATATCAACAACAATAATCATAATTACGGAACATTATGATTTTATTTTCAAGTTGCCATTGTAAAGGTTTTTTACGAGTCAAATAGGCCTTGGAAAAACAAAATATGAATTGAAACTGTGCATGCGTGTCACCTTTGATTATTACGTCAAAATGTTTGTCGTGCCAACAGTGTTGTGTCGTATTTGATTTTCAAAATGCCTCTGTTACTTGAAGAAGCGGTTGACATCATTGCGGTGTATTTTGAATGTTTGGGAAATGCAACAATTGCTGAAAGGGTTTACGCAGTACGATACCCTCAAAGTCGCCCTGTATATCGCAGACCCCGCCGAGGTCGAACCGAGGAAAACATTGTAAATGTTTTGGCATATGTGGAATTTAATCCACAAATTAGTATTAGATTAATTGTTAGAGACTTGGGCGTTACTCGCTCTACTGTGCATAGGATTTTATTAGAAGAAAGGTAAGTAATTATATCTATATGTTATAACTCTTAAATAGTTTGGAATAATGCCAATATTTCTCTTAATAGTTTTCAAGTCAATGTAATAAGTATTTTGTTTTTCTTTAGGCTACATCCCTACCATATTGTGCTCCACCAAGCTTTGACCCCGCAAGATTATGATAGAAGATTGGATCATTGCTATTGGTTGCTCAATATGATATTGGAAGATAGAAATCTCCTCTCCAGAATTTTGTGGACCGATGAAGCTAGTTTCCATAGTAATGGAGGAGTAAACCGCCATAATATGCATTATTGGTCGCGGGATAATCCCCATTGGATGCGGGAGGTCCAGCATCAAGGATGATGGAGTGTCAATGTCTGGTGCGGCATTTTGGGTGGCAGAATAATTGAACCGTTTGTATTTAATGAGTCGCTTACTGGGAAAAGATATTTACATTTATTAAATTACGAACTCCCAATTCTTCTCGAAGATGTGCCCTTGGATATTCGCAGAACTATAGTTTTCCAACACGATGGATGTCCTGCACATTTTGCGGCAAACGTTAGTCAATTTCTTGACGACACATTTCCCGCAAGGTGGATAGGAAGAGGGAGTATATTTCCATGGCCTGCCAGGTAGTATTATAGGATATATTGTGATACTGTTAATGAAAGTGGTAATTTCTATTTAAGATCATCTGACTTAACATGCCTAGATTTTTATCTATGGGGGAGATTGAAGGATCTTGTTTTCGTTACCAGACCCACCACAAGGGAAAACATGAAAGAAAGGATAACAGACAGCAGCCACCGTATCCCTATGGCAGAGGTGGAAACTGCAGTATTATCAACCAGGGAGAGATTGGAGTCGTGTATACAGAACGATGGGCGACAATTATTTGAACATTTAGGGCGCCACTGAGAATTATTGTCGTAACGATATATTTGCTTGAAACATACGTACCTTCATATTTTGTTTTTCCAAGGCCTATTTAACTCTTAAAAAAAGCTTTACAATGGCAACTTAAAAATAAAATCATAATGTTCCGTAATTATGATTAGTGTTGTTGATATCTCCGGATTGAAAATAGATATTTGCGGTTTTCGCTGACTTCTTAGACTTTTAATCATCCTTGTAATGAGTTAAAATTGAATATACAATTATATTTACAATTATGGAAAAAACGCGCAATGTTTGTGAAGTTGTAAGACAGCGCCCCCTAGCGCCTAGTGTAAAACACATATTGCCGTAGTTCATAAGATGATATATAGAGTAAGAAAAGCCCTTTTTAACAAAACTAAGTTTACTAAATTATGTTAAGCCAGACCGGAGTTATCAGCATTTATTACAAATAATGTTCAACCTTTCCCCACCACTTTATTTGAAAAGTGACGAACACGTTCTATAGGTGAATTTTATTAATAAATCTTCGAAATATACAAAAATGTTATTTTCGGGATACTTTAACTAGGCGACTTTTGAGAAAACTTCGTGATTCATATTTACCGTTACTGTTGCGCCCTCCAGCGCTAGTCTGAGAAACTTGAAAATAATTTCCATCAATTTCTCATGACCGCTTTACCTAATATATTTTTTTTCCGCAAGCCATACGACCAACAATTTCTGAGATACGGCCGACAGCCATTCTTAGTGGGACACCTGGTAGTAATGGTTGATAAATTGCAAATTGTAGGGACGACTGTTCTAGTCAATGTTGGATAGCATGAGCATGTCTTTTAAATGTTGCAATTTACTTCCAGGAATACCAAGAGGTTTGTTTGAAATTAGTAAGAGGCTTGTTGTTCACGAATGTCTATTTTTTTCCCAGGTAATCAGTTTAACTATGGGTTCTTCTGCTTTCTTTGTTATTTTTTTGGCAGAGCTGTGGCCCATCTTAGAGCTTAGAGCATGTCAACATCTGTCTTAATAACTGGAAGCTCGCTCTAATAGATGAAGCAAGACATTTAGGTGTACTCGTTAATTACAAACTTAAATTTACGAACCACGTCACGACCATGACTAAAAGAGTCTTCTGCAATTTAAAACTGATATATTCAAGTCGTCATTTACTCAGTAAGAAATGTCGTACTACTCTGTGAATCGTTAGTACTATCGCATCTTAATTATGGGTATGTGGTTTATGGCCAAAATTTGCATCGCGCAGATTCACGTAGACTGCAACTGATTGAAAATTCCTGTATTAGGCTCATTTGTAGCCTGAAAATAGGAGCGTGCATCTCTTACTCACGTAGAGATCTGGGGTGGCCCAATATGGAAAAGAGACGACAATTACATTGCCTGTGCGTTACCTTTTACCATAAAATAATAACAACTCAAAAGCCGGCTTACTTGTATAAAAAAAAACAAAACTTTAGAACTCCTATTAACAACCTTAGTGTTAGATTTAAGAACCACTTGACCATAGGCATCGTAAGTCAGGAATCACACTGAGCGACCATGATCGACCGTCCGCGATCGACCGGCTACGACCAACAATTAAAATAGTTAAAATTCACGGTGCTAAGTCACACTGATCGACCGACCACGGCCGACCGCTGTTATGAAAATGTCATACCTGAGATTTTAGGTTACGTATATTCACAGAAATGTTTACAAACTAACCTTTATTGTTCTGTGTATTTTACACACAATATACTAGTATTACTAGTAATTAAAATATCTTATCAATAATTATTAGCTAAAAACAAAACCAGCGTCACAAAGTTTAGTTAGGTTAGAGTTAGGACGCGCACGCCACTTCCACTAGTTTCACTTGGTGGAAAATAAAAAATAACTAAAACTTTGTCATGCGCATTAAATGGGATGGTCCGCGACCGACCAAAATTTCCAACAGGTTGGAATTTCAAACACGGTCGTCGTAAAACGGTCGTGGACGGTCGAGGACGATGGTTCAGTGTGATCTTTGTGGTAAGAATGTACGTGTTGGAAATTTGGTCGTTAACGGTCGGTCGCGGACGGTCGATCATGGTCGCTCAGTGTGATTCTTGCCTAACTATAGATCCGACACGCCATTCATAAATGCTATAAAATTGTGATGCCAAAATCGTTTGGTGGCGAGACGCTGTGAGGAGCTAGGTGGGGCCGGGCATGGGGATTACGCTGCCTTCACATATGCATGCGACAAAACTCCAGGAAAACAACATCCGCTATGCCGAGTATTGTCGAGTCGATGCGGTTGGCCACGAAAATGATGAAATCTGGGCGGATCCGTTATTGCTGCGTTGCCATACTACACATTTTTTACAAGGTTTTAGGCAATGTTATATATTTCTCACATCATGTTAATCTAGTTAATCATAGAAGTTAATACTTTTAACAGAGTAAGCCTAGAAAACTACGTTTTCTGTGGCGTAAGTCTGGCAAACCAAGTGGAGGGGAGCAGCTTGAATGTTGAATTTACTTTACACTGGAATACATTGAAGACAACAAGTTTATTTGTTATTGTTCGGTCTAATAGTTACGATGTCTATGCTCTTGACTCCACCACAGCACATGACAATCCAATATCGTGGATCCGTTTCATACAATGTCACCAAGCAATATAACGTACAAACTTCTACATTTCAGTGCAATATTAGGCAAGCCTTGATGAACAAAAATGATTAAGTGTTTATTGTTATATTACTTTCACATAATTGTGTTATATTACAATTATTTATTGTTTTAAATTTTAACTTATGCTATGGCTGCTATGGCAGATGAGTGCGAAATCTGTTCATGTCACAGAAATGGAACAGTACATTATTATTATTATTATTTATTATTATTTCCCCTGAGCCTCTCCGTTTTCTTTAAAACCTCTTGAACGTGATTTGCAATAAAAATATTTTGTGTTTTATGTGATTATAAAACTCCCTAAAGATGTCTTATCTTTTTTCATTTCAAATTATTTCATAGCATTTCTCCTTACAGCTGCAAGAACCTTTCAAGGACTTCTCAGGGATATATTTTCCTTTTACTAAGATACAAAAATTTTGATCTGAGTCTGTACGAATATTGTCATCTTCTCTTGGTACAAAATCATCACTAGATCCATCTTCAAAATGATCAAAAACTTCACCATTAGCGTGACCTACTTCTTCATAATATGATAAATGCGATTTAGGTCTTAGGTGCTGTTTATTTCCATGTTTCGTAGTGATTTCTCTAAAATATTTATTTACCATTTCACAAACATAACTTTCTGCAAAAGAAAAGTAATGCGTTTAACTGTTTATGGAAAACCAAAAAGTGCTATAACTCACTTGACTTGCTGGTACCTTGTTCTGCATGTATGCAAGAAGCAGAACCTGTAGCAAGTTCAGCAAGTGGACTACCTGTGTGCAAGGTAACATATTCGCTCCCTGTACTACTTCAAAAACACCTTCATTTTAAGTTTCAGCTAGAAAATTTGCGTAGCTTTCGGTAATTCAGTTCATGTTAAAGAGTCGTCCTCCAAAAAGAAATATTACGTTGACTTTGTGGATAAAATTACTTGTCTTGGATCACCTAATTTCTATTTATATTTTACGCCAAAAGAATTTAAAAGTTTTATCTAGATAGATAGGGCTCCAATAAAATTTGAAACTTGATCAAAACTTAAAGAAACATCACATTTTTAAAAAGAGTTCAAGGCAGCAAACACATTATTCAAAATGTTGGAAGAGATATTGGTATTTGAAATGCAACATTAATAATTCCTCTACTTTACACACATAACTAATAATAGAAATCGATTAGGCATCCCTCAAAACGACTAAATAGAAAATATCAATAATGTATTTTATTTTTATTTCTTGTCAAAAATATTTACATATCTAAAGACGCGCGAAAAGGAACAATTTAATTACCAAAAGAGTTGACTATATAACGCTTTATCTAAAATAAATGATACGTTAAAAGCAGTAGCGTACTGTATTTTCTGCTATAAAGTTAAATATGCATGTGAGAAATTAGAAAAAAATCAAACAGGCAAAAAATGTGAATCAGTTGGCCAAATAATAAAAATATTATTTTCACGTCAACGAAAACGTATATTGTTAGAATTTGTGCTGTATAAGAAGCTTTGATGTTGAGCGGAAAAGTTTTCCATTCAAACCAAGATTTTTACGCTCATTGCAACCGATTGATGACGAAAGAGGAATGGAGTACTGCCTAACAATTCAGGCAAAATTTTATGAAGACAATGGTCTTTTTGGCAAAGTTTTGTTCACCGACGAGGCAGCATTTTCTACGAATGTGAGACGCAACCGGGGCCTAACTGTTGCAGTATGATATTTTTGTGATAGTTTTAAGTTTTGAAATGTCCTGTTTTATGTCATCTTTTTAATGAATTTTACGTGCCATGTTGACTGGTGTGTGTTTCGATTATGACTGATTCTACCTACCGACCCTGATGATCTTCATCTGACCGAAACGCGTTGGCTAATCTTACTTTAATGAAGAACCATATTGGTTTCAATTCATAGGTAGCTATACAAATGTTTAAATATCATTTCGTCAGGGAATCAACATCAATGTCAATGTAAATTGCTGGGTCTGGTACACTACCCATTGTAGGTACCCAACCCATTCACTCGATTTTAATGAAATTTTTAATTTTTTCGGAAGGCAATAATTTAAATTATATTTTTAAAGATACATATGCGAGATGTTGCACGTGGCGCCATCTCGTAGAATCGAGATATCCACCCAACCAGACCAGCGAAGTCTTAGAGAAAACGCCGGAATGGAACCTGCATAAAGAAAAGGGACAAACATCTTTCTTGTATATCGCGTTTTCGGTTCGCAGAAATCAACAATTTACTTTCAGCGTCACCAGACATTAGACACCTACTTATGTGATGTGGTATGTGGGTTCCATTCCAGCGTTTGGTCTTCTCTAATACCTCGCTGGTCTAGTTGGGTGGATAGCTCGATTACCACGCGATATCGCCACGTGCAACATTTCGCATATGTATCTATACAATATGTATTGAATAGCACTGTAAGGCCCCTTTTATCTATAGCCTTGCCGATGAGCCGTAATACGGTGAAGGGTGTCCAAGGATTGGGTCTGGCGGAAAGAAAAGGGACAAACATCTATCTTTTATATTTTTAAACTGAAAAAGATGCGGAAAATGCCGTATAGATACTTTAATTAATGCAAAATGCGCTAAATTTGGTTTCTTCTTCGGATTCGCCTATGTTTAATTTAATAGGGTCAAATTTTTATTTATTTACGGTGGATGGATAGTGAACCGAAACCTAAATTACCTAACGTAGGTATAACAGTTAAAAGTTTATATTATTAACCTTAACTGTTTGAGTAAAGTCGATTACGTTTATTTATTTATTTATTTTTAATTTCTTCATTTTATTCATTATTATACAGGGTGGTCGTTTAGTGTGGCAAGGTAGAATAGCTCCGTTTGCATTTACAATACACAAAAAATGTTAATATAAAAGTTGAAGGACAGTAAGTGAGTTATAACGTGAAATTATTCTTGACTCTATAGGGTGGCTCAACAAAGAGGAACAAGAATTTTTTCTCTTTTAAATAGAACATAGGGTGTCTTACCATATTTTTGGTATCTACATAAAATTTTAATTATTTTTCTTTAAGTGCATTATAATCTAAACATAATAGTTTCCGAGATAATACTGCATAACGGTACGTCTTAGAGCAAAACAGCGTACGTGTCCCTATCTCTTACTTTTTTATTACCATCCTAAAAGTGTCAACTTCCGGTCAAACCGGATTTAACTCAAAAACGGAAACTACAGTACTTCCGGTTTGTCCGGAAGTTGACACTTTTATGATGGTAATAAAAAAAGGGACATGTAAGCCGTATTGCTCTAAGACGTACCGTTATACAGTTACAAGCTGTCAAAGTTCAAATATGTCATTTTTCAAAAGTCGATATCTCGGAAACTATTATGTTTAGACTTACAATGCCCCCAAAGAAAAATAATTGTAAATTTAACATAACCAAATAGTATATTAAAGTACAAGTTTTATAACGCTCATGTCAGCGGCGACTTTTATAACGGACAAGTGCGCTGATAGCTTTATAAAACGTGTGCCTTATACTATTTTTTCTATTCTGGCATTTGTTTTTTAATAATATTTAAAAAGAAAATAAAACATACAAATTTCCAAAATTTTTAGGCCTAAATTTTATGTTGGTAATTCAATCAAATTATTTATCATAATAGCCTTGAAATCAACAAATAATTTTATTTCCGTGTCAACGATTTTATCACGAAATTGTCTAATTTTTCTAACATACCTACATAATTTTTAAATATGGAGGAAGATGAGTTTAGTGTAAATCCCCCAAAGTTAAGGGAAATTGCGGTAAATTTTATAGTTTTATGTTTTATAATATAGTAAATTTGTAAGATTATTTGATATTTTTTTAACTCATCTCCATTTCATAGAATTAACGCAACCAAACATACACGATAGCAAAATAAAACATTGGTGAACACCATTACCAACCTTAGAAAAATAAAGAACACTGTTTCATAAAAAGTTCATTACGATACTGAAAACGATATCGAAACAGCTTTTTTATGAAACCAAATTAGAAAAAATAATTTAAATCTTAAAACTTTTAAGCTCACTGTATAATAACAACATTTTAAAAAGTAATATAAATAAGGTACACACCATACATATAATCTAACTTGTACATTCAACGATTTTATAGTGTGACCGGAAAGCTAATATAATATAAAGATTATTAATTTTTAATTATTTATCCTTTATCCACCTCAAAAAATGTCCCTAGCAAGTATTTATCTATTAATTTATTGTAAATAAATTCCAGGAATTAGATTTGCAGCAGCAATTATTAAATTTTTATGTTGGCGTTAACAGGAATTTCTGCATGCAGGGCCGGCGCTAGGGCCGGGCAAGCCGGGCCCCTGCCCGGGGCGGCAGGCTGTAAACTAATTAACTAGTTTATGAAGAAAATAAACCAAGATTCACTTGAATACTTAAGAAAAATTAATACGTGAAATTTTAATAAAATTTGCTTTTACTACCTAATATATAAATATAAAATATTATGTTTTACGAACTTTTAAGTATTTTAAATGAAATGTCAAAATATTTTAAATTCAAGGAGCTCACAAGCATAATAAATTATAATTATTTAAATAAATTAACTCACATACAAAATGCTGTAATATAATTTTATTTCATACTGTATTGTAAAACACACCTTTACATATTTGAATTTAGTCCAGAAAATAAGGTTTTACAGCAATAAGTCCGGTAAAATTTTTTTGAAATTGACATACCAGCTAATTTTGAGCTGACCCAGCCACGTCATAGAGTTCGAAGAAGGAATAAAGCTTGATTTATAAACTCGAAAAGTTGGTGAGGTTGAAGTTATGATCAAGTTTGTGAGGTTAGATATTCCGAACTCCGAGCATAAAAATTGGTTATCTCGAACTACCCGGAAAGTTTTCGAACCTTACATGAGCTTTTTATGAACAACATGAACGAGTGTATAAATGGAACTGAGTGTTCCCTTTAGTTTGAATTGAAATTCTATTTCCAGCACCAACTGAACCTCAACCTCACCAACTTTTCGAGTTTATAAATCCAGCTTTAATTTCGACTATAAGGCACCGATAGAAGATCCTAATTTGAAATATAAGGCAGAGTTTTATTTTTTGACATTATAGATAAAGCTATCAATGCACTTGAATCCAGGTTTGATTTGATGAGTAACCACAGCAACTATTTCCAGTTTTTATACAATATTTGTGATTTAAAAGATACTCCTCACAACAACGTACTAAAATATTGTAAAGATCTAGAAATAGTGTTAACTGATGGGAATTCATCAGATATAAACGCGCTGGACCTGGCAGACGAGATAGTATCGGTTCCGGCTTTGCTAAATAAAAAAGGAAGTCCAATCGAGATTTTAAAATTCATATCGAACCTGGATTTTGCTCCAAATCTCGGTTTTAATTGTGCCAAAAACATGGTAAATTAATAAATTAGTATTTTTGGCTAATCAAAACTTTAACATTATTGATAGCATTTTTTTGCTCACGTTTTATTTTACTATCAAGTGTGGGAAGGGTTTAGGTTATCTCTTTTAATTTTTATTATAAATGGGCGGCATTTTACTCTTTGCCCGGGGCGGCGAACCTGCTAGCGCCGGCCCTGCTGCATGACGTATTGCGGATTATTTATTTATTGTCATTATATTATTTATTTAATGAAATAACATTAATAAGCATACGCCTGTCATACACGAGTTATCTTGTTGAAACTGAAACCCGTGTGATATAGCTTTGTTTTCTCGCATACATGTTGTAAATGAAAAGTTTAGGAAATGAAACAAATAATATTGGAAAGTTTTTTTTTCTATACAGGGTGTGCAGAAAAGATCTAGACATATGGGAATTTTCTTTATTGTTGATTTTACGAAAAAAAGTTATTCTTTATAAAAAGTTCTGCTTGATGCGCAAATAATATTGACATATCAAAACTTAATATATCATGTACAGGGCGGCAAAAAAATATAGAAACACAAAATTACGTTAAGAGGGAAGTACCCTCAATTTTTATTTTAGAGCGAATTGTTATAAGAAAACTTTACTAAGGACACAGTATAACGGAACTATACAGTAGCGACACGAGGCGATTTAGACAGACCCAAATTTCTCTGCGCAATGCGCGTAGCGGCCATCTTTTTAGTGACAAATAAGTCAGTCAGAAAGGTAAACAAAGCTTGTGTAGATTGTAGTTTGTTTAGTTTTTGCAAATTTATTGGTTTTTATCGTGCGTTTAAGTGTTTGAAGGTGCTTTGAAGTGTTTGTGCCGAACTTTTGCTGATTTTCGATGGATTCCCAAGAAAAAATAAGGAGCAGATGTGCTTCAAATTTACTTTCTTTCAGTGTAAAAGCGATTTCAACATAAAATTTCGTATGTTTTCTCAGTGTAATGGAGGACAATACCGTCATCCGCGTCATCCTTCTGTCCTCGTGTCGCTACTGTATAGTTCCGTTATACTGTGCTGTCACTGAAACTGACCCCTGGAGATCAAAGGGACCGACAGCTCGTGTCGCTACTGTATAGTTCCGTTATACTGTGCTAAGGACTACAAAACGTGGTCAGATACAATATTTCGTTGAAATATGGCAGTCGCTAAATTAAATAATAAATATAGAAGGAAATGATATATTGGTAGTTTTATTTTATGCTTTGTACTCACGTATGACCCGAAATGTAGGTGGGAACAGTTTTATACTGCAAAAATAGAACAAATACTTCCAAAAAATGCAGGGGCTCTTAAAATACCCAATAATAATCAAATTTCGGTCAGGTTTTCAGTAAATATATATATATTCTTTTTTTTTCATTTTACGACGATTTAATACCAAAAGTTATTAGTATATGCCACCATTGGATAGGTAAGCGGTTATTTCGTATTGATTGTTGTTAAATTTTGTGTTTTTGTAACGTCCCTTTTTAATACTTCTAAATTTAACTAAACAATCATGGCGGAATCAATGTAGTAACGATATAAACGTTGGAATGCATAATATCACCCATGGTGACCTTATATAACGAATAGTGACATTTAACACCATTATGTTACTTACAGTATCTTTTAGATAGGCAACCTTCGTTATTGTAGTATCAGAAAAATTGATCAGTAAAAAGCTCATAGAAATGACTTCTTCCATGGTCTCAGCATTTTCTTCCACATACGGTTTGGTTGGAACATCTTCCTCCAAGACATTACATGGACTTGCATCTGCAGTAGAAATTATTTTTTTAACTTGACACTGCGAACGGATTTTCAGGTTATGGCCACTAATAATCCTGATTAAGGAATCTGATGGCACAGAATTTAAAATTTGCCTAAAGTTTTTCGAAATTTTACGGCAAAATGAAGTGCTGTGTTTTATTTTTTTCAAATTATTCAATGCGAAAAACGAGAAATATCAAACACCTTAGGCGTTTGCGTTTAAATATGACAGCCGGCCATTTTATAAACGAAAACAGGAAGGTTTATTGGGGTAATTTGTGTTACTTGTGTTTGCGAAGTTGTATAGACGAAGCGGTCGTTACTGATATATCACCAAGAGTTTTATAATATACAATACCCAACACAACTATTTTCCAGATTATATTATGGTGAATAATATTACTTCTACATAACTAAAAGTATTTAAGTTGAATAAATGAGGTTACGCTAAACTTTATATAACCTGTTTATAAAACCATTGGTAACGATTACTACAAGTTTTATAAAATGGTGATGGAAAGAGTTACATTACCTTCTTCTATACTTGTAGGTTATAGTAATTTTATAAACCCGTTATAACAATAGGTTATCAAAAGGCACAGATTATGAAACTCCGAAACCTTCTTATATACCTCTATTACCTTTATATAACCATTATATAACTTGGTGTTACTATAAGTTACGGAAAATGTTTATTGGGTAGAGAAGGATAATTTTCAAATCGCCGAAGCACCTCTTCTTAAAATCAACGGCTCGCATGGTCCTTTAGTCGTTGATTGACCCTTTCAGACAGTGTGTCAGCTGGCATTCGCCGATTCGCCTTTCCGGAAAACGCTCTTCATATAGTCGGGAATCGAACTTCCACATAAATTAATATCATGTCGACGTATTTAGCAAAAGTGTAATCTCTTATGACTTAACCGTGACACTAATTTATCGACAAATTCTTGACAACAGTCTCATTAATAAAATAAGGTAAATATTTATTATTAAGCTGCGTAGGTGCAACAAATGTATCGAGCGTGGTGGCAGACATTTTCAGCAACTACTATTTTAAGTTTCTTTTTGTACTACCTACCATATTGATAATGCTGATTAATTTATCTGTTAATATCTGTACTGAACCTCATTGTTCTTTTCATCTCATTTCTTTAAGACGTTAATAATTGGTTTCTGTATCTTAACTTGTTCAGTCAATTTCCGAAGAAACGGTGACATTTAGCAACTTTTACAGAGAGTACCCTTTTTATGTAAGCGGCATAGGAAAATCATAATCTTATGTCAAAATGGCAAAAAATTGAAGCTTTAGAGGAATGGGCTCAAATTTACCCTACTACGCCTCTGGTTCACGTCCCTGGTTAAAGCTAACATTGTCCAATCGAATCAAATAGATGAGCTTAGTAACAGTAATTTATGTCCCAAAATTGGCTGCGGTAGCTGAAGTAGTTACGGAGATACAAAACGAAAAATAGTTAATGAAGCTATCTTCAGAGGGTTCTAGCTCCTTGAGGAAGCGTATCCCGACTGATGTTCATATGAATTTTATTTTATTTTCTCCTGGGTTCTATCCACCCTAGAAGTTTGTAACATGATGACATTAACACCCTGCATATATACAGGGTGTCCGGAAAATACGTGTACAACATCAAAGGGCTTAAAGGGCGTCAAAAATTTGTAAAAATATTCGTTTTTCCTAAATTACGTGCAAACCTGCTAATCGATTTTAATAATTTTTAGTATGTGGACTAATACTATAAAATGACGTTTTCTAGTATAGTATAGTCACCGGCTGTACGTAAGTGGAAGTGTTATAAAAGTGATATAATACGTCAACATTTCTCCTGATTTTTTATATCAACGGCGTTATGACAACCCAGATATTTTTGTCGAGTGACCGGATGTATTTGGAAGCTATTTTACCTCTTCAATATTTTTCGTGGGATGACCTGTTTTGCCAGAAAAAAAATATTTACAATTACCTGCATACATCAATTATTACCAGTAATAATAAAACAAAGTACAACAAAGTTGGAAGTATGTATGTATTAAAAATATTGTAAGAAACTAAGTAAAACTAAAACATTACTTCTAAGCATGTGTAAAATGACCGCCATCTTGCTGAATACACTTATTAACACTCCTTGAAAAATGATATTAGACCCTATTTAATATCTCGAAATTATTAAAATGGTTGCCTGGATTTAAAATCCTCGTGAATAAATCATGGCGTGTGTTTACCGGAGTCTTGTAAACTTCTGTTTTAATAGCGCCCCACAAAAAGAAGTCACACATATTTAACTCCGGAGAACGTGATGGCCATTTTACTGGTGCATCATTGCCCCTTCCAATCCATGGGTTTGGATACTGATGGGGTAAGTATTGCCGAACGGCAACGGAAAAATGAGGCGGGGCATTATTTAAATAAATATTTCCATGACCCCTGTCTGTAATAACAATAGGACCAATAAGGTAGTGACCAATAATACCTGCCCAAATATTTAATTTAAATTGATGCTGATGATGTGCAACTTTAATGGCATGTGGATTTTCATCGGCATAAATATGTTCGTTGTTCAGATTGGTTACTCCAGATCTTGTAAAGCACGCCTCGTCAGTAAACAACATTTTTCGACAAAGATTTGGATCAAGGATTCTTTTGTTTCCAATAAATTGACAAAATGTAAGCCGCCTGGGGGGATCAGCCGGTAAAAGTTCCTGGACTTTTTGCACGTGATATGGATGTAACAACTGTTCTTCTAAAACCTAATTGAAAATCGTTTTAAGAACATGTAACTTACGTTCTAAGCGACGGGTACTGGTGCTTGGTTCTTCTTCAACTGCTTCCAGAATGTTCTCTTCTGTTTCCACAGTTCGAGTTGTTCGCATACGACCCCTGCCTTCAATTTTTTTCTCAAAGCTGCCCGTTTCCCGAAGATGACGCTCGACATTGGCATATGTTTGGTGGTTTGGTATTCGACGGTTAGGAAATCTCTCCATGTAAACCCTTACACTCTGATGCCCATTTCCTTGACAACACCCGTATACCAGAAGCATGTCAACGTTCTCACAGTTAGTATAATTTTCCATGTTTAATGGTAAAATGAACTTGTAATTCAAGAATGTTAATCGTATACTTTAGTAAATTTCTTAGACTGGTGACAATTTGTCAATAATTATCAAACTATTAAATGCCATAGCAACAAAGTCACTAAAAAAATTATTGTTACAGGTAATTTGATTTCAATTTTGTTAATAATTAATTGATGTATGCAGGTAATTGTTTCTGGCAAAACAGCTCATCCAACTAAAAATATTGAAGAGGTAAAATAGCTCCCAAATACATCCAGTCACTCGACAAGAATATCTGGGTTGTCATAACGCTGTTGATATAAAAATTCAGGAGAAATGTTGACGTATTATATCACTTTTATAACACTTCCACTTATTTACAGCCGGTGACTATACTAATAGAAAACGTCATTTGATAGTATTAGTCTACATACTAAAAATCATTAAAATCGATTAGCAGTTTTTCACGTAATTTAGGAAAAACCAATATTTTTACAAATTTTTGACGCCCTTTACCGGCTAAACGAGACAATTTTGGATATAATTAAGTCGGCTTAGATCGACCTATTTTGACTTCAGGAGCCTGTCGTCAAACGTTGTACACGTATTTTCCGGACACCCTGTATAATATATTTCGTAACATACTTCTAATTATTAAAAAGTTGCCCCAATCCGTAACAACATTATCTTTAACAAATAAACCATAATTATCACGTGTGTACTTTTCTTTAAGATGCAATACCATTTGCTACTGGCTAAACATTTATAATAAAATTATTATTCCATGTTCGACAGTTGTGGAGATATTTATAGATCCGAATACATTTATAATTAAATAGGTGTTTAAATTAAGCTTAAAAATGCAGAAGTTATGGGCGACTGTATTAAATTTCTTAGCAATTCTAATATTTATTTTCGTAATTAAATTTTTTTATTTGCGATTGCTTTGCATAGATAGTAGCGAATTAAAATTTAAAAAATGTTGATTGTCTTGTTATACAAGACGGACCAAAAAGGAGTTTACATATTTATACAGCATATCTGACAGTCTGTAAGTAAATTTGATTTTTTATTTTAACGGTAAAATCACTCTTGATGAAAAGTCAACAATCAACAATAAAGAAAATTCCAATATGTCTAGAACTTTTCTGGGCACGCTGTATTTAATAATATAAAGCAAGTCTACTAATTAAAACACTTTCTAGTTTATAGAAAACGATTAACTTTTTCCAAAATTTCCGTTTTTTTTTTTCAATTTTTTCGGAAATTTTAAATCTCTAGGACCACCCCAGAAGCCGCCCATTAATATATTATTACATCCATAACACCCTGTGTTCATGGTTGTTCTTCTAAATGTTTGTATATTTTCATAAATTTAATGTATTTTTGTTGATCTGACTAATGTTAATCTTCTTAAATATGCGGTAGACTTAATTTGTTGTTGACTAAACGTTTCTGGGTAAACAATTAAAAAGCTATTTTCTACTCTTAAAAATTTGTGTTTAAAGTTAAAATAAAGCATATCTTGATTTGCTTTTAGAATTAACCACAACTAGTAGCCCTTTAAAACGTATCCATGTACACTTTGCCATTCTCCAGTGTCACGTTATATTGAAATTCGAATTTCGGTTTCCCTGCAATAGCGTGTCATTTTTTCGCGTTTGTGACCGAAAATCTAAATATCATGAACCAACTAACCTGAACTAACCTATCACGAACCGGAGTTATGCTATATAAAATTACAATTCTTGTAGTTGTAATTTTAAACTAATAAATAACAGATTAGACCTGTTTTAAATTTAAAACTGTTTAGTAGATACGTAGATTGACCGAATTCTCCTTAATTTTATTGTAAAAATTTTCCATCAACCAAAATCGTCGAGGACTACTGCAAGTAATACAAGTAAATATATATTCATTACCATAACCGTCTCATAAATCATGAAAATGTATTATTCTTATTATTTATTTTAATTTAATTCGGGTAACATGTTAGCCCGAGTAATAACAGTTCAGTAAAGAAATACAAATGCAATACTTACAATAAAAATTGATTCCTACTTTGCTTAGTGGCACGTGACTGGAATTACTTTAAATTATTACCAATAATATCAATAAAAACAATATGAGCAGACAATTTCAATGAGGAAATAAAAGATAGGTAATTTAATTATATAAAACCAATGAAGAAATAGTATGCATTTTATTATTTGTCATTGTTTACAATAATATGCTTTTGGACATACATATAAGGTGTAAAGTTCAAGGAATAATATCTGAACGTTATTAAATATTAATAAATAAAGAAATAATTATTAGAAGCAAGAATTTTACAATGGTAATTAGCATAATTTTTAGTACTCTGCTAACATACAGTGTGTTCGAAATTAGTGATCTAGTGATGACAATTTTGCAATATCACAATAATATCTCAGACACTGTAAGATATAGAAAGGCGGTTGAAAAGGAAAAGTTTTAGGAAATTATGTTAACAGTTTTCTTTTTATGTCTGGATCGTTTTGGGTTTTAGGATATTTTAAAAAATATAAAATATCGCCTTTTTTTTAGAATAATCATTTTTATTTGCCAGTATTTTTAAAATACGGTAGCCATTTTTTACATAAAATACGACGATTTGGTCATATTTTGGCTACTAACAACGTTTTGATATCCCCGTAGCATCATCGACGTCGTTTTTTCTTATGGTCGTCATATCGGATTTTTTACTCAGTTCTCGAACTCAGCTAGTGAAGAAGGGCTTTCACTCACGTCAACCAAGAAATATAAAATACTAGTGGAATCAAGGAAGCGCAAAGGTATGGATAGTTGTGCTGCAGGTTGAGACCCTACCTCCCCGTTTTCGAGGGTACAGGATACGAGAAATAGCCGAAAATTCCCCAAACCCCCCGCAACACTCACACGGCAAACAACACCCTTTGCATTCGTTTTCTCTTGGAATAATTCGGATCAAAAACCCTCCCCCCCCCCCCCGTCTCGTGGCGAAAACCACGCCTACACCCCGCGTCTTTTTGGAATATTTCAGATTAAGGTGGGGAAAAATGATAAATTGTTAGTGTTTCTTATTGGAGTTGCGGAGCAGCCACCAATTGATATAATAATAATATAATAATATGTCAATACATTTAAAGTGGTGTTCTGTGTCCGCTACTATTTTTAATATTTGTCAACGAAATACCACAGTACATAAAAATTGGAATAACCATTACGTTTGCAGACGATACCTCAGTGGTGCTCTCAGCAAATTATTAATATTTACCTCTGGGGGTGGTTACGACTTCCTGGGATTATTTGCAACTTTCCGTAACCTTGATCTTCTCCTCACCTCGGAAACTTTAACGATTTAACATTTTTCCCAGTCTCGATCCAAATTATCCCAAAAAAACGCGAAGAAGGGGGTGTTTTAACAATGGGGAGCTGTGGCGGCTCGTAATGCTAGAAACACGCAGAGCTATATTTAAATCCAGTCGGAAGTGAGAGACATTTTTTTATGAAGATGTTATAGTATAAAAATCAACATTTTTTATGTTTTGCAAATACTTACTTTCGAACTAGATGTATTAAAACGGTATTTACTTATCAAACTTAGAGTTGCGGCACGATCAATCAAAAACCATATTCTAATTCTCTATTAATGTCACCAAAATATTAATATTAATAATTTATTTTTCTGTTTGTGTGGAGAAGACGTTTATTTTTCGTAATTTCTTTTGGTGAATACTTTATTCTCATAACATAGATAGGTTAGTTAACATTAGTGATATTTGGGACTCTTGAACCTGAATCTTTAAAATAAATCCAGCATGTTATGTTGCCTTATTTGAAAATTGTATGAGTATTACTAATTGTGCTCTAACTTTTGAGTAATTGGCTTGCACTATGGAAAGGTGTATAATAATTATTATTAAATAAATACATTAACCTATTTTTCTTAATTCGACCGCTATTTCTTTGATTTTTGAAAGCAACAAAACAAAAATGATTTCCTGCTAGAACATGGAAAAACTATGTAATATCGCAAACATTTTAGTTAAGGAAAATAGAAAAAGTCTATGATGGATGAGTTCGTTCATTTCATTTGATCATTATTCTCACTTGATTAGGATTCTGAAGATAATCGAAAGGAAGAACTTTTTAAGACCATGGTAAAATTATGATGGATTATAATCAAGATTATTATAATACAGCTAGTTTCCATCAATTTTTTCTAATTATTATCCCATCCTCCACTTATTTCCACTATAATTAATTAATAATTTTGTATTATTTGCTAACAGCTTAATGCAAAAGTACTACAAGAACCCTTAGCGTTATAGTTTTTTTTTTATCTAAGAACGACTGGTATAACTTTGGTTATATCTACAGGTTGGCCATTAAGTGGGACAAGATATTTTAATGGACTATTATTAATAATAATAATATAATAATAATAAACTTTCTGCATTAATTAATGAAACTCTGAAAGACCCCCTAAAGCTGCCACCATTTCTCACTCAAAGAACCACGGATCTTCTGCCAAAAGACCGCAAAAATACACACGATCCAACTAAATATCGACCAATCACTTATCTCTCCACAATATACAAACTGACAACATCCTGTATTACCAAGAGAATTTCTTACCACTGTGAAAGATACATTATAGTCTCACAACAGAAAGGGTGCACCAAAGGAGCCATGGGATGCAAGAAACAATTAATAATTGATTTAGTCATCAGCAATCAAGCATATTCTAAGCAAAGAAACTTATATACTACCTTTGTAGATTACAAGAAGGCCTTCGACTCGGTACCGCACGAGTAGCTCCTTTGCATTTTAAAGATCTACAAAATCGATCCTCACTTGATAAAATTTATACAGCACGCAATGGGAATGTGGAAGTCCAAAATCCATCTTAATGAGGGAACCACCAATATTTCCACCGATATAGTTTCAATAAAACGAGGAATATTCCAGGGTGATTCCTTAAGTCCTCTGTGGTTCTGTCTAGCTATGAACCCTCTCTCCAACCGACTAAACTCCACAAGATATGGATTCGCTATCAAAAACGGCAACCAAGAAGCAAGTAGGGTTAACCATCTTCTATATGTGGATGATCTTAAACTAATGGCCGCTACCCGCTACCAAAAGCCAACTGGACCAGATGCTTAAAACAGTGGAGGAATTCTCCAGTAATGTCGAAATGCAGTTTGGCCTGGATAAATGTCGTACTTTCACCATGATAAAGGGAAAAATACAGCAAAACTCGTTCATTATGCAAGGTGGCCAGGAGATTCAGGCAATGAGAGAAGGCGAGGACTACAAATACTTTGAGATGAAGCAGACGCAACGCATTAGTCATGCAGCGATGAAGACAGATATAAGGAGAACTTTTTTAAGAGAACAAAAAGGCTTCTGAGAACGAAACTGAACAGCAAAAACTTGTTCAAAGCACCCAACACCTACGCCTGCTCAGTTTTGTCCTACTTATTCGGCATGTAGACTAGAGCGTGACTGACATCAAAGGCCTACAGCGCAAAATCAGAACTCAACTACCAAAATACTCAAACATCACCCAAGAAGTGCGGTAGAGTGGACCACTCTACCACGACATCAAGGCGGAATAGGTCTGGCAGACATTGGAAAAATAATGGATCAACAAATAACCAACACTACCGCAATAAAGCCCAAACTTCAGACCTACACCGTGCTATTTGCGAAGCGAGGAAAAGCTACAGATATGGAAGGAAAAACCACTGCATGGACGACTCCTGAACGAGGCAGCCCAGGATCACGTCGACAGTCTTGCGTCGAACTACTGGCTCAGCTCTGGACGGATGTTTCCTAAAACGGAGGGATTTTTACTGGCAATCCACGATCAAGTCATACCAACTAGAAACTACCTGAAATACATAATTAGAGACGACTCAGTACAGGCGGACAAACAAACAGCAACAACAAAAAAACAAACGACAGAAACGATCCAATACATCACAGGATGCTAGATGTTTTCTGTAACAGAAATCAAAGAGAGGCATGACGCAGTGGCCAAGATCCTACACCAGGACGTCTATTCTTGAAAGCAAGGGAAGGGAGGGGTCCCTGGGAGCGTTCGGGGAGTGTCCCTCATTTGATCTCCCCGACAGCAAAACGCCGTATTTTTGAAACACCGAATGCGCCGGGGAATATCAGGGAGGGAGCAAAATCGGGGAACAGCGTTGCCAGGTTGGTTAGCCAATAGCATTGCTGCAAATTTTGACATTACAAATAACCTTACTCTTTTGTTTTTTTTTTTATTTTAATTTGTATTTGGGAACGGATTTAGGGATTCATTAAAATGGAATTTAAATCGAGGCAATTGAGTTCTAAACAAAAAGAGGTTTTAGTGGATTTTGTGTACGCGCGGCCCGATGTATAAGGGCAAATTAACTGCCACTTATCCACCCTGAATAACCGAACAAATTTTTTGTCAGATAACTGAAATGCATTTGTTTGGGAAAAACATCCTTCCCAATAGCCAGTTCTGCCACCGCTGCTTCAACATCCTCGTTAAAAATCTCAGTCCACAGCATCAAGTTAAAATTTTACATATCTATTTTAGATTTAACCATTAGCTCACTTTTCATAAAAAAATAATATAACAAATAGGTACAACCAAACACAACACAATTTTAGGTTATGTTTGCTGCTTCTCTCGGTCACGAGTAGGAGAACTTTAAGTTCTCTTGGGAGTGACTCCCTCCCTTAATATTTTTTCAAGAATGCAGTGTTTTACATTTTTAAGAAAACCACACCCACTTCTCTCGCAAGTTCTACTCCCTGCAATTCAAGAATGCGGCTACAGGAGTTAGCGGTGAAGCCACAGCTTGTCCAAAACGAGAAGATCCCATATTATAAATATACACCACAGACAATCTTAGAAAACAACTACTACAAGATGTATTTGGATCGGACCATTATTACTGATCAGACGGTGGCCCACAACAGACCGGACCTTGTTGTGGTAGACAAGACGGCCAGGAAAACGACTTTGATAGATGTAGCCTACCAAATAACAACAACCTTCTAGTGAAGCATGCTGAAAAATCGAGAAGTATCGAGACCTCCAGGAGCAAATAAGAAGACAGTGGAATATGGACAGCATCGAAATCATGCCGATTATTGTTTTAACAACAGGAGTAATCCCAAACAAGCTTTTTGAAAACCTTAGAACACTAAACGTACCTCAAGATCTCTACAAGAATATGCAGAAAGTAGTGCTACTTTTAACAAGCCGAACAGTCGAGAAGTATATTATGGGTAACCAAAGAAGAACCCCACGGGCCCAATAACACGGAAAGGGTCCCCACAGAGCTCAATCCTTTTGATATCGGTGATATCTGGGATGAGTGAATGTTCCCCGGAGAGGGAGTGTTTTTTTTTCCATAATAATAATAATAATAATAATAATATTAATAATACTAAAAATAATAATAATAAATGCCTTTATTTCGGAAAATATTAAAACAGAACATTACCTTAATGTAGGGGTATCTATAATTCCAACGTTTTTCCAAGAAAGGGGAAGTTAACAACGCGTGGTTTTATACTTGGAAGCAAAGGTAAAAGTAAAGACAAAGATAAACAAATTAACAAACTATAGTGTATAAGAAAAGAAAGAAAAAAAATAATGACAACAATCGAGTATTAAGCTTGATATCGAGTAAATTTGACACAGTTGGAAGTTAATACAAAAACAGATAAATTTGATACAATCGGAGATGGGCGGATGTAAACTACGCATTAACCTACCTGTATTTTGAATTCTCCATGTAATTTGGGCACCAGTCAAAAATGCACCTACAAAGGGTATATTTTATGTAAACTGGGCAATCCACTTATTACTTAATTAAAATAAATAATACGAGTATATTATGCGTATATTAGAATTTAATGAACCGGGTGTCCCACTAAGAATGGCTGTCGGCCGTATCTCAGAAAGTGCTAGTCGTATGGCTTGCGCAAAAAAAATATATTAGGTAAAGTGGTCATGAGAAACTGGAAATTATTTTCAAGTTTCTCAGACTGGCGCTGGAGGGCGCAACAGTAACGGTAAATATGAATCACGAAGTTTTCTCAAAAGTCGCCTAGTTAAGGTATCCCGAAAATAACATTTTTGTATATTTCGAAGATTTATTAATAAAATTCACCTATAGAACGTGTTCGTCACTTTTCAAATAAAGTGGTGGGGGAAGGTTGAACATTATTAGTAATAAATGCTAATAACTCCGTTTAACAAGTATAAAAAGACAAAACTTCCAGATCATTGGAAATATTATAAACAAATTAAAAATGAAACAACTATTGCCATAAATAGGGAAAAAAAGGGTTATATGGAATTTTGCTTAGACAGATATAAAAATGACGACAAAACTCTATGGAAAAAATTCTCAGATCTAGACAGATACAATAAAAAAGGACAATATGCTTTATCTAATAATATAAATAAACCTAATGAAATAAACAATTACTTTTTGCAGTTTTCGAATTATACCATGCCTGATCAAAATATTACAAATCAATACTTGTCTACTTTAAAAACAAACTTTGCTGACTTATTTTTATTCTTCTTGGTGGATCAAAACATGGTTCATAAATATCTATTAGAAATAAAATCTAAGGCAGTGGGCCATGATGGTTTAAATATCGACATTCTATTACTATGCTGCCCATTCATTTTACCTTTCCTTGTAAATATATTTAATAGTTGTCTTCTGGAAAACTGCTTTCCAGAATCTTGGAAAATATCAAGAGTTATTCCACTTTCAAAAGTCTTGGAAAAAATCATGGCTACACAAATAAGGGCGCATATAAACAGTTATAATATTCTGCCCGAACGACAGTCTGGTTTTAGGCGAGGGCACAGCTGTGCAACGTGCCTGTTTGATGTTGTTAACGACATAATAAAATATATAGATTGCGGTAAGTGCTCCCCATTACTACTTTTAGACTTTTGATAAAATAAATCATGATATTATGTTTGCCATTCTGCACCATATTGGCTTTTCAGACCATTCCCTGCAGTTAATTAAGAATTATCTGACAGATCGAGCTCAATTTGTAGAGACTGCTGCTGGGGTTTCTGATATGGAGAGGATATACTGTGGGGTTCCTCAGGGTTCTGTCCTGGGGTCCTTGCTTTTTTGCATTTATACATTCAATGTAGTAGGCAGCTTAAAATATTGTTCACCATATTTATACGCGGACGATAGTCAGCTTCGCTATTCTTTTTTTCCAACAGAGCTGAATAATGCTAATACACTGATCAACGACGATTTAAAGAGTTTAGTAAATTTTTCCAATCAACATCAGTTATCTATAAATCCGTCAAAATCACAAGTGTTGATCTTTGGCAAAAATAAAAGTACTATCAAAATATCTATAAATAATGTAGATTTATTCTGTACTAATGTTGCGCGTAATTTAGGTCTAGAAATGGATAATGACTTACGTTTTTTCTCTCATGTCAGTAAATGCATGGGTAGAGCATATGCTAGTTTGAAAATGTTGTATTCCTATCGACATGCTTTGCCTGAGGGACTGAAGTTGAAACTGACTGAGGCACTGGTATTGTGTCATCTCAATTTTTGTGATGTGGTGATGGTCGATATTAACCGTATTCAAAGGGTTCCAACATCTTGTTTACGCTAAGTATATGGCATAAAAAAATTTGAACCAGTTTCTTATAAACTTGTTACGGCAAGGTGGCTTGATATGGAGGCTCGAAGGAGGTTTTATGCTGTATGTCTTTATCATTCCATAATTTTAACTAAGCGCCCCCCATATCTTTATAATAAAATATCATTTCGCTCGGATGTCCACACCTTGAACCTTAGGTTCCGGGGGTTGCTATGCCCACCGCCTCACAGGACTGCTTTTTATCAAATGTGCTTTACATTTGATATCTATAAAAAATATAATCTTATACCACATACTCTGAAATCTTTAAAACAACAAACTTTTAAAATATTTTATAAAAAAGTGTTGTTTGAGAATGTCTACAGCCGTGTCCTCCCACCACTTTCCATTAGTGTTTTTATTGCTTTGGTTTATTTATTTCCTTTCTCTAAACATTGCCTATTATCTCTTGATAATTTTTGTTAACATTGTTTTTGTGCTGCACATGCGGATTTCAAAATAAATATTTTTTACATTGGGTATAATATTCTATGTACATAACTAGTTGTTGATATTTTAGATTTAAAATTTTGCTCTTTGGGGCCAAATATAGTATCAGTGTCACTGCCTTTTGGTCCCCTTTTGTAGTATTCTCATGTTTCTATTTGGGTGCTGTATATTTTATCTGATGAAAAATGTAACGATGTATTTGTGTACTTATACTACAAATAAACGTTTATTATTATTATTATTATTCGGTTCATTATTATGGTCTAGCTGACTTCTGCTCACAACATTTTCAGCACCACTATTGCAGCACAATTTAAAGACTTTTATGTACAGAGCCAAAACATTTCGCCACTCTTCAATACTTTCTGTTTTGGAAAGGTGTAGGTGTAGGTACATGCTAATTTATAACTAATAAACGTTTTCCGTTGTCCTTGTCCACGAATGAAACCTCCATAATTGTTATCAGCTACAATATGCGACAAAAATCCCGAATCCGAAGTAAGTTCTACGGACGTATTTTTCAAACTAACTAATCTTACTATTTCAAAAAATCATATAACCCTATAGAAAGTCATAACAATTAGATAAATTATTTCACTGCTTTATTAGTTACTCGAAGGTTCATGGTGCCCAGATTACATTTAAGATTTAGGGACCCTTCTAGATCAGGTAAACCCATAAATTTGTTGCCCACTTTACGCCCGCCGTCGGAGGTTGATACATAATCGGGTAAAGTTTGTTTCAGGTTAGTTCAGTTTATTTTCTGGGTCATTCTAGTAAGTAAAATCGAATTCAACAATTTATTATTAATGCAAGATATTTTGCACTTAGCCTCAGTATAGAGGTTTCGTATAGCAATGGCGTATCATGGATATTGTTCTAAGGGAATTGAGATGAAAACAAAAAGAAATAAAAGTAACCAACTATACCATTTTCGGTTTAGCTGCATATTACTTATATTTATTTTCCCTAAATCTATTCAGTTCAGTGCATAACAGTACCGGTACACTTATGCGTGTTAGATACGTATCTAAAAAATGTTTGATGCCTTTCAGGTCTCTACAATAATTCGATATTGGTAATAAATTCGTAATTTAAGACAGAAAGGCTCATAAATAAACCCGGTGACGTAGTATCTACACGAGATATAAACATAATAATGTTGAAATTGAAATATACAGCTAACCGAAGACCGGTTCGCCCGGTATCTCGGGAACCATTAAAACTAGTCGAGTTGTGTACACGCAGCTCAGTCTTATTTTAATGAATACTTTATATTTGGTATTCAGATTTGATGCAAATACAACATTCTTTTGATCCGTTTTTATTGCTCTTCGTTTTTCACTTGACTTTATGATAAAGTATTAAATACCAACGCATGCATGCATGTCTCTCGAGTAAAGAAATTAAATTTAATAAACAAATATTATAGTTCGCCAAATTAGGTTTCGTAATGTTTTTCCTTGACAGCATTTTAATCTTTTGTTCTATTAACAAAAATAAACTTAATAAATTTATACTCAAATAGGTTTTGAGATTTCCACTTAAATTTTCACAAAAACAGCTGTATGTATAGTACTCATCATCTGAAGAAGGTACCCATACAGCATACAGCACACCAAATCACGATTACGATGTGTTCACATTGTGACGATGTATCTAGATGCAGACACAGGGTTACACAATTCTACGATGTAAATGTGCTACGTTCACACATTGTAGGCACACATGTATGCACAAAGGTTAAACGTCCGCCTCACAGTGTAGCCACAGTATACCATTTACATATACAGGGTGTCCAGTTTTCGATGATTTTACTTATTAGTAAAGATAGAAGGATACGGTTTTCGCAGCATTGTGCTACTTTTTTGTGTCTGTGTGTGTGTGTGTGTTAAGTCAATGGCTTTGGTTGAAACCAAATGGCCAGCTCGCGAATATATTTTTTATGAAACAAAAGATACCGTAATCAGAATTTTTCTAGTCTTCCTTGTTTTTGATATACGGGATGTTTTTGAAAAGTTTACATTTTGGGACACTCCCCATATTTAGGTTACCCTGTTGCTTATCAAAGAGAAAACAAATGTTCTTTCTGTAGTTTTTAACGTAGAATTCAGTGCCGTACTCAAATATTTTTTACGTTCAATAGTTTCCGCAAAAAAAACTTGCTGTTTTTCAAATGCGGCAATTTAAATATATATAATACCTTATTCTTATTTTTAATATTAAGCACGAAATTTACGATTTATTAAAAAATATACATTTGTTGTTAGTAGGTCGTGACGGGTATTTAAAAAACCATTACTGGTATGACAATTACTGCAGAAGAAATATATTTTGGACTCCTTAATCTAATTAGCAATTATATTTCGGTAAAAATAATACTAATGCACTAATCGAGTTGTGTTTTACTACCTAAAACATTAGAAAGAAAAGCTGAAGATTTATAGAACTTTCTCATAAATATTGCTCAAATTGTTTTCCTTTATGCCTTAGACATGTTTCACACGTTAAAGCCAAACCTGCCTTGCCGTTCGAGTGGAAATATTACATGCTGATTACCCTAAGACCAAAACCTCGTATTGTGCCGATTGAATATACCAGCACTGATAAAATGAGCCTCATCGGACCAATTAACGGTTATTTCAAAATTATTTTCCCTCTTGGTATTTTGTAAATACCAATTACGGAACTCTATACATACGTGCATCACCGGGATGTAAGTTTGTACTGTAGGTGGAATTTATATGCCTTAAAATTGTGTTTTTTAAGGATTGTTTGACCTCTTGATTTAATTACTCCGACCGAACCTTTAACCGTTCTGTAAGAACTAGTTGGATTTGTTTCAATTAAAGCTAAAACATTTATTTCGTCAGTCTCGCGGTTTTTCTTGTTGTAGATTTTAGGCCGAGGTTTAGAAAATGTACCGTGTTCAACTAAATTTGATTTCATTCTTAGAAAAATTCTTTTATCCTGCTGTCGTCTTTCGGGATATCTACAAGTAGGACTAGAAAAAGTGATTGCGGCATCTTTTGTTTAGCAAAAAAGTAGCAAAGTGCTGCGAAAACCGTATTCCTCTATCTTTACTAATAACGAAGGTACCCCTTAAAGTCATCGAAAACTGGACATCCTGTACACAAATTATGTGATTCACAGTGTGTTATCGGATCCACAGTGATTGTCTATTATGCTTAAACTCTGTTCACATAATATGGCATTTGTCCCACTCAATTTGAAAGTAAATATTCTATTCTATGTACATGTAGCTCTGTCACCCCGTGTATACACCTTGTCCAAGATAACTTTTTATGAGTTACTTCAGGAAAATAAAAGTTTTGCCGCCTAATCGACCTTTACAGGTACAGTGCAACCTCGTTAATCCGAACACCCAATTGTCAGACCTCAATCGGATTATCGAATTGTTCGGATTAACGAATATATTATAATAAAACACATCTGTGTACATTTGTAGATCTATAGATCTATGTATAAAAATTTTTATACATTTAAATACATATGTACATTATTTAAATATGTAAATGTAACTTATGTACCAACGAAATATGTATGTAATGTTATATGTATTAACAATTTAAAGAACAAAAATTTAATAAATAGTAAAAGAATACTACATGGCAAGTGGTGATCATAATATGACATATAAATATGTATGTTTGTGAGAACTTTTTTTCTAGCCACGTGCTGAGACCTTATACAATAAGAATTAACCAAATTATGCTAAAACAGCTATTCTCTGGGCTACATGACCCAACGAGCGCTGAATTATATAGCAAAATTTGGCGTATTTTGACTAACACAGTTAGTACTAAAATTCAAACTCAGATTGCAGAAACTACCGGGGAAGAAAAGAGGATGCTACGCTGCTGCTATACCTGTAGACCGGTTTCGAACTTTTTGGTTCTCGTCAGTACAGAGCAAGCATGACAAGCTCGCTTGGAAATAAAGATTCATTATTTTCTTTTCCGGTAGTTTCTGCAAACTGTGTTAGTCAAAATACGCCAAATTTTGCTATATAATTCAGGGTTCGTTGGGGCATGTAGCCCATAAAATAGCTGTTTTAGCATCATTTGTTTAATCCTTATTCTATAAGGTCTTAGCAAGTGGCTAGAGAACAAAGTTATCACAAATATACATATTTATACGTCATATTAATAAAAAATTTGACTACAAATAAAGCGTTAATGTTTTTTTGAAACGGTGAAAAAATTTGTAACTTTTGTCTGTTTTTTATTTTTAAATAATGCATCTTGCGCTTGAACTCTTAATTCCTGCAAGAAGACGATTCGATGTTCGGGAACCTTATTTTGAGTTGTCCAAGCAATACAAGTGTTAAAAGTTGACACTGCATCATCATCTTTCACTAAACGCGGAATTTCAGAAATATTGTCGGAATTGTCATCAGAATCGAAATCTTTCAAAGTGGTTACTTTTGTAAAATCAGTCGCTGTAGGTCTTTTTCTGTCAGCATTCGGATTACCGAGGCGGCGTTCGGACTATCGCATCACGAGATTTGCGTTCGGATTAGTGTGAATTCGGATTATCGAGGTTGCACTGTATTTAAAAAAAAATATTTTTTATATTATGGTTGTTTGAGAAAGAAGGGTAGGGCGGCGAAGCTTTTATTTTCCTGAAGTATCTATCTCATGATAACTTGCTTTATAATTGTTCTTTTTTTTTGTTCCACATCTTATAATATGTAGTTATAGAACGCTACCAATTGGTGCAACAGAAAACAGAAGTAGGAAAACACTGGAGAATGACAGAACTTTTACAAGAATGTTAAAATGTACTATAAACTTAAGTATACATAACATAGGAAAAACGCAAATATATCTTATACTATACATTACCAGCATTTACTGCAGCTCCCTTTTCAGCCATCCTTCGTTTTTATAAAAAATGTTTACAAATATTTTCATGGCAAGTGCTCAACTGAGGTTGCCCGCTTGATTTCACCCAGAGCGGTGCATGGTAGAAATACACGACGAGCCACTGCAGCCCACCCGTATGTGGTTAAGCTTAATGCCCGCCGTACGACACTGCTTAAAAATTCTTTCATCTGCAGTGCTGTGCCTTATCATAAAAAAAAAGTTAGATATGTAATGTGTGGCTCATAGTCTTGTACCAAAATTCTTTTTATTTTCTATTAATTTTTATCATGTTTTTATGTAGGTAGTATCTGCACGTTTTGCAGAGTTTCACACTCTCAGCCAAATGTTTACCTTCAATTATTGTATAATGAGTATAAAGTAATTAGTCTCGTTAATATACCATAACTCTTACAACTACTTGTAGAATACGATATTTTATTAAATCGAACATATCAAATTCGTATGTTACATAAGAAAAAACGATCAAGTCTTAAAAATGCAAATTACAAGTAGGCAAAGGAAACGTACCAGAAACAAGTGCCTATTCAAAATACTTTCTCCAAAAATATGTCGTCAGTGTTTAATTTAAGTGTTATGCTACAAGACGTATTTTTTATATTAAGTGGAATAGAATTGTTTTAACACGGTCATTTTGTAAAAATATCTATAGCCTTTATATAAGGGTATTTTCTCATGTATTAACACCATCCCCAACAACATTATCAAACAACAACAAACAATCAGAGATATAATCTTTTTATAATATGTGACCCCTAAAAGCCGCAATAATTATTTTTAAAAAAATATTGCCTGCTTGCCTACCAGTGGCGGCTCGTAAACTCTATTAAGCTATGGTTTCCTCGAAAGTGGTACCGTCGTATAGCGGCCGTCAAAATCCGGTGAATAACGTCATACAGCGGTGGAAAAATGCGGCTAGCAAAGTCAGTTGCGTAAGGAATGCGACGAAAGTTGTGAAACGGTGCCGTTTTAAACACAATACAATGGATGACACCGATTTCGCGCTTCTAATAATTTTATAAGAAGAAGAAGATGAAGAAGAGGTTAAAAGGAAAGGGGAATAATCCGAGTTACATAAAAAAACGTGCACCTAATCTGGAATGGCCTGAATTTCTACTTCTTCTACTAATTCTGACTTTTAGAGATTCTAAGTCATTTGGACGATTAAGTAGACTTTGTTCATCTTTAAGTGCCCCCACAAAAAGAAGTCTCGCGGGGTTAAGTCCGGGGATCGCGCTGGCCAGTAAATAGCACCTCTTCTGCCTATTCAACGTCTCTGAAATTGTTCGCTTATGTATTGTCTAACATTTGCCGCATAATGCGCAGGTGCTCCATCTTGCTGGAAACACATGTGTTTGTGTATGCCATTATTCATATCCGGTAAAACCATTCTGCAAGAGGGAATTATGTGATTCCTGAAGAGGTCCAGATATTTTTCGCCATTCAAATTATCATCTATGAAAAAAGGTCCCACAATATGTCTACCAACTATGCCCGCCCAAACATTAACTTTTTCGGGCCTCTGAGTATGACCTTCCTGGAACCAGTGAGTATTCTCAGCAGACCAATAACAATAATTGTGTCTAGTAACAATGCCATTTAAATAAAAAGTAGCTTCATCCAAGAAAATTATATCTGTTGCGAAGTTAGTATCGTTATTGCATCTTTTCATCATCAGCTCTCAAAATTCAGCTCTTCTATCAAAATCGTTCTCGTTTAACTCGTGCACCAACTTAATCTTGTAGGGATGCAACTTCTCCTGCTTAAACAAATTTTTCACTGACTGATGAGACACATTAAAATCCATTGCCATTGGCCTGGATGATTGCAGGTAGAGATGTGGGGAATAATTTACTGAACAACTTTCATAAAGGTCACTTTTTGGTATACGAGGTAATTCAAAAGTTACAGGCATTATGCGCGACTTTTTTGCCACTCCGTATATATTTTTCTTTAATGTAACGCAACACGCGTACAAATAAATTGTTATTATTAATAGACCAGGTTTTACTGTCTACTGCTCTAAGATGTCACGTAGGTCATTGTGTAAAGTATGAATCATAGTGAATAATGTATCGCATAGTCCAATATTAATGTACAGCAATTGAATATCGTTTTTCGAAATCAAATATTATACTTAATATTTCAATTTCCAATTAGAATGGTATGTCGTATTTGGCACTGTGCCTTTCTGTCTAATATCTTACTCTTTTCGATTCAGAGAGGAATTATAAAAATGCACTTAGAAATCATATGACATGGTAATGAGGAACTAAGGCTAATCATCACAATAATATTAACTGAAACATTATTGTATACGGTCGCAGCCCTATATGTTACGGGTCAACCATTATGTTTGACTGTAGTAGTTATCTAATATTTCCTAATAGTTAATAAAATAGAATATGTAATATCGTTTTTATACTAAAAATTTGGGTGAACTAACTCTGTAATAACCCAAGTCTCTGTGTTTAATATTATCTGCATATAGTTACATAATAATATAAGACGAAAGATAAAAATAATAGCATATCGATTAATTTCGTAAATGGCGGCAAAATTTGAAAAGAAAATTGTATTATCTTCCACTGTAACATATCGTTCACAATCGGCAATATCTCATTTTCAACTACTTACACATTTCAATTTTCCGAGCTTACATGACGAATCCGCGGTTTATCGTCCATCTCCGACCATGCCCCTTCAAGAGGTCATCCGAGTTATTCTTACTTGTTCACCTTTGAAGCACTTGCGGAGAAAGCTGATAACCGCATCTTCTTCGCTTCTGCATCGCCAGCTAGATGTAGCATTTTCTGCGTTCTTCACGCAGCCACACTGTCTGGTGAGGTCTGTTTCGGATAGGGAGCTCGCGCGCAATCTTAAATTAGCGGATTTGTCGGTAAGGCATGTCTAATAGTATTATGGGGGAAAACAGTGGTGGGTAATTAAGATATTCGTACATTTAGATACAGTTATGTAGAAAAAGTCATTGGCGTTTTACCATAATGAAAACGATAATTATTTGTGGCATTTTTGGAAATATATTGCATTTGGGTTTAGATAAAACTGAAATGATTGTTAGTATTGGGGATTCATTTGTATATTGGTCAGTTCGTTGTCAGCGATAAGACGTAGGGCTCTTCTATGGATGAAACCCTGCAGTCATAGAGTAGGCTTATGAGCAGAGTCTCAGATGTACGAGAAATATCGTTGAGATGGTTCAATTTGGGCTTTATAACGCCGCTCTATAGAGTGTCAAAAGTTGTTGATTGGGATCTTAGCTCCAAGCCAGTTTACCTACGACCCAAATTGACGTCCAATAAATTAATTGATGAAGCCACGAAAATGTCCTGGTTAAGTCAAATTCAAAGAATTATATGAATCTAAAAAACAAAAACCTGTTTACGGCATATTTTCAATGAGGTTTCTAATTTAAGTTGACCGAAGATCGGCAAACTGACGAATAGTTAGGTTAGATAGTTAGGGATTCTCGGTGTTCGATGCTAATTATACAGTGTGTATTAGCCAAATGGAATAAATTCGATTATAGATAAATGGGGGCGTGTCCGGAAAAGCGCTCAGACACGTCGATTGGTATTTCTAGTTGCGCATTTTTTTCAATGAAAACGTCTTATACAGGGTGTGTCATGTAACAGTAGCCAATACTAACTTTCTTATTTTAAATGCAACATTCTGTATATTATTCAATTTTTGGATTCTCCAGAAAATTTGAGACATATTTCATGTACGATATCCTATACCTATCTTTAACTGTTTTGGAAATACTAAGTGTTTTCAGATTTATCGCAAAAATTATCAACACACTAAAAACCTAATAAGAAATACTGTTTATTTCTTGATAATGTAGCAAAACAAAAAAAAACATTAATGTAGGAGATGTTGAAAATTGATGTTAAAATGTTTTTACTGATATGAAATAAAAAAAAGGTATAAATAGTTTTGTTTACTTTTGCTTAAAACGCCTGACCTTAGCAAATTGTTGTCTGTCTGCATGACAGTAGTTGTCAGTGTTTGAATTACGTTAACTGCATATCAGAAAAATGGTTAATTTAACAGAAATGCACAATAGAACAATTCTACAGATGATTGGTTATGGAGATAAAACACGGACACAAATGGTAGTTGCTCGCTTATGTCATCAAAAATTTCCAAATTTGCCGCCTATAACTCAAGGGACAATTAGTAAAATAGAAAAGCAGGTTCGCCAGCTTGAACATGTAAAGTAGATACAAAAAGTAGCTGCCAATGCAATAAGTGATGATACCAAATTAGATATTATGCTTGAGTTTCAGGAAAGCCCACATACTTCTAGTCGAAAAACAGCCCTAATGTTCGATGTTTGCATTCATCGATTATTCGAACATTACAAGAAAATAAAATGTATCCCTATAAAATGATACCTACACATGAGCTCATGGAAGACGATTTTGATAGGAGAACGTATTTTTGTGAACAAATGATGGCAATGTTAGATAACAATGTGATCCAATTAGAACATGTTTTGTTTTCTGATGAGTGCACCTTTACACTTCACGGTCATGCTAATCGTCAGAATTGCCGCTATTGGTCTAGGGAAAATCCTCAGTAGATGAAAGAAGACCATACGCAATATTCTGAAGAGGTTAATGTCTGGGCAGGAATTGTTGAAGATCATATCATAGGTCCCTTTTTCATTAATGGCAATTTAAATGGCGATAATTTTTTAGCACTGCTTCAATATAATGTCTTGCCAAATTTGACAAACTTATATCCTGATCCAGCAAACCCACAACTTTCAGCAAATATGATATGGTTTCACCAAGATGGAGCACCGCCCCATTACCAAATCAATGTCCTGCAGTACCTCAACCGAGTATTTCCAAATCGGTGGATAGGGAGGCGTGGATCGATGGAATGGCCAGCACGATCCCCTGATCTGACGCCATTACACTTCTTCTTATGGGGTTATGTCAAAAATATTCTATACAAAACTAAACCCCTCGACTTAGCTAATTTAAGAAGACGAATAGCGCTTGCTATTAGATCGGTCACGCCTGAGATGTTCAGTAACGTTAGAAGAAATTTCTATTTAAGATTAGAATGTTGCCAAGACGTTCGCGGCGAGCATTTTCAACATCTCCTACATTAATGTTTTTTTTTTTTTTTTTTTACATTATCAAGAAATAAACAGTATTACTTATTAGTTTTTTAGTGTGTTGTTAATTTTTGCAATAAATCTGAAAACCCTTAATATTTCCGAAACCGTTGAAGATAGGTGTAGGATATTGTACATGAAATATGTCTAGAATTTTCTGAAGAATCCAAAAATTGAATAATATACAGGGTGTTGCATTTAAATTAAGAAAGTTAGTATTGGCCACTGTTACATGATACACCCCGTATAAAAAAACTTTATGGAAAAAATGCGCAACTAGAAATACTAATCGACGTGTCCGAGCGTTTTTTCGAACACGCCCCCATGTATTTATTATCAAATTTATTCAATTTAGCTGATACACACTGTATTTCATATATTAGTATAAAATGATGGAATAGTAGGTAGTGGCTTATTAATCCTTATTTTGTTAATAACAACCAGTATTACTTTACGGTATTCAGCTTTGGCTTGTGTTAGCAATATAAAATCGATACAGACGTCCCAGAATAAACTGCTGCGTAACAGAGACTTTGGAATACCGACACTGACGGAATTTTATGACAAAATATTAGCGGATTATTACAAACGTACGGACGTATCCACCAACCCGCTAATTACAAGGTCACATGTCCAATCACCGCCGAATTCCACCTTCAAGTTCCCTAAGAATTGGCTGCCTCCGATAATAGTGGAGAGGCACTAATGATGGAAGCCTCGACAAATCAAGCCGTTTTTAAGCTAAGAGACGAATATGTCTAAAAAGACGCTCATACCTCCTTTATATACGATCCAGGGCTTCGCTCAACTCCATTTCCTTATTTGAAGTTTGGCCAACAAAAGTCCCAATGGCTAATAGAAGGTAAAAGCAATGCCTGACTTGGAAGAGAGAGGGATCCAGAGGAAGTGAATTGCTCCTGGATATGTTCGCAACTATAATCTTAATCGATATCTTGGGATTCCAACAGCGAAGCAAGTCCGCCAAGACTGAAGAAAGCCAAAGTATTTGATCTTGCGTAATGTATGTAATGTAGAAAGAATAACAAGCAGAGCATATAATGGTTAATCTTATAGACTAGTTACTAGTTTTAATGGTTCAATCCGTATAGTCTGAATCTGGACGAAGGAGGGGGGCGGGAGGACAGGAGAGGAGATTTAACCCCAAACTCACTACCTTAGTACGCCTATGGCCACAGGAGTGCCCTAAAGGTAAAACTGATCGCTAATTCCTGAACAACTTAAACCTAAAATTTATCGAGGCCACAACAATTTGAACATTTTAACATCTGGTCAAAGTTTAATAACGAATGTTTAGTTTTTCCAGATACTCGGGCGCTAAATGAAATAGCTTTGCTGAAGGTAATACGATTGCAGACGATCTCTTTAAAGATCCTGATTACTTAAACAAATAATTTTTTATTTTGTTATTCCCAGACTGACGAACAGACGATTTTTTATTGACTTTATTGATGTTAACCAGGTTTACGACTGGTTTAATCTATGCTAAAAAATTGATATCTCCAGAACTGTTTATCATTTTGTGTAATTCAAACTTAATTATGGGTATAGCTGCTTCAATTTTTATATTAGAAAAAATGCTATATTTAGTCTATATCGTTGTCATTGGCAGGACTTGTCATTACTTAGCTGCTTTGTTTTCACACGAATTTATATTTTATATGAATTACGATTTTCCAACCGCAATAGTTTGAGAACATTAAATTTTTCAATAGCGATATCTTCATGAAAAGGAAAACATAGAAAATTTCCAAACATCTTAATGGGAATATTGGCAATCTTGCAGTCTTGACCATGTGGGTGGGACTTAGTACACATTTTCAAAAGTAGTAAAGGGTGTTTTTTTTAGAGGCGGAGAACTTAAAATTGGCAACACTGTTTTCTGTGACAGACGATTTGACACTTCTCGGTTGTTTTGAAGTTAGTTTGGTTTGGCAAATCATCATGAATAGACTTACGCCGGAGCAACGTCTGCAAATTGTTCAAATTTATTTTGAAAGACACGGTTCCATTTGAGAAACATATCGGGCATTACGTGAGTTTTATGGTGCACATAATCGTCCTTCAGAGCGATTAATTCGATAAACTGTGGACCGTTTTCGTACTACGTTTACTCTAAACGATAATAGGCATCCCGTGAGACGTCGTACAGTGCGTACACAACAAAGAATTGCTGCAGTGCAGCGTAGTGTTAATGATGATCCAAATGTGTCAATTCGTCCTCGTGCTCAACAATTAAACCTGTGTCCATCCACTTTATGGAAAATTTTGAGTAAAGATCTTGGTTTACGTGCTTATAAGATTCAACTTGTGCAGCAATTGAAGCCACACGATCATCGTACGCGCAGTACATTTGGTGAATGGGCTGAAGGGAACATTGCCATTGATCCACAATTTCATTTCAAAATTTGGTTCAGTGATGAAGCACACTTTTGGTTAAATGGCTATGTCAACAAGCAGAATTGCCGGATTTGGAGCGGTGATAATCCACAGGCCTTTGTCGAAACACCATTACATCCAGAAAAACTCACCGTTTGGTGCGCTTTATGGGCCGGTGGAATCATTGGTCCTTATGTTTTTAAAAATGCTGATGGTCAAAACGTTACAGTGAATGGTGAGCGGTACAGAGACATGATTACTAACTTTTTCGTGCCTCACTTGGAAGGTGTTAATGTTGCAGACATGTGGTTTCAGCAAGACGGCGCCACATGCCACACAGCGCGCGATACAATTAATTTATTGCAAGAAACATTTGACCAACGGTTAATTTCACGAAATGGGCCTTTTAACTGGCCACCTCGTTCATGCGATTTAACGCCATTAGACTATTTTCTTTGGGGATATGTCAAATCGCGTGTCTACGCCAATAAACCTGAAACAATTGAGCGCTTGGAAGCCAACATTCGACGCGTTATTGCCGAAATACAGCCTGCTGTACTGCGAAGAGTGTGTGAAAATTTTACCTCCAGATTACGCCATGTACGCGCAAGCCGCGGCGGACACATGCCCGAAATCATATTCAAACATTAATGCCAAAAACTTATCTTTCAAATAAAGACAATTTCATGGATATTAAAAAAACCATTTGTGTTTTGTTTCAATTTAAAGTTCTCCGCCTCTAAAAAAAACACCCTATAGTGTAAGCATTTACAGATATATCCACTCAAACAAGAGAAATAGGCCAATCAGTGAAAAGCAGCTAAAATATGCACGTATCTTACAAATTAAATATTTTAATTAAAAAATAACAAGGTAACATATCAAGCTTCATTTTTAGTGAAAATATAGAATATGGTAAAGAAAATGAAGGATATTGATATTATCGATGAATATGTAGGAAAATATGAAGAAATAATCGAGAAAGGTGATTGGCAGGTAGTGAATAATAGCAATAATAATAATGACGATGACGAGAGTGATAAAGATATACCGCTCCAACAATTTGTAATCAGAAAATCGTATTTATTTGTATTTCTGTTAATATAGTACCTTGCATATTTGTAAATTTATTCTTATTGCTTAACATTTGCCTAACACACTTTAATTGCTTATTTCTTCTTGCTTATCTTGTCTCTAATTAATACATATTTTTGATGTATCCGTATACTTTCCTTATTTTCAAGTATTCTGGAAATATTTTTAATAAATATATTTCCAAAAATTTGTTGC
Source organism: Polydrusus tereticollis (assembly GCA_963920685.1). Classification (NCBI taxonomy): domain Eukaryota; kingdom Metazoa; phylum Arthropoda; class Insecta; order Coleoptera; family Curculionidae; genus Polydrusus; species Polydrusus tereticollis. The sequence goes on from OY987331.1 coordinate 94,475,840, forward strand.
ATTCTTTGTTTACATAATATATTTGAAGTCAGCATTTTGGAAATCATAAAGAAGATTGTTGCATGGACAATCATTAGGATTTTAAAAATTTTGACTTTTGCTATGCGAAAGCTTCTCACACCTAACCACAATCGATGGCACACTAAACAAATCATTAAAGGAAATGAACATCCAATAGAGGAAAGTTACAGCTATGATAAACGAAATGCAATGGAACCAGCATAAATCATAAAATAAATAAACGCTTTACTTATAATTCAGCGCTTAAATTAATGGTTGACAGAGATAGAGAAAGACCGTTGTCAGAATTGAGCAGTCACGACTGGAAGTCGGAAGACGCTGAATAACGTTATATGTCGAATTATATTATGAATTATAGTGGTATTTAGTTGCATTATTCTAATTCATATTGATCTTGAAAACATATAATCATTAAAACAATATATTATAGTTTTTTATTACACTTTAGTTTTCATCAGCTCAAGACCAATATTACTATTTACCCTATTTGCTGTTGTTAATTGACAAGTTCTTAAAGGAGCAATAATTTTAAATCAAAAATATATAAACTATTTAAATGATGCAATCATTATTAACATGGCAAAAAAAACTGAAGGTGCCAAAACGCTAATAAAATTTAATTCTCAAAAAAAATAGCCGTTGTCCTTGTCTGGAATTATAAAATAGTGTCATCAACCTGTTATTTTCTGTCGGCATGTTAAGAATTTTATGGACTAATACTAGATTACACTAGAAAAAGAACTGTATAGCCGACACTAATTTTCGAATATATGTTTTATAATATGAAAATGGAAAACTTAATGCCACCGAATTTTTAAAACAATAAAATTTAACACAGCACCTTCTAAAATTTACATTTTACATTTAAAATTTATACTTTTTCGGTTTTCATCAGAACGCATAATAAGTAATATTTATTATAATGAAAATTATCCCCTTTTAGAGGAAAGCTTAGACCTGCCTCCGTAATAAGAGTTACCGTTAGCACAAAGTGACAACGACAGAAATCAGAGCGGTTCCCATGTAAAAAGAGATACAACATAAAGACATTTCAAACCACAGTTTTACACCGCCATTTACTGGTGTCCACAGAACAACAAAGGTTACCTAGCGGCTGTTTTTAATAATTAATTTTTGTGGGTGGAAGCGGTGGGAGCGTAAAAGCAAAGCGGGAAATTTGAAATTCCTTAATTTTTAGTATTACTGTTATTCTTACCAGAAAAAAGCATTTAATTACATTTTTGTTGATTGTGTCAAGAAAAATTAATTAAATTGCGTTCTGAGGTGGGTAAAAATATCCAAAAATTACTAAAAATTAATGAATGTAAATAATGAAGCATAATATAACAATATATAAAACTAACTGGTATATTAGCGGAATAAATAAATTGTTATAAATAAAAATGCACCCAAAGTAAATGTTTTAAAATAATTTATACAATAATAATTTATGATTGTAGTGAGGACCTTAGTTTTAGCACAGAGTAAGCCAGGGGCTGCGCAAATATCAGTTTAATGTGCTAGACTCTCATTACGTATCATTTTTTAGTATTGTTCAGTATCACGATAGTGTATATGATTTTGATCCTTGTACAGTCTGCGTATAGGAACAAACAAACATAATCTTACAAAATTGTATATTTCTGTTTAGGTGTAAGTCATTTTAGGTAGATGTCGCCGATTTACATTCAGGCAATACCAGTTTTCTGAAATGAAGAAAAAAAATGGCTACTATAATATAATACTCTTTATTTCTGACCGGTATATTATTAGCTTATAACGTCTTAGTTACGCGGGAATTATAAGGGTCATAACTCCCTTGGGATATTAAGAAAAATTTGACATAAAATCAAACGATTGACATCTAATGTCAATTTGATTGTCATCTATTGAAACATTTATTCCACTTTAAAAATGAACAAAATGTTACTAAAATCGGTCAGAAATAAAATTATCTATGTATCACTGGAATTATAAGGGTCTCAATTACCTCGGGCAATTGCTGTCCCTCGGGACGTAAACTTTGCCCTCGGTAATTAAGACCATTATAATTCCCTAGATACATAAATAACTATTATTTCTGACCGGTATATTATTAGCTTATAACGTCTTAGTTACGCGGGAATTATAAGGGTCATAACCTCCTTGGGATATTAGGAAAAATTTGACATAAAATCAAACGATTGACATCTAATGTCAATTTGATTGTTATCTATTGAAACATTTATTCCACTTTAAAAATGAACAAAATGTTACTAAAATCGGTCAGAAATAAAATTATCTATGTATCACTGGAATTATAAGGGGCTCAATTACCTCGGGCAATTGCTGTCCCTCGGGACGTAAACTTTGCCCTCGGTAATTAAGACCATTATGATTCCCTAGATACATAAATAACTATTATTTCTGACCGGTATATTATTAGCGTATAACGTCTTAGTTACGCGGGAATTATAAGGGTCATAACTCCCTTGGGATATTAAAAAAAATTTGACATAAAATCAAACGATTGACATCTAATGCCAATTTGATTGTCATCTATTGAAACATTTAATCCACTTTAAAAATGAACAAAATGTTACTAAAATCGGTCAGAAATAAAATTATCTATGTATTACTGGAATTATAAGGGTCTCAATTACCTCGGGCAATTGCTGTCCCTCGGGACGTAAACTTTGCCCTCGGTAATTAAAACCATTATAATTCCCTAGATACATAAATAACTATTATATTATATAGGTAGTCTTATAAGGAATATCAGTTAATTATATTTTAACTGTGAGAAATACGAACCAACAATGAACTAACCTGAAGTACCTACATTATTTCTAGTAAGGTGTACGTCATTTAGATAGCTGTCACTAAGTTCCAGACAACGACTTTTCCAGACTACTAGGCATACTTAGATTGGTCAATACCAGTGCCCTGAAATAAGGAAACATGATTATCATATAATACTCTTTACATATTATATAGTCTCATTAGTTCCATAGCATGAAGGCTCATCAGTGAGCATATTTTCTATCGATGGCCCTGCAACTGCTTCATTTTGGATAATATTGATGGGTGGGACACAAATCATAGGCTCATTTACATCTTCAACAGGATTTGACATTATTTCACAAACATTAGATATATAAATTACACACATTAAAGAAACAAAAAAATTAATTATATAAAAACATATTTTTACTCAATACTTTTGAATGACTGGCCTGGCATTCTTAAAATATAGTTTGTTATGATATTTTCTGCCATAACCCTGGCAATATCTGACTGAGCTCTATAATAATTATGGGTCTAGTCACTCTAGTCGTGTAGAGTGTAGAGCGTAACGTGTGCTGATTTAGACGTCTTTGGACGAAGTGACGCGCATTATCCATAGGATTAGGGTTCGGAAGATATGGTGCAAAAAGTATGAAGATTGATTCTCCAGCAAAGAGAAGTTCCTTTACACAAACTTCTTCAAAGGAAACTATCGGTTGGACATATGGTGATTGTAGACGGACTTCTGGATTTCGATACAGTCGTTGACTGCTAATCACTATTGGAATAATATCTTTGCTCGCTAGGGTAGACAATGTTATTTAGTGGAGCTCCTTCATTAAGGGTTTGTTATGCCCAATACACTATTTCCTACAAATACCACTCGAGCAGGGAATAAGATGTGAGGTTTGATGATACCTGCATGGTTGTGTTCTGTCTCAAGTTGATATTTATATAAAGGGTGACTTAGGGAAACAACCAAATTTTAATGAGGAACAGGCATTCAATATGCTAAAATCACAAGTAGAGAAATGATCCTCGCAAACATAAAAGTTGGTACAATTCGTGCTCGGACGTATCTTACCTGCAGATAATGTAACAGAATCTTTTGGGAAAACATAAAATTTCTTATTTTTCGCTTTTAGATAATAAGAACTTTGACAGAAGAGAAACTTGCAGCTAATTTTTTTTTTGTAAGATAGAAGCAGCAGCAGTAGCAGCAAAGCCTAACTTCCAGGAACAGAATATAAGTCAAGGAACTTAATATATATGTTGTCATCCGGAAATTCCTGCCCTTGGTACCTAAGTGGTAAGGAATATAATAAAAATAAAATATTAAGAACTCAGGAAAATTTGTCGGGAACAAATACGGTGACAACTGACAAGTGATAAAAATAAAATCGTGACGGACAATTCGCTAAATTCGTTCAACCCAGTGCTAGTTTGAAATCAGGATCTCGAAGTAGTTAAGACAAACAGTACTTACCGATATTACGTATCAGAAAGAGATCAAAATGACATGCATATATGGTCAGACTACTAACTGAATGTATTGATTAAGTGAATCAACCTTGAGTTACACTGAACTCATGTCATGGAGTAGTAAAGACAAGCACCATTGGGCCACGCTTATCAATAGATAGAGATAGCAGCAGTCAAGTTGGGTTTTATCTACGGAACGGCGGAACCGGGTGGATACCTCACCTTGCCCAAACGTGGCACGCGCCCAGTCAAAAGATTCATACCCCTGGTGACAACCTATTGTCCATGATAAAAGGTTGCCATGCCCACAACGTTACAACAGTTTCTTCATACTTTAGTCGTTAGTGCAAATGATAAATTTGCCATATTGATATTTCAAAAAAAATTGATACGAATAGGGAAAATCTGCTGTGTGAAAACCACCTGCAAGAAATAGATCGTGTTGTCCAGAATACAGAGCCCCCAAATATTTTTGATTTAGTTGTAAAATTGCCATGTTGAATTTCGCATATTAAATTTTTTTTTGAGTTTTCACAGGCTTAAAAATTTTATATCGTTTTGTTGTTTTTTTTTTTAAAGCTCGAATCAACAATCAACAATTGACACAAGCTTTACTCTATCAATTAAATTGAGCCTCCAGTTAAGCCTTTGGCACCAGTTCACTTGGACTTCATTGACTCGAAGCCTGATTTTAGGCCTGCGCACGGTGCTGTTTGAAAGAAAGATGATTTTCAGCTTGGCGGGATTCAGCCATTTGTCCAGCTCTATTACGTGACGCTGCATCTGGCTGACGACAATGCGCAGTGATCTAGAGGTCGAAGTATTTGCTGTATCGTCAGCGAAAAGATAGAGCTGCGTAAGTTTATCTCACGAAATATCATGAGTATACATATTATACAACATCGGAGAGAGAGGTAAGCCTTGCGGCACTCCCGCGATAATGCGTGTAGCAGGTTACAGAATCTTAACGGTGTAACGTAAGTAAAACTTGTGTATGTAAATTTTCCTTTTTGCAGAATTTTAAAGTTACCCCCTCTCAGTGGTTTGGGGGAGGGGCTAGAAGAGCGTAAAACACTTGGTCATAACACAGTACACAGTATTAACTATACCTATACATACTTAAATACCCTTATACCTATTTCAAAAATGTCATAATTGACAAGCGGTAAAAATCTACAAAATACTAATTCGGCATGAATTTCATTAAAAATGATTGTGGCATTAACTAACCGTTAAGTTGACACAAGGTGATACGTGTATTTTTCTATTAGCAACGATAATATATTTTTAATATTTCAGCTATTTTACGAGTCATATTTCAAAAATCTTAAGCGATAATTTTATTTTTAGTAGGTATGGGCAGCATAATTATTATGCTATTCAAAATAGTACCTACTTCTTGGTCATCAAGCAAATAGCAGTAGATTTGTTCAAGCATTCCAATGATATTTTTAAGTTCCTAATAGTATTAGTTAAAAGTATTGTAAAATTATACAAAAAGTTATAAAATTTTATTACAGCCAGTCAAAATTATGAGAATTTCAGAAACGTAGTTCGATACTCTTTTCATTTTCGGGGCAATATTTCTAAAATTTTTATAAATACAGGGTGAGGAATTTAAAGTGTCATAATGCAAAATACGAATGGAACACGCCTGGAAATATTTTAGGTACGCCAATAAGGAGGTTGAAATGTTAAATGGAAAGGTATTTATTTTTTTCGACAACTCGATTATAAATAAACAGAAAATTGTTACATTGGTTATACACATTGGTTGCTCAGCTACGTATTTTCGAATAAACAAAATTAGAAGTGTTCTAATTTCGCCTGGAATAATCGGATTTAAAATTTGACGGTTGCATCGCCGTTGGGCAAAGGAGGTTATTTTAAGGTTAACATTTTTAAATGTTTTTTTTTATTTCAATTGCAAATTTGTTAAAAGATTTTACAAGTAAAATTAACATGAACTATGAATGACAAGTCGCCGACTGTTCCAACTACAAATACTAGTTCAAAAAAGTATCCTAATATTACATACGTCCAGCTGTTGAGCCACGTGACAGCATTCTACAACATGATTGGTTATATTCCCAACAGCAAATAGAAAAAGTTAAAAGATGACCATCTCGACCGTTAAACGACACCGGAACAAAAATCTATAATATATACAGGGTGTAATTTAATTGAGTGCCGATACTTAAGGGTGATAATCTATGAATGATTCTAAGATAAAAAGTTCATATGGACATATGTCCTAAACCTCTTCATTTTTGAGCTACAGGGTGTTAACATTTTAAGAAAAATATAACCTTTTTATATAAATCAGTCTTAGATATTTTTATGAAATTTTGTACATACCTTTTAATCAATAAGGAGCATTTTTTGACCTAACAGATTTATAAAAAATTTTACCAGTGACGTCCGTACGGGGTTTGAACTGAATATTTTTAAAGAAAAAATGGATACGCCACTGCTTTTTCTAAAAACGAAACTTACTTTTGAAATTCTCATTTATTTTAAAGCAAATTTCGTTTATAGACTTACTTTTGTACGACGCACCGTTTTCGCGTAAAAAATAAAAACAAAAAAAAAATAAAAAATTTTATTTCAAAAATCGCGATTAATTTAAAAGGAAAAATTCCAAACCTTAAATCGAAAGCGAAATGACAAGAGAAGATAAACAGAATAAAGAACCCACATTATTTACAGTAGTTGTTCGAAGTGTCGTCCACCCACACGTATGCAAGCATGGACTCTTCTTCCCATAGACTGACGCACATTTTCGAAGATTTCCGGGGTGTTTCTTATGGTTTGGCAGCATACTAATATACGATTTCGTAACTCTTCTTCGGTATGAATCGGCACTTGGTACACTAAGCTTTTCAGATGCCCCCAGAAAAAATAGTCTAAACTGTTAAGGTCCGGAGATCTAGGTGGCCATGGCTGCGTTCCTCCGCGACCTATCCACCGATTGCGATAGGTGTGATTTAAAAATTCACGCACTCGTAAGCTAAAATGTGGAGGCGCACCATCGTGCATTAGCCACATCTGGTTTCTTAATAATAATGGAAGGTCTTCAAGCATTGGCGGCAGATCTTCTTCAAGAAAGTGTAAATATGATTGTCCATCAAGTCTTCTTGGGAGAAAAAATGGGCCTATCAAATAATCATCAATAATGCCAGCCCAAACATTTATTGAGAACTGTTCTTGATGATTTGATTCTACAATTGCATAAGGGTTTTCATCCGCCCATAAATGGTTATTATGGAAATTTCTTATTGAGTTTCGAGAAAAATTAGCTTCGTGGGTAAAAAGAATGTGCCTGTCAAATAACGGATTTTCCATCAGGTTTTGAAGAAACCACACACAGAAATTAATGCGCATCGGGAAATCTCTAGGGAGTAATGCCTGGACTCTTTGAATGTGATATGGGTATAATAAATTTTCGATGAGAATTTTCCAAACAAGAAAATGTGAAACATTAAATGTTGCCGCGATTTTCCTCGTGCTACTTTCGGGGTTCTCCTCAATTTCGTGTAAAATTCCTTCTTCAAGTTCCGGTGTTCTTACTGTTTGATGGACTCCTTTAGCACTGTGGTCTACTTTTAAAGTTCCGGTCTCGTGGAGACGTCTATGAATCCTAGAAAATGTTCTCGGATCGGGTAGTACGCGATTTGGATACCGCTCTTGGTATATCCGCCTGGCTTCGTATGCATTACCGTCTGCAAGCCCATAAATAAAATGCATGTCAGTTAATTCACTGTTTGTAAAATTTACCATTCTTTTATTATAATTTAACGTCTTACTGTAATAATAATTATTTAATAATGCAAAATCAATGCCAGGCCTTTTGTCTTTATGAAAAGAAACGTCAAAATTGATGTAGCTTTACCCAGCCTACTGATTTTTATTTGATTTGCTTTAAGAGGGCATTTAATATGGTTACCGTTTTTTTCTTTTCAAACGTTCAGTTGAATGTCACTGGTGAGTAGAAAATAAATTGTTGTCCCAAAAAAAGTGTTTCCACTCATGGTGGGTGCCAACCAAATTCAACAAAATAAATAAAAGCAGTCTCAATGAACCGAAGAAAAAAATGTTTTTTTTGTTTTTATTTTTTTACGCGAAAACGGTGCGTCGTACAAAAGTAAGTCCATAAACGAAATTTGCTTTAAAATAAATGGGAATTTCAAAAGTAAGTTTCGTTTTTAGAAAAAGCAGTGGCGTATCCATTTTTTCTTTAAAAATATTCAGTTCAAACCCCGTACGGACGTCACTGGTAAAAATTTTTATAAATCTGTTAGGTCAAAAAATGCTCCTTATTGATTAAAAGGTATGTACAAAATTTCATAAAAATATCTAAGAGTGATTTATATAAAAAGGTTATATTTTTCTTAAAATGTTAACACCCTGTAGCTCAAAAATGAAGAGGTTTAGGACATATGTCCATATGAACTTTTTATCTTAGAATCATTCATAGATTATCACCCTTAAGTATCGGCACTCAATTAAATTACACCCTGTATATAAGAAATAAAGGTCTGTGTGTAAAGACAGACCTTTATTTCTATTTACAATCTCGCCACAGAATATGGACTACTTCTTAAATCTTAAAAATCTATAAATTGGAGAACGGTAGAGCAATTTGTTTATCTCTACCTGCCACCGTCAAACGTCGACCAGTACCAGCCACCGTCAAACTAAAAATGTAGCTTAATCCCACGAAGCAGCCATATCTTTGCCGAAAAGCCGCGTACGTCGGCCTGAAACAAGGCTCAGAGTCAACAGAGTCCAAGTACACTGGTGCCAGGAAGTGAAGTACCTGGGACTTATCTTTGACCAAAGATTGAACTGGAGGCTCAATTCAATAAATAGAGTGAAGCTTGCATTGCGACAATTAGGTTCTATCTACCCCCTGCTTTACAGGCGGAGTAGACTTGCAAATAGGACAAAGGTCAACCTCTACAAGGCATTGGTCAGGCCGGTTCTCACCTATGGTGCACCTTCGTGGTGCAGCATAAGTAGAACGGATCTGAATAAGTTCCAGGTAATTCAGAATAGGGCGCTGGAAATTACCGCAGATGTTCCGAGGTACACTATGTATCGCGTGTTGCACCAGGACTTCCTCATACTAGAGAAGATGGAATGTTACTTACAGGTCTACTAGATTAAGATTATATAAGTGTAAAATGAACAATGAAATAGTGAGACTATGATAAAACTGTTTTGTAATCCTGATAGTTGAAAAACTGCTGAAGAAGGAAAGAGAGAACAGAGAGAGAGAGAGGGAGGTGAACCTAGTTAAAATGAAGGGCATTGAAGAAATGTGTAGACGAGTGATTAATTTGGTCATTGACGCTGCTAAAAGACGGATTTTTTAACATTTTGTTAATTTCGATAATTTCAAGGAGGTCAAGTTTATTGATTTTATTGCAAAAATGTGAGAGAGTTGTGTTGTTATCTGAATTAAATTCGTGGTTATTGGCAAGTATGTGTCTCGAGAAATTATTGTGGAGGTAGACTGCCGTTGTTTTATTTAATTATTAATGAGTTGTTTTTAAGAATCATTACCAACTATTACGGACGTGTCGACAAACCCACTTATTACTGACTCACATACGAGAGCGAGACCAAATGCGACCTACAAACTACCTGAAGACTGGCTCCCCGTCGGTCTATAGTAGAGAAGCACTAATAGTAGAAAGTCCCTATCACCTTCCTAGATAACGGAAACAAGAATATGCAAACCCAAATTTTCAATCAAAACACACATGGCGCGGCATACTCAACAAAGGCAAGAGCCGATAGCAATGGTTTCTATGCGAAAATACCTAAAAAGTAGTCGAGGAATCAAAAGATGTCAAAGGGATGCCCTTACGTAAATTTATTATGAGACAATGTAGATCCCAGAAAATAACCTGCGCATTTTTGACAGGCAGATTATTCTTAACATCAAACTTGACTTTCCAGGTGATTTGTTTCTAAAACTTGGCTTAAACACCAAAGGCCGTTGGCTTAATGTAAGTGTGGTGTACTTGCTTACACTGATTTTATTTTGTTTTATTTTACGTCGTTTGGTATTTTATGATTGTTACCTTTGACAGTGAATGTAACTGTAACTGAGGAAACGGAAGTTAATAAAAAATGATTACAACTGACAAGAATGTTTTATTATTTTTGAATGATATAAAAATTTCATTTATATAAAGAACAATTTATATTTTAATATAAACCCCAACATAATTGGTGACCCCGGACGTTTTTTGAACAGTTTTGAAACCCTCAAAATTATAATTATATAAGAAGAAAAAGCAAGACTTTAGGAGGTTTAATATATATTTACCAAAAAAGAAGAAGAATCCGCAGTTGCTGAGTTCCATTGAGTTCCACAATTCAACCAATTGATACAAAATTATCAAAGAAAACGAAATAAGAAGAATTACATCGCTCAAATTACCATAATTTCCGCAATTTTTATCAATCTCTAAAAATAAATAAAGCAAAATATTTATTGGGTGAGTATAGTGCATTGCATGAGCTTATCCTCTTTAAAAATTTATTAAAAATTCAGATATATTAATTATTTTTAATATGACAGATGAAAATCCAATTACAGGTAAAGACACTGTCATTGCTGTCAAGGAAAATATAGCATTTATCGAATTACCACCTTTTTGGATTACAAAACCTGAGATATGGTTTATTCAAATAGAGGCTCAATTTACAATTTCCCGAATTACTTCTGACAAAACAAAATATTTTCTAGTAATTGCCAATTTGCCGTTAGATATAGTATCTTATATTTATGATATTATTTCTAACCCCCCTGAACAAAATATGTATTTAAAACTTAAAGAAACTTTAATTAACAGGTTACGTCAAGTGCAGAGAAACGATTAGACGACCTTCTATCTGGTTCTGAGATAGGTGACCGCAAACCGTCAGATTTTTTTGAAACCGAAGAAGTTTTATCTTTTTTTACTCAGACTTACCTTCAAAAAGTGTCCACGCTTACCACATCTATTGTAAATGGAATCTCTTGCAGGGCACAAACTAAAATCGTAAATGCTTTTTATTCTTCCCACAGAGATAACGCTTATAAGCAGAAGAAATTTAATCTTCAATTTCTTTCTCGTGTTTTGGGCTCTTGAGTTTTTCTGTGCAGTTTCTAACAATTGGGCTTGGTCTTGGAGTTGCAATATGCTGTTTTCTAGTAAACGGTGTCGAATATGATTTGAGCTCAATTCACTGATGAAAGAATCTCTTATATAATCATTGCATCCTTACTAAGTTCAAAATGACGAGCTCCCATTGGCTATTACAAACTCTACATCAGACTATACAAAATTAATAATTGTCCTTCAAGTATAGTGGCCCCGAATGCCCCGTCATAAATCCGGCCCTGGAGGGTTTTAGATCAAGGTAGTTTTTAAAAAATACAGTACGTCACTGTATAAATGGTTGCTTATTTAAACAATGAATGTAACATGAACCGTTTTATAGTAAATAGTAAAAAGTAATAACCTAAAAACCGATTTTAGCTATAAATAAAAATATAATGAACTTAAACACTCCTATTTCTAAAATTAGGAGCAGACAAGGTCGCACACTTTATACACGTACTATATTGTAAATAATTGTTACCAGATTTTACTTTGAGGAAAATTAATATTGCGCTTTGTTTGCGATATCGATATCGCGAGGAAGTAGAATATTTCAAATCGAACACATACTAATAAATTTCCATTGGCGTATATTAATATGATCTTTTACTAATGTATTTTCAGCCAGTAAACCTGCAAAATGGCGGCGGGCAAATCATGTCAGTGCTCTCAAATCACGTTTAAACGAAGACAAAAAGTTACTAGGATTTCACACCAGAAATTATTAAAATTAAATTCCAAACATAATCAAAAGCAACTTTTATTAGGTACCTAGATCGTATATCTATCATGTTTCCTCGTGTTGAGTTAAATACATGCAAGAGAGAGACACACACCGGTGCTAACTAACACGAACCATTATACGATCATAGGCCAGGTCAGGCTTTGCTTCTTCGCTGCTATAGTTGTAATAGTACGGGCAAATCAATTAAAAATTTGAATTAATTTTTAGGATAAACGCTTACAAACTACGAAAAACTGCGTTTTTAAAAACGCTTATACCGACCTCCATGTTTATGATTGTTCGCTGAGATAATGCGAGTCAAAACAACTCTTTCTCCATATTTATATTTGGTGGAGCACTCTCACTTCTCTAAATAAAGTATGTGGTTTTATATCCTATTAACACATACTAAAATTGAAAATAATCTTAAGTACTTTCAGAGATAGTATAAAAATAAAAACACCTAGTAGCAAAAAAATGTGGCCGTTGCGGGCATACGTTTAGATAAACTTTTCTCCTAAAAATAAGAAGTTACCTCGAAATATTACTAGGTCATTAAGGAATACCCTGTATATTTAAAAAAATTGTTTTTATTATTATGGAAATTAACATATTTTATTACAATTTTTAAGTCGGGTTCTGACCATAAACAGCTGCTCGCCATTGTATTGCTGCCAATATTATTCTTACTAAAAATTAAATAGCTGAAATATGTCTGTTGTCATATGACATGTCGGCCATCTTGCAGGTTTACTGGCTGAACCAAGTTTACTCACTTATTTAACACATAAAAGATGAGATAATATTCAAGTTGTTTAATAGAAAAATAAAAAGTGCAAATGTTCACCATTTTGTTGATTATTTTTGAGTGACACAGAATAGATTAGCTTATAATTCAGAAATTTCTTAAAAAACACACGGGCACTTTAAATTTTGTTTACTGACTCAGAAAAAAGATAATATAATGTCAAAATTGATATTTTTTAGTAGATCGCCGACGCTTTATATGCTATCTGTTAATTCTTCGTAAAATATTTTAAGTAGGTATCTTACTCTCTAAAGTTTTCCAAAAAAAGACAGTTCATTTTAAAAATAAAAATTGTAATCTTATGGGATGAAGTAAAACAAAGTTGAACTTTAAAATTCCACTATATTAAAAACAAAAATGACATGTTTCGCTAACACTGTGGCTTCGTCAGATTACAATGAAATAATAGTTATTCAAATTAACATAAGATTAGTTATGGATTTCCACCTAGTATTGGCTGAATCAATTAATAAAAATTGTATTTTTTCCAAAATCGATCGGAAACATTGACATTTTTTATTGAAGTTTTTGAAAGTAAAAGTCAATATTTCCTTGCATTTAGTCGTTGCTAGGCAAGGGGAGGTAACTGCTAGGAAACATTTATTTTTGTCCTATAAGGAAATATTATTTCTTTGCAGTTATTTGTGAACTAAAAAAATTATTTTCGAAATTTAAAAATTTTACACATGCTAAAATACATTTTAAAATCAATTATTTGTTATATTTACAGTTATTTCACAATTAGTACAATTATTGAACACTGGAAGAACATGGGAATTAGTGGCATTTGCTGAGTATTTTTTATACTAATAATTTTATTTATTTGATAATTCACCTCACTTTTATTGAACCAATCAAAACGCTCATTTTCATAGCAACCACCTTGGTAACGGTCGTCTTACCCGATAAGACTACCGCTAGCTCGAAAAGACGCTTTCGAAAAGACGCTTTCGAAAAGACGCTTGTAGCTTTTTTACTTAAATAAAAAATTAGTAACACCTCTAACTTGTATATTTACCTTTATCAGACGGCCTTCATTTTTATGTTCAGTAAATTATCCAATAAAATACACCTCTAGAGGCGGTTTCTTATCTTCATACCTTCGTTTTTCACTCGAAACTCGATTTTCCAAGAAAATTTTCACTCAATGTAATTTTTACTTATAATCAAAGATAAGACCCTCGAGCTAAAGCTCTCGGGATCATATCAGATTATAAGTAAAAATTACATTTCGTAAAAATTTGTCAGAAAATCGATTTCTTGTTATAAACATCGGTATTACCGATAAGACGCCTCCTCAATCGGTATATTACTGTTGATAATTCACCTCACTTCTATTGAACCAATCAAAACGCCCATTTTCATAGCAACCACCTTGATAACGGTCGTCTTACCCGATAAGACTACCGCTAGCTCGAAAAGACGCTTTCGAAAAGACGCTTGTAGCTTTTTTACTTAAATAAAAAATTAGTAACACCTCTAACTTGTATATTTACCTTTATCAGACGGCCTTCATTTTTATGTTTAGTAAATTATCCAATAAAATACACCTCTAGAGGCGGTTTCTTATCTTCATACCTGCGTTTTTCACTCGAAACTCGATTTTCCAAGAAAATTTTCACTCAATGTAATTTTTACTTATAATCAAAGATAAGACCCTCGAGCTAAAGCTCTCGGGATCATATCAGATTATAAGTAAAAATTACATTTCGTAAAAATTTGTCAGAAAATCGATTTCTTGTTAAAAACATCGGTATTACCGATAAGACGCCTCCTCTATCGGTATATTACTGTTGAAAATTTCACACCGAGAATTTTCGACCAATGAAAGGCCTGTTTTTTATATCGTTCCCGTAGGAACTAAAAATATTTCCGGACATTTTTCCCTCTTGAATACCCTAGGCGTGATTACAGTGGAACTTTTTTTACCAAATATGTCTACTTTAGATATTGATTTTAGTTTTTTTGTTTTTTTTAGCGATTATATACCATATAATGTAATATATTAAAAAGGAAAAATCATCAAAATTTCTATCATCGCGTCACCAAGAGTAGAATTCCTTCTATTTTAGTAATATAAGTTAAACAGAAATTATCAATTGAAACTATTTTTGATCTAGTTTAGTATATCTCATGTTATTAAAGTTAAAGGGAAAATAGTTTACTTTAACTCCAAATTGTAGCAAAAAGTTAGAAAGTAGATATTATTTTATGATATGACATTAGAAAGTTTTAAAAAAAGTTGACTTCCTGCTACTTTAGTAATAAGTTTAGACAAAATTGGGTGCTTACATTGTTTCTAGACTGATTTAATATATTTTATGTTACTAAAAACGAAGAAGAACCGTTTATTTTAATACTAATATTGGTATACTAAATACCATCTCATTTTTGTCATGGGATATAAAACAACTTTATAAAGTAGATTTCTCTCAACTTTAGTAACACGAGTTAATTTAAAACTGACAATTAAAATCTGATGCAGTACCTATATCTGACAATACCTAAGTCTGAGGAAGTTAATTTTATTATATCATCAATTTTAACCCTTGTTAGAAAATATATGTATTATTTAAATTGGGTGATTGTTCATTTTCAACCTGAAAAAAAGTATTATTTATACCAAGAAAAAGAAACATAGAAGAAATTCATAATTATACTTACTCTAAAAATTGTTTCCATACGCTTTGTATCGCTTGGAATTTAATTTTCTACTTCTTCTCTTATATTTTCTACCATTTCTTCTCCAAACCGGAACATATTGAATTTTAACGCAAAATAACTTGCAATTAACTGGGCACTAGTAAATTAAGGTATATGTCATAGTAAACTGTCATCCATGACCGACCTTGATATTCAATTAGTTTAGTGGGTGTTTGGCTTAATATTAATATTTTTGAAACTTCTTTAATATTTATGTTGGTGTGAAATTTTTTTACCGAATCTCTTTCGTTCTTGAATTAATCACCAGAAATGCTTCCGGTTATAATTCAAAAACTAGGGAGATTATAAGTGATAATGATATTAATATTTGGCATTCGGGGAACATCAAGTATAGTAAGGTTATTATGTTGTTTATTTTCTGCTGGGAAAACGCTTAAAATGAACTTTTCATGCGTCAAGTTTGACAATTCAATATTACTTCATATCCGTCGTAACCAAACAAATATTTCGTGGCATCCTTTATTTGGGAATAAAATTAATAATGCTTATCTTAAAATTTTAGCAAGTTGGTTGGTTGTAATAATTTATATCCTTTACATAATTTTCGATTTTCTGAAAAATAGCAGGTACCTATACCTCGTAGGAAATGTCACATTCCCGGACACGCCTCAACAGGCAATCTTTACAGTCATATATATACCTACTTTTGTCATTATAATTTAATTAACATATAATTAATTAAATTAAATTATTCTGAGAAATGCAAGATTAGCATTTCTGACTTACTCGAAATTTTTACTATATATATTAGAAATCCAGAATTTAAACTACTTCGTATTTTATGGGTGCTTGTAAAATTTGAGTGCACCAATTAAAGTGGCCTATTTGCTTTTTGCTTAGAAGTCGGAATCCTAACTGGTTAGATATAGGTATGGTATACATACATAAATAAAGACCAAATTTTGGTAGTGTTTTAACTCAGTAATAATGTGCATGATGTTTTATTTGAAAAAAATCAACTTTTTGACATTTCTTAAAGTAATCGAAAGATCACCCTGTATATCGCAACTAAGATTTAGTCATATCGTCGTTAGAAGCCTCCGGGTATTACCTAACTCCGAAACCAAACTTCACTGCCGTAAGATGCCAGAGTTCAAAAAATATTAGTATTTGTGGAGATTGTATTCCTGTCACTTTTGGTATGATCCGGCAACACCAGATCATTAAAAATATTTTAAAAACGTAAAAAAAAACATCTCCTATAGCCACAGTTATATTTTCAAAATAAAATCTCATTTAGTTCTTGAGATACTTCTAATAGGCCCCTTTACTTGGTGCTCCATGTATTAATACGCTTACCTACAGCGAATGGGTATAATGATATACATATGGTGAGTCCCAGAAGTAATGTCTAAATTCATTTAAAATTCAGCGGTGTGCAAAAATGTTGAAAATGTGCGCGATTTACGGATTGACAATATCAAGACAATCAATAAATTCTCTTTGCACGTTTTCAACCATTTTCGGAGTTATGTCACGCACTTCTCTTCGGATTCTCTCTTTGAACTCCTGTAGATTGCTTGGCCTGTCAACAAATACTTTTGATTTGAGGTAACCCCACAAAAAAAAAGTCCAGCGGAGTTAGGTTTGGCGACCTAGTAGGCCATTCGATAGATTCTCTCTTTCCTATCCACCTGCTCTGAACGGTTTTATCCAAAAATGTACGCACGGTGGCAGCATAGTGCGGAGGAGAACCATCGTGCTGGAACATCAGTTCTTCGTCAGGGGAGTCTGGGTTCAATGGATTTGGAAATAAAGCTATTAATGATGGAATTAACTCAAGTTTGAGAAATTCAAGATATACTTGTTCAGTTAAAGACTGTTCAAGGAAAAATGAATCAATTACTCTTCCGTGCACTAATCCACACCACACATTTGTTTTTTTAGGGTACTGGCTGTGAACCTCCAAACCTCCATCATCCGATGTGAATTTTCTGTTGTCTCATAATGGCAATTTTGTCTGTTTACATTACTATTCAAGCAGAACGTAGCTTCATCGAACAAAATAATAGTTTTACTAAATTATTATCTAGATTTCACATATTTTGCATGCGTTCACAAAACTCATTTCTCCTATCGAAATCATCTTCAAATTACTCATGCACTGGAATAACTTTGTATGGGTGATCCTTGTACTTTTGAACTATTCAGTGAACAACAGATTTCGGCATGTGTAAATTGTCCCCAATGTGCGACAGAGGAGTATATGGATTTTCTTCCAAGGAAAGCAAGACGTGAAGTTGTTCATTTTCATCTCGAGCTGGACGCTTAGATTTAGGCAAATCTCTAACATGACCGAATTTTCTAAATTTAACATCTATTCTGCTCACCACCTTTTGACATAATGTGAGAACGATGGATCTCACTGAATAATTGAGCTGTTTCTATTTAAGTATGTGTTCTATCACCAAACCCAATCATGCATAGAATTTCAATTTTTTCTCATTCCGTTAACTTCACCATTGTGAAAACCGCAACTTTGCAACTACGCTTATTTAACAATTACTTATTTGAAGTAAAATTGTCATACAGTTTGTACGGGACTAAACGGTGACAAGTCAACATTCAGAAATACCAGAATTAAAAAAAAAACAAATATACACACAATGCCATGTTTTGCTCCATTTACAAATAAATCCTCAGAAATACGGTCTTACTCATTGATATGTTCAATCGTAATTTTTTCGATAATTGTTAAGTTTAGATAAAGGACATGGTACATGAAACATACTTAGAATTCGATACAAAATTCAAAAATGAAATAAAAAAGAGATATTTTCATTTGAAAAAATGAAGTTGATGGTCGTAACTTATTCTTGGGCTACCCTGTGTACACGAATTTACCATGAAAAAAACACATTAAGAAGTAAAATTCGACGGATCTGAGCGTTTTCCAAAAACACATTGCTGAATTTTAAATGAATTTAGACATTACTTCTGAGACTCACAGTATAATGTACGCCATGTGTGTCTGTCTCGGAAGTATAAAATATAAAATGTTATGTACATTTTTCTACTTGTTTCAGACTGTCCAAGAATGAATATCACCAACAACTGTTGGCTACTAACGTTAGCCATTCTGGAGTGTTGCTGTCTTGCGTCAACTCAAAGTTACCCAAAGGAATACATCAAAGAAATAGAAAGTAATTTAATGTCACTTTTTGGATTTAAAGGAAGGCCAGAAAAGGTTAGTAAGTGTTTCAATTGTATATTATAATCTCTTATAAGCAGCATTGCAGGAATTTTCACTTTACAAATTTCCCGCCCAGAAGCTTACATTTCTAAAAAAATCATGTCGATCACTTGAACATTTACCTTGTTTAAATTAATTAAGCAAGACAACATTGCTAGTGTGAAACATCCTTCTTGAAACTTGAAATACAGTAAAATCTCTTAATAGCGACCACCCTCGGAGAATCAAATATTGGTCGGTTAACAGGGGTGGTCGGTTAATAGACAAAAATTAAAACAACTGGTCTGCATTTTAAAGTGTTTGTTTATTAATAAGTATCTACATATACAGTGTGTCCCCGGATCGACGCAACGATAGGTGAAAAAGGCTGAAACTTTTTGAGTTGAAACTTTATCTTCTGGGGTTCAGCCCTGCTTGGATAGAAACTAATTTGTGGCATAATTTTAATTTCGAAAAATCATGTGTGCTTTGGAAATTTTCAAAAAACTTTTTTTTTCCCACCAGTCAAGTGCTTGATTTCTAGGAGATACGAAAAAATTTTATTAAGAAAAGATGTTCGGAAATAATAAATGAGTAAGAATACAAACTTTTAAAATCCTATGCCTACTTTGATGTTTTGCATTATTTTTATTGCACGCACCTCCCTATTGAAGATATTAAAAAATTTCGTTAAGAAAAGTTGTTCAAAATAATAAATTAAACACGATCGGTTTATTTTATTCCCTTTAATAGACATTTAGATAATTAAAGAAATGCAAACATAAAAATAAAAATCAATTCACTTTCTTCAAAATATGAATAAATTTGTTTTTCCACTACTAATCTATTACATCGTCATTATTGACCAATTATTAATAGAAGTCGTTTTTCTCTACCTTATAAGGTATTATTGACCATGGGCATGGGCATAAGGCATTGAAATCCATTATTGACCGATCTTCAAGAATCTATTTGAACGCAGGTAACTTGATTTTTTGATTCAACATTATGAATTCATAAACATGAATAACCTGAAAGGTGTTTTCTTGTGGTTAGGCAACCAGATACTTATCAATACATATTAGATTATTAGAGATGCTTAATATTGTAAAATATCGATACAATTATTAATACTATAAAGATAAATGTCTTATAAAAGTTTGTAGTAGTGGAAAAAATATTATATTAACCACGGTTTAGACAGCTTATAGTACTCGCGTCATAAATCAATCGTCGCTCCGCTCCTCGTGCCGCTCGGGCAATAATGATGGCTGTCTAAACCTTGGTTAATAATATACTATTCAATGCTATTTAGAAAAAAATAGTATGCCATGGAAGGAAAAATAATAAAATAATATTTTGACAGTTTGTTGTCAAAAATAGTTTGGTATTTTTAATATTGTTGTAGTGTTCTGTGCTTTAAAACTGATCCGAACGTTCGAAAACATTACTGTGAAATATCAATTATGCTTACTATACCAGAACGGATCTACCTCTCTCAATGTTATGGTATAGGTGAATTATCTATTCCAGAGGTTATCAGGCGATTTAATATGAAATTTTTAGTTTTAGTTAAATCTACAGTATCCAGACTGGTTAAAAAATTTGTTACTACCGGTACTGTACATAATATACTAAAAAAGGAGAATAACTTTAATGAAGATGATGTAGGTACTGTGTTAGCAATGGATTCATTACACGAAAATCCAAAGCTGTCACTAAGAAAGCGGTACGAGGAGACTCGTGTTCGCAAATCACATTTGCAACGCATTTATGAAGCAAATAAGGTAAAACCATATAAAGTTAGATTTCGTCATACGTTACAAGAAGGTGATAAATCGCGAAGGTTGGAGTTTTGCCTAACTTTAAGTGAGAAGATTCTAGAAGATCGAAATTTCCATAAAAATATTAATTTCTCAGACGAATCGACTTTTACCACTAACGGTGTACCTTCATCACAGAATTGCCGATATTGGTCTAAAGATAATCCAAATTATGTAATAAATTCTAGGCGGCAGCATTTTAAAAAGGTTAATGTTTGGTGTGCCATTTCCTATCATTGTGGTGTAATTGGGCCATATTTTATTGAGGGAAGACTTGATCAACATACTTATTTAAATATCCTAAATCAGTTTCTTGACGAACTACCATACGAACCAAGATATTTTTCATATACAAATTGCAACACGACGACTGCCCTGCTCACTCGACATTTCGGGTATGTGAATGGCTCAATAAGCATTTTCAAGAAAGATGGATAGCCAATGATGCTGGTCCCATTTTGTGGCCGCCTAGATCTCCGCATCTAACAATAATGGATTTTTATTTTTGGGGACGAATAAAACAAATTGTATATTTGAATAGACTTCCAAATGAGGTAGAAGTTTTGAAAAATCGCATTACAGATGCAATAAACTCTATTCCCCTGGAGGAGATAAGAGCAGCTTTCACTGCATTTCGTGAAAACATTGAGGAATGTGCGAATAAAGGCGGCGAACTTATTGAATAAATAAATCTTTCAGTTGATGTTAGTATTGAAATAAATTAATTTTTTGATGTATTGTATAAGCCGTTGTTAATGTTGCTACTGAAATAAATTAATTTTTTGATGTATCTTATAAACCGATCGTGTTTAATTTATTATTTTGAACAACTTTTCTTAACGAAATTTTTTAATATCTTTAATAGGGAGGTGCGTGCAATAAAAACAATGCAAAACATCAAAGTAGGCATAGGATTTTAAAATTTTGTATTCTTACTCATTTATTATTTCCGAACATCTTTTCTTAATTTCTTTTTTCGAATCTCCTAGAAATCAAGCACTTTACTGGTGGGAAAAGAAAGTTTTTTGAAAATTTCCAAAGCACACATGATTTTTCGAAATTAAAATTATGCCATAAATTAGTTTCTATCCAAGCAGGGCTGCTGAATAGGGCGGAGCGAAAATAGGCGCAAAACAAAAATATTTGGAAAATGAAGTTGCCTGCATACGCAATAGGTGTCTTTTAGGATACTTAGGAACAGAGATAAATATGAGTGTCCTACGACAATTTCTTTGGCTGCCGAAAGACCTTGAAAATTTAATAAAAAGGAATTTTCCAAAAAATAAAAAGAAATAAAAATATGCAGCTCTCTGCTTGTTTCTTTTTAGCAAATTAAAAAAACAACCCAGATTTCACCACGTGGAGGTGGCGCATGTCGAGTTCCACCCTAACCCTTCCTCCCCTACAGAAATTAAACTAGCTTTTATGAACCCGTCTCGTGCTTTAGAGCCAAAAACTGCAATAGAAGCTTCTGTTATTAATTTTATACACCTTTCAACTGCCTGCGAATGACAAAACGGGTATTTCATCCGGAATCACAGAAATCATATTGGTTAAGTTTTCGTTTGATATTCCAATTGTCAAGGGGGGTTCGCTTATACTGACATTCTGCCAATCAATTAAGTCGACATAATCTTCACAATCAAAATTTAGTTCATTCACTTGAAATATTCTAACGTTCTCTGTTTTGGCCGATGATTTTCTACATTTTAAAATTCTCCTTAAAGCCAACTCTCGAATGAATTTTCTGTCATCTGCTAACATTGCTACTAAAAGATTCTCCGAGTGAGCATAATATCCGTTCCTCTTTATTACAGAATCTATAACTTTTTTAAGGTCGCCAGGGAGGTATCGAGATCTTCTAATCATGTTGAAAAGGTGTCTAGCACCATCTTTACAAGACCAACTGCTTTTAATTTCGAACCAACATACGGCATACACTTTAACTATAAATTCAGTTAATATTCGAAGGTTTTCAGATGGTTCTTTGGTAGCAACATATAACCTTAGAACTCTATTGGCTGTGGTAAGCCATCTGGCGTGTGACATTCTTCCAGGGGATTTTAAAGCTAAATCTTCTCCACAAAATTCCGTTACAGATTCCTTGACATATCTCAAACATGTATTATTGATCGGTACTTAACGTTTTCACATCTATTGGAGGTAACAGTCTCAATTTGTTTAAACTCTACTACAGGTAAGTTCTCGCACGATTCTAGAGATTTGCCAATTTGTCCCGAAAACCCACTTGGTCCGGAAGTTCTTCCGTCTAAATAATTCATTAAGTGACGTAATGGTAATTCGTTCATATGAAGCAAGCAAACCAACCACTGTAACGGCTTCTTTAAATCTGATTCTAGACCTCGAATTACTCCATTTTTTGAACCTGTGTTTACCACAGTTCCGTCACAACCTATAGCCACAATTGTATTTATATTAGTATTTTTTTGTAAAAACTGAAGTATTGAAGTTTTAATTGCTTTTGCACTTCCAGATGTTGGACTTACGTGTCCGATATATCTTGATCCGGGTTCACAAACTAAAGCATAATGTTCCTCGGTAACAGTTTTTTGATAGTACTTATTTCTTTTTTATTCTTTGATCAAGGTTTTGTCCCTACGCCCATCAAAACAGATTGCTTGCACGTCTGGAGTATGGTCCCCAAATGTTTTTGTTAGATTAGCGCGACTTTTAGTTATTTCTCTGAAGGATCCCTTGCCTTTGAAGTAGATGAAATACTTCCTAGTTCGTTTGGCTCACGCTTAGACGTAGAATGTTCCACTGTTTGAAGCTCACTTTTCTCGTGAAAAGTGTGCGAGTGCTTTTTGATTTTCCTTTGTGGTCTCAATATCTAAATTACCGATTGCCATTTTTCGGTTTATTCTTTGATCTAAAAGGAATTGTCGTTAGGCTATTGGTATTTTGTTTTTGCACTTACAAGTTGAAAAATTTTTACATTTGCACTTTGCAGATAGCAATATCAAACAGTTTTGTCTCATGCAGACCCTTTAAATATCTGTACTTTTTTATTGTAATTGTCCTTATACTTGGATTTAAGGCTCTTCTTAATTGCTCGATATTTAGCATTATACTGTTTTATTTGATTAAATATTTGCTGGTCTGATACTCCGGAAATCCAATTTCTTTTAGTACTTTTGCTAGCTTTATACAAACATCACTTACACTGGGTTCTTGTTTATTCTCGTTCAATTTTTCTAACCTTAGCCACGAATAATATTTAATAACGTCAGCATATGTTGGTAAAACATTTTCTTTGAAGGGGGTTAATACGCCAAAAAGCTAAAAACTGCTTAACAAAATTTATAAATGACTGAAATTCAATTTATTCACAAATCGTAACAAAAACTTAAATAAATAAAAATAAATTAAATTGCTTAAATTTAAAATGATTTCGGCAGCCGAAGATATTATTTTTGGGAACTCAGATTTTTTTCACTTATTCTAGCATGTTATAGACACATGTTAAGCATGCAGGGCTATTAAGTTTCAAAAGCTGAAAAATTCACTCCGCCCTACTGCTGAACCCCAGAAGATAAAGTTTCAACTCAAAAAATTTCAGCCTTTTTCACCTATCATTGCGTCGATCCGGGGACACACTGTATGTAAGTAATTTTAAATATTTTTGTTTAAATTTATCAGAACTAAAATTAAATGAGATGAAGCCAATTTACCAATACTGCACGTGCATACTAAAATATATATGTCACAATGTACTGTATATTTGCTTTTAAATTGTCAAAATTGTTAACATTATTAAAAAAGTTTTCTAAGTCTTTTAAACTTGCGCAGGCTTCAGATAAGCTTGATATTTTCGACACTGGAGCAAGTTCAGGTTCCTCTTCCTCTGCATCAGAGTTGGGAGTGGTTTCATCCGTTTCTTGGATCTCGTCAATTCTGCATTTTCTATTGGTAAATCGTTATCAATAGAGCCGAATTGTTTTAAGTTCACAAATGTGTCCTTAATATTAGGAAACAGTTCTTTGAGCGCAATTTTATCTTCTTCGAAGTCGTCAACACTATCTGTCTTACACATAAATCCGGCTTTCATAAAGCATTTTTTTATTGTCACAGGGGACAAATTGCGTCAGACCACCGAAACCCATATCAAGGCGTTGGTTATGGTAATATTATTTTCGATTTCTTGAAGAGGACAACCACTGTGTGTTAATGTTAAAAGCATCTTAATAAGGTAGCTTCTGTAAGAGCATTTTAAAATTCTGAATAATGCCTTGGTCCAAAGGTTGGCAATGTGAGGTAGTATTTGGTGGGAAAAAAATAAGTTCCAGTATAATTTTGGGATGAGACATTGCATTATCCAGAAATAGTACCACTCTTCTATCCTGCTTTTCATCTTGGTATCAAATGTGTAAGGCCATGTTGCCATGATGTTAACTTGTTGATATGTGCGGTGCGCCCTTAAAACATCGAGGATTTTGGCTTTTGCCAATTATAAGTGGTTCTTTCTTCTTACCTTCCATATTTGCCCAGAACAGAGTTGTAAATAGTGTTTTTTTCCAGTACCCTTGTCAGCTTTCAATTCATATGCTTTTGTTGGCAATGCACGATAGCAGAGATCTGTCTCATCTGCATTAAATTCGTTCCTGGGGGCATAATCCTTTAAAATGGTCAATATCCTTTCTTTTCAAGCAGTTACGTCTTCGATATTGATATCGGCTGACTGGCCACATATTTTCTTGAAAGTAATATCGTGCCGACGACGGAATTTTTCTAACCATTGATTTGATGCCTTGAAGTTATCTAGTCCTAGACATTGAGCAGATTCGAGGGCTTCTGCTTGAATTATGGACCCGGATATTGGTAAGTGCTTATTTTGCGCCTTACAAAACCAGTTAAAAACAACTTGGTCCACTGCCAGTCCTTCGGTTTTGGAAAATTGTCTTTTTTGTTCACCCTTGTCACCTTCTTGAAACAAATTTCTGACTTCTGCTTTATTTTGAAGCTACACTTTAGATTTTTTAGCCAGTTTCCTGGTACTTAAACCAGTTTTTTCACTTTCCTCGAATATTTTACCTCTTTCGGTTAAAGAAGGATGTTTTCTTTTCCCGCCATCTTCAAATATTCACGTTAGTCACAAAATACAAAATCTGTTCAAAACAAAACTAATGTTATCAACCGATTTATCAGCTTTTAAAGCAAAGTGAATAAATTCGCCTGCAATAAAGTAATTAATGTATGTATGTACCTATTTCTTAAGAATTGTCGGGTCGTGTTTTACTGCCCCTAATGGAGGGTGTTTTTAGCATTAATGTTTACTAAAAATTCTGATCATGAGTGCCCGCGGTCGTTTAATAGATGGGTCGTTAAAAAGGAGTATAAAATAAATGGGATTTCCATTTTTAAACATGAGGAATTCATTATCGATCGTTTAACCCAGGGATGCACAGACTTATAGGGAACAGGGGCCACTCGGGAAAAATATAAGCGAAGGACGGGCCACTACAAGCAATACTTATTAACACAAAGTTTTTATTTTTAAATAGTATGAAATACAATGATAAAAATAAAAGAACCTTGTTGTAATTATGTAATTGTAAGGTAATCTAATCATTACAATGTAATATTCCATGTTTTATTATTTTGATGCATGACATTGCATTGAACTAACAAGTTTTTTAATATTTGGCTCCACATTACTTGTCGCCACACGTAAAATTGCTTCCAAATTTTCATTTGCCAGACGGTTTCGGTTTTCGTTTTGTTTAGTTTCATCACTGAAAACGTTCGTTCACAAATATACGTCGATCCAAATAAGCTAGCGCATTTCAATGCATTTATTCGCAACTCCTTATAAGCGTTTTTATCAACGCAACGGTAGAAGTTGAGTAAATTACCTTAATTAAATTTGTTTCGTAAACTATCATCATTTTGCATGTCTATTAATTCCAGCTGCATTGATTCCGGCGCATTTTCGGGTGAAATGTTGAATAGATTGCTGAAAGTGTCCAATAGAGGTTTAACTTTTTTGAAGTATACAAAACGATTTTGAAAAGCTTGTATCAAAATATCAATTTTTCAACATGAGCGAAATCAATTGATCTTCGCCTTGGAGTCGCATATTTAAGACATTCAAGTGATTTGTGATGTCTACAAGAAACGCTAAGTCACACAGCCAATCAGGGCTGTCGAGTTCGGGGACGTCATTTTTCTTTTCCGCCAGAAATAATTGGATTTCTCCAATCAAGTTAAGAAACCGCTGTAGTGTCAACCCATGACTTACTTCTGTGTAAAACAGGAGATCACCATATTCGCTTCCAATGTCCTCAAGAAATTGTTTGAATTGTCGGTGATTCAGACCTCGTGATTTTATAAAGTTTACAGTAGGTACTACAACTTTCATCACATTTTCAAATCCCAATAATTTTGAACAGAGGTCCTCTTGATGTATAATGCAATGAAACTGCATTATTTCCTTGCTATTTATGTTTTCAGTTTGTGATTATTTTTTTAACATAGTTACTATCCCAGATGTACTTCCAACCATTGAAGGTGCTCCGTCAGTCGTAATTCCAGATATTTTCGTTAAATCCAAATCCATTATGGAACATTTTTCCAGAAGAGCTTTGAGCATGTCACTCCCCTTGGTTTGACTTGTCAAAGAACTCATATCAATCAGTTCTTCACTCACTTCAAAATTTTGCGTTACACCTCGTAAAAATATAAAGAGTTGAGCAGTCGAACTTATATCTGTAGATTCGTCGAGTGCTATAGAAAAATACTCAAAACTTCTCGATTTCGTAGCTAATTGCTCTTCTATATTAGCTGCTAATGCGGTAATTCTTCTTTGAACAGTCATCCGATTTAACTTAATTTTTTCAAACTTCTTTACATTTTCCGGACAAATTATTTTTGCGGCGATATCTAAACATTGCTTAACAAACTCACTATCTTTAAAAGGCCGACAAGTTTTCGCTATTATTCGAGATATTTCAAAGCCAACTTGAGTAGCTGTTCGAGCATCTTGAATTGGTTTTGTAAACATAGCTTACTGGCCTATTAGTTTCCGTTGTAAAGTAGAAATTCTTTGCGTTCGATTTTCTCCAGTTAATTTGGTAAAACTAGGATGCTGGGTTTCATAGTGCCTTTTCACATTATATTCCTTTGGAATAGAAACACTACTCTTGCATATTAAACAGACAATTTCGTTATGCGATGAAATAAGAAAGTATTTTTCGGCCCAAATATCTTGAAACTGTCGATTTTCATCTTCAACCTTACGACTACGTTTCTTACTGGGGCCTGGTTTATCCATATCAAAATTGATACTATATTGTTACGTAGGTAGAAGCCAAGTTCGAACGACGAAATATTTACTCGTCACAGATTACAGATCTCAATCAGTATAACGTTCGCTTGTCCGTAGTTAAAACTTAACTGCCCCGGTAGCTGGCGATGCGTCGTATTTATACGAGTTACCAAACATCGAGAACCGTCCACTTTGTTCGGGGATACTACCGACGTGTTTCGCGAATCTTAAAGTAATCTAGTCGATGCGACAGATTTCTAGTCTCGTAACAATATGCTTAGACCGGAGCGCGGCGAGTAGAATACATTTAAAATTCGTTGGCAGGCCGCATAAATATCGCTTTTAAAATTTGTTGGCGGGCCGCGGTATGTGCATCCCTGGTTTAACCCATTAGTTACCCCAGTTTATATTCAACCAAAATGATATTTTTTTTTTGCATATGCTATCCTTCGTTCCACGCGGTTGTTTAACGCAGGTGGTCACTTTATAGAGGCGGTCGGAAATAGAGGTTTTACTGTAGTTATTGTTCTGCATAGTTTAACAAGTTTTTATTTTATTCTAGGTGGACAAAAGTAAAATAGTAGTACCGCAAGAGATCATAAGACTGTACGAAATGCAGAATGGACTGAAATTCGCCACATCGAATATTCCCAAGAAAGGGGCCTATCTCACCAGTGCGAACACTGTAAGAAGTTTTGTGCATATTGGTAGGTACTGTGCGATTTTTTTACTATTCATCATTTATCACTTTCACTCATGTACTCCCTTACAGTAGAAAAAGTTCTTTAACGTCATCGAGTGTTTAAGCTAGTTTGAAGCTAAAATAGCTATGATTATGATCCTTAGTAGAAATTACTTTAGATACGCGCGTATCCATAACCATCACAATAGATTTCTCTCAGCGTTTTTTTTTTTTTTTTTAATTATATTTGTTGTGTACCGTGGGATACATGGCTTAGTTAAACATAGGAAATCCCATGTAGTTTTTGAGGTGGCTAAATATTGGTTCCCCTGTACATTTTAGACAAAAATTGTATTATAGTTTTTTGGAGAGGCCGATATAATAAACCCATGTGCCAAGTTTGAATAAACTTTAATAAGCCAATCCTAACTTATTCAATTAAATGTGATGGTAATACAGCAAACACCAGCAAATAATTTCTATGACGCTATTGTCAAAAATTGACGTAAACTGGACATAACGAATAAAGGTTATTTCACATTAAAACACATTTTCTCGTTTCACCAATCCGGCAATCACACATCCAAAATAAAAGACACCATTATGTTTTTCTTACTAAGTTTTAATTTAACATAACATTAAGACTCTAGATTTTCACAAAAACATTAATTAATTAAATGTTCAAACAACCCTCCGTTAACAGCTGAACAATATCCTAACCCAGCTATACTCTAAGTGTGTTCCGCGGAACCCTAGGGTTCCGCGATACCTCTGTAGGGGTTCCTCAAGAATTTAGAAAAAAAATCAAAGCACCTCTCTCTGGTCGAACGTTTTGACTCCGCGGCCGCGCGTAGGTATATTTATTTATTTATTTGTATTTGTATAAACATGTGTTACAATAGCTGGTACAATATCTCATAAGTTTGGTATCAACATGTATACTTGTATACTTGTGAGCGCGCAGTCCCTTTGATAAAAGCCGCCTCTAAATTGTTTACAACGCAATTTTTATATTTGCTTTTTGGTTATCAAAGGCGCCGACTCGAGTATTTTCGAGAATATTCGAGATCGAGTCTAGGACTAAGTATAAAAGCGGCAATCGCGCGTCGCGCCTCGTCAGTCAGTTGACGATTAGCGTTCGGAGCGATAAGTTCCTACCTACCTACTTACAAGCTCGCTAGCGAGAAACTAGTGTTCATTGTTCTACTGCCTGCTGTATTCTGTTGTCTCAGTTTTATACATTTCTTCATTGTACTAAACTTAGTCTCTTATCTGCAGTAACGATTGTGCATTATTTAGACCCCACCATCCTGACGTGTAACATTATAAATAAAGAAGAATGGAACGTTGGCTTAAAGGTGTTAAACGTGTTGCAACAACATCTTCTAATGACGCTGAATGTTCAAAAGCAGTACGCGCGGAGAATATAGCAATCACCGATCCAGACGATGATGCCACGACGTCAAGCTCGACGGTTTCAAAGACGAAAAAAAGGAAGTATGATGAATCATATATCAGTTTCAGATTTGTTGATTCCAACGGCTCACCTCTCTGCATGCTATGTAGGAAACTGCTTCCTAATAGTTCCATGGCACCTGCCAAATTGCGCCGACATTTACAAACTGTACACCCCGAGTCTAAAGACAAGAATAAAGAATTTTTTGTTCGTAAAAAAGATCAGTTATTGGAAAGTCAAAAAAATATGATGCATGTAACAAAAACTATCAACGAAAAGGCCACGGAGGCATCATATTTAGTTAGCTATCGCATTGCACAAGCAGGTGAAGCGCACACTATCGCTGAGAATTTAATAAAGCCATGTGTATTAGACATAACAAAATGTATGCTCGATGAAAAATCTGCAAAGCATCTTTCTACTGTGCCGCTATCAAACGATACTGTTTCACGGCGAATCCATGATCTGGCAAGCTACGTCAAACAAGAACTAGTTACACGTCTACAAAAAACACGATTCGCCTTGCAAATGGACGAGTCAACTGATGTCGCTGGTTTGGCTATCTTGCTGGTTATCGTGAGATATCCATATGAAAGTTCTTTTGAAGAAGACATGCTTATGTGTTCACCGCTGCTCACAAACACTACCGGGGAAGAAATTTTTAATAAAATAAATATATTTTTTGAAGAAAATAATCTCAGTTGGAACAATTGCATTGGCATTTGTACAGATGGGGCCAAGGCGATGACAGGTAAAACAGCAGGAGCAGTGTCACGAATAAAAAATAAAGCGCCTAATTGTAGTTCCAGCCATTGTATTCTGCATAGACAAGCACTTGCGATGAAGCAAATGCCGTCAAATCTAAAATTAGTTATGGATGAAGCGGTAAAAATAATTAATTTTATCAAATCACGACCACTACAATCCCGATTGTTCTCATTATTGTGTGAAGATTATGGCAGCAAACATAAAACACTGCTGCTCCATACAGAAGTGCGATGGCTGTCTCGGGGTAAAACTTTAACAAGGCTATTTGAACTTAGAGCCGAGTTACAAATGTTTCTTTCAGCAGATACTTCTTTTAATTTGAAGGACCGTTTGTATGATAAAACTTGGTTGTTCCGATTGTCTTTTATGGCGGATATCTTTCAAAAACTGAACGAATTGAATTTATCATTGCAAGGTAAACAGACAACAGTGTTTCAGGCCAATAATAAAATAACTGCCTTCAAAAGAAAATTAGATTTTTGGATTATTTGCGTTGGTAAGAAAGAAATAGAAAGCTTTACGTCACTCAGTGAGTTTGTTAGCGATAACGACTTAAAAATGTTTCAAGATGATGTGTTTGAAGAATTGGTCCAATATCTCAGTTCGATGCGCGCATCTTTTGAAAAGTATTTTCCCGAAGAACAGAATACAAAAATGAAACTGAATTCATGGATTCATAATCCTTTTTTACCCAACTTGGAAAAGCCCGAAAGTATGTCAAACGAGATATATGAATCTCTTTTAGAAATGTCATCAGACACAAGTATGGAGTCACTGTTCAAAACGACGCCTCTCAACGATTTTTGGTGCAGAATCCGTGATGAATATCCAATGCTTGGCAAAATGGCTCTGAATATTCTTCTCCCGTTCCCAACAACATATTTGTGCGAAACAGGATTCTCAACCTATGCAGCCATGAAAACAAAATATCGCAATAGACTGGACGCCGAACCTGATATGAGACTTCAACTGTCTTCTATCAAACCTGATATCAACCAATTGATGAAAAATAAAAAACAGTTTCATACCTCCCATTAGTTAGATTTTTTCTTTTTTAATATCTTCTATTATTGTACTTGCCATGTGGTAAAGTAAGTAATAATTAGTGACTGTTACATTGTACTTTTATTATGCTTATTAATAAAGAATACACTTTTAAAAACTATTGTTTTATTGTAGGGTTCCATCAAGTATTTTGCTTCCCAAAAGGGTTCCGTCACCAAAAAAGTTTGAGAACCGCTGTCCTAACCGATCATAAAACTCATTTCTAACATTACTAAGTTAATATTGAGAAATTCTGTCATATTCTAACGAAATACAGTTTTTTAGCTGGTCTAGATTTTCAAATTTTAAATCTTTATAAATAAAACTTTTTAAGTGACCCCACAGAAAGGGGTCATTTGGCGAAAGGTCAGGAGACCTGGCTGGCCAAAGGATTAGATGCCGTGGGCCAATAATATTTCCGTTATAAATATTTTGCAAGTATTCCCTAACCATGAGAGAATTATGGGCAGGACGACCATCCATTTGATACCAGATCTCCTGATTTTCGCGTACAACTTCTAGTACGGGTTCAAGTCGATTTTGTAGTAAGTCCAAATAGGTTACTGCTGTAGGGTTGCCCTCTATAAAAAATGGTCCAATAATGTGATGTCCAACAATACCCGCCCAAATATTTATTTTTTGTGGATATTGCGTCCGAGTATGAACAAGACGATGTTCATTTTCTTGACTCCAATACCGGCAATTGTGAACATTTGGTTCATTGTTGAGGGTGAATGTCTGGTACATTCATCGGTAAAACAAATATTTCTAAAGAAATCCCTATTATTGTTTGCTGTTTCCATTACCTTAAACCAGAATACCATTTTCCGTTCTTCATCACCTTGCCGTAGCTCTTGATGTTTTTCATACTTGTAAGGAAAATATTTATTTTTTTTAAGTGCGCAACACTGTGGTTTGATGTTTTCTTACGGTTTGCCCCAGGGCCGCCGCTAAGGTGTTGGCCGCCCGTGTGCAACTCAATATTTGCCGCCCCCCTTCCCATCTAGATACTAATATTAAATGAAATGTATAAAAGTTGCATAGTTTAGTTACTTTTTTACATATGTATCGATAGTAATCAGTAAATAGGTAAATACTTACTCAAAATTTTAAAGTAATATCCAACATCCAACACAGTCAAATATAGGAAGTCTCCAAATTTAAATACAAACGTCCATTAAAATAAAATATAACTAATAACATAAAAAGTAATTAAAAACGAACTTTTCGGGCTTTCGTTTCGGAAAACTTTTTGACAATGTCTTTAGTATCCAATGTCGCACACACTTCATGTTCGATAGATAACATAGCTAAAGCAGAAAGTCTATTTTGCGTCATGGAGGATCGTAAATAGTTTTTAATAATTTAAAGTTTTGAGAACGACCGCTTACCCGTAGCTACAGTAACCGGTAGCGTTAGGAATATACGTAGGTACGATTATAGTTAAGTGTGGAAATGTTGATAGAAGATTATTTTTGTAAATTTATTTAAGAACATCACTAGGACTTTTTTCTGTGGTAAAAAATGGTTCAATAGCTTTAATTTCTTCATATAAATCGATTGCGCTAATGTCACTCTCTGAGCTGTTCATGTCTGTTAGGGATTGATGCATTTTCTCACAATTGATTTTAAGTTCGTCATCATCCTTAATTTTGGTTATACCATATATTACATTAAAACTATCTCTGTGTGTTGTTGTAGTAATTGGAATCGTTCTTCAATTGCCGTTATGGCAGCATCCAAAATCTTAAAGTAAAAATTTACTTTAAATGACAATTCAGGAGATAATATAGGTTCATCAGTTCCTTCATACTCAAAATGCCTTTTTTTTCTTCTAATTCGTTGGGCAGGTAAGCTGGGGAATGCCTCTTCAATGTTAGCTTTTGTAGCTATCTCTCTCGATTCGTTTAAAAAAACTTGAAAATGTTTATCAGAACGTTTGGTTATAAAATAATTTTTTAAATTATTAAGTGCATCAAGTGAAGATTTTATGTCAAATTTTGGACTCTGAAGGATTTTGCTAACCACATTTATTTTACTTAAAATATCTTGCCACATCACAACAGAGCACATGAATTTAAATTTAAAAATTTTATTTTTAAGTGATTTTGCTATGGTTCTAGTGTTCATATCCCTTTTGTTATCATTTTCCAATTCTTCCAAAGCATCGTATATTTCACCTATCTGAGTTTTTAGTGGTGTGATTGCATCGATCCGACTTTCCCATCGCGTTTCCGACAATGCTTTTAATGTCAACTTTGGAAGGTGCTTTAATAAAACATTCCATCTAATATTTGACGAAGAGAAAAAGACGTATAGTTCCTGAACAGTATTAAAAAATTCCACCGACTCAAAACTTATTTTTACTGCATCATAGACTGTCTACGTTTAATAATAATTGCTCTATTCAACGTACTGTTTAAACGTTTAAACCAGTTGCCGATGAATAGGTAACTAAAAATTAAAAGAAAAATGAGAATATTATTTTTCCTTCCGATCATAAGATTCAAAACTACAGTTCGGTCGCGTTCGGCGTATCATATTATAAACAAAAACATTTAAAAGCCGAAAGCCGCCCTAAATACAAAAGTGAAATTTATTGCTTTAATTTGCTTTACATTTGTTTACGAGAGCCGATGACGCGGCGCGGCGAGCAAAACGGCAGATTCGGCAGTTTCAAACAAAGAGGATAGGTTTCAAAGCTAGATACTTTAATAGTACATTATTTAACGAGCGTATAATATAGCCATTATACGCGAGTCAAATACTATACTTTATCTACGACTATTCAGTATTTAAGAAGTTAGAAAATGGATTCAGAGCAACACATTTTATTACAATAGGATTATTATTAATGGTATTTCTTAACTAAAAAATACAATTCAACGATGTTAACCATAATTAAACAAAATACAATTACTTATTTCTAATTTTTCATGAAATTTATTGTAAAATTAGAGCAATTATGAAAATGAATGGGAGCAGGAATATTACTTATATTCATATCGTTCTTATTAGTAATGGAAAAAGTTTCGGAGCTAACATTATTTACAGTGGTAGATGTAGATGGACATAATTTTGAGTTTATTTGTTTTAAAATTTTATTAGCAGCGTCTATTTTAGTTTTTTTTGATTCAGCAACATAACCTTCAGCTACGCAGGCCGATTTCCAACCTCCATGACGTTTTAGGGCTGTCATAGTTGCTCCTCCGTCAGCATATAATGTAGCTGAAGATCGGCGAAGACAATGGCCGGTATATTTTTCTGGGTTTATTAGTTGCAAGTATTCCGCTATCGTCTTACCCATCTGTCCAAATTTATTTATGCCAATTATTTGCTTTGTGCATTTGCCGTTTTGATAGTTTAAAAAGAAAGAATTTGGCACGTTTGATGGTCTAAGATCCGCATATTTTCTGACAATATTATAATAGTCTCCGGTAATCGTAAAATTCCTGGGAATTTTTGTTTTCGTCGTTGGAACAAGAACTTGCACACAGCCGTCATAATATTGTATGTGTTCTACCTTCATGTTATACAGCTCGTTGGAATGGCAAGCTCCCATTACCCCCATTATCAATGCAACCTATAAAAAATATTATATTTAGTTATTTTAGATAAAGGTGTTAAATCAAATGCATTATTACCTTTGTAGCTAGATATTTAACATCCGGTGCCTCTTCCATAAACTTGTTAATTTCTTCCCCAGTAAAAGCCTCTGCTTTTTTCGGCTGGTAACCTTCAGATTGCCTTTTCAGTAAAGCGCGTACTTTTCCATAAGGTTCAATATTTACATTATGTTTTAACATAAGGGTACTTTTTATCATGGAATAATTTGTCCACAAAGTGCTTGACTTGTATTTTTTTGACAATTCTTTAAAATATACTAGCACGGTATCTTCAGAAAAAGAATTTGTGTTGTTTTTTCGTCGCCAGTCTATAAAATTATCGTACGCTAGCGTATAGTTCTTGCGTGATTTTTCTGGTAGTAATTCCAGGGAAGCTGTATGCGCTGCAGCCCGAATTTCTGGAGGGGTACTTTGGATTTCGTTTTCGTCATCCGAAATCATGATATTTTACTTTGAAATCAACAACAAAATGTCACAGCGAAACTTAAATGACTGAGGAAAAAAATGATTCGTTTACTTGTCAATCGGTTGCTATGGTGATTAATACCATTCACGCCTGCTTAAACTAGATCTGGTGCGTTTTTATCGTAATTCAGGTAATATAACCTTCATTATACGTTCGTTAAATAATGTACTATTTAAATTAAAATATTAAAATATTATTGGGTTTTTCATATTTTACCAGCTATAAACACCCTAAAAGGTGTTATACAGCACCCGATCTATAAAAATTAAAAATTTATTGCGCTTGTAACGATTTACTTTGTGGGAATTTCCCAGTTACTGGCCTTTAATACATTGTAAACTTATATTACACTCTATACAAGAGTCCGTTAAAAAGTATCACAATCCTTCATAATATTGAAGTAACTGTAGGTACTAATATAAAATCGAAATTTTGTTTTTCTTCCTGTCCAAAGGCTTACCCAGGATTTTAAGCGGGAGGGTCGGGGGGGGGGGGACAGAATTTAAGATAAAGCTACTACTAAATTATTTTTGGTCCATGTCAAAAGTTCTCTTTTGTCTACTTTTCTAATATTTGTTAAAAATACATATGATGTATTATAATTTCTATACCAAATCTAAAATGAAACTGGCATCAGTCTAATGCCGTTTTAAACTTTATCTTTACTAGGTACAAGGGTAAGTACTTAAAGTACTAAGCTTTAAGTAGTTTTGTTTTCTTTTCAGCAAATCAGGCATTACTTTTTCAGCTGAAATATATTTTTTAACAATTTCATTCTCTATGTGCATTTATTTACATATTATAAAGCATAGCAGATACATTCTTCAACAAAGTACAGTAGGTAAATGAAACAGATTTTTACAAGTTATTATGATTACAATTTACAATGTTACGATTTAGACTACACACTAATACAAGATTAAAATTAATACAGTACAATGTGTGTACACAGAAGTTTTACAATAATCAATTTTGGCAACCTTATTCTACTTTACTCTAATTTTAGTTCTGTGTCACTAGTCGCTATCATATATAATCTAAACTTATCATTAAGGGTTGTACAGTAGTACTCATACATATATAAGAAGTTTCCACCTTAATTACATGTTGTAAACAGTTTTTTCAACTGTCTGCAGAAATGGTACTTACTATGTTTTTTATTAATTCTACTACATAGGTATGTATTATTTAATAAATAGTAAAAGAATACTACTTGGCATGTGGTAATCATAATATGATATATAAATATGTATGTTTGTGAGAACTTTGTTCTCTAGTCACTTGCTGAGACCTTATACAATAAGGATTAACCAAATTATGCTAAAGCAGCTATTCCCTGGGCTACATGTCCCAACGAGCGCTGAATTATATAGCAAAATTTGGCGTATTTTGACTAACACTGTTGTTCTACTTCTTACGTGGGACAAACAGGGAGGAAATTTAAAATCCGCATAAATGAACACTGTAGAGAGATAGTAAGAGCTTCTAATCTTGACTTATCCCCGTCTAAAATCAAGTCCAACGTTTCTAGGCATGCATCTACAAATTAACATAACTTTAATCCAGATACAAACACTAAATTTCTTCACTTTTGTAATTAAAGTAATAAATTAGACCTACTTGAAATAATGGTAAATAAACAAAATAATAAAGAACCCAAACATAGACTGTGTACCTAAATGACCAAATTATTCATAGCAGTACTAATTTTTTCAATGCTTTGAACCTTGACATATTATAAGCACAATATAGTCCCTCTTACATAATACATACCTCTTACTATCTCTAAAATACTTTTTAGCTGCCCTTTGCAAATTTGATTGTATCCACCTATTAATTTTAAGTTTGAAAGTTCTTCATCATTCTCCAATGTTCTTTTATATTAATTTAAAAATCTATATTTCCCATAGTTACTGTGCCAGTTAGGTTTAGTGTTATCACCAGCCCTGAAAAGTGTATTTTTGGTTTAGTGCAGTGCTTCATCACCCTCCGACAGACATTTACAACCCCCTTTTACCATAACATAACCAAATAATTTGATCTTTTTTGACATATGTCTATTTTCTGTCAATTTTTAAGTACTGTATACGTCCAGTGATGACAAATACCATTGATTAATCTATCCGGTATATATTTTTAAACTTAATATCGAGTTGGTTAAAATCCTATACTTTCATTTCAATAATTATTTTTGTATTTTAATATTTCTAATATTTGAACTTGGTTATGTGTCGTTTAAGTCATTTTTCTTCTTAAAGTAACCTTACTTCAGCCTCCACGTTGCGACAGTTTCGCGGTAGTGGCTGAGAACAAGTTTTACTTTTTTAATAACATAATTTTTTAACACTATTAAATAATTATTACTTTCCATAAATTTTAAAAAGTATGGGGCATAGCCCCATATTACCACATCAGCTAACTGGGCATGGTTTTGCTGAAATAAAACAATTATTTTATTTTATTTAATTTTTTTACATCAAATTTAATTTAAAACTAACAATTAAAACATTTTAAAAAAATTTCTATTTCATATGGTTTAAACGATTCCATTGTCTTTCTTAAAGTGTTTCTTCTTTGATCTGAAAATCCGAATTTAACCAGAACTTCACTCGTCATATCTAAAGATGATTAAACATCTCACATACCAAGTCTTCAACCTTTAAAGTTACCATGAGTTGTACTCATTAATTTGAGACAACGTTTTTTCTACTAAATCCGATGTTAGGTAAGTCCTTAAACTTTATTTTATATTTATTGCTCGTTCCAACTTTGTACTTTCTTTGTAGTATCCCCTGATGATGAGTGCTTAAGCGCTCGAAACATGTAGGGAACCTTTTTATTCACCATCATCATTATTAAACTGTGGAGAAAGAATGCATTGTTTTATTTACTTAACACTGTTAGTCAAAATACGTTAAATTTTGCTCTACATATAATTCAGCGGTCGTTGGGGCATGTAGCCCAGAGAATAGCTCTTTTAGCATAATTTGGTTAATCCTTATTGTATAAGGTCTCAGCAAGTGGCTAAAGAACAAAGTTCTCACAAATATACATATTTATTTGTCATATTATGTATTATTTAATGTGGGGGAAGTATTATTCCTTCTAATCTTCGTTTTTACTTCGTACCATATTAATTCGATTGGATTAAATACACAATAGTAGGGGGGAAGACGCAATACTGTATACCCATTTTCTGTTGCAAGTTTATCATTAATCTTTTTTAGAAATTTAATAATTTATCATCAAAAAAGTAGCGTTTATTGAATACTTGCAACTTTTTATAGAAAATTCTTAAATATTCATAATTTTAAATACTTTTAAATAAATTTATTAATAAGTTTATTGAAAAATAACATATTAACATGTTTATTATATTATAACTATTTAAAATAAAGTTAATATTATTATTATATTATTAAATAATAAAAATATCATACACGTATTCTTTATTAATTTTACAAGCCTGTAATAATTCTAAAATATATCGTTTTCTTCAAAATATATACTCGTATTAGGTACTATTTATAATAAAACTTTGGATTTCTGTTTGGAATACTGTTGAAAATGGAAACATTTTTATTTGACGACTGTGGTAACTAGCATTGTCCATTACAATAATGCCATTTTTGGGTATATTTTAAAGAAGTCGATGTTTAAACCAATCTACAAAAAATTGTGCGTTAGTGTCTTGGTGGTAATCTAGAGAAGAATCTCCTATGTTTTTACCTGAAAGCAACTAACAGTTCGGAACAAACCCATTTTGTGAACCTGCGTGTATTATTGTTATTCTTTTGCCTTTATTTTAAGGAGCCTTAGTTTGACATTCTTTTGAAAAATCATTCCGTATTTTTTTGCAGTATCTTGTATGTCGAACCAGGTTTCGTCAAGGTAGATAATTGGTCGATTTTCTGCTCAATATAGTATAATACTCGTTAAATATTGATGACGCCATTCCCGTAAACCGTGAGATTCCATTAAGCTTTGTCTTTTATCAATTTTGTGATATTTAGGCAACATTTTTCTTAGGCTTGAAATGCTACAAGAAATGTTTGTTTCGTCGTTGGTAAGCCTCATTTTTGGGGATACCAGGATAGATACAGATTGTTCTTCACATATTTGATAAATTTTCCTTCTTAATAAGTCCAATCATAGGAAGATAAATTCTTTCTTCTGAAATTGCCACTACAAGATAACCCACTCTCAGGACAAGCCCATGGATGCCACATTTTAACAAAAAATATCACGCGCCGTTAAACCAAACAATAATATAACAAGATTCACTCGTCGGAAAACCAATGACAACTAAAATTATTCGAAATCGATTTACTTGAAATGGTATTGCAATGCAGATAATTTGTCCTCCGGTTCTGCCTAGGAAGATGTACATTTGGGGCATTTCATGGCCAGAGAGATATTTGGGGTTTTATGGCAGTTAAAAGATCAACGGTATAATGCAAACTATTACTATACCGGGTGCGGCTTACTATAACGTCATAGTTAGGAATACCGCTAAAAAAAATAAGAATGTTTGCCTGTGGTTAGACTATGGTTAGTTGTGGTAAGGTCGAGGAAAAATCATTTCCAATATAACCATATCAAGATTTCTTCAGTGGTTTCATATACAGAGAGGCAAAAAAGTCGCGCATAGTGCCTGTAATTTTGAATTACCTCGTATACGAAAACGTGACCTTTATGAAAGTTGTTCAGTAAATTATTCTCTACTTTTCTACCTCCATGAATTTTTTCTGCCATTTCTGGTTTGGTTGCCATAGAGACCAACTTACTTTTTTTAAATGGAACACCCTGCGTATGATTGCATATTTGGATTCTACTGGGAAAACTCTGAATTTCTTGTATTTCAAATTTTTATTTATTTAAAATTGTAACAAACTTTATAATAACAAAATAAACATCCTAGAAAATTGAACAACTTAACATCGGAATAATAAACAAGTGAAACCTTTTAGGTGGATCAGGTGTTCAAAATGACCACCATTTTCTGCAAAGCAGAGCTCCAGGCGATCCCTGAACCCGTCTACAACGTTTAAAAGGAAGTCCTCTGGAATGGCCCAAATTTCAGCAGTAATTCTGACTTTTAAAGAGTCTAGGTCATTTGGACGG
Source organism: Polydrusus tereticollis (assembly GCA_963920685.1). Classification (NCBI taxonomy): domain Eukaryota; kingdom Metazoa; phylum Arthropoda; class Insecta; order Coleoptera; family Curculionidae; genus Polydrusus; species Polydrusus tereticollis. The sequence continues at coordinate 94,516,971 of OY987331.1, forward strand.
TTAACCCACAAAAAGAAGTCGAGCGGGGTTAAGTCCGGGGATCGCGTTGTCTAAATTGTTCGCTAATGTATTGTCTAATATTTGCCGCATATTGCGCAGGTGCTTCATCTTGCTGGAACCATACTTGTTCGTTTATGCCATTATTTACATCCGGTAAAGCCATTCTGCAAAAAGGAATTAGGTGATTCCTGAGGAGGTCCAGATAGTTTTCGTCATTGAAATTACCCTCTATGAAAAAGGTCCCACAATATGTCTACCAACTATGCCCGCCCAAGCATTTACTTTTTCGGGCCTCTGAGCATGGCCTTCCTGGAACCAGTGAGTATTCTGAGCAGACCAATAACGATAATAATTGTGTCTATTAACAATTCCATTTAAATGGAAAGTAGCTTCATCCGAGAAAATGATATTTGTTGCGAAGTTATTATCGTTATTGCATCTTTCCATCATCAGCTCACAAAATTCAGCTCTTGTATCAAAATCGTCCTCGTTTAACTCGTGCACCAACTTTATCTTGTAGGGATGCAACTTTTCGTGCTTAAACACATTTTTCACTGACTGATGAGGCACATTTAAATCCATTGCTATTGGCCTGGATGATTGTGATGGATTTCATGTATCGAGAGCATGATTTCCAAAGCCTTGTCTCCCGCGGTTGCTGTTTTAGGTCGACCTAATCTAGCGGCTTCCCTAACACTGCCTGTTTCCCGAAATTTCTTTATCACTCGACACACCATTGACTGATTTATTGGAGGCCTATTTAGATATAATTCATTGAAAAGTTGACAAACCTGATCTTGCGATCTCTTCGTATTTCGTAACCGGTCATTATTAAAATTTCAACTCGTTGTTTCTCATTCAGATGAACCATAGTGTAAACAAATTAAGAATTAGACAACTGAAAATTAAACAGGAATTCAAAATTGACACCTCTTAAGTCGCTGTTATGAAAACACCTTGACTGAACTGGTGGGTATAGGTAGGAATAATTATAATTAGGAGCTGTCATTATCTCCGAAACGCTTGCAGATGGGTGAAAATTTGAAATACAAAAAATTCAGAGTTTTCCCAGTAGAATCCAAATATGGAATCATATGCAGGGTGTTCCATTTAAAAAAAGTAAGGTAGTTACTATGGCAACCAAACCAGAAACGACAGAAAAGATTCATGCAGGTAAAAATGTGGGGAATAATTTACTGAACTACTTTCGTAAAGGCCACTTTTTCGTATACTAGGTAATTCAAAAGTTACAGGCATTATGCGGGACTTTTTTGCCACTCTGTGTATTGGATTTTTATTGGACATTTAAACCTATGTATAAAAAATATGAAAACATAATTGTTTGTTGCAAATTTATTTCCAAATGTACCCCAATTTATTTCCTCGCTATTTTATATATACATGGGCAATGTAGTCATTTTTTAAAAAAAATAATTGCCCCTCGCAGACACGTAAATAACATTTTTTTAATAAGAAAAAAGTAAGTGTTTATTAAATAATTAATACGAAAGGTTGTATAATGGATTTAAATAAACATATCTACGTCCCACTTTCGCTGCTAGCAGCTATCTTGTTTTTGGAACTACTACAGTGGCGTGTTTATCTGGCACAATGGTTTATTAAATTCCAATACCTTTAAAAAATGCGATTCAATTACATCAAATTTCAAAGTTTTAATTAATACATTTAAATACCTTTAAAAATATTGTCCTTGAATTCTTCAATACAATTTTTATTTAATATAAGATTCTGTTTTTTCTACAAAGAATGGTGTTACTGAGGTTGATTATAGATTATTCAGATAGTTAGTTGTAAGAATAGGTTTAAGGTCACCACCTACCTCAACTAGCTCAAGCTCGTGGCCATTGTAGTTCGGGGTGGATCTTTAAGAAGAATAAGAATTCGAGCGCCATTCGCACAGTGTCCTTTACTCCTAACTTCTAACAACAACACCAAATTCCTGTGAGTGAAACAATGGGGTTCACATACAGTGCCAAAACAAAACACAAAATTGAATACTTTAAAGTTATTTAATTAGGGAAAAAGGGGTTAAAGGTGGTTTTAAATTACAAACAACAATAATACTTATAGTCCAATAAGCAAATGGACAGAGCTGTAGGATCTCCAAGCAATTGTGGCCCCTAATTGATACCAGGAGGATCGCAGCGTTATTACGACACAGTCGGAAAAACCTGAGAAATATCACTGCTGTGGTTACCGGACACTGTCTTTTTGGTAGATATGCCGAACGTATGCAAAAACGACTTCTGCAGAAGTTGCAGAGACGAAGAAGAGGAGAAAAGTACCTATTCAACATTTCTTGTGTGAACGCGCTGGTCTTGCAAGAAGAAGGTTTAATGCCTTGGGCGAACCATCCTTTAATAATCTGGAGGAAGTAAGCAGCTTACAACTGTGTCGACTTACTAGTTTTATTAACAGTAGTGGCTGGCTCGGGTGAGCTGCCAGGATTTTTCTACGCCGTACTTCGCACTAGCCATCAGGGAGCTGATGCTGATAGGTTCCGCAGAACATGTGTGGTAACACAACGGTTCTTATAGGACTACCTGAGACTATCTGAATAGACCTAACCTAACCTATAGTCCAGTTGATTTACCAAATCAGACAAAAAGGTGAATGTATAAGTTTTGCTAGTATTAAGACTCATTAATACAGGGCAAGAGTTACAACACCTTGACACATCGCTTTATGCATCTGAATGACTTTGATTAATACGCAAATTACTTAAAATGTTGAATATTATTGGAAAACAATGTTAAATTATGATATACAAAATGCAAGGCTTTGATTAGAACTAAAATATGATATTACCTAATTTAGGTAGGTACAAAGGAAAAACACATTTGGCCGTAAAACATAATAAAATCACTACGATATTTCTACTTAAATTAAAATGAAATGCTACTTATTAGTAGGGTCCTCCTGTAGGCGGCAGGTTCCCTTAAGGGATGGCCCCTTGTTACTGCTCAGCAAGGTTGGCAAATAGTAATATTGGCCCTCAAATAGGCCTGACAAACGTTCCAAGAATCGGCCGGAAACCCGAGGGTCAGTAAGGGCGTTTTCACACACACCGGTAAAACCTAGCCGGTGACGGCGTTCACACCGAGCCGATCAGTTGCCTCATTTCACACATTCCGGCAATGTCCGGCATTAACAGTTTGGCTGTCGTGAAAGAAAGGTGTGCGCTACTTACAACCGACGTTATCTCCTTGGGTTGTTGTATTTTCGAAGGAAAAATCAAAAAAGAAAAACCCAAAGGCAATTCTGGGTACATCCCTTGTTATCTGTCAGATTCTTGGAAGGCAGTTTTACACGCTTTTTGAAAAACTTACACAGAACAACAAAAATTCTTTAATTACTTTCGTATGAGTATATCAACTCTTGACTTCCTGGTAGAAAGACTAGGAGACAGTATTAAGCACCAGGACACTCCAATGAGAGCATATTATTATGTTCCCCCAAAAGAAATGATAAAAACAAATGCGAAAGTTCTCCGGCACCGACAAATCCTGACTTGCGTGGACATGTTTGCATAAACCAACATTGAAATCGGTATATCGGAGATCGGTCGAGCCTCCGTTTTGTCGAGTTCATCGCCGACTGCGTTTACCGGTGCCTGCTGCCGGACCGGGATATGTTTGAAAGAGTTTTTTTAATTACATTGCAACAGGTGCCGAGGCCGTCACCGGCTCCGGTTTTGCCGGTGTGTGTGAAAACGCCCTAAGCCGGCGAGTTGGAAAACGACACACCATGTGGAAGAGGAAGGATGGTTCTGGTCTGAAAAAAATGAATGAAGTTTCAGGTTATGCTGGAAAAATATCTTAAAAATATTGATAATCCATGAAAATATACGTTGTGAACTTATCCTATCTGTGCCTCAGACAAGATCTGGTGTGGAAAACATAGAGATGCGGAAGGATTTCCCGAATTTTTCCACAAGGCTAATGGTCTGACTAGTCGTCAGAATTTTATTCGATCGAATAACACCGATAACAGTTTTCACGAGCAGTTAAATCCGTAGCTATTATCCTACGAATACAACGTTGCCAATATCAAAGTGTTTTAATGTCTAGATATTTTGCCTAAAATACCTCTGTCTCTCTCTCTCTCTCTACTAACTTTAAACAATTTCTTTACACACTTTTGAAATTAACCTAACCTGTACTGACATGTAATTAGCGATATTATACTGCGATGTATAGAGTTTCCTAAAATGAGTTTAACCGTTTATGTATACACGTTTAAAGTATAATACTTTTATTATTCAAATGATTTTTAAATTGAAGTTGCTATATTTATATAAAGTTATGAACCCAATACTCCAAAAATTCCTCGTCCTCAATATGGCATAGTTTTATAACTATTAGTCAATTTATTGCCAATTTTAAATTTTATTCCTTTTTACAAAATAAAATTACACTGTAAACATTGGTATCCTAAATAACTATTAAAAATAATGTAATATTTTCAACTCAGTTATGATATTACAATTCCAAAATTTGTTTGCAATATACATTATATCTGTCTCCTTGTTAGAAAAGTTTCAGCACGTCATTGCCATCAAATACTCAGCTGGTAGCAAGATTAACAAAGATACAAGTAGGGCGGGGCATTGAAGGCTTGACCTGATCACAAACACCTGATTTCAGTAGCGGAACCATGAAATATTATTAAGTTTAATTTCTAAACTAACCGGAACTTAGCTCAAAATAATTATTTCTTATGAAGTAATATGACTTAGTTATCTGTCCTTTCTTAAAATATTCAGAATAGAGTACCTACTTACCTGTATTTATACTTTAAAACGTTAGCCGCGAAAGAAATTTAAAAAATCCTATTTATTTTAATTGATTCCAGAAATTTGAGGAATACCTAATTTTTGATTTTTTCAAAACAATTTATCCAACGATGTGTCAAATTCCCTATTTGCCCCCCCACGGCCATATTGAATTCGTTCCACAGAACTCAAAAACGTTCATCGAACATTTCATTATGGCCGTAGAATACAAATATGTGGCCAATATAAGCGAATTCAATGTTTAGTTTACAGTCGAGTTCTGTGTGCTTCAAGAGCCTAAAAATCGATAAGTCGCTAAATTGATCAAATTGTTAGTTAGAGCGTTTGGTCCACTTTCTAATGGTCCGTAAGCGCATCTCCCTAGTCTAATGGTTTTTATGTATCTGTTGAAAACTGTTTCTTCTATCGGAAAATGTTGTTTTTTTTGCTATGTAGTCTAAGTGTTAAATTCTGAAACAATATGCCTACGACTTGTCTAGTTGTCGGCATTAGAAGTCGCCCCTACAGGGCTATTCGTAGGTTTTATCATGTACCTACCATCTTAAACTATAACTTTTTAACACACCACGAGGCTAGCACTATGGAAGTTTATTTCATTTTCATATAATTTTCTATTTTCTTTAAATACGACCTAACTTTTCGACCAAAATAAAGAACTAACTTTGCACTCACTTTAATAACAAATCCTGCCTCAAAAGACTTATAGGATTGTAGACTAGTTCTTCCTTGGTGTAATAATTTTGGTAAAGGACTAAATACAAAACAATATCCATATTAACCACTGGTGGCACCCCCTCGCTAGAAAAATTCAATTCACTGTCCTCAAGTGTAAAAGGATCGCTGTTCTCAATAATGCTCACCTTCTGTAGGTGCCTAAAATTACGAAACACCTAATAATTAACATCCAATTTAAAAACACTTTTCAGTCAGTTTTAAACACTAAAGATTTTAAAACAAATACCATAAACACTTTCAAATTACCTTTTACCAACATCCCCAATAACATCATAATAAGTGTTAGAAAATATAAATAACAGAAAAAGACACATATTTAACAACAATTACTTAATAGAATACAGAACACCAACATCGCGGTTTACACGTCAAACTGACATAGGTACGCACAAAATAAAGGTTAGTTTTTCTAACGTTTGCCGTCGACGGCCATATTGGAAGCACGTTGTGATGAACCAATATGACCGTGGTGGGCAAATATCAGCTGGTTTGGATTGCCTAGTAGGTACTTTAATAAATATGTGTGAATACTTAGATCTTGTTGGGAACATTTATCCTATAATTATTAAGTTCTACCACAATTTAATTTCATTTAATTTTCACTCACAATTCTTTGTGAATGAAAAAATGAAAATACAGTGTTATTCTAAATACAATTGTTTTAAAACCCTACGATGTCGATTTAACCTGGTTTTAAATTTAAAACTTCTTTGTGAATTAGCCTATACAAATTTAAAATAAGATTTGCACAGGTAGACACATAAGGGCAAACAAATGAATTAGATATCTCCTAAATCTTTAAATAAAAGTCAATATGGTTTAGGTGGGCTTAATTATACCCAATATTTATTACTTTTTGTTTAAGTTGACTTTTGATTTACATAATTCTTTTCAGATTAGGTTTAACATTATGGCACCTGTTAATGCCATAATATAATCGACTAATAACTGTGTTTTATTGTCCGATTGTGGTTCTTAGTACCTACATAAGCAGCAAAATTTTTAAACGTATATATAAGAACATACCACTCTGGATAAAATTCAATACACAACTACTGCTTAATTAATTTAGGTCTTCGTCAGAATTTAGTAATAGTAAGATAGTAATAACAAATGACATTAGTAATCAAAATAGACCAAAAATGGCAGCAACAAAACGATATAATAAGGGAAACAATAGCAGAAATTTCAAAGACGTTTTGTCAAGTAACTATAAAAAATAAATAAATAGTTTGATACAAAACATGACATGGGCCAAGGAGTGATATTGAATTGGAAACCGATAAAAATGTTAACCGTCGAGACATAAATAGGAATAGTCTAGAACGAAATCAAAAAAAAAATAAGAAGCTATAGAAAAGAAAGTACTATTAAAACTATTGTACACAACAAGAGCATAAAAGTAATGAGACGCAAATTACCGAAGTTAAGAAGAGAGACTAACAATCTTCAAGATACAACTCGTAAAATAAAGGCAAAGAGGGAAAAACTACTACGTAATTTTATAGAAATTTATATACCAACAGGTATCTCCACACAAAAGACGAATATGAAGTTGTCGAATGGTCCCTACCTTATTTAATTTTTCTACCTATGCCATTGCCTTTGGCAGACGTAATAATTTCTTCAGCTGTTTTCATTATAGACCTAGACCAAAAACTGGCTAATCAATAATGATTGTTTTTGGAAAAAAAATTGTTGACTTCTAAAAAAAACTTTTCTATAATAATTTCTTCACGCTTTATTTTGGTTTCTAATAAATTCGTTTTTATACCGACAACTAGTAAGTAACAGTTTGAGAAGTGTGTGCTGCTGATTTTTAGAAATATATGCACCCCAGTTGCGTAAATAACCATTAATAATGAAAATAATTTGATGTTCTTCATCATTACTATACTCTCAACAATGAATACATCTTATCAACCAATGTTATTAAATATCTTGGAGTATATCTTACTCGATCCTTGAATTGGTCTGAACATGTGAATAAAACGGTGGCTAATGCTTACAGGGTGCTCAATTTTGTGATGCACCACTTTAAAAAGGCAAGCCGAGCCTCTCAAATTAAAGCTTCATAAAGCAATCTAACCTTGGTCAAACCATCCTTAGAGTACTGCTCATCCATATGGCATACTCTGAGAATCCAGTTGTCGATCTAAACCTATATTGCAAAGAAACTTACTGGAACACAAATATGATGAATTAAACGATGGATATTTAGTTTCAATTTGAGTGATCGCTTAAGGAATGTAGAAATTTGCAGAGGAACTGGAGTAAACATCATCGTTGAACCCTTTGCTAATGAAAATGAACTACACTCATGTGCAAGAAACAGTCATTACAAAATCTTGATTAAGTTTTAGGCTTGATAACTTTTTTATTTTTAGTCCGATTTGAGTGATTTTTTTATAGAATTGTAGGTACAACTATCGACTTTAACGTGTCTTTTACCAATCTTAAGTAAGGTTGGTTATTCCGCATATTATACAAGGATAATCGAAATGTTGTTTTTTTCTCTACTTCTAAAACACCCTGTGGAATAACCAAGTAACAAAATTATTTTAAAATATAAGTTCTCATTTAGGGTCATCTATTCTTTACATTTTGTTTTTTGGTTCATGTCAATACATGCATTCAGTCTCACACAAATGCAAAATGATCTTGGTTATCAATAATTTAAATTTTTCCGTAATTTCATTATTGTTGGAACGAAAATAAAATGTTTGATCTGCCAAGATAAACAAAAGATTATCAGATCGCAGAAAAAACTATTGTACTAATCAATATTTAATTACAAATTAATTTAGGAACAAGCTTGTATAAGATTAAAAAAATACATGATGATTCTCGGAAAACAAACTTAATAACCACCAATTAAATTGAACTTAAATATGCGTCAATACTTTGTATTGTCTTCTCTAGCCCTAATTACTGCCTGGACACGTCGGTTCATACTATCGATGAGCCCGCGAATGTTGCCTTGCGGAATATTCCTCCATTCTTCCTGAAGTGCCGCACGGAGGTCGTTTAAGGTCGCTGGTACCACTACTCGACTTCTAACGCATCTTCCGAGCATGTCCCACACATGCTCTATAGGGTTTAAATCTGGAGAACATGCGGTCCAGTTCATTTTCTCAATCTCAACTTCTACCAAATATTCAGTGACGCACCTTGCGGAATGTGGTCGGGCATTATCTTGCATTAAGATAAAGCCGTCGTCAATAAATGGAGCAAAAGGAACTACATAATTTTCGATAACCTCCTCAATATACCTCTGTGCGGTCAGCGATCCTCTATCAATAAATACTAACTCAGTACAGGCCTCACGTGATATTCCTGCCCAAACCACATGTTCACGAGCAAATTGTAATCTTGCTGCTCTATGACGTGGGAGTAATCTAGGGCCTGTTGCTGGTCGGCAAGGCTTTAAACAAACCAACATTCTGTAATCTTCGACGAACGGTCCAAGAACTGACATTTTTACCCCGAACTTCTCTTAGTTGATTTTTCGCCTGTACTGAAGTCAACCGGCGATTGCGAAGGGTTTTAAGAACAAGAAACCTGTCATCAATTGTTGTAGTCTTGCGTTGCGTACCACTACCCGCCCTTCGTGTATTTCTGCCTGTTTCCCTAAAGCGTTTAACTACTCTTTCGATGGTGGAGCGGCTGGTATTAAGTACTCTGGCCACATACCCACAATTTCGCCCGTCATCCACTAAAGCTACAGCTTTTGCACAATTTTTAGCACTTAAAACCATTGCAAATACACAAATTTACTGTCAAACTGACAATAAAGTTTCTAACAGCGAAAGACACAGCCACCTTGCAAAAAAAATTCTGAATTTATATTGGATTCGAAATCATGTAAAAAATTAAATTATTGATAACCAAGATCATTTTGCATTTGTGTGAGACTGAATTCATGTATTGAGATGAGCCAAGGAACAAAATGTAAAGAATATATGACTAAATAAAAACTGGTATTTTAAAATAATTTTGCTACTTGGTTATTCCACAGGGTGTTTTGAAATTATAAAAAAAAACAACATTTCGTTTATCCTTGTATAATATGCGGAATAACCAAGGTTGCTTAAGATTGGCAAAGGATACGCTAAAGTCGATAGTTGTACCTACATTTCTATAAAAAAATAACTCAAATCGGTCTAAAAATAAAAAAGTTATCAAGCCGAAAACTTAATCAAAATTTTGAAATGACCGCTTTCTGTGCACATGAGTGTAGATATACACATGGACGAAGAAGCTCCTTGGAAGAAAACCAAGAGCTGATAAACGCAGCTATGGTAAACATCATACTCAATCCGAAAACAATCTTATTTAACTACATTGCAGTCTAATACTAGAGAGAACTGGTGACGCTTGGAGATGGAGGAGCCCTAATTCCAAGAGTATATAGGTGGGCTGGCTGATAATGATAACAACAAAGATAATTAAAGTAAGACATTATGAACTCAAACTTTTAACGTTGGTGAAAACCAAACTATTGTAAAAGAATTATTATTGACGCGAGGACCTGCAAGTAAAAGATTAAGTGAAAATTGCATGTGACGGTCGGTATTAACAACCATAGCAAATTCGAATTTCGTAGTAGGAACCATCATTTTACCTTAGTAATTAGAGATTCCTTTAATCCCCATTAACCCTGAAAAGGTATTCTAAAAGAAAGCGTTGGTAGTATAATCACGTTTGAAACGACAGGTAGCTTTAGTGTAATTTGTAAAGTAATTGCCCATCCGCATTCGAAACCAATATAGTCCTAAATCAAGATTAGATATTTTCATTGTTAATACTAATTAGTTGTTTATTTCTTTCTCAGCTATGTAAAAACAGGGCTTCTCAAAATGCGCTGTGATAATTTCGATGTTCTATGAGGACTTTTTAGTTTAAGTTAATTTTGTACGAATCTAATTTCGTAATATAGAGGGTGTACGGAAAATACGTGTACAACGTTTGACGACAGACTCCTGACGTCAAAATAGGTAGATCTAAGCCGACTTAGTTATATCCAAAATTGTCTCGTTTAGCCGATCAAGGGCGTCAAAAATTTGTAAAAATATTTCTTTTTCCTAAATTACGTGAAAACCTGCTAATCCATTTTAATGCTTTTTAGTGTGTAGACTAATACTATAAAATGACGTTTTCTAGTAATATAGTCACCGTAAATAAGTGGAAGTGTTATAAAACGGCCCCGAGTCCCCGGCGTCCCTTTAATGGGACAGGGGTGCGAAGAATCCCCGGGTGGAATAGGAATAAGAATAAAAACACAACATTGAACCGAATAGCGACATGGAATATCAGAACTCTCTACAAAGCTGGGAAGATAACAAACGTCGCTCTAGAGATGCACAGAATGGACATAGAGGTCCCGGGTCTTAGTGAGGTGAGGTGGCCAAACGCAGGACAATGCAAACATGACTCTGTGCTATATTACTCAGGATGTAACAACGGAGAACACAGGCATGGTGTAGGCATTATGATCAAAAAGGAGCTTCAACAACACGTCACTAACTTCATACCCTTCAATGAGAGAATGATGTTGATTCAAATATGCACCAGCCCAATAAATACAAACCTTATACAAATATACGCTCCTACAGCCGAGAGCGATGAACAAACTGTAGAAAAGTTCTACTCGGACTTGGACGAACTAAGCAAAAACCTGAAGAAACACGAACTCAACATAATCATGGGAGACTTTAACGCCAAGGTCGGTAAGGGCCGAGTTGGCAATGTAGTGGGGGATTTTGGACTGGGAGATAGAAATGAAAGGGGCGACAGACTCATACAGTGCTGCCAGGAAAAAGAGTTGGTCATCACAAACACCTTTTATGAACTGCCCCCTCGGCGACTTTACACCTGGACATCACCTGGCGATAATAAAAACAACCTTATTAGAAATCAAATAGATTTTATATGTGTTAACAGGCGGTTTAGAAACAGCATAAAGAGTGTAAAAACCTATCCAAGTGCGGACAGTGATACTGACCACAACTTGCTGTTAGCCAATGTAAAAATGAGATTGAGGAAACTGCGAAAATCGATAAGACCAAAGAAAGTAAACTTGGAAAATCTCAAAAAAGAGCCATATCAAATACAGTTCAACGAATTAATTGCGAGGGATTTATCCGAGGCATCAACAACAAATATAAATACTGCCTGGAACAAGGTTAAAACAACAATGCTGAAGGTGGGGGAGCAAGTCGTGGGCAGAAGGGATCAAACATCGAAAAAACCATGGATGAACCAGGATATCATTAACCTTATGGAAGAAAGACGTAAACACAAAAACACCAACAAAGAAAAATACAAACAATTAAAAAGACAAATAGAACATGACATAAGGAGGGCCAAAGAAGAGTGGATGGAAAAAACTGCAGTGAAATGGAGGAACTAAATAACAAGCACGATACCTTTAATATGCATAAAAAATTAAAAGAACTTACAGGGCATACGAGAAAAAAAATACCAATGATCACAAGAAACATATATGGAGACATTCAGCTGACGGAGGAAGATAAAAAGCGAACCTGGGAAGAATACGTGACAAACCTGTTTGCGGCGGACCGAGAGGATTCATGGGAAGAAGATGGCCGGGAGGACCATTTAGCTATTCTTAAATCGGAAGTGGAATACGCGATTAAGACAGCAAAAAACAACAAAGCTGTAGGACCCGACAACATTCCGATAGAAATGTGGAAAGCATTGGATGGCAGAAACTTGAACAGCCTTACAGAATTTTTAAATAGAATATATAAAACAAGGGATATTCCAGAAGAGTGGCTTAAATCAGTGTTTATTCCGCTACCTAAAAAAAACAATCCCAAGTCATGTGACGAATATAGGATGATCAGCCTGATGAGTCACACTTTAAAAATCCTCCTAAAAATTGTCCAACAGAGAATATATCGCAAATGTGAAGAACAACTAGATGAGATGCAGTTTGGCTTCAGAGAGGGATTAGGAACTAGAGAGGCTCTCTTTGCTCTAAAAGTAATGCTACAGAAGTGTAGAGAATATAATAAAAATGTATTCGTCTGTTTCATTGACTTCCAGAAGGCCTTTGATAAAGTCCAACACGACAAACTTATCGACAACCTAAAAAGTATTAATCCGTATAATAAAGAGGCTATATTTTAACCAAACAGCAGTAGTGAGGGTTGAAGATATGGAGACGGACGAAATAAGAATCCAGAAAGGCGTCCGACAAGGCTGCGTCCTCTCCCCACAACTGTTTAACTTGTACTCCCAATTTGTGTTTCGTAGGGCGCTGGAGGAAAGGCGAGAAGGGGTGAATATTGGGGGGACACTGATTAATAATCTTAGATTCGCAGACGATACTGCAATAATGGCGGAGAGTGCAGAAGACCTGCAAACCCTACTGGAGCGAGTTAACCGAGCATGTGAAGAAGTAGGACTTAGCATTAATATAGAAAAAACAAAATTCATGGTAATAAGTAAAAACTCTAATATTCACCCTGTTATCACACTAAATGGAAAACAAGTAGAGCGGGTCCAAAAATACAAATACCTTGGAACAGTCATTAATGACCTACTAGATCCAGACGAAGAAATCAAGATCAGGATAGAAATGGCTCGAAAAACATTTGGTGCTTATTCTTCAATGTTAACCAATAGAAGTTTGTGCCTACAAATTAGACTAAGGTTCATGGAGTGTTATGTATGGTCGGTATTGCTATATGGGGTAGAAACCTGGACCTTAAAAGCCCAAACTGTCAAAAGGCTAGAATCGTTCGAGATGTGGATATTTAGATGCATGCTAAGGATATCCTGGACACATAGAATAACGAACGATGAAGTACTGAGGCGCATCGGACAGGAAAGGAAACTACTAAAAATTATCAAGATCCGTAAAACAGCATACATAGGTCATATTCTGCGCAACGACAAATATATACTGCTACAAAACATAATGCAGGGAAGAATAGAAGGAAAGAAAGGAATAGGAAGGAAGAAAAAATCCTGGCTTCGTAATGTAAGAGAGTGGACAAGAATGAATGTTGAAGAACTATTCCATGTGGCACGGGACAGAGACGCATTCAGAAATGTGGTCGCCAACCTTCAATGAGAAGACGGCATCGGAAGAAGAAGTTATAAAAGTGATATAATACGTCAACATTTCTCCTGATTTCTTTATATCAACGGCGTTATGACAACCCAGATATTTTTGTCGAGTAACTGGATGTTTTTGGAAGCTATTTTACCTCTTTAATGTTTTTCGTTGGATAAGCTGTTTTGCCAGAAAAAAAAATATTTACAATTACCTGCATACATCAATTATTAACATTAGTAATAAAATTAAAATCAAATTACCTGTAACAATACTTTTTTTTAGTATTTTTAGTGACCTTGTTGCTATGACATTTAATAATTTGACAATTATTGACAAATTGTCACCAGTCTATGAAATTGACTTAAAGTATACGATCAACATTCTTAAATTAAAAGTTCATTTTACCAATAAACATGGAAAATTATACAAACTCGGAGAAGATTGACATGCTCCTGGTATACGGGTTTTGTCAAGGATATGGGCGTCAGAGTGTTAGGATTTACATGAAGAGATTTCCTAACCGTCGAATACCAAACCACCAAACATTTGCCAATATAGAGCGTCATCTTCGGGAAACGGGCAGCCTTGAGAAGAAATTTGAAGGCAGGGGTCGTATGCGAACAACTCGAACTGTGGAAAAAGAAGAGAACATTCTGGAAAGAGTTGAAGAAGAACCAAGTACCAGTACCCGTCGCTTAGAACGTGAGTTACATATTCCTAAAACGACTGTCAATGATGTTTTAAAAGAATAGTTGTTACATCTATAATATCACGTGCAAAAAGTCCAGGAACTTTTACCGACTGATCCCCCCATGCGGCTTACATTTTGTCAAATTATTAGAAACAAAAGAATCCGTGATCCAAATTTTTGTAGAAAAATATTGTTTACTGACGAGGCGTGCTTTACAAGATCTGGAGGAACCAGTCTGCACAACGAATATATTTATTCCGATAAAAATCCACATGCCATTAAAGTTGCACATCATCAGCATCATTTTAAATCAAATATTTGGGCAGGTATTATTGATCGCTACCTTATTGGTCCTATTGTTATTCCTGACAGGTTAGATGGAAATATTTATTTAAATTTTTTGCAAGACACATTACCAATTCTTCTGGAAAATTTACCCCTTTTACTTCAGAGGGAAATGTGGTATATGCATGATGGTGCCCCGCCCCATTTTTCCGTTGCCGTTGGGTAATACTTACACCATCAATATCCCAACCGATGGATTGGATGGGGCAATGTTGCAACAGTAAAATGGCCACCACGTTCTCCGGAGTAAAATATGTGTGATTTCTTTTTGTGCGGCGCTATTGAAACAGAAGTTTACAAGACTCCGGTAAACACACGCCATGATTTATTGTCGCGGATTTTAAATGCAGACAACCATTTTAATAACCCCGAGACATTAAACAGGGTCCAATATAATTTTTTTAGGAGTGTTAATAAGTGTATTCAGCAAGATGCCGGTCATTTTATACATTTGCTTAAGTAATGTTTTCGTTTTACTTAGTTTTTTATAATATTTTTAATACATACTTCCAACTTTGTTGTACTTTGTTTTATTATTACTGTTAATAATTGATGTATGCAGGTAATTGTAAATATTTTTTTTCTGGCAAAACAGCTCATCCAACGAATAATATTGAAGAGGTAAAATAGCTTCCAAATACATCCAGTCAGTCGACAAAAGTATCTGGGTTGTCATAACGCCGCGTTAATATAAAAATCAGGAGAATTGTTGATATATTATATCACTTTTATAACACTTCCACTTATTTACAGCCGGTGACTATACTACTAGAAACCGTTATTTTATAGTATTAGTCTACATACTAAAAATCATTAAAATCGATTCGCAGGTTTTAACGTAATTTAGGAAAAAACAATATTTTTACAAATTTTTGACGCTCTTTACCGGCTAAACGAGACAATTTTGAATATAACTAAGTCGGCTTAGATCAACCTATTTTGACGTCAGGGGTCTGTCGTCAAACGTTGTACATGTATTTTGCGGACACCCTGTATATAGTGTATCCCAAACTCGATGGTACATTAGAAGATTCTAGAAAACGAATAAGAATATCGTGCTGAAATTTTGGAAATGGCGATAAGACAAAAATATTTGTGAAAATGCGGCGTTGCTAGTTCTACCTCTACCGGATACTAACTTCAGAATTTTATACGGACCCCCTGTAAGTTTTCTGGCATTTATCTTTCCAGTTAATTCATCATTTGAAATGAAGTTTAATAACAAATTAGTGTTCATTCTACATACTATCCATTTTTTTTTCCAATTTTCCGACACAAGACACAACCTAACCTTACAACAAAAACAAATACAAATGGCGGAATGGCCACGTAAACAACGAACCACATTAACTTAACCACTTTAAAATAGCGTCTTCATTGGTCGGAACGAACTTTCTGAACTCCGAACATAGAAATTGGTTATCTTGAACTATCCGGGAACTTTTCGGAGCTATCGAACTTTGCATGAACTGAGCTTAGAAATGGAACTGAGTGTTCCCTTTAGTTTAAATTAAACTCTTATTTCCAACTCCAACTAACCCTCAGCTTTGCGAACTTTTTGAGTTGATAGATCCAGCTTTACAACTGCAAACTTTTTAACATAATGCCATAGCACCCTGTACAATGATTTCGCTTTCACCAGGTGTAATGAAAACGATTTTAAACAATTATAAAAGTGCAAATTATAATTTTTACAATGTGTTAAATAAGGGAAGTATGGTCTATGTGCAGGGCCAGGTAGACAAACATAATTACTTTGCCCTTTGTGCTAATCGCCACAAAGCCACAACCTGGTGTAATTCAATTTCCCCACTACTTCTCATAGTTAATGAATTTTTCAAAATAAAAACTGCAATAGTTTATTCGTAAAAAACAATGATTGACGTATATTTTTTCTAAAATCAAATAAAAAAAAGAATGGAATTTACAAAAATGTGGTTTTTGATTTTGTAATTTATTTTTAAGTAAAGTAATATTTCAAGAATTTTGAATTGGGAAGACTCGAGGGGAGTAGGGGTGGTTCAGATTCGTAATACTACAGCAAGATCTCTCAATAGCGACCAAATATTGGTTGGTTAATAGAGAAAAATTAAGACAACTGGTCTGCATTTCAGAACTAAGATTAAATGAGATGAAGCCAATATACCAATATGTATTTACTGCACATACATACTAACATATACAGGGCTGCCCAGAAGTCCGGAATAAAATTAATATAGCCTTAACCTGTAACTTTTGGGGAAAATGCTCGGACACGTCAATTTAGTTTTATATATGCTCACATTTTTACGTTATTCGTTTGTTTTTTTTATAGACCTTTGGCAAAGATATGACGACATCGATCTTTTTTTTGAATGGAAACATACAGCTTGTGATACATCATTTGAAAGCTAATATCTCGTACAGATGCTCATAAATTTTGGCGCCATTTTGTCAAGCTATTTCAAAATGGCGACTGTTAATAGTTTTAAAAAAATCCCTATTTAAATAAGCTGAAATGATAAATCATTGATGTTTTTTTTTACCTCTCAAGGTAAGAAATCTTCATTGTTTCATTTTCTGACATTTTGTGACATTGTGAACTTGTAATAGTTATTTACGATATAAGTGTTGTAAAGATTCATATTACAACACGAGATGTTAAAGTTGTTAAACGAGGCGTCAGCCGAGCTTAATAAAACATCGAGTGTAGTAATATGAATTTACAACAAGAATATTGTACAAAATTTTATCTACTTTCATCTATGAATAAAAATATTTGGCAAAAGGCCTTTTTAAAAATAAAAATGCACCTGTAAAAATGCACCTGCTATTAAAAATCGTTTTGTAAGGGCATCTATTACAGCACTAGTGCTGTAATGGCATCTATTACAGCACTAGTGCTGTAATAGATGCCATTACAAAACGATTTACAGAACTGTAAAATTCATATTACTAAATGAAAGTAGATAAAATTAATTTAGGTATTTCGGAAGTATTATTTTACAATTTTCTAAACAAAAATGGTTTTGTCGGAAAGGCAGCGTATCGAAGTCTTGATATTGTTAGGATGTGGAGATAAAATAAGAAGTCAAAGTGAAGTGTGCACTTTATTTATTGCTAAATATCCGGAAAATCAAATTTTACAGGGCATTGTTAGTAAAATATTTCACAAATTTGATGAATATGGCACAGTAAAGGACTTGCCTAATAATGGACGGCCACGTGTTTTAGGCGACGATGAAAAATTGGATATTGCATTATCTCTGCAGGATAATCCGCATGTTTCAACAGTTTCATTGGCTCAAAATCATGATACATCTAGAGGTACTATTGGAAGATTTTTGAAAGCAGAAAAATACCACCTTTATAAAGTATGTCTTGTCCAAGAGCTTTTAGAAGATGACTATGATGGGCATTTGCAATTTTGCGAAGAAATGATGAGACGGTATGACGAGAATAATAGGTTTCCACTTTCTATTTAAACGGTGTGGTTAGCAGACATAATTATCGTTTCTGGAGTCAAGAAAATCCACGATGGATATTTGAAGCGCATACTCAGCGGCCCCAGAAAGTAACTGTATGGGCAGGTATCATTAATAACCGAATTTTAGGGCCATTCTTTTTGGAAGGAAACCTTACAGCTGAACGATACCTGGATTTCTTAACCTTCGAGTTGAGGCCTGCTCTAGCTTTAATTTTTCCCAACGAAGTAGATCCAGATATACCTAATAAAACAATTTGGTTTCAGCAAGATTGTGCTCCCCCGCATTTTGGTGTCAATGTGAGAAGATATTTAGATCAGATATTTCCAGGTCGCGGGATTGGACGAATGAATGGCCACCGAGATCCCCCGACTTAACGCCTCTAGACTATCTTCTTTGGGGATATTTAAAAGAAAAAGTTTACCAAAATAGGCCAAATAATATTGAAGATTTGAAAAACAAAATTAGATTGGAGACACATAACATACCGGCTAAAGCCATTCGAAATTCCGTCTACGGATTTTACCATCATCTGGGAGCATGCCAAGTAGAGGGTGGAGGATATTTCCAGCATTTGCCACATTAAACAACCTTTTTGTTGTGTTTTGTTTTGCTTCGTTACATTTGAATTTTTTTTTTGACAAAATAAATAACAAATAAACCATAACTATAAGTCACAATGTCACAAAATGTCAGAACGTGAAACAATGAAGATTTCTTACCTTGAAAGGTAAAAAAAACATCAATGATTTATCATTTCCGCTTATTTAAATGGGGATTTTTTTTTTTTAATTTTAACAGTCGCCATTTTGAAATAGCTTGACAGAATCGCGCCAAAATTTATGAGCATACTGTACGAGATATTAGCTTTCAAATGATATATCACAAGCTGTATGTTTTATTTAAAGAAAAGATCGATGTCGTCATATCTTTGACAAACGTCTATAAAAAAACAAACGAATAACGTCAAAATGTGAGCATAAAAACTAAATTGACGTGTCCGAGCATTCTCCCCAAAAGTTACGGGTTAAGGCTATATTAATTTTATTCCGGACTTCTGGGCAGCCCTGTGTATTATACAATATACTGTATGTTTTCTTTGAAATTTTTATTTTTTAAAATAATCAGAAATTAATGATTGCTTCATATTTTCTATTTTATTTTTATTATTATTTTGGCAAATCGTCATCAATAGAGGCAAATTGTTTCAAGTTCACAAATGTGTCCTTAATGTTAGAGAACAGTTGTGTGAGCGGAATATTATCTCTTCTTCGAAATCGTCAATATTATCTGTATTTCACATAAATCTCGCTTTCATAAAGCATTTTTTTATAGTCACTGGGGACAAATTGCGCCCGGCCACCGAAACTAGTGGTTGTATATGAGCAGCTATAGTTGGATACCGCCACCCACTTTATAACTTTCTATTGTATTTCTCCTATCTAATTAAATAAAGACATTATTATTATTATTATTATTAAACCCATATCAAGGCGTTGGTTATGGTAATATTATTTTTGATTTCTTGAAGAGGACAACCACTGTCTTCTATACATGTTAAAAGCCTCTTAACAAGGTAGCTTCTGTAGAGCATTTTAAAATTCTGGTTTTGGTCCAAAGATTGAGACGTTGCATTATCCAGAAACAATACCACTCTTCTAATCTGCTTCTTCATCTTGGTATCAAATCTGTGAAGCCATGTTGTGATGATGTCTGCTGTCAATCAAGCTTTTTTATTCAAGACCCATTGGAGAGGTAACTTATCGGTATGTGCACCCTTAAAACATCCAGGATTTTTGCTTTTTCCTATTATAAGTGATTCTTCCTTCTCACCTTCCATATTTGCACAGAACAGAATTGCAAATCATCGTATTGCTGTTTTTTTTCCTTGTGCACTTTTCATATTTCAGTGCATATGTTTTTGTTGGCAATGCACGATAGTAGAGACCTGTCTCATCTATACATCCCTTGGGGCATAATCCTTTAAAATGGTCAATAACCTTTCTTTCCTAGCAGTTACGTCTTCGATATTGATATCGGCTGATTCGCCACATATTTTTTTAAAGGTAGTATCGTGCCGACGACGGAATTTTTCTAACCATCCATTTGATGTCTTAAAGTTATCTAGTCCTAGACATTGAGCAGATTCGAGGGCTTTTGCTTGAATTATGGGCCCGGATATTGGTAAGTGCTTGTTTCGTGCCTTACAAAACCGGTTAAAAACTTGGTCCACTCCCAGTTTTTAACTCAATTTCCTGTTACTTAAACCAGTTTTTCACTTCACTTCCCGATTATTTCAATTTTTTCGTTTAAAGTTTATGTACCTATATTTCCCAAGAATTGTCGGGTCGGGTTTACTGTTCCTGGGTGCTTTATCCACCAGTTGCTAGTTTAAAGAATAAATATTTCTTTAAACTATGGCTGAGCTATAGATCGTCATATTTTAGCCTTAGAAATTTGTACTAACATTTTGTACAGGTATTTGGGAGACATTCTATATAATCAAATAAAACAACGGCAGTCTACCTCCACAATATGTATTTTAATGTTTATATCCTACATGTTTCGGACATAGAAATGTCCATCATCAGGGATGCAGTAGTCGATTACGACAGCTCAATTTTGCATAAGCGATGATCAATAATATGTTAAAATTGAAATTGTAGGTTCTAATGAATGTTCAAGACTGAATGAGATGTGATATTTGAAATTTCGGTCAAGGTATCTTTGAAGAAGGGGATTCCCAGTCTGCAGCCACTGAGACAGGTGGTGAAGCAATTATGTCATTTAGAGCTATTTAGAGGAGAGTGAGGTGCTCAAAGATGCTTCATCTAACCGTGTCTGGGGTGTGGTCAACAAAATACTGGGTTAAAAGTGAGAGGTTAGACGTGAGAAACACATTCTTACGAGATCAACAAGAAATGAAAATGAAAATTATATTATTTTAAGGTTAGAATTTATTAATTTGAAGCCAATGGGCAGGTGGTGAAGCAATTATGTAGGTTTGTAGCGAATTAGAGGAAAATAATGTAGATAGGTGCTCAAAGATGCTTCATCCAACCATGCCTGAAGTATTGGCTAACAAATTGTTAGGTTAAAGTGGGGTAGAAAAATGAACATAATGTTATGATTAAAAAAAGGGAGATTTAGAAAATTAAAATTGGATTTTTACCATCGTGACTAGAAGTGAAGTATTTATGTTAAAATCACATTTTTTTAGCTAATTAGAGGATATTACAGCTCAAAGATACTTCACTTCACCATGCCGGCGTACAGGAAAAAAAAATTTTTGGCTTCAAATTAATAAATTCTAACCTTAAAATAATATAATTTTCATTTTCATTTCTTGTTGATCTCCTAAGAATGTGTTTCTCACGTCTAACCTCTCTCTTTTAACCCAGTATTTTGTTGACCACACCCCAGACACGGTTAGATGAAGCATCTTTGAGCACCTCACTGAAATTAATCTCCTCTAAATAGCTATAAATGACATAATTGCTTCACCACCTGTCTCAGTGGCTGCAGACTGGGAATCTCCTTCTTCAAAGATACCTTGACCGAAATTTCAAATATCACATCTCATTCAGTCTTGAACATTCATTAGAACCTACAATTTCAATTTTAACATATTATTGATCATCGCTTATGCAAAATAGAGCTGTTGTAATCGACTACTGTATCCCTGATGATGGACATTTCTATGTCCAAAACATGTAGGATATAAACATTAAAATACATATTGTGGAGGTAGACTGCCGTTGTTTTATTTGACTATATCAACTCCACTGTAATGAACTACGTCTTTACATTCTATATAAATTAATAAAAGTGTTTCTTTCTTTAAAAATGTATAGGCTAGAAATTAATTACGATGCGGTTTACTATAAAATATTTTTTTTAAACTACTTTGAAATGAGGTAGCACTCGGCATAGAGTTGTATTTAAAATTTTTAACCACAATGCTAGGGATCACTCCTTAAGCGTGAAAAAGATAAATTATTTAACAAAGTAGATTTGTTGATCCTAAAATATGGTGGCTCTATCATTCTCGCCTTCTCCTTTCTCAAGTAATAACATTTTTCTTTTTTTTTCAGAAAGTCCCATCGACAGAAGATTTCAAACTTCACACAAATTTCGCATGAAGTTCGACCCTCAGATACCTCCCGAAGAACTGTTCCAGCATGCAGAATTGGCTCTGAGCAGAAACGCTCTCCCCGCAGATGTCAAAATCAACCCTTATTTAAGGGTGACGGTGGAGGATATTCTAAAACCCGGGAGAAAAGGAAAATACGGGCCTTTAAAGCGAGTGATAGAGAGTAAAAGAGTTGACTCAACGAAGAATTCTACTATACTTCTTGATTTAACAGAACCAGTGCAGAGATGGATTAAAGATCGCAAAACAAATCATGGAGTCATAGTGACGGTTTTGGATGAATCAAAAAGTCATCATATTCGACTGAAACGAGATATAGACGAGGACGAACGAAATTGGATGAAGGTCCAGCCAATTTTGTACACTTACACGGACGACAAAAGAAATGCGCCTTCCAACATGAAAGACGTTGCGAGGAACATAAGGAGAAGAAAGAGAGCTGCAAGGAAGCACGGACGAAGAAAAGACGAACACTCTCCATGCAGTAGACATAAAATGTATGTCGACTTTGATGACGTGGGATGGAGTGACTGGATAGTCGCACCACCTGGGTATGACGCTTACTATTGCCAAGGCGATTGCAAGTTCCCTCTTGCGGACCATTTGAACACTACAAATCACGCTATTGTTCAGACGTTGATGAATTCAATGTCACCAATGACGGTACCGAAAGCGTGCTGCGTTCCCACGCAGCTCAATTCGATATCTATGTTGTATTTGGACGTAGATCACAAAGTCGTTTTAAAAAATTACAAGGAGATGGTGGTGATAGGTTGTGGGTGTCGGTAGTGGTTTTTGAGGGAAACCTTTAAGGGTATGTCGGTGATATTTTTTAAATTTTGGTTTTTGGAAAAGTATGTTAAACCTTGACATGGGTTTCCTTATTGTTTTTATTGTATTCTTAGCTTGGAGTTGACACATGAATTATTTTATTGTACCGATATTGTCATTTTATTAAAAATTCGAATTTATTGTGATTAGTGAAAATTGTAAAAGTCCGTAGGTAGTATATACGGGGTGTTTTATTAATAATTGGCCATAAAGTATGAGCATACCTACTACTAGCTGCAAATTTGAATAAAACATCTTTTAAGTTACCGCTGTAGACTCTGTACAATGATTTCGCTTACACCCGTTATATATGGATTAAATTGGTGAAATATTGCTAGTTAATAAAATATAGGTTGAAAAATATATCAGGTTAGTCCATTTTCGAGATTTTTGCATTTTACTAACATTTTACACTCATTGCCAATAAGAGAAAACACTACCCATTTTCATGGAAATAAATTTTATAAATTGATTAGATTTTCCTTTGGTTTTTGTCTTTAATAAATCTTTTTGTGTTTTCAATGTATTAGTTTTTATTTTGTTGTCAGTAGTGACGTGCAATGAATTATTAAAATGCATTAAACTAATAAAGACTTCGTAATCTTTTTTGATCATAAATAGTGTTCATTTGAATGTTTACCCTTTGGCAAACATAAACTATTTAGGTTAGTTCAGGTTAGGTATAACAAATCACCTCTGTAGGGCAACAATGTCAAGATCCAAACAAGAAATTGTTCAGGGTAACAGACAAACCGCAATTTTCAAAATTATTACGTAGACTGAAAAAGTACATTCTCTCGACATGAGTATTGCTATAAATATTCATTGTTACATGAGCTGTATTTTCACATATAATCTTTAAAAAACTGGCGTTTAGCCCCCTATTGCTCTTTTTTTTTTAAGGGAAAATAAAGTTAATAATCCATTACAATAATACTGAGGCCCAGGTCAAGAACACATAACTTGACAAAAATAATTTCATTACAACTTAAATCCAAGATTCTAAGTCAGCTTGACACATTTTTACACAATGTTATGTAGGGTTTTATACAGGACGCTTTTTAAACATTAGACAAATTTATTATTTATTCCCTTAAATATAAAATTGACAATAGTGGACTCTTAACTAAATGGTCAACGTAACGTACCTAAATTTTATGTTTTCTTTGCAGAAAGCCTCTAATTTAAAAAATATCAACCATACTCTAAAAAAAAATTTAAGCGTCTGTGATCAAATTTCGACGGACTCGTTTATCGAGAACTGTGTGCGGAATACCCAGTGATGCCGTACTATCTTAAGGCTAAAGTCTAAGAGTTAGACTTTACACCTAAAGTTATTTTAGATTTATATCTCTCGTCTGTGATTGTAACTTTAACGAAGTTGTCTGTAGGTTAGGTCTTACATAAGTTATATTCAAAGTGTGACAAGTAGGTTTTTGTAGAGATATCTTGTTATTTTAAAGTCTGTTTAAGCGATTTAATCAATTTTGCAACAAGAAATCTCTAATCAAACGCTACTTATCCCAAGTTACCCATAAATTGTACATATTTGGAGCTTTTGACAGATAATTTAATGTATTTTTCATAGACCCTTTATCGTTTTTCGTTACGTTAAATGTTTAGCTGGAAGAATTTAAGTATTATTCATGTCTCTGCCCTTTAGGGATTGATATAATGTTTGATTAGCGTAACGACATAATAATAACGGTCTCTCTGCAAACATTGCCTAGAGTTAACCAAGGATGGCTGTCTGCTATCACGTGGCGTGTGCATGTACACCTTCGTGATTGGCGTGAAAGTATCTTAAATATTTTACCCCGAAATTATTAGTGTTTTTTTAAAACTAAAATAGAAGAACTCTTGGGAACAAATATAGGGATTATGACTGGTTTTTAGATCCAATTAATTAAGTTTCATAGTTGCTATTTTAGTTTTAATAAAGTGTTCAATAATTTCGAATGTGAAATCTATTGCCCCTTACACATTTTTGATGATTTTTACAAATGGAGCTTCTCGACTGAAGGATCAATTGCCATGGTTGAAATTCCATTATCAATGTGTACGCGGCCTTAGTAGTTGAGAATTTTAAAAACAAGTGTAATATATAAGTACCTGCAAGGATATAAAGGAAGTATTTATTTTAAATAATAATATTAAAATTTGTGCATATTGTACATAAATTGTTATGTAAATTATCAATTAGCTTTTTTGTAAAATGTGTAAGTTGTACAAAATGTATATAATATTAAAGTATTTTATTCCTTTATTGTAGTTTTCTTTTCAAGTCCTCATTGCTAGGAAATTTTTGGTATTTATGACGCACTCTTAAATTTCTGTGGAACCTAATAAGAACCAGCTACATGGGTATTAGGACAAATAAATATATAGCAGTTATACGGGCTGATCCAAATTAAGTGTGTTTGGCAACTTTGTTATTAGAGAGTCCTTAAACCACCGGAAGTTTCAGCGCTTAACGTTGGCAATACGCAGTTAAATTTGACGCACGGGACGAGAAATCTAATCAAAATCAAAATTCTTATTTACTCTTTCAGCATTTTACATACAGTTTACTTTAAAAAAACAAGTGTTTTTGACAAGACATCCATGTAGACGCAATATTATATGTGTAAAGTAAATATAAATCTGTTAAGAACTAAGCTCAGCAGTCACAAAACATAAAAATTGATACGTATAGTAAATAACGTAGCCAAATATATATGAAAATAAAAATAAAGAGGTCACAATTTCAAGAATCACTAAACATATAAGATTCTCTTCAGTTTCGCGATAAATCTACCATAAGACTCATAAAAAATATCTATATCACTTTTCTTTATCACATTGTTGGTTAATCTACACATTCTGGTTAAAGGCGAATTCATACCGTAATTGGTCCTACGAAAGTCAATGTTAAAGAGGTTCCTATTTCTAATATTAGCTGCCGACACATGAATGCCAATCTTGGCAAAAAGTTCTGGTGCATCATAAATACTATTTAGAATTTAAAAAAAAGTTGAAATATCAATATATTATAATATAAATCTTCGAGGATATATAACTTTAAATTTTTACTGCCTGCCTTCTTCCAGTTAGATTGCTTTTAAACCAATCCAAAAAAGATCCATGAACCCCCATGGCCTGAAGCTTTCTTAAGAGGATACCAAGATCAACATCACAACTGAATTTTAAATTGTTGGATGAGTTAGATTTCAAAAAACTCTTAAACACCATAAATACGAATGCTATCGGTGAGGATTCATTATCAATAAGAGACGTAAGATTTTGTCTACCTTTTTGTCTAAAGCCACTATTAAACATAATAAATAGTTGTATTCTAGAGTATTTTTATCCTACACTATGGAAACGGGCAATCATAAATCCATTAGGTAAAATTTCTAATCCCAAAGAACTTAAAGACTTAAGACCTATTAGTATCCTGCCAGTAGTATCCAAAATAATAGAAAAACATATCTATCAAGAATTATGTGGCTTTGCTAACTCAATTAAAGTAATTCCAGATTGTCAATCAGGTTTTCGTAAGAATTTTAGTACAACTACTAGTCTTGTTCATCTCCTTAATGAAGTCCGGTTAAATATAGAAAGAAAAGAGCACACATGTTTAGGTTTACTAGATTTTAGTAAGGCTTTCGACACTATAAATCACAAAATGTTATTGGCTAAGCTTCACTACTTCGGACTATCACCTGATGCAGTAAAATTTTTTGAATCATATCTCCATGATCGAGCTCACTGTGTTATTCTAAAATCAGAATCTACTACACAAAAGTCCAGTTACATACCAATGAGAACAGGAGTACCACAGGGTTCCATCTTAGGGCCTTTGTTATTTTCTTTATATGTTGCGGATATGATTGACATTTTAAAATACACAAAACTACAGCAATATGCTGACGATTCACAGTTATATATATATGTTATATGAAATTCCCACGGTACTTTAACATTATAAAGTAACACAAATATCATATTACGCAATAATTCACGGTATTGCATCATAATAACTCTACACCTTTATTTCTAAGTATTAGTAAGCAGTTTTCGTGGGAAATGCTAATTCAGCATTTCTATATTGTATAAATACACCCAATTTTTATAAGAAATAGTTAGTATTTTTATAGAACGTTATTATGTCAGTTTAAGTTTTGATTTTAGTAAAAAATAAATTTTTTAAAAAGTGTTTTGTGCTTTGTGAGTTATAACATTGGCGCAGTCGGTAGGATCGCGTAAACGTCTTCAGAACAGGATAATTCCAACTGCGGACGGCGGATCCCAATCCCTTAACGGAGAGAACCACACCCCCGAGCCGATCAACCACTCGACAGTCAAGAAGGAGGAATATCTGCATAGAGACCCCGACAGCTGTAGAGAACAAAGACGACTCATGTTAAAGTTAGAGTAAGTTAACAATTGAATCATCCCGTCTTAGTGATTTATCGATTATCAATTTTATCTTTATTCCTATTCTATTTATATCTTTTTGAAACCTGTTCGATTTATCCTTTATCTTTTATCTTTTTGCACATATTTTATTTTAATTCCCCGACAAACATCTTATCGAAATGCCGGAAACAAGACAACAACAACAACAACAACAACAACAACAACAACAACAAGAACAACAGGTCGAACCAGAACCTTATAGACTTTCGGAAATTTTTTCTATTATACCGGAATTTGAAGGGGACCAAATCTCTTTGGGAACTTTCATTAACGCTTGCGATGTTGCCGATACCATGGCAACGGAAGACCAAAAAATCCTCCTAGTAATTCACATAAAAAACAAACTAAAAGGTAGAGCTGCACAGCTTATAAATTCTAGAAACCCCTCAAAATATGGGGAAATTAAACAACTATTGAATTTACATTTCGGCGACTCAAGGGATCTTTCATCCCTTATACAGGACCTACAAAGGTTACGCCAACTTTCAAACGAATCTCCTCTTACCTTTTACAATAGGTTACAGGTTTTAAACGCTAAAATGCACTCGTGTATCCAAAAAACCAACAACCTTACAGCCCTACAAAAGACCGCACAGTGCACCCTAATCGATACTATGTCCCTAAACACCCTGCTTACAGGTTTGGAACCCCGTTTAGGACAAATTATTAGGGCAAACAACCCTGATAACCTGCTAGATGCCCACAACCGTATTCGACGAGAGCTCCAACTCTCATATTTTGAAACTCAAAAGACTATTCGTCCACCCGTTCAAAAACCACCACAACCTATTAGACGCCCACCAACACAAAACCCGCAACTTCCAAAATGCTATTCCTGCGGACGGTTGGGCCATATCTCTAACGAATGCAGAACACCACAAATGCAACGCCAAAATTTTTCCGCAAATACAGATCAAAGAAACTATCAAAATAACCCTGGGTCCTCTCAACAACAAAGACCGAATACTTCTTTTCAGAATAACCCTCCTCAAAACAATTTTAGACCCTTTTCTAGTGCCCAACAAAACCAAAATCGCCCCTCTGTCATTCAAAGAAACCCTAATAACTACTCGAACTACCCTAGAACCCATCATATTAATTACGACCAGCAGTACCAGTCCTATTATGACCCTTACAATCAAGACCCTTATTATGAGAATGCGCAGTACACTCCCGATCAATACGAAAGCGATCAATATTTCGAAAACTGCTCCGTAGAACCCACCGAAACACAGGATCACCAGAATTTTCAGCTTTCCCCTCATCAAACCCAACCCCCCGACAATCCACTACAGATAGACCCAACGGCCGAAATCCAAAATCAGATCCAGACGCTCAATCTGGACAACATGGACCCGAATGCCAATTTTCCGGAACAAATGTTTCTTTAAGCCCCCTCTTGACGGTAAACTCAAAAGATCTTTACTATATTAAAGATGCCACCAATACATATAACCTTTTAATAGACACAGGTGCCGGAATATCTATCTTTAAAGAACATGTAGCCCAGAAGTTTCCCCGTAGGTCTCCAGAAAATGTTACGATTCAAGGAATAACCGATCAAAAACTCCTTATTTCGGAATCCACCCTTGTCCCTTTTACACTTAATAATCCTCATAAAGTTTTTATTTATAACTTAGACATCGATTTCGATGGCATTTTAGGTTTAGATTTTTTGGAACATTACGAGTGCGTAATAGATTTAAAAAACAGGGAGCTCAAAACTAATTTTAAAACAATGCCGCTTTATAAAGTTGATGTAAACTTGAACGCTAATAAACAGGTCCATTTGCCACCATTAAAAAATAATAGGGTACTCATTGAAGGTAGAACCGAAAAGGTTTTTAAACTAAAATGCGATCTTTCTAACACGGACGCTATTCTTTCCGGACAAGAAATAGATAAAGTTAGGCTACCGCACGCTATTGTTAAAGTTAACGGAAACGGCGAATTTTTAACAACTATTATAAACGCTAACGCTATACCAAAGACAGTTGATTTTTCGAACCTCTCCATTGAACCTTTTATGCTTTACCTTACGTCCAACGCACTTTTTAACTTTCATACCCAAGAGGACGACGCTACTGGACCAGCTGATAAAATACAAGCTATAAGAAACGAACTTAGAACAGATCACCTTAACGAAGAAGAAAAGGAATTGATAACCAACCTTTGTCTCGAATACGAAGATATATTTTATCTTGAAGGCGATACGCTCACGTTTACAAGCGAAATAAAACACACAATTGATACCAGCAATAACAGGCCAATTTTTACCAAATCGTATCGTTATCCACAAATCCATAAAGAGGAAGTGAAGTCACAGGTTCAAAAGATGCTAGGTCAAGGCATCATAAGACCATCTGTATCTCCATGGTCCTCCCCTGTTTGGGTTGTACCCAAAAAATTAGACGCCTCCGGAAGACAAAAATGGCGCGTAGTTATCGATTACAGGAAGCTCAACGAACTTTCTGTTGACGATAAGTACCCTCTGCCTAATATATCCGACCTCCTGGATCAGCTTGGGAAGTGCGAATACTTTTCGACACTTGATCTTGCGTCGGGCTTCCATCAAATAGAGATCGACCCAAAAGACATTCCTAAAACTGCTTTCTCGGTCGAAAACGGACACTACGAGTTTGTCCGCATGCCATTCGGCTTGAAGAATGCACCATCCACCTTCCAGCGTGTCATGGATAATATTCTTCTGGGAATCCAAAACGAAAGATGTCTGGTATACATGGACGATATAATTATCTATTCTCCCACGATACATGAACACATGGCAAGATTAAAGGAAGTATTTAAACGCCTCCGTAAAGCTAATCTGAAAATACAACCGGATAAGTGCGAATTCCTACGTAAAGAGGTAGCTTATTTAGGCCACCTAGTCACCAAAGACGGTGTTAAGCCTAACCCTGCTAAAGTGGAGTGCATTAAAAATTTCCCCGAACCCAAAAACCCAAAGGACATAAAATCATTCCTAGGACTTGCTGGCTACTACCGTCGTTTCATTTCTAACTTCGCAAAAACATCTAAGCCACTTACAAAATTGCTTCAAAAGGATGTAACGTTCCTTTTTGATGCAGACTGTAAGACCGCCTTCGAAGAACTAAAAAACGCCCTAATTTCAAATCCAATTTTAATTTACCCGAATTTTGAGGAGCCTTTCATCCTAACAACAGACGCAAGCGCGTTTGCAATAGGTGCAGTACTATCCCAAGGACCCATTGGTAAAGACCTACCCATAGCTTACGCTTCTAGGACCTTGTGCAACGCAGAGGCCAAATATTCAACGATTGAACGTGAACTGTTAGCTATAGTATGGAGCGTCAAACACTTCAGGCCCTACCTGTATGGACGCAAGTTTACCCTCATTACGGACCACAGACCACTAACATGGCTTTTCTCGATAAAAGACCCTGGTAGTCGACTAGCCAGATGGCGTCT
The DNA here is from genome assembly GCA_963920685.1 of Polydrusus tereticollis. Taxonomy (NCBI): domain Eukaryota; kingdom Metazoa; phylum Arthropoda; class Insecta; order Coleoptera; family Curculionidae; genus Polydrusus; species Polydrusus tereticollis. Next base: position 94,548,006 of record OY987331.1, read on the forward strand.
AAAACTAGAGGAATACAACTATAAAATCGAACACAAACCAGGCAAAATAAACAAGAATGCAGACGCACTTTCACGCATTAAAGTAAACAATTTTCAAGAATGCGTCAAGTTCCAGCAAAAAATTCCCCTATACGCAAACAATGAGGACGAAATCACCGAAGAAGGCGAAATCGATAAAGTCGACGAGGTGGAACCAGAAGAAAGCGACGAGGACCATAAACAAGTTATTGAGGAATACAACCGTTTTGTCAACCTGTACGAAACAACCTCCCTGATTGACTACTCAAAGATAGAGATAACAAATACGCAACTTTTAGACAAATCCAACAAGCATATCGTTACCTTTTTTCGACAAAATAAAATGGAGAACATGCACTACAAAATCATGGACGACATTTTTGAAGAAAATCTTGATTTTAAACGACTCCATGTAAACACTGCAAATAGCAAAACAGTAAAGGAAAGAAGATACTACATTATACCCTTACCATACGACCCTAACATGGTAATTCAACACTTATTCTACATTCTGTTTAAAGGACAAAACGAATTTGATATTTCGAAAACATACTGCGTTGAAACCAACTTGGAGTTACCTATATTGGAAATATTATCCTTTATATTTACAGATAAAGAAATAAAACTGAAAATTTGTCAAAATATAGTAAAAACCCCCGAGATCGAAGAAATACCCCAAATCATAGATCACCACCACAGCGGTAAAAACAACCTACACCGAGGAATAAATGAGTCAATCAGACGTATAAAAGAAAAGTACACCTGGCCAAACCTTACGAAAGACGTGGAAAAATTTATAAGAAACTGCGAAACCTGTCAAAAAGTAAAAGTATGCCGGAAAAACCTAAGTAGCCCCATGGTCATCACCGAAACACCAAAAACTCCCTTTGAAAGAATTAATGTCGATATTTTCGAATATCCAACAAGAAATTACGCATTGACGATCAGGGACGAACTAACAAAATTCGTACAGGCTTACGCACTAACCAATAAAAAAGCCAACTCAGTAGTAAATACCCTGATAATATTCTTTCAGCATTTCGGTACACCCTTAAGAATCCACTGCGACTATGGCCGGGAATTTGACAACACCCTGATGAAGGACTTGTGTACCCTCTACGATATCAAATTAACATTCTCCAGCGTGGGACACCCACAGTCAAATGGCTCTATCGAAAGATTTCACGCCACTCTTTCGGAAATGATTAGGGCAAATCTAACAGACAACCCTGATGAACACCCCTTTAACGTACTTCCTTACGCGGTTATTTGCTATAATAATACAAAAAACAAAACGCACGGTTTCACGCCCTTCGAACTGGTCTTCGGACACACATCCTCTCGACCACCCGAGACTCTATATAATCAAGAACAGTTAATATCAAAATATGTAAGAGACCTAAATAGCCGTATGGAATATTACTATAAAGTCGCTCGAGAAAAAACCAAAATAAGTAAAGAAAAAGCCAAAACTCGGTTCGATCAACACGTATCTAAAAACCCGTACGAATTTAATATTGGTGATAAGGTATATGTAAAGGAATCACAAATTAAAAGCAAATCAGAGAACAAATTTAACGGACCGTTTGACATTACTGAAATTCACGTAAATTCCGCTACTGTCCTAAACCCGATCACCAAACAATCTTCAAAAATCAATTTTGACCGCTTAAAACCGTATTCTGACTAGAGCTTTCCTCCTTTCAGACTCTACTTACTACTACCCGTAGCACTCGCACAGTTTCAACTATCAGCAATCAATAACACCATTGGAATATTTTTCCATGAAGAAGCAACAATCAAAATTTCCAATACCAAATGGACTCTTCTCGTCTACAAAGAACTCGACTCGGTACGAAACGCGATTTCTGATAACGATAAAACACTAGATTCCCTTCTTGATACGTTTATTGACGTCAAAACTCCTAGGATGGCAGCTTTCCAAACACAAATACAAACACATACGAGTCTTCTTAAACAAATCTCCGACTCAGTAAATTTAAAATACAAAGAAATTACAGCTGACACAAAAAATTACGCATTTAGACAGAAACGCGGATTATTTAACGGCGTCGGCACCGTCTGGAAAACACTAACCGGTAATCTGGACGCATCGGACGGCGAGTACTTTAACGATTGTATCGAAAAAGTATCGCGAGACGAAAGACATATCGAAAGTCTACTTAAAAACCAAATTTCTGTCACCACATCGGTTATTAAAAGTTTCAATTCTACCATTCAAAAATTGCAGATTGACGAGGCTACATTCAATGAAGATATTAACGAAATACAAAAATCAATAATGACCATTTCTGACGACGTCGCTTATTACGACGCCCAAATAAAGGTTTTAAATTTATGTGAACTACTAATGGAAAGCTACTCTTTCATAGAACACTCAATAGACGATATACTAAATGCCATAACATTTGCAAGACTTAATATTCTTCATACCTCAATAATTACCCCTCTAGACCTAATAGAGTCCCTTAGACAAATATCGCAATCCCTAAGTAAAAATAATTTACCTTTACCAGCCTATACGACAAGTATACCCCAATACTTAGACATAATAGGCCTAGAAGCTTATCAATCTGACTCTAGGGTAATTTTCGCTTTAAACATTCCTTTAGTCGAACCCGAAACATACACACTCTATCACCTCTATCCCATCCCGATACAGGATAATAGAACAGGGCTTCATCACGTTACCCCATTAACTTATAAGTATATAGCGCGTGATGATGATTCAATGTTATACGTACCTTTTAAAAGTCTTGAAAACTGCAAGACACTTAGTCATAGCCAGAAGATCTGCACAGATGCTCTGCCTTATCCAATTGACAGCGACTCCATCTGTGAAGCCCAGTTGCTGAAGCAACCCGGTCAAACTATACCACACACCTGTCAAATCACTCTACTCTACGCCCAGGAATACAACGTGCAAGAAATAGACTATAACCTCTGGTTGATAGCAGTCTCCGACCCACTACCAGTCACAATCAAATGCAAAGGAAAGCACCCACATAATAAAAACAAACTCTATCCTGCAACTACAGCCCCATTGTAATGGATTTATTGGTAGCACCAGAATCCAAAGCAAATATCCCGTTGAAAAGTACCAAAATATAACCTATAGGAACCACGCAGTATCGGTTCCAGCCAAATGTTGCGAACACCTACCACCGAAGCCCTATATGCCCAATATCAAGCCAATCAAACTAAGCAAGATCGACATTGGAGATTTGAACATCGCACAGCACAAACTAGACAAATACTCAGAGGAGCTCGACAGAATGATGAACGAACCCTTCATCAACAAACACTACTCATGGTTTACAATATTAACAATAACCCTAATCATCACCTTGATTATCTGCTACATCGCCTGCAAATGCCGCCGACGACGAGGACTTCCACAAATAACAATGTCCCAAAACAATGACCTGCCACCAGCTCCACAACCCCATAGAAGAATGAGGCTATCTAATATCCTCACCAAAAGAAGACCTAGTATTCACCCTGAGGATCCACTGGAAGAAGAACTTCAAGGACTTCGCCATGAATCCTAAAAGGTCGCCGTATGACGCCAACCTTTCTCTAAAAGGGGGAGTTGTTATATGAAATTCCCACGGTACTTTAACATTATAAAGTAACACAAATATCATATTACGCAATAATTCACGGTATTGCATCATAATAACTCTACACCTTTATTTCTAAGTATTAGTAAGCAGTTTTCGTGGGAAATGCTAATTCAGCATTTCTATATTGTATAAATACACCCAATTTTTATAAGAAATAGTTAGTATTTTTATAGAACGTTATTATGTCAGTTTGAGTTTTGATTTTAGTAAAAAATAAATTTTTTAAAAAGTGTTTTGTGCTTTGTGAGTTATAACATATATGTTTTCCCACTCAAAATTTGCAGACTGCTCAAGTACAATTTAATGAGGATTTGGTGAGTGTCAACTCCTATGCAGAAGAACATAATTTAAAGTTGAATGCTGCTAAGTCTTGCATTATTTTTTTCAGTAATAATAACAATGCTCTTTCCTTCATCTCCGATAATTTTCACATAAATATTAGCAATGACCCCTTGCCATTGGTTAAGGAGGCAAGGAATTTGGGTATTTATTTTGATACTGGTCTCATATTTCAGGCACATGTGAAAAATAAACTTAAAATTGCGTACATGCGCTTGAAAAAATTGTACCATCTCAAACATTGTCTTCCCTCTAAGACTAAATATTATCTGTGTAATACACTTGTTTTGTCTTTATTTGACTATGGAGATGTAGTATATGGCGACTCATTGACAGAAAAAATATCTTACTCTATACAAAAGATTCAGAATTCTTGTATGCGATATTCATTTAATATTCCTTTTAGAGAACATATAACTCCCTATCTAAATGACAATTATATTTTAAATATGAGAAACCGCAAAAAATACCATATGTGTCAATTTGTGTTTCGACTGTTAAAAAATGGAGAACCTTCATATTTAAGAACAAATTTTCAGTCATATAATCACCCTCATCAGACAAGAAATTTGAATTACTTTAGAATACCTCAGCATCGTACAGCAAATTTTCAAAAATCATTTAGTTTTAAAGCAGTTCAAACTTGGAATAGCTTACCTAATAACGTTAAAGATTTTTCACCTATTAAATTTAGGGATTATATAAAAAAACATCTTTTAGAAACCCAGAGAAGTGAAGTTTAGCCACCTTTTATTTATCTATTTTTTTTTTTTGTTGTATTTCCGCATATGCTTAGAGTATATAAATACTATGTTACTACCTTGCTGGGCTGCTTGCACCTATTTATTTATTTTTTTATATATTTTTTTTTAATATCTACCCTCCTTCCCCTCTTCTCTTCCCTGCCCCTGGGTCGGTCCTTGCGTCGCCATACCAATGAACCAATGTACCAATGTACCAATGAATTATTTGATATTTTCTTTTTTTAGTTTTAGTTCAAGGGCTTTACCACACAGGCACAGTTCTTCTGTGCTTTGTGCTATCGGTTTTTATAATCGCGGTATAGCCCTATTTACCCGTAGTATTAAGAAATATGTATGAATTTGAATATCCTGTCACATATGTTTATTGGGTAAATAAATTATTTTTGAGTTTGAGTTTGAGTTTGAGTTTGAGATCAACCCTGTCGAAATCCTTCATGAAATCCGTATAAATCACATATACTTGCCACCCATTCTCTAGAGCCTCCAACAGGCGTTGCTCATAACATTTAGGACTAATGACAGTTGACCTTCCCCTCACAAAATCGTGCTGTTCATTCATTATCAAATGACTAAATAGTGATGTTATCTTATCCGCAACTATAGCCTCGAAGATTTTAGGAATTAAGGATGTCTTAGCAACCGCACGATAGTTCTCAATATCTGATCTGTCGCTGTCCTTAAAGATTGGTGATACATAGGACAATTTCCAGTATGATGGAAACTTTCCACTGCGCAAAGATAGATTAAAAATCCTACACAAAACCTCCGAGAGGACAAGCTTACAATTATACAACAAAACAACTTATGTTATGCCACTGCTTTAAGGATTCTAAAAGAGTACAAATTTATATTCTATACGTACCGACCAGTGCAAGTACTTCTGGCGGGGGATCCAGAGAGAAGACTTGCTTTTTTTGCCATAGGTATCTCAACTATTGTCGCCAAAATGTAAATAAGTTTCGTTATATTTTTAGATCGATGAATCAAATTTGTACAATATATTACAGGTCAAGGGCAATATTTATTTGTACATTCAAGAGGTCCACAATTAGTTTTAACGTTTGATGCGGCTTAATTGGTTCAAGAACTGTTGTTGTCGAGGGCACTCTGATCGGTAAAATATATATGGAATTAATGACTAAAATTCTGAATAAATTCTTAAACGAACTATAGATCTTGTAAGTGAACAGAATCTACATTTTTGGCAGGATGGCGCACCTAACCACAACTACAGAGGAACTATTAAATATTAAGGCCTATTTTTAATGATCAGTGGGTAGAAACTAATGACTCTATTCAGTGACCTCCCCGATCACTAAACCCAACCCCGCTTCATTTCTTTTGTGGGGTTATGTACGAAAACATTGACCCCCGAAAGGCTGCAGTTAGAAAAAAGATAATAAGTTCATAGGACCATACTAAAGTTGGTTTGATCAGTTTAAAAACGTGCACAAACTTGTACTAAAGAAAGGGTGGCATTTTTGATCATGCGAAATAAATTGTGATTATATTTTAATTTGCTGTAAGTTGACGTATAAGACAAATCGATTTGGTCAATTCAACCTAATTGATTCCGTTTTGACTTCATAACCTCATAAATTTTCATCCTAGAAGAAAAGTTGAAGCTTTAACAGAAAAAGTATAATATTCCATTTTGTTAAAAGAACGCCATTTTACCTGAAAGCCCGAAAACACGACGTTTAATCGTTTAGACGTTTCTTCGTCTGTCCTATTTAGCGTTAAATGTACTACTAGTTTGCTAATTTAAACAATTGAACAAATTTAATTATTTTAATTACTGACAAAGTTTCCAATGGAGGACAGTTAATTTGGATCAGCCTGTATTTCTGAATAAGTAATCATATGTTCCGGGGGTGCCCCGCTAGACTCGCCATAGGAAATCCCATGTATATTATGCTACCCTTAAATATTGGATCACCTACTAACTTTACATTAAAATTGTAAAATACTTTTTTGAAGGTTCTTGTACGATAGACTCGCACAACAAGTTTTATTATTTTCTAACAAACCAATTATTTAGAAAAAATTCTTTGTGAAATTTGTAAACATTAAATTTGGCTCCTTCTTGCCTACCCTAGTCTTTCCCATCCACTCAACCACTCAGGCCTTCTCATGAAGGTCAGGACGTCATTTTAGGCAAGGGTTCTAACTTCCTCCGGTTGAGTCACCACTGTCCCAAAGACTTGCCGTCTGAGCCTTGCCATGCCTTCACAGGCGCACAGGAAGTACAGTGTTGTTTCTTCATCCTCCAAGCTTCCTGAATAAATTGTATCTTCCTCCACACCGATCATATGCAGGGGCTTCCTTAACTTGCTGTTTCCTGTTAGAAGTCCTACGAGAGGACTCACGGCCCGCCTACTCTTTTTAACAATTCACTCCAACTTAGCCTTATCAGGCCAAGTTATGAAATCTTTGGCCTGCCTGCAGCCTAGGGTTTGCCGCCATTTCTCCTTGGAGAGGAAAACAGCCCATTCCCTCAGGGCTGCTCCTGCCTGTTTGATATGCCTATTGCTGGTTCGGGTCATAGGTAAGGAGCTCCGGCTTCAAGTCTTGCGAGCTCGTCGGCCCATAGCTACCATGCACTCCCCAATGTCTAGGGGTCGAGACCAAACAAACCTGTCTCCATTCTGCGATCCATTCGAGTGCGTCCGTACATGCCTGTTAAAGGGTCGAACTGCTCCTAGGTTGGCAGACCGCCTTGAGGGCGGCTTAGCTATGTATATATAGTTCGCTATTGACAGTCCATGTCCTCCCTTATACTTGCCATCGAGAAGATGGCATATACCCTTTGCTTGGAAAATTGTCGCGAATCCTCGCAGTGGGTAGCTTGTAGGGGTATGTTGATGTTCTTCAAGTAAACTCCCGCCCCTGATGATTTGGTTTCGGCCATGAGCGGCCTATCGGTGTAACACATTAGACCATCTTCAGGGAACTCCAACTGCTCTCCCTCCCACTGTTCCCTATTAGGGATCGTGAGAGTGAACTTCCTGTTCAGCCTCAATATTCCCTTAGCTGGCGTTGCTCCGAAAGTAAGTGTTGGAATTTCCCTTTCTACTCTCGGAGCTATCATTGTTCGGCCTAAATTACCCACTACTTTCCAGCAGTTAGTGTTGCATTCTTAGGTATGCCGCCATAGCCTTTCGCAGCTGAGGGCTTTAGTCAATCGGGCGGCCTCCGGCAGAGAAGCAAGCTTTCCACAAAAGACCCTCGAGGACTACCTCCTTCTGCGACGAATTTTCCTTTTAAAACCCCCTCTTGCCTCTGTGTAAACCTCCAAGTCCTCCATCACTCCACTGCTCATCACGCAGTTCAGAGTCCGTCTGCTAGCTTTTCGCAGATCACCTGGCTTCTCCACCAGCGAACGCTCCTTCCCGCAGCAACCGTCAGCGGGTACGACTGTTCATAGCCCGAGACGATTGATGCTCCGAGGCTACTTACCTATTCTCCCATTCCTTCTTGTTCTGACATCCGCCTACTAACCTGAGCTAACCTGAAATATCTTTAGTCAACCCTCTCAAAGCCAGTGTAATGTCAATAACTTTCTTCCAGATTCTATTGACCAACGTGGCCTCGCTATTCTATATATCAAGTACCTGGAATGCTCTAAAAGTTGTGTAAGGGCGTCGCCCCGGGCGTTTGTGCTGGTGCTGCCCCTAGCTATTCTATGTGAGTTTGTGTCACACCCGATTAAAATCGCCCAACCCTTGTCACTTGCGAATGCGATACTAAGCTCTGAATTCTCTGTTACGGAAGGTCGCGCGTCATCGTACGATATCGTACTAACCTTATATTCGAGTACAGCTACTGTGGCGTCCCTACTTCCCAGCTGAAGTATCATGACGCAGGTCATCGGTCTGTCGTCGTCCTCTTTTCCAACCACCATGCTTAACAGTATTCGAGAAAAAATTACAATAATTATTAAGTGCTAATCAGATTTGGCAAAGTGTTCTGTTTAAACCCCAGGAGATGTCTCTTCATGTTACATCTGACCGATAGTTTTAGTATATAAAATGCACTGGGAGGTTTTTCCCTTCGTCAGATCCTGGCCTCACTGACGAGCCGCGATACGGCAAAACCCGTCTGGAGATGGATCTGGCGAAGGGGCATAGATAAACCTTTACATTTCATAGTTGTTGTTTTCGGACTTCGATCTGACAACAAGCTTTTGATGCCGTCTGGTGGTGACTCTTGCAATTTTTGGCTTATGAACTAACGTTCTTGTCAGATTGGCCAGCTTTATCTATCTCTCTTACCGATTTTCTAATTAGGTACTTATTGTAAATGGTTTTCTTTCTGACTAAACACAACCTTAGGGTTTCAGGCTGCGAAAGTTACCAGCGATGCCAATATCGGGTTTCTCAAACGACTGTATATCTCCTGTGACATATGAAACGCCTTTGATTGCGTGAATCACAGAATACTGCTGTGGAAGTTGGAGGCGTAAGGGTTTAGAGGTACAGCTTTGAAGTGGTTTTATTCGTATTTAACGAGTCGCATTCAGACAGTTGTATTCAACAACAGTAGCTCTGAGGAATTGACTCTGGATATAAATGTTCCTCAGGGGTTCGTTCTGAGCCCGCTTCTTTTCCTTATCTATGTTAATGATTTGCCCCATCTTGATAGTGCGGGACACTTTATCGTTTTCGCCGATGATACGACCATTCGTTGGCATGATACGGATGTTAATAGGCTTTCTTTAAACATGAAAATTGACCTATGCAAAATAAAAGAATGGTGTGATGCAACCTTTTTGTCACTTAATATTTCAAAGACCAACATTTTAAATTTTAGTATAATGAAAATCAATGCAAAAATATTATCATTATACTAGGTAACTACATAGTTGGAGTTAAAAATGCATTTTATAAGTATACCTGAAAATAAACAAATCAATCTTGGTTGTAAAGATGCTACTCCACGTCACAACCAGTTAGGAAATATATTGTTCGTTTTTGTTTTAACATTTTAATAGGTTTTACCCCATTATCCCATCAAATCGCGTCGCATATTCGTTTATACCCTGAGCCTTCAATACTTGCTCCAGATAATTTGCACCACATTAATTTTGAACGTGTCAATCTCAAGAGCTGAAAAACAATGCTTTTCTTCTCTAAATTGTTGTGCTCGGTTTTGTGATTGCTGGCTGGCCAATAAAAATATTTTACAGGTAAGTAAAAAGATGATTTTTTTTTCTATTGCGCGGTGAAAAATTAAGTAGTACAGTTACGGTGTCTTGATATTTGTTTCGCAAAAAAATAATAGATAAATCTAATAGGTCTACAAAATCTAAATCTGTGGAAAGTATGTTACGTGATCCATCTATAAATGAAAAAGAGATTATAGCTGAAGATTTATGCGATTAAATTAACAACGTTGCACCCCTAAAATGAATGTGTTAAATGTGATTCAATACCTATTCACAAAAAAAGGTCATCTATCTGTTTCCAAATTTAGTGATTGTAATACGAATTTTTTTTACCATTAGCTATGACTGTGGCTAGCGGGGAAAGAAGCTTTACAAAACCTAAATACTATATATTATTAGTATCGAAAAGGACATTTCGGAGGATATAGATGTACCAGATAATATAACAGAATTTGCATTAAAAAAGGCAAGAAAAGCAAAGATTCTTTCTGCTTTTCGACTGACTTTTAAGTATATGGGTATTTTTCAATAAATTTTAATATCCTGAGGTACCTGATTTTCAAAAATGAAGTTTGGATTTAGGGTATAATTTTTTTGTTTATAAATAAAGTTATTAGTATAGAATCAATTTATGGAGCGGCAATGAATAACACCCAGCCGATTTTTTTTAACGCGGCTATATTTACGAGAAAGTCCCAATTATAAACATTTCCGTCACGCATAGATAAGACTAACTAACTTTTTTCACATACTGCTACAATACTACAAAATCAATTTATTTTATATACTTTGAAGAAATGAACGGAAAAATAAAGGTTTTAAATAATTGCTGCATACAGATAGTTTTACAAATGAGCTAAACTTGAAAATTATAATAATAGGTCCAAAAATTACACTTTACTTTCGCATAACAGCAAAACCTACTATACGATTCGCATGGAATTTATTTTACATTATGTATATATATTACACTACAGGTATGGATCTAAAAAATGAGAAGGTTAAGGATATATTTTGAACTATATTCAATAGTTATGCGTGTGACGGAAATGTGAGTAGTGAGATGGTAATGTGACTAACGGGACGGTAATGTAAACATGCATACGCTTAATAAGAAATTAAGCTCTCTCTGAAAGTATTATAACAAAATCATTTATTATTTTGGTCACATGAGCAAACGGAAAAACTAGTTTCATTAAAAACGAAATAATATTAAATTTTAATAACAAACTAAATATGATTAACACAACATATTACTCCTAATAAGACAAATTATTTAAGCTCAGAATCGTTTATAATTTGATCTCTTAGACAGTCTATGTCATCAGATTTTGGGATTTTAAACAGTCTGGTGGAAATTTTTGTCGGAGAATCCAGTAGGCAAAGGATTTCTGCTTCATTGATAGTATGAATATCATCTTTGCTAGGCCAAAAATACAAATTCTTAGAGCGCTGCATGAACTTTATAGTCAGCATTTCACCAGCACGATTGATAATATATCCAGGATACCATATATCATCAAAAATAACTGCTACCCAGTTAACCTCTTGTATTTTTTGGACGGTATTGAATTGATTTTGATCTGCACTTGACGTTCCTGGAATGTCAGTGTTAGATGCATCTAGTATATTATTAAGGATAAATGTAATATAACAACCTAAAATAGCTAAAAAGTTTTTTTTTGAAAGGATACTATTACTGGCTTCAACAGCTGTATGTATAAACTGAAATATTCCTGGAGTCAGAGTATAATGCGGACAATCTGCTTCGTTTCTACATTCTACGCAAGACAAATCTCTTAAATGCAATTGGGATTTAGTGGATTTTTTCCAGAAGAGTTGATGAAGCTTCATTGTATTTGGAAGAGATGACAATTTTTGACCTTCAAGTATTTTGTCAACTGTAATAATTGAGTTTTCATTTATCAAAAAAATTTCACACTTCAGTCCTGCAAGGCACTGTACGAAATCATCGATACAAGATACGTCATGGCCCTGGGCTACATTTTTGTCAGCTGTTCTTTTTATGACACCTCCCACACCATCAGCTATGCTTTTCCCGTGGCCGCTTTCACTGAAGTTCCAGGTTGCATTTGAGAATCCGGCTTCATTACAAAAATGAGTAAATAAAAAAAAGTTACTCTTGTTCCTGTACTGTGTCGTCGGTCCGTCGCTTACTACATGTAATATTTTAGCACCGACTACGCACTTCTTTATCAACTTTATAACTGGTTGAAGATGGGCCCATATAGCACAAGCATCATGCCTCAAACATGAAGAAACAGAGCAAAATGTTTGACATGATATTTGTTCATCAGTATTTTTGTAGTATAACGCCCCTGTGTGCAAGCTCAGCTGACCTTTAGAGGCACCAAAATGAACGCTCTGAATCTCTTTGGAATATTTTAAATTATAATTTTCTGAAAAGTCTATCACTAAAATAACTTCATTCGGAGTCATGGTTGTCTTTAAGGTTTTGGAAAAATTCAGTTGGTGCCAAACACGGTAAGAATGCGGTAGTATTTTGGGAATTTCGCTTTCGAATGTCTCCACTAGCTTCTCAACTGTACAGCAAACTCGTTGCTTAGAAGTCAATTTTACGACAACCTCTTTTCCCTTTATAGTTCTGGTTTCTGCACTTCTTAGCCATTGATAGTAAGATATTGTGGTTGAAAAATCCAGATTTAACTCCTTATTAATAATAGTTTTTGGTTTACATTGCGCGCATGTTCTGTACATACAAGCCTGCAAAGTAGTATTGCAACACAAGCTTTCTGCTACTCCGGATAAAGAATTGGCTTCAATAATATTATATTGCCGCAACTTCTGTAAAATAAATTTAAAATTTTCGTGTTTAACACACAAGCACGTGTCGCGGCTTGAAAGTTGTGGGTTGACTATCCAAAATGGTTTCACACGGTAGAATGTTGTGAAAGAAATTTTTGCGTTGGTCTGAGATACAAACTTTTTGTGTAGTTTCCATAGGCTTGAATTTAGATATCTTTTCTGTTTTTTTTTACCGCCTCTGGATATTGTTGAATTCGTACCAGGTGTTATCATTGAATTTTCGTCATCTTCAAGAAAACGTGTAACTGCTTCTTTCAGTCTCGCAGCAACACTTCTTCTCATAGTTTTATCTTTTAAAACCTTACCTTTGGAGGACTTCATAACTTTTCTTTGGTTATGAGGACTTACAGGTGCCGCTGACATTAACTTGTACTTCTTAAAAAGAGGACCAGAAACAATTTCAGACAGTGCTTGTTTTTCTTGCAAATTAACACATTTTTCCTTGTTGCTTTGAATTTGTGCCGATAAGACCTCGCCTAACAAAAGTTTTCGCTTTATTTGATTTCTGTCACCAACATTTAAAATATTTTCTACCTTAGTACCGGGTGATTCAGGACTTTTATGTTTTGAAATATTTATTTTATTTTTTAATCTATAGTATTTCTGCTTATAACGTTCTGATTTCTTCCTGTTTTTTTCATTTTCCATTTTTACTTTAGCTAACTTACGGGCAGTAAGTGATCTTGACGCCAAAATTTTCTTTCTTCCCAGTTTTATTTTATTGGTCTGTGTGTTAACTTCACCATTTAATTGTACATCGGGTGGGAGTATAGCTAGTTCCCGCTTTTTCTCATAATACGTTTTATTGTTTTTTCTCCATTGTGCTCTTTGCTTTTTTTGGGCCCGCCAATTTCTTTCGGATATTGGTTTCAGCTTTCCTTGAGCTTTTCTTCTTTTGTACCTTTCCCTTTCCTTTTCTTTTTCTTGCTCGTGTTTATCTTTGTTGGTTCGAATTCTTTCTCTTTGACGTCTCTTTCTTTCAGCAGCCATTTCTCTTAATCTTATTACCTCCGCTTTGCTTTTTGGTTTATTTTTCTTTCTTTTATTCTCTTTGGTCTTAGTTCTAACCAAATTATCTAACTTTATTTTGGTAACTGCTTGAGACTGTTCAATCCGCATTTGAGTTAATGTACCGGTATTTTTAATTGTCTGTGGTAAATTTTCATTTTTTACATCATTTACAATTTTTTCTTTGTTATTACGGGGTGTTATTTTGCTTAAATCATTTTTTTTCTTATCCTTTATTTTTCGGGCAACTTTTAACATTTTCTTTTTTTCTTCCCTTTTTTTTTGTGAAATTTCTCGCATATTTTTAAGTTTCGCTTTAAGCAGGAGCAATTTTTGTGGTGATAACTTGCACACATTTTTATCTTTGTCGGTGGTTAAAGTGATAGAGGCGACAAGTTGGCCCTCACAATCACTTTTGCTATTTTGTTCCAGTGCAAATCTGACTTCAGTTGTTTGTTGGTCCATTTTTAAAGATATAACAACGCTGTTGGACAAAAAAATAATAATAATATATTCTGTTCACATAAAAACAAACCACACATTGATTTGGCCAAACTAATTGATGAAAACACTCTAAAATAAAACCTCTATATATAAATATCACTACTTTTTACATTACCGTCACGTTGCTAATTTTCGCGATCGTGACGGTAATGAGAGTGACGGAAATGTGAATGTAGCTATATCCCACGCTTTCAATTCTCTGATTTCGAACGTAGAAAAGTGAGGTTATGGATTTAAATTAAGAAACATCGATTTTATTTAAATAATAAACTACTTCATGTATAATCGATTTATAAAACAAAATATTGGTAATGACGGAGATGTGAAAGGAAAAAATATTTTTTAGTTCCTTACCTTTTAATCTCATTAAAGCATACACTACAATCACACTACAATCAAAACATAACGCCGCAATGATATGCACGTCACCGAGCACCACAGAATAATGCACCATAGAATACGATTTTTAGTGATTGGTAGTAAATTCAACGAATATTACCTGTGACGGTAATGTTACTTAATCATGGTATCATCATAAATTCTTTACATGGAAGAAAAGTAGCTCTTTTGGTTCTAATGTTACTTAAAGATTTACAAAATTTAGGTGTTGTGGATTACTTTAAGTCTAAAATATTGTCGGTGCAGACAAGAATACACTCGCTATAAGAGAAAAAAAATTATGAAAGTGCTGAGTGACTGTGGACGGTAATGTGATTAAGGATAAGTATGTATGAAGATAAAAATTAAAAACAGCTATTAGTAGCTATTTTTTAGACTGACTTGACAATTAAGGCCACTAGAAGTAGTAATAAAAAATAGTCGTACTAGAAAAAGATGCTGAATATTTTTATTTTCGGTGGTTACGGTAATGTTAACAGTTATTGAAAATACCCATATGTATGTTTAGATAAAATATGTATAATATGTATGTATTTAATATAACGAATTCATTTGGTTATTATATCACTAAATTAATAACTATTATGTTAGATTGTAAAATTAAAAGATAAACTGAATTCAATATAGTTGAAAAAGTAGTCCATACTTATAGTGGAGTCAATGTAATGTAAATGAAACAATGCAGTCTTCCTCCAAAAAAATTTAATATAATGCTAAAAATTCAAATACAATTTAAAATATGGGGTATATTCCCATACCATCATGTCAGCTTCGACACCAATATGATTTAAATTTCCTCTTTTTCTTTTTTAATTTTCGAAAATTTTAATTTGGTTAAACACCTAAGTTTAACAAATTTAATATCAATATAATATAAAATAAAACCTTTTCCTTTATATGCCTTAAATTAATTTATTGTCTCATGAAAATGCATTTTCATCTATTCAAATTTCACATTTCGCCCAAAAATTTTAACTTTACATTAATTTCAACACAACTAACTATAGTTCATACCAAGTCTTCAACTTTCACATACTATTATATCACATTATAAGTTGTACTCATTAATTTGAGACAACATACATCGCATGTAAACTGGATGTTAGGTAATTCCCAAAACTTTATTTTATATTCACTGTTCATCCTCTTCCCTTTGAAACATAACCACTCTTATTTACCATTTGTTGACAGATGTCTGTGTTCTGCCAATTTTAAATCCTTCATATGTCCAGTGATGACAAAAACTAAATGTTAATCGATTTGTATGGCTTCTATAAACCTAATATCCAGTTAGTATAATCTTCTCATTATATTTCAACAGTCATTTTTATTTTTAATATTTCTAATAATGGTACCTGGTTTTATACCTATATTGTAATTTTTTCTCTTAATATTAACCTCACTTCAACTTCCACGTTGCAGGCGGGTACTACGGTCGTGTTGTAGCACAGGTTATATTTAATTCATTTATAACTTAAAAATTTTGGGCGTAGGAAATTTCGGCCCCGGCCAGGTAGCAGCCCGATTTTGACAGGAACTTTCGGCCCCGGGATGGAAGGGTCATGTTTTTATTACAGGCATTTTCGGCCCCAATGGTCTAACGTTATAACATTTTAATTTTTTTATGATCTTTTGTGTTTTGAATCATTTATAAAATGAAAATGCAACTAACCTGAACTAACTCAATTTTTGACCTGCAACTCGGCTAATGCGGTTTTATAGACTTATATTGGTTAAACAGCGCTAACACGGCATCTAATCCACCTTTTTGGTTCTAATTCGCCTTTTTCAGGTTCACCGGGGAATATTATTATTAATTGTTTGCCCCTTTTATAGACTTATATTGGTTAAACAGCGCTAACACGGCATCTAATCCACCTTTTTGGTTCAATTCGCATTACCTGCAATGTTTGGGGCCGAAATTTCTTGCAAGATTACTTGACCTAAAATTTCTAGCAGATACCTTACCCAATATGGGGCCGAAAGTTCCGCCGCCCAAAATTTTTTATTAACTTTCAAATAAAATTTATTGAAATGAAAAAAATCCAAATACAATTTAAAATATGAGGTATATCCCCAAACCATCATGTCAGCTAAGACACCAATATAATTTAAATTTCCTCTTTTTAATTCTCTAAATTTTTAATTTCTAAATTTGGTTAAACACCTAAGTTTAACAAATTTAATATCAATACAATATAAAATAAAACTTTTTCCTTCATATGCTTTAAATTAATTTGCTGTCTCATTAAAATGCTTCTTTTTCTATTTAAATTTCACTCAAATTTTTAACTTTACATTAATTACAACACAACTAGCTAGTTCATACAGGGCCGGATTTACGGGGGGGGGGGGGCAGTCAGGGCTACAGTCCCGGGTCTCCACAAGTAAGGGGCCCCCACAAGAGATTTTCCAAAAAAAAAACCATCAAAGTCCTGATAAATAAACAACTTTTCTTTTTTATTATAATTTTTTATATTCGTTTTTCGATTTTTACTTTTAATACCGGAACATTGTAACATTTTTTATATCTATGCCCCTCCCTATATTGGCCTATATTCTGTTGATTTGACAAACTTATTAACCGTCTTTGCGCGTCGATACCCGTATTTGCCCGCTCGGGCGCTCGATCAGTTGTGGCGTGTCCGCTGAGTGGCGTGCTTCGTGCTTCTAACAGGGAATCCCCGAATCTGAGACGTTCACGCGAGTCTAAGAGGCTACGAACATTGTGCAACTAATGTAAATCCTTCTGAGTTTGTATGAACACACGTAAGTATTCTCATATGCATTTTGTGATCTATAATATAAATTGAATATCATATTTGATTGCGCAATTACGAAATTGTGATTTTTCTTCTTAATATATCAATTCGCAAGTTTAAAGAATAAGAACATGAAAATAGGTTACGGAGGGATTATGATTTATCAGTAAACATGCGTGTTATGGATTCTTCGTAAGTCAATCTTTAGTAGTTCAATTAACAGGATTCGTTATCATTATTATACCTCACGATCAGTTTGAATTATTTAACTCTCGAAATATGGTTACAGCTGTTTCGATAAAGCTTAAAAACTAATCCGAGGTGGCGCTCTTTCGAATTAATAACGTTTGTTAATTTTTACTCAAAATAATTTTCTTTGTCTTCAATTCTTTTCTGTTTTCGTGTTTCTTATTTTTTGAGTGCATATCTGGACAGGTTTTTATACATAGCTTGTAGCTTTTCTATATTATAGTCTTTTCATTTTCCATGTGCACTGCTTATAACCCTTTTTTGTGTACTTGCATGTTTTTTTTTAACATTTCTTTTATATTTATAGTGAAACTATGGGTGATCGTCACAAAACTCCTCGAGTGTTCGCTAGTGGTTCCCAGAAGAGGAAATTGCAAGTTGAACGTGAAAAGAAAACCAAAGAGACTTTAGCTAAAACACCCAAATTGACCAATTATTTTATATCGTCAACCAAACAAGAAGTTCCGCAAGACCCTAAAAATACAAAAGGAGATTCAACTGTAGATGTAGGTTTGGTGGATAGTGTTCAAGATGGTCCAGCTGTTGCATCAGGCGATGCCACAATCACAGAATCTTCGAAAGCTCAAAATCAGAATCAAGAGCAAGCAGAATTTTGTGGTCTCAAAAATGACATTGGTCTTTGGCCTGGCGGTATTACAAAAGAAATGATTAAATATTGGGCGGAAAAAGGTTCCACAGAACTTCAAAATTGTGTTAAAGTATCTTTGCAGAATTCAGTCCTATAAGATCAGAATCGGAAATGTTCAAAGAATATGTTCACACGCCGCAATAAAAATCAAGAGACCGTCAACCGATTTTGGCTTTGTTTTTCTCCAACTACGGGTAAAATATATTGTTATGTGTGTAAATTAATGTCTACCCAAAACACGAAACTAAGTGGAGAAGGCTTCAGTGACTGGAAGCATGCATATGATCGTCTAAACGAACACGAGATTTCAAAGACTCACTTGGAATCAGTAATGAGTTTAGTGCAACGGGGAAAAGTCACAGGACGCATCGATCAAGAGCTAGCGATACAAGAAGCACAACAAATCCAATATTGGCGAAAAATCCTCAGAATTATTGTCAGTACCATCAAATATATTGCTGAACGAGGGTTAGCTTTTCGAGGTGATGATGAAATTATTGGTTCAACGAGAAATGGAAATTTCCTCGGTATTTTGGAATTGCTAGCTGAGTATGAACCAACCCTTGTAACTCATTTGAAGAAGCATGCAAACAAAGGGAGTGGTCACGCCAATTACCTTTCGTCTACGATTTGTGAAGAACTAATCAGTTGCATGGGTGATAAAGTGCTTAATGAAATAATATCAAGAATAAAAAAATCCAAGTATTATTCGGTGTCAGTGGACTCTACTCCCGACGAATCTCATATAGATCAACTGACTATAGTTGTTCGATATATGGAAGGATCGATGCCAAAGGAAAGATTCCTGACTTTTTTACCAAACTGCGGTCATACTGGTAAAGCCACAGCAAACGCCTTACTAAAATTTTTAGGTGATCATGAAATTGACATTCTGGATTATCGTGGCCAATCATACGATAATGCTGCAAATATGAATGGCAAATATAAAGGGATGCAAGCACTGATTTTGGAGAAAAATCGTTTATCGGTGTTTGTACCATGTTGTGGTCATTCTCTTAATTTAGTTGGAAAGGCAGCTGCTATCTCTTGTCCATCGGCCGTTCAATTCTTTGATTTCGTTCAGAATGTATACACTTATTTCACAGCAAGTACAGAACGATATCAAATTCTGAATGAAAAATTATCGAAAAAAACAAGAAACAGACAGTTTTACGTCTTGAAAAGGCTTAGCGATACTCGCTGGTCTTGTCGAACGGAAGCTACAAAAGCCATTGTTGACGGTTATTCGGAGATTGAAGAAGCCTTAACCAGCATAATAAGGAGCAAAAAGACATCGTGAGAAATGAAGCGACGAATCTTTTGGAAAAGATGAGTAGTTTCGAAACGGCTCTATTTGCTATCTTTTGGAACGATATTTTTGAGCGATTCAATGCTACAAACAAGATGTTGCAAGACCCAAAATGATCCTTGAATCTGCAATGTGTGCATTGGAATCATTGAAATTATTCATCGAATCCAAAAGAGACGATTTTGATAAATACGAAGAGGCAGCTAAAAAGATATCAAATACTGACCAATACGTACAATCACGCGCCAGAACAAGAAATGTGAAGTTGAATCGGCTCAATTATATGAAAGCCCAGGACGCTAAACTGTCACCAAAAGAGAAAGTTCGAGTATCAAGTTTTATCCCAGTAATCGACCAGCTATGTGTTTCTCTTACTGAAAGATTGCATGCATACGATGCTGTACGTTCGAGATTTGGATTTCTCAGTCACTTAGAGGAGATGGATGCTTCAAATTTGTATGCTGCAGCAGAAGAATTGGTGAACATTTACAAAGACGATTTAGAGCCGAATCTTGGTAATGAGTTGGTCCAATTTGTTTCGTTGATAGAATTATGCAAAAAAGACTATCAAAAAGACCAATCTAAGGAGCTGTTTTACTACCAGATTCTTGAAAACCAATATTTGAGAGCTACATTTCCGAACATTGAAATTACACTGCGAATGTATTTGGTTTTGATGGTGTCGAATTGCAGTGGAGAGCGCTCATTTTCGAAAATGAAGATTGTAAAAAATAGGCTTCGAACTACAATGGGACAAAACCGCCTAGCAAAGCTATCCCTACTCAGCATCGAAAGTGATTTGCTCCGAGAGCTGGATTTCAGCGATATCATCAATGATTTTTCATCAAAAAAGGCTCGCAAGGTTCCATTTGTTAACGCTTAATTTGTTTGGTATAATTCCTTTATTTGACTATACCTATATATATTTGTTAAAAAAATTAGATTGATCTCAATAAATTTCTAAAACACTTTAATAAAAAAAATCGTTTAATCTATTTGGAAAATTATTAGGGGCCTCCACTCCTTTGTTGCCCCAGGGCCTCTGGACCTCTAAATCCGGCCCTGAGTTCATACCAAGTCTTCAACTTTCACATATTACTGTATCACATTATAAGTTGTACTCATTAGTTTGAGACAACATACATCGCTTTTAAACTGGATGTTAGGTAAGTCCTAAAACTTTACTTTGTTATTCACTGTTCATTCTCAATCCTGTACTATATTTTTAGTATCCCCTGATGATGAATACTTAAACATTCGAAACATGTTGGGAACTTGGGGAGGGGGGAATAATTATTCTTCGAACCCGGGCGGCAGCTACCTAAGGCACGGCCCTGCCAACGTTATTGCGACTATTGGTGGACATCAATCTTTAGTTTGAGAATCACATAATAAATTTATGTCAAAGGCTTTCTTCTGGTTGTTATGCCACTAGAACTATTTTAGACGTCCCATCGGAAAAAACTCATATTATGCCCTAATTGAGTCCAACCTCCGTTAAGGTATTTGCTTTTGGGGCTTTTGTTCACAGTTCTTATTAAAATCGGTGTTTGTGTTGCAGAAGAGAGCAGCCAGATACGTGACCCTGTGTTATACCTTTGTCATAGAAACTGTTTATTTATTGTTCAAAGAATATACAAATTAATTGTCTACCCCCTCTGCTTATAACGCATGACAATTAATTCTCTTTTACTTACCCATTTCTCGGTCTAACCAAATTAAAAAATCTTTAATTTCTGGCAGTAAAAATATCTTTAATCATTTACCACTTTACTTGCGAAGACAGCAGTGTGCGGAGAAGTTCACGCAACTAACAAAAAAATTACTATTAGAGAAGGTATACTATATTAATGATTTTAACATTAGAGCATATGGTATTACCTCTATGCAGTGCCGAAAACTTGTCTACGAGTTTGCTGAAATAAATAATATTTCACACCAGTTCTACAAAACTTTCAAGCTGGCTGGTAGAGACTGGTTAATTTCTTTCATAAAAAGGCGTAAAATCAGCTTAAGGACCCCTGAGTCTACGTCCATCGGACGTCTAATTGCATTTAGTCGAGTTGAAGTGATGATGTTTTTTGATTTTATTCGGGAACTTAGAGTAAAACACAATTTTACGCCTGATCGAATATACAATGCTGACGAATCAGGTTTGTCCACCGTTCCAACTAAACAGCCTAAAATTTTATCTCCAACTGGATGCAAAAGAGTGGCAAAAGTGGCTAGTGGTGAGCGTCGCCGGAATACGACTGTTGTGTAGCTTAACAGAGTGGATGGAGGAAGACAGATGCTTTTGTTTAATACCTTCGTCATTTTATTAAATACACCTCTCCTTCCAACATAGCGTCAGTTTTATTGATTGTTGATATTCATTCATCCCATACATCTTTAGAAGCAATCAACTTGTGCAGAGAAAGTGGTGTGATCATGGTTGGTTTGGCTCCTCACACAACTCACCGATTGCAGCCATTGGATGTGAGATCTTTTGATTCTCTTAAAACATTCCATAGCCAGGCCTGCGACAATTTTTTGGTAAATAATCGCGGTAAAGCTATTACAGACAAAGACGTAGGACAGCTGTTTGGAAAAACATGTTTAAAAGCAGCAACCTTAGGAACTGCAGTTAAAAGCTTCCCTAAATGTGGAATCGAACCCTTTGATCCGGACGTTTTTAGCGACGCACACTTTGCACCAGCTTCAGTTAGTGAGCGCAGACACGTCCCCGCAGAAGAAGTGTCTAGTGATGATGAACCTCTCATCAACATAAAAAACAAAGAATAAAGCTGAAATGTCTTCAGATTCAGCTAGTTGTAGGGAAACTGAAAAGTGTCCCCAATATCAAAAGAGCGTGACCTACTTAATTAGTGGCAGGTCGAACAATGCGGTAGTACTTATATAGCATAAGCGCCAATTTACAATAAACGAAGATGATTCTGGTTTTAGAAACTATCAATATTTATTACTTATTAAATTTTATGTCAAATTTTTCGATACAAAGCACAATACACTACTCTAACAATTAGACATGCAAAATGATGAATGTGATGAGAATATGATAATAATTATCTAATTGATCAGGTTATATTTATCATGGTGAAAAACATCTAAACTACAGGTGATCAACATGGTGAAAAACATCTAAAATACAGGTGATCAAAAAGGTTCAAATTCATTTTAATTACAGACAAAAACCGAAAGCAGCATTCTCAGCCTTGGGCAGTTATAAATTTTAAGGCTCTTAAGTCTGCAGCCTTCAGCTATATGTCGTAAATAAAATGACCACCCTTATGACAAAAAAAAGGAGAGGTTCTATGATTATTTAACTAAAATGAAAATTAAATACCATTGCTCAAAGTTCAGACGTCTAGTGAATCTACTCCTAAATAAGTAAGCACTGCCAAAGGGCGTTAATTACGTTAAATTGTTACAACCTTGTCATAGGATGAAAGTTGTACTATTCAACCAGTTGGGCTTACTAAACAAATCAAATATTGTTCCCTTAGGGTATAACAAGGTTAGATCATACCTTATTTCAGCTTCTATATAAAAAAAAAAGGATTCTTTATTTACAAAAGAGCATTCCTTCTCCCAAGGATCGTTGCAAAACGCTTCTAATCAATCAGTCCATTCTATTCAATTAGGGAAATCAGGACACACTTCAGGCTATATTCCTTGATAACAATCTAAATCCATGCTTTTACTCGATACTACCGCTCACTCCTCGACCATACAATATATATTTTACAATTGTTCTAAGAGAAAAACCAAAAACATTTTTTGGCACAATAATAATGACAGTGACAGTATTTTTCAGAAAAAAAACGGTGTATTATTCGTTGTCATAACATTTACGATTTAGGCCAGTGGACATGAGCGGCGTGTTGTTTTATTTTATTAAGGAATAAATAAACTTATTAAAAATAGAAGAAATTATAACTTACAGAAAAAAGAACTACACAGTGTTGGGACTTAGTTTCCCAACAGCTAGTTCATCCGGTTTTCAAAAATTTCCTAGCGTTGTTGAACTTCAAAATGATGATGATTAAGAGAATAAAAGGGAGCAAGTGCTTCAGGAAGATTTTGCTGTTGCAGGTTCATCGGGTCCTCAAAACTTAAAACCCAATTAGCAAATTAATTTTGTTGAGATTAGACCTTTGCCAAAAATAAATCGACCTGTCCTGAAAACTAACCGAAAAAAGTAAAAGGCGTCGATATTGACTTCAACTCCCGAACGACGAAAAGAAACGTTTTCAAAGAGACTGAAAAAAAATCTATCGAAGAGACCCCAAAAAATCTGACATTTTTTGTCCCAGCTGTGAGGAGCCATATACTGATCCTCCAGTTAAAGACTGGATAAAGTGCAATGTATGCGAAAATTGGTGGCATGACGCCTGCATTAGCTACGAGCACACATGCGTCTTCATATGTGACCTTTGCATGTAATCGTCATCTTGCCCCAATATGTTCGTCATCTTACCCCATCTGGCAAGATGACGAAATTGTATTTATTTTCCATTTTTTCTTTCATGTTTTGTTTTTTCGTTTATGATTAGTTCATAAAAAATCAACTAAATGTTCTATGATACTATTATACTTTATAAGTTTAAAATTATATGTAGTTTATTTTTTAGATTTTCTTTACCTTAAGCTCGTAAACTTGCCCCACCTTACCCTATATTACACACTTCATGGGTATTATGATGATGCGTTCAATTAATCCCGGAAATTTTGACTATTATAGTATATCTCTTATTTCTTAATTGTTACTCCTAAAAAATTGTGGAACTGCATCTTATTTAATTTATGTTGTATTCAAGTATTTTCATATTGTGTACCCTTATACTTTGTTTGTTACTATAATTACAATCGTTTTTTTTTTATAATAAGACACAGCACTGCAGGATTAATCCTTTATGACGCTCTGCGAGCGGTGCGTGTGCACAGGAAACGATTCACGCTCGTTTTGAATCTTTGGAGATTGTACTCGTTGGGAAACTCACGCGAGTCGTTCCAGAGTGATGACCTTTTCCAGATGAAATAATTTTTAAACAGTGTCGTTCGAAGGACACTAAGCTGAACCACGTATGGGTGGGCTGCACTGGCTCGTCGTGTATTTCTACCATGCATCCCTCGGGGTGAAATCAAGCCGGCAACCTCAGTTAAGCACTTCCCATGAAAATATTTGTAAAATAGACTCACGTCACCAACCTGCCTTCGTTGTTCAAGGGTTTCCAGGTTGTTTGTCAAATCATGGTCACCGATCAAGCGAATGGCTCTGCTTTGAATGGAATCTAGCAATCTCAGGGTATGTTTTGGAGCACAGCCCCAAATATGGGAACAATAGTACAGCGATGGTCGAATTTGGGCTTTGTAGAGCATCAAAAGTTATTGGGGTGTATAGAGGTTCTTAGTTCGGAGAAGTATTCCAAGCTTCTGCGAGGCTGCCTTAGCAATGGCGACAACGTAACTATGCCAAGACATATGACTATCCAAATTAACGCACATCAAATGAATTGATGAAGCCAAGGGAATCGAGTGTCCCGCCATGACTATATCCGGTTCTTCAACATTAACTTCTTAGAAAAAACTGCCGCCTGGGTTCTTTAGCGTTAATTCTACTTGGTTATTGTCACCCCAACACAGAATTCTTTCCAGGTCTTTGTTGAGAGGTGAGACCTCTTGCTGCCTATAGAGATGTGCATTGGCACTCTATGTCCAAAGTAAAAGATGAAAGAAGTGTGCTGTCATCATGTTCAAAAAGGGTCAAAGTTCTTTCGAGAAGCTCTTTAAAATATTGGCTTAATAAATCGGAAAATGGTTTTTGTTGTGCAAGGCTGCAAAGTATGCAAACCCGCACTGGCCTTTAATGCATCAACATAGTTTCATTGTACCGAACGGTATTAGAGCTTCACTATAGGTTTGTTAAATTAAAACAACTTTATTATAATTGTCTCATATTATTAATTATTAAAATATTTTTTTTGTTAATATAATAATTAAAATAAAACAGTCGCTTTGCATTATTATTTCCTACGGTACACAACAGGTTACGCTCTTATGCGACCATTGTGTTCTCAGGTTTATTGACTTTTAAGGAGATAAGTCGCTCAAACAACTTATTAATTTTTATCTTAGATTAGTAAAAAAGGCCATTGTTAAGTTTAATAAGCGAGAAAACAAGTATATAATCATTCTATAATATAATGTAATTAAAGTTACTGTACGGAGAAGTTTTTGCTTCGCGTGATGGAATTGATTAATTTTTCTTCTAGGGATCGTAACCGTTATACTGAGTTTGTCGGGAAAAAGGATGAAGATTTTAAAATAAATGCAATATACTAAGTAAGTAATAACAATGAAGCTAAATTTCCATGTAGAAAATCCCACCAGCATTTCTTCAAATGACATAAAATGTGACACTTTTTGCCAGAATTTTTGCCGTTAAGTGTAAAGATATCTACCTACTTTATTTGTACAATAACTGGTTACTGATTTAGTGTAGACTAT
Source organism: Polydrusus tereticollis (assembly GCA_963920685.1). Taxonomy (NCBI): domain Eukaryota; kingdom Metazoa; phylum Arthropoda; class Insecta; order Coleoptera; family Curculionidae; genus Polydrusus; species Polydrusus tereticollis. The sequence goes on from OY987331.1 coordinate 94,574,178, forward strand.
AAAGTATAATATTGGCATGGTGGATATTTGTTGATGCGTCATGTATAAACGATCAAGAGACCACGTGATTTACAACTGCCCATCTTCATTTATTATAACCTTAATAATAATAATAATAATAATAATAATAATAATAATAATAATAATAATAATAAAAAACTATAGAAGATAGAGAAACGGTTAAATGGGGAAAGTTTTTGACAATTATATTTCTAACTGAAAACCGTTTAGTACGCGTTAGTATTATTCACTATTTTGGCAATCTGTAAAAACATTTTTAAAGCAACTTTTTAAGTAGATTTCAGTTCTGCAATTTAATTTTGAACACGACGTTTCAGTTATTTTATACCATCATCAGGTTCATTTTATCTTATGGGCGCTATATTGTATTTTATACTTAAAAGGTAGCTTATGACGTCAGCTTTTCAACGATGTATTATTTGTTGGAAAATAAATGAAATTGACTTGAAAAATAAAGAAAATTAATTTTCACAACACGTCAAATTTGAGAAGAACACATTAGGCAGGGTTAAATTTGTTTAAAATATCATAATATTATAATACATTATTTTATTTTTTCCTTATGGTTAAAAATCTCATATTAACATTTCAAATAAAGAAAACTAAAAACGCAATGAATAATAATTATTGTTTTGAAAAGAAAATAAGAAAAAATATCTAACTTACTATACTTATTCGAAATGTTGGCCGTTTTTATTAATACATTTTTGACACTTTTTTAACACAGTATTGATGACCCTGCGAAGCGTGTTGCCATTTATGCTCGTAAACAAATTCCTCACTCTCTCTTCTAATTCTTGTACAGATTCCGGGGGTTCAAACTCATATACTTTATTTTTACATAACCCCATAAATAAAAATCGAGAGGAGTTATATCAGGGGATCTAGCAGGCCAATTAACTGGTCCGCCGTTTGAAATTAATTTGTCATCAAATATCTGTCTTAAGAGAGTTTGAACTTCCCGAACATTATGTGCGGGACAACCGTCTTGTTGAAACCAAATATTATTCAATTGATCTTGAGGAACTCTTGCTCTAATTGCCGGTAATATTTGATCTTCTAACAGCTCCAAGTATCTTTGGCCATTCAACGTATGATTATAAAAGAATGGTCCTATAAGTCTGTGGTCTAAAATGTAAGGAAAAAAGTAAAGCTGGGTTACTTAATACCTGCTGTGTATTTAGCAAGCTAGGTGACATTACTTACCATACATACCACACCATACATTAAAACCAAATCGGGTTTGCAGTCTTCGATGAGCCAATTGGTGAGGGTTTTCTGTTGCCCAAAAATGATGGTTATGTCTATTAAATACCCCGCAGTTGGTAAAATGTGACTCATCGGTCCAAATTACAAGACGACTGAAATCATGATTTTGTTCGCATTGATTCACATACCAATTTGAAAACTGCATTCTTCTTGGATAATCCGTTTCTCTTACAAGTCTGACACTTGGCTGCGGTCTTTCAGGAAAATTTTCAAAATACCTTTCTAATGCAAGGTTTGCATTTCTGTTCCAATGAATGTAACATTCTAGCAAATCAAATTTTTCTTCGTGAGAAAAACGCAATGCCATTTTCTTTTAAATTCAGAATACACAAATAAATCGTTATTATTAGATAATAATAATAATAGTATATTATTAACCAAGGTTTAGACAGCCATCATTATTGCCCGAGCGGCGAGTTTAAATCACGAGGAGCGAAGCGACGAGGGATTTAAGACGCGAGGGCTATAATAAGCTGTCTAAACCGTGGTTAATATATTATTTTTTCCACTACTACAAACTTTTATATGACATTTATCTTTATAGTATTAATAATTATAAAAAATTATAGGTAGGTATAAGTATATTTTTTAATCAAGTTACCTGCGCTTTGGAATTGGCAAAATATTTTGTTGTTTTGTCAGGTGGCTTTGTCAATGTCAATTTGTGTTCATTTGTGTCATCAGATTTCACGAGTTTTGCGTTTTTTTTTTAAAATAAGCGAAGAAAATGTTAGTGATAATATTATGTGTACACTAGGGCGGAGCGAAAATAGGCGCAAAACAAAAATATTTGGAAAATGAAGTTGCCTGCATACGCAATAGGTGTCTTTTAGGATACTTAGGAACAGAGAAAAATATGAGTGTCCTACGACAATTTCTTTGGCTGCCGAAAGACCTTGAAAATTTAATAAAAAGGAATTTTCCAAAAAATAAAAAGAAATAAAAATATGCAGCTCTCTGCTTGTTTCTTTTTAGCAAATTAAAAAAACAACCCAGATTTCACCACGTGGAGGTGGCGCATGTCGAGTTCCACCCTAACCCTTCCTCCCCTACAGAAATTAAACTAGCTTTTATGAACCCGTCTCGTGCTTTAGAGCCAAAAACTGCAATAGAAGCTTCTGTTATTAATTTTATACACCTTTCAACTGCCTGCGAATGACAAAACGGGTATTTCATCCGGAATCACAGAAATCATATTGGTTAAGTTTTCGTTTGATATTCCAATTGTCAAGGGGGGTTCGCTTATACTGACATTCTGCCAATCAATTAAGTCGACATAATCTTCACAATCAAAATTTAGTTCATTCACTTGAAATATTCTAACGTTCTCTGTTTTGGCCGATGATTTTCTACATTTTAAAATTCTCCTTAAAGCCAACTCTCGAATGAATTTTCTGTCATCTGCTAACATTGCTACTAAAAGATTCTCCGAGTGAGCATAATATCCGTTCCTCTTTATTACAGAATCTATAACTTTTTTAAGGTCGCCAGGGAGGTATCGAGATCTTCTAATCATGTTGAAAAGGTGTCTAGCACCATCTTTACAAGACCAACTGCTTTTAATTTCGAACCAACATACGGCATACACTTTAACTATAAACTCAGTTAATATTCGAAGGTTTTCAGATGGTTCTTTGGTAGCAACATATAACCTTAGAACTCTATTGGCTGTGGTAAGCCATCTGGCGTGTGACATTCTTCCAGGGGATTTTAAAGCTAAATCTTCTCCACAAAATTCCGTTACAGATTCCTTGACATATCTCAAACATGTATTATTGATCGGTACTTAACGTTTTCACATCTATTGGAGGTAACAGTCTCAATTTGTTTAAACTCTACTACAGGTAAGTTCTCGCACGATTCTAGAGATTTGCCAATTTGTCCCGAAAACCCACTTGGTCCGGAAGTTCTTCCGTCTAAATAATTCATTAAGTGACGTAATGGTAATTCGTTCATATGAAGCAAGCAAACCAACCACTGTAACGGCTTCTTTAAATCTGATTCTAGACCTCGAATTACTCCATTTTTTGAACCTGTGTTTACCACAGTTCCGTCACAACCTATAGCCACAATTGTATTTATATTAGTATTTTTTTGTAAAAACTGAAGTATTGAAGTTTTAATTGCTTTTGCACTTCCAGATGTTGGACTTACGTGTCCGATATATCTTGATCCGGGTTCACAAACTAAAGCATAATGTTCCTCGGTAACAGTTTTTTGATAGTACTTATTTCTTTTTTATTCTTTGATCAAGGTTTTGTCCCTACGCCCATCAAAACAGATTGCTTGCACGTCTGGAGTATGGTCCCCAAATGTTTTTGTTAGATTAGCGCGACTTTTAGTTATTTCTCTGAAGGATCCCTTGCCTTTGAAGTAGATGAAATACTTCCTAGTTCGTTTGGCTCACGCTTAGACGTAGAATGTTCCACTGTTTGAAGCTCACTTTTCTCGTGAAAAGTGTGCGAGTGCTTTTTGATTTTCCTTTGTGGTCTCAATATCTAAATTACCGATTGCCATTTTTCGGTTTATTCTTTGATCTAAAAGGAATTGTCGTTAGGCTATTGGTATTTTGTTTTTGCACTTACAAGTTGAAAAATTTTTACATTTGCACTTTGCAGATAGCAATATCAAACAGTTTTGTCTCATGCAGACCCTTTAAATATCTGTACTTTTTTATTGTAATTGTCCTTATACTTGGATTTAAGGCTCTTCTTAATTGCTCGATATTTAGCATTATACTGTTTTATTTGATTAAATATTTGCTGGTCTGATACTCCGGAAATCCAACTTTTCTTCCATATTTCTTTTAGGACTTTTACTAGCTTTATACAAACATCACTTACACTGGGTTCTTGTTTATTCTCGTTCAATTTTTCTAACCTTAGCCACGAATAATATTTAATAACGTCAGCATATGTTGGTAAAACATTTTCTTTGAAGGGGGTTAATACGCCAAAAAGCTAAAAACTGCTTAACAAAATTTATAAATGACTGAAATTCAATTTATTCACAAATCGTAACAAAAACTTAAATAAATAAAAATAAATTAAATTGCTTAAATTTAAAATGATTTCGGCAGCCGAAGATATTATTTTTGGGAACTCAGATTTTTTTCACTTATTCTAGCATGTAATAGACACATGTTAAGCATGCAGGGCTATTAAGTTTCAAAAGTTGAAAAATTCACTCCGCCCTAGTGTACACCTACCGAATTAAGGATGGAAGCAGAAAAAATGTTGATTGTATCGATATTTTACAATATCAAGTAATCTAATATGTATTGATAATTATCTGGTTGCCTAACCACAATGAATTGATGTTGTAGAATTAAAAAATCAAGTTACCTGCGTTCAAACAAAATTCGGTTAAGGTCAAGGATCGGTCAATATAATGGATTTCAATGGCTTATTATTGACCATGGTCAATAATGACTTATAAGGTAGAGAAAAACGATTTCTAGCGTTAATAATCGGTCAATAATGGCGATGTTATAGGTTAGTAGTGGAAAAAAACTATTATACTTTTACTCGTTCTGACAAGTAATATTTTTGTTTCATTTTCAAACGGTAGTGGTTGGTCATAGGCTACTGGATTTTATTTTTGATTCATAGGTTATTGTAATATTGTTGATTGAAACAATGCAAGCAGTGTTTTGTGAATTCTACAAAATGTAAACCTTTTAATTGGTATTCAATTTAGGGAGTTATAGTGCAGTTGTCAAATTTGACGTGTTGCGAAAACTAATTTTCTTTATTTTTCAAGTCAATTTCATTTATTTTCCAACAAATAATACATCGTTGAAAAGCTGACGTCATAAGCTACCTTTTAAGTATAAAATACAATATGGCGCCCGTAAGAAAAAATTAACCTGATGATGGTATAAAATAACTGAAACGTCGTGTTCAAAATTAAATTGCAGAACTGAAATCTACTTAAAAAGTTGCTTTAAAAATGTTTTTACAGATTGCCAAAATAGTGAATAATAAGAAATCTACAGCATATTTTCGAAAATACATCTTTTTGGTTCTTTCAACATATTTCAAAAACCAAAAAAGATAGGGCCGCGTACTAAACGGTTTTCAGTTAGAAATATAATTGTCAAAAACTTTTCCCATTTAACCGTTTCTCTATCTTTTATAGCTTCCAAGATCCCCATGCATGTAGGCCCAATTTGGGCCACACTGTATAAAGCTACAACATAAAATGAAATAACGGCAACAAAAATAAATAAATATCCAAAACAAACAATTCCTAATTCTACAAATTTCTGACAGATTCAAAATATTCAATAACATTGTAAGGCTCTATCCTTACCAGCAATTCAAATATTTTCTGTTTTAACTTTTTAATATTATCAATTGCTTTTATAGTTGCTGGCAAATAATTAAAGAACTTTACACAGTTATAGTATGCTCCTTTTTCAGTAAGTGGTAATCTATGCCTAGGATAATAATTGTAGTTCGTATGTCTAGATGGATATATGGTTTGTGAAGCACTATTTCTAAATAACTTCCTATTTTTGTAAAAAAAATATTTTACATTCTTGTATATATACAGCAGGTACAGTTAACAATTTGTTTGACATGATTCTCTAAATTTCAGCCCTTATATAATTCTTACTGCCCTTTTTTGACACACAAATAATTTTTCTACGCCCTTGCTATTCACATACTGAACTATAAAATATCTGATGTGAACCTCAAAGTTCGAATGATACACAACCTTCTTAGTTTGCAAATCTGTGCATCTTGCCAAGACACGAAGACTGTAACAAACTGCATTCAATTTTTGTTTAGTGTAATTGATGTGGTGCTCCCAAGACAAAACGTCATTATCAGTTAAACTTAACGCCTTTTTGCCAATTTCTATTATTTGTGGTTCTTCCACACGAGACCTATTTGTTTTAAATATTAATGTGTTAGTTTTATTATTGTTTAATATTAATTTGTTTGGTGCAAACCAATCACTTGTACCCATCATAATATTTTTAGTTTTTTCTTCAACAAGCATCACATCATTGTCACTCACCAATATATTTGTATCATCTGCATAACTCGTCATTTTAAACCAATCATTATAGCTTTTAGATATTTCTGTTATGTTGTTCATATATATAACAAACAGATTTGGTCCCAAAACACTACCCTGCGGTACTCCAATATTGACTGAGACTTCATTCCATAAAAAATTCTGATTTTTCTGTTTTATTAACACTTGTTGTTTTCTTCTAAGTAACTGAGATATAATTAGATCTAGGGCTGTTTCTTTGATACCGTAGGAATCTAACTTCTTAAACAATATGTTATAATTCAATGTGTCGTAAGCCTTTGAAAAATCCAAAAACAACCCTAGGGGGATTTGTCCTATTTCCAAGAAATCTAGTACATAATGGATAAATTGAAATACCGCAGTTTGTGTTGACTTTTCCTTTATATACCCATGTTGTTGATTACTTAGCAAATTATTTGACACAAAAAATTCAAGCAAACGTTTAGATATCACTTTCAAACACTTTAAAAAATGATGAAAGCAAGCTTATTGGTCTGTAGTTATCTACTACTGATTCATCGCCCTTTCTAAAGATTGGCACAGCAAGTGCATTTTTTAAACTGTCCGGGAATATGCCGAACTTTATAGAATTATTTACTATGTAACAAATAGGTTGTACAATTTCTCCTGTAACGTATTTTATCAAGTTGGATGATATTTCATCATGTCCACAACTTTGCTTATCTTTCAGTTTCTTAACTATTTAAAAAATTTCTTTAGCGTTAGTAAGGCGTATTTTTAATAAGTTTTGATTGTACTCTATATCAGAACTAAATGGTACATCATCCAAGCTCTGAAGTAGAGACGTAGCAGCATTTGCAAAAAAGTTATTAAGATCATTTGCAACAATGGTTAGATCTCCCTTAACTTTAATTGGCGGTTTAGATATATTTTTACCTTTTATTTGATTAACAACACACCATGTAGGTACTTATAAAATAAATAAATAACACTCAGGTTATAATTTCCACTATATATATTATTAACACTTTTAATTTGCCATAACAATTGTTTCGACACACAGTGTCTTCTTCAAGATGGACTTTACTGACTGGAAATTATAACCTCAGTGTTATTTATTTATTTTATAATAATGAATTTCCATCAAGTATCGGCTACTTCAATAGAGTACACCATGTACTTTCTGATTTATTGTCAGAATTTTTTATTTTATTTGCAAAATAGGATATTTTGTACTCGCATAATAAGTTATTATATTCTTTCTTTTTAGAGTTGTATACATTTTTAAATTGATTGCTTCTACTTCTTAAAATATATAAAACATCCAACGGATCCCTATATTCACTTATCCTATACTTTGATTTGTTTCTTTGTAGTACTTTTTGTACGGGATAACATTTATTGAAGTTTCTCTGAAATAGGTCCATTAAAGTGCTCTATTCTAACCTTAAAAGTCAAATCAGATCCACTCAAAAAATGCTTTATTATAAGAGAACAGAAATTCTTATTTACAAAGCTTCCAAATAATAGTTAAAACTATGTGTATACAGAAAAAAACATAGCATAAATCAAGACAATAAAATTGCTGCAACAATATAAAACAATTCATAGTTTACATGCACAGAACCATACAGTCTTACAGAATACAACAACAACATTAATTTATTCCTAGTGGTTATGTTTACGATTTAAGAAATCGACTAATTACAACATTTAAAAAAGTCTTTTCAAAATTCTTTCAGTCTATAATAAGCTCTAGTTACTAACATGTTTCTCACTAACTTTCTAAGTGTTTTAATATTGACGATGCTTCTTATACTTAACTGAATAAGAACATTATAGCGTCTCTGGGGTTGTTCAATACGTCTCGAATTTAAAGTAACGTGCTAGACAGAGATAAGAGATGTTTCATCTTGGCAAGATGAAACTTAAAAAAGTGTTAGACCTACTAAAGTTGATTGCAAAAGGTATTAGGCAGTAAATAAATATATAAACTATGAAAAGCATATTTTTCTAGGTACATAATACTTCATGCTGGTAATGAAAATGGTTTTGTTGAGGGCGCAGGGGCAATTTTTCCTTCTAAAACTAAGCTGAGTGACTACCATGGAGAAATGAATCAGCAATTTTTTTTACAATGGTTCGAAAACTAAAGGTGGATTTATAAACTTGACGTTGGGTATTCTGTTTGACGGTGGCCGTGACGTGTGCCGGCTGCCGGTCGTAGCGACATAATTAACCTTTTATAAACTGCCGTTCGTCTTCTTCTTTTCTACTAGCAGAAACAGTACATAACCACAATATTCATAGTGTTATTTTTTTAATCATTTGTTTTTTTGTTGTTGCCAAAATGGACGATGAGACGGCCTATTTACTTGCTCTGTGTTCACATGCAATACTTAAAAATAAGAAAGGGCCAAAAAACACACAACGTCACTATCAATATCACGTGAGAGTCATAAACGGATTTGATTGGCTCTTGAGCATTACTACGAGTATTGCTACGACCGGCCGCCGGAAAAAGATAAAATTGGTTTATGTTGACCGGCACCCACCGGCATGCGTCACCGTCACCGGCAACTATGAATGGTCTTACGCACTTCAATGTTTTTAACTCTACCAGCCACCGGCACCGGCAAAACGGAACGTCAAGTTTATAAATCCACCTTAATTGTTGAAAAAATTAACAAAGCCATCTGTGATTGTAATAGACAACGCCCTATAGCATAGCATGTTGTTAACAAAAATACCTAAAACGTCATGAAATAAAGCTGCAATTCAACAATAGTTAATTAATAATAACATTGATTTTGATTATACAATGTTCAAACCCGAACTTTTACAAATGGTCAATAGGTTGGTTAAATTCTTTTCAGACATAAGCCACCAAAAGATATTTTACGGCTTCCTTCATATCACTGTATGTTCAATTCGATTGAACATATTTTGGGGGAATATCAAAAAATATTATAACAGACATATTGGTCGAGATAGCAGTACAAAAACTAACCTTATGAATATATGGAGAGAATCGTTGCGTACCGCTACTCCTGATGTTTGGAAAAATTCAATTCGGCACACAGAAGGCGAGATATTAAAATAGTATGAAAGAGAACATGTTTCAGATAGACTAAGCGTTTAACCCATTATTATAGAAGTAAGTTAAACTCAAGTGATTCTGAGGATGAGTGATGATCCATCTTTGTATTATTATTTTTATTATTTTTAATATTGAAACCCAAACACTAAAAAAATTTAGTCTTTAAATGAGTACTACCTATTCCAATACAATTTAGGTATATATTGTCACCCTTAAAGAAAAAACAGTGTAATTCCCTCACTCAGTTATTTTGGTTAGAAGCTAGCAACACTGCCGATAACTGACGTCACTCGAAGAGTATGACGTGGAACGGAAATTGTCTTGCAAATAGTATATCCAGCGTGTAAAAGAAGTATGGAACGCTTTAAATATCTTTAATACCGTTTGTCCGATTTAGCTAAAATTCGGTATCCGTATATAAGAGGTTATCGCAGAGCTGCTAGTGGCATTTGCAATGTTGCCAAATTTACAGTTTTTTAGCGATTTAAAATATTTTTTTTTTAAATGGAATACTCTATATATTATTCAAAAAAATGATCCCGCAACAAAATCTAAATAAATTTTATATAAGTTACTTAATGTCTAAATCTAGCCATTTTTTTGATATTGGAGTTTAAATATCATCTCCAAAGATTCAAGACCAACGTGAATCGTTTCCTGTGCACACGCACCGCTCCTAGAGCGCCATAAAGGATTTATCCTGTAGTGCTGTGCCTTATCATTAAAAAAAAATTATAACTTCTTATCCAAGAAAGCTGATAGAGATATAAGTAGGTCTTGGAAATTTGTGACACAATTAAATTCCGATAGCGACATTGACAAACTTTTCAGAAGGTATTTGTGCTTCATAATTTATCAGTTTTAATAATTCTTAAAATGGATTTACTAACGGAAACACTGCGAATAGAAATATTAATGATATTGGGTTACGGGGATCGAAGGCGAACACAGCAGGAGGTTGCTGAGATTTTTAATGATAAGTATCCCAACCGAAATCCAATAGCACGGTCCACAGTAAGCAAAATTTTAAAGAAATATAACGAAACTGGCCATGTAAAAGACATTTCAAAATCTGGGCGTCCAAAAACTGCGACAAGCGGCGATAAAGCTTTAGATATTTTGCTAAGCATAGAGGAAAATCCACACCTCTCTACTCGAATTATTGGCCTCGATTACAACACATCGCACATGTCGGTAGATCGCGTATTAAAATGTGAGAGGTTCCACCCATACAAAATTCACCTGGTTCAAGAACTCTCTGAGGATGACTTTGACAGGCGTTTAGAATTCAGTGAGCAAATGATGAATTTGTGTAATGCTAATCCAAATTTTATTAATAAAATTGTGTTTTCCGATGAGTCGACGTTCTGTCTTAATGGAAATGTTAACCAGCATAATATTCGTTATTGGTCCAAAGAAAATCCTCATTGGATTCGAGAACAGCACACTCAATTTCCGCAAAAAATTAATGTTTGGGCAGGCATTATAGGACAAAGGACAATTTTTAGTCCATTGTTTATGGATTATAATTTAAATGGCGATATATATTTCCAGCTCTTAAGAAATGAAATTGTTCCTGCTCTTGCGATCCTATTTCCAAATCCTCTTAAGTTAGTTTCATTAAAGTAAATTAAAACTAATTATCAATGAACAAAATTTTAGACAACGTTGCGGGATTAAATAATGAAATATGGCTGCAGCAAGACGGTGCACCACCACATTACGCCAGACAAGCACGGGAGTATCTAAATGAAGTATTTTTTGAAAGATGGATAGGGAGACGGGGTACAATTGAGTGGCCAGCTCGGTCACCAGATCTGACTCCACTCGATTATTTCTTGTGGGCACCTTTAAAAAATGTGGTCTACAAGACAAAGCCACATGATATAGAAGACTTAAAACAAAAAATTAAAGTTGAGTGCCGACGAATCGAAGGAACAGATATTCTTTCTAATGTTTTAAATACTTTTCCGCAATGTTTAGCATATTGTCAAGAAGTAAATGGAAGGCACTTTAAACATCTAATTTAATTTCTTTATTCTGTAATAAGTAAGTTTAAACAATAATTACCTTACAATAACGTTTCAATAAAGTCTCAATTTTCAAGTTCGAATATTAAAAAAAATGGCTAAATTTAGACATTAAGTAACTTATATAAAAGTTATTTAGAATTTGTTGCGGAAACATTTTTTTGAATAATATATAGGGTGTTCCATTTAAAAAAAAAATATTTTAAATTGCTAAAAAACTGTAAATTTGGCAACATTGAAAATATCACTAGCAGCTCCGCGATAACCTCTTATATACGGATACCAAATTTTAGCTAAATCGGACAAACGGTATTAAAGATAATTAAAGCGTTCCATACTTCTGTTACACGCTGTATATTTGTTATCATTTATTCAAGTCCGAACGCTAGCCACGAAAATTTTGACGTTTATGAACTATATGGTGCAAATAATGACGCACCGACAAAGATGCACCTCCAACTGTACAAAGGGTACCTACAGGGTGTCCTAAAATGTAAGGTCAATAATAATTAGAGATCGGTAGATCGGGCCAAAATATTGTTCGAAGGCCATGTAACATTTTGTCCAATATTCACTAATAACCCGAATGAGAGAACCTGAAGGTGTTTTTTTTCTTAATGTTTTCGAAACTAATAAAAATACAAATTTGAAATTTAGGTATTCTAATGAGCTCCCCACGCCGAATCGGACTATTGTAGTTAAATTGGAAACAATCTGAAAGTGACGACAGAAATAGGGGAAGGCGGAGTCAAAGTATACCTAAATTCTTTATATTAATATCTTGCATGCGAAAAAGAACCATACTTATTATTGATTACCCAAATTTTAATATCTTTCGTGACCTCACTTATTAATAATGTTGATTACTAAATTCATGCTATATAACATGTGCCTCTTAAAAATTGAACTTTACTTCTTTGATCACTGCTTGACATTCCTCTCTTGGATCATGTTTGTTCTTTAAGTGAGACAATCGTCTATTACATCTGTTTTTCTCAGTTCTACGTCTTAATCTTTGGCTTGGAAGTAATTAATCAGTAACAGGGTGAAATTGATGTCTTGGAGCCTGTACATTTCCGAAATTTAAAAAATTACCTTCAAATCTGAGGAATTTCCGTGGGTTCATTGGCGGCAAATTAAAAAAAAAGCATTAAATCTTCTGCAGGTCCTTGAAACAATTCGTTGACACACGCCGTGAATATAAAACAAATTTAAAATATCCGCATTTGAATAACTATTACTCTCTATTTTTGCTATTTTAATCTGACATAAGCAAACCCAAACTAAAAAGTGAGACATGCCATGTCACCATCGTTATGTATTGCAGTTGTTACATCATGGCACACTTATCGATCTAGATCTTTAACGTCTTGTTCTCGAATATTAATAGTATATTATTAACCAAGGTTTAGACAGCCATCATTATTGCCCGAGCGGCAAGTTTAAATCACGAGGAGCGGAGCGACGAGGGATTTAAGACGCGAGGCTATAATAAATATAATATTTTGTTGTTTTGTCAGGCGGCTTTGTTAATGTCAATTTTTGTTCATTGACATATCAGATTTCACGAGTTTTCCGTTTTTTTAAAAAATGAGCGAAGAAAATGTTAGTGATATTATTATGTGTACACCTCCAGAATTAAGGATGGAAGCAGAAAAAATGTTGATTGTATCGATATTTTACAATATCAAGTAATCTAATATGTATTGATAATTATCTGGTTGCCTAACCACATTCATGTTTATGAATTCATGTTGTAGAATCAAAAAATCAAGTTACCTGCCTTTAAATAGATTCTTGAAGATCGGTCAATAATGGATTTCAATGCCTTATTATTGGCCATGGTCAATAATAACTTATAAGGTAGAGAAAAACGATTTCTAACGTTAATAATCGGTCAATAATGGCGATGTTATAGGTTAGTAGTGGAAAATTATTATTATTCATTAAATGGCTCATAAATCGAAAGCGGTTGAAAATAGGTAGAGGAACATTCTATATGAAAAAATTCAATTTGTCCACTCTATTCACTACTTCAATAATATACAGGGTTTTCCATTTAAAAAAAGTGCCTTTGATCAAATTTATAAAATCTGAATTGCAATTAATTTTTAGGACACTCTGTATAGAAGTGGGCGATCCTATGTTGCCAAAATTAAAGTACCACATGTTTACTAAATGATGTTAAAACGTTACGTTGATTTGACATCTGGAGTCGAAAATATTGAAGTTTTAATTCACATAGTTTCGGTAAAAAAAAGGCACAAAATGTCCTATAAAAAAATCCTAGATTGCTTCATAGAATCTAAAAATAAAATAAACTACAGGGTGTCCCATTTAGAATTTCAAAGTTGATGTCAGTTATCAATAGATCTGGCACCACTGCAACCGCGAAATTATTTTTTAAAGCTAGAGCGCAGCCTCCTATGGCCGTAGTGAAAGTTTCAAAATTATTTTTCTTTTCGTTCTCCAGATACTTCCAACGTACCATCAAGTATGTAATACCCTGCATATAAAAGCGAGAAATCATGCAAGATGTCAGCAGTTCAATTAAGGGTGCATCACAGTTTACTGCAAAAGTTAAAAGGATTTATTTCTGAGGTGTCACCTATTACTATCCTCACGGATTTCGAAACTGCCATGATAAGTGCTCTTGTCGAACAATTTCCAGCTTCAAAGCATCGAGGATGCTTTTTCCATTTTTCCCAATGCATCTTTACAAAAATCCAATCAGAAGATTTAGATAAGCAGTACGAAACCCATGCAGGATTTGCATATTAAATAAAGTTACTGTCAACGTTAGCATTTGTTCCTACAGCTAATGTGGTCAATGCGTTTAAAACCCTTTTTTGAGGAGAATATGATACCCGATGATGGTCAGGCAGTTGTGGATTACTTCGAGGACACCTGGATTTTACGCGGTGAGAGGGATACCAAAAACAAATAACTCAATAGAAGATTGGCATCGCGCTTTTGAGATGCAGGTTGCAGCAGACTATCCTAATGTATGAAAATTTATAGTCGCAGTAAACCGAGAGCAAAGTCTACATGAGCTTCAAATAGAGCAATTCGTAGGCGGCGCTGAAGGTCCTTCTACTCGAAAAAAACACCGTGATTGTGCTAAGCGAATAGCGGCCCTCGCAACGAAATATGCCGAGACAAACCTTTTCGACTATTTGCGCAGTATAGCTCACAGTCTGACGTACTAAAAAGAGATGGGATCCACATATACTCCGACAGCCAAGCAGCTCTTAGAGCGCTAATATGCAATAAGGTGACATTAAGACTGGTATGGGAATGCCAAAAGGAAATAGTGGCCCTGGCAGAAGCTAACAAAGCAATATTACAATTGGTATCAGGACATGAAGGCATTACAGAACACGAAAAGGCTGACGAACTTGCAAGTAAGGGGTCGGAAAAACCATTCAATCCCAAGGTTCACAGTACGAGATGTCATAAAATGATGTATAAAGAATCAACACAAAATCTACTGGAACAACAGACAGGGATTAAACCATAGCAAATCTTTCATTGGGGACCCAGACCCGAAACTAGAAAAGTTGTACTTGCAAAACTGTTAGAAGAGGTACCTGTTTGGGACACACGTCATATTTCTGTCGTGACCCAGTACAAAGTTAAAGTAAAAGCGTGGAACTCAATTCTAGGAAATATAATGTAACGTAATACTAATCTAAGCGGCAACGCCGCATTCGTGCTAAATTACTATGTTTTTCTTCAACTACTAAACGCTAAAAACCAGAGAAAAATACATTAAATTCATACGCAATATAAATGGCAACACCACATATTAAAGTAGTGGCAACGTTGTACAAATCCATAAAGATATATGTTCAAGTTAAATCCTAATGTATAAAAAACCTGTCTGATATTTTGTATTATTCTCTAACACGCAAATTTAGGTACGACATACGCCACGTGCATAGTAACAACGAATCTCTATTCTTATTGGCTAACAACAGTATCGTGACGTGAAAGAAGCCATCCTAGTTTTCAACGTATTAGGACCTGATTGGTCAAGGTGTCGGGATACGGTAAGAGACGGACAGTAGCTTTGTAAACAAAGCAGTGTCAAGCAGAATACGAACGAGATAACTTGCCGCCGCTCCGTGTGTAGGTAAAACTGGCACGTTAAAATAAAGTGATTAAAAGCAATTAAAAGCAGTAAAGTACAGTGTCAAGCAGAATACGAACGAGTTAACTTGCAGCCGCTCCGTGTGTAGTTTAACCTGGCACGTTAAAACAAAGTGATTAAAAGGAATTGAAAGTAATAAAGTACAGTGTTATTCAAAAGTATAAAGAGATAATATGCGCTCCATGCTCAGTTAAATGTAATACGAAAAAAGATGATAATTTAAACAAAAGTATTTAAAAGTAGTGAAGTGGTTGGTTGAAGCATCCAAGTTAAAAAGTTAGTATGTCATACCCATGCTAGGGTATATACTGATGAAGTGATTAATCTGTTAATAAAAAATGATAATGCAATAAAATTCAAAAGAAATTTTATTTTCCAAGTAAAGCAAAGTTTGAACCAGTCGACTTGTGAAGACACAGGTTAAAGTTTTTAGTGTCGCTCATTGTTACAAGCGTGAGTCGTACAGTACCCTTTGAGTGTAGAACGAGCAGGATGCGGCTCCTGCTCATAATGCTTAATTTAGTAAGGATCATTTAAGCATACAGTATCCCAATCGATGGTTTGGAACCAATAAGATTTCCAGCAAGGTCACCAGATATAATACCCTTAGATTTTTTTCTTTGGGGTCACATATTGTCTACGAAACACCAGTTTGAGATATGGCCGATCTTATGAATAAAATTACAGCAGCATGTAAACTGCCATGCTATTATGAGAAGAACGCTTTTAAAAGTTACCCACAGCAAATTTTTAAAAAATTTTGAGTTGTGTTCGCGTAGAAGGAATGAATTTTGAACAACAAATAACTGAATTATTATTAAGTGAAGAATTATTTTCGTTTTATTACTGACCCGTTTCCAAGATGAATAAAAGAATTTAAATAAAACCTTCTATTACTGCAACGCGCACTAATGTTTTAATTTTTTATGTTGATTGTGAAATATTTTTTTTTGAGAGGAAAACGGTACTTCTCAGCGATGTATTTCAGTTAATTAAATTTAGAAAAACTAAGAGAGATGTAAATTTCATTAATACCAAAATCCTACACAGATGGCTTCGAACAGCCCAGGATTGGAAAGAAACCTACTGCTCTTTCGGTTACTAAAAGTCAAGCGAAGTTTTAAAACGGGGAAACTAAAGTGTCACTCGTCAAAAGGTTAGAAAGAAGATAAATCAATTATAGGGAACAATTATTACCATGGACACTTGGACAGAGACATAAAATAAGCAATATTCCCAATATCCTCGATATTCGGCAAACCACAGCTCGATATACCGGAAATTAATATTCTAGTAACATAAGAAGATAGCTAACCTCTAAAATTTTGAAACAAGCGAAGTAATCGAATTAGGGTAAATGATAAATAGGTCTTAAAATTCAAAGGACTTACTTGTACCTACTTTCAAAGTCTCTGTAACCGATTTATATTTTTTAAGCGTAGTGACGCCGAAGGCGTCGAAGGGTTCGCATTGATGATGTGAAGTACAGAGAATGCGAGAGATTCTTCATAGACACATTCTCAGGGCTTGATTCGGAGGCAGCGTGATTGGAATATTGTAGGTATACAAGGCATTCTAGCCAAATCAAGCTGTAAAGCCGCCCATATCATGACTAATTTTCTCATCAAAAGCAGTATTAAATTATAAGCGTGTGTCATAAAAAATTCCAAAATTCAAAATATTTTCGCTGAACGAGCAAAAACTTGCAGAAGGCCTTAAAACCTTAGCAAAGTGGGGTTGGGGACTTGGGCGTAAAGAAGTACTGGAGCTAGTAGGAAATTATGTTACAAAAAACAAAATAAAAACACCATTTAAAGACAATGTTCTGGATGAAGATTGGTTCTTAGGTTTTAAAAAACGACACAGGCTATCAACTAAAAAGCGCAGTCTCTTAAGTTTGCTCGTAAGAAAGTTATCGACCCAAACACTCCAAGACTTACAGGAGCTGGAAGGTAAGTCGCCACCGAAATTCAGTAGAACTAGAACCAGATTGACTAGCTCAGTGGGTTTAGACAATAAACATGACTGATATATCACCTAAAGCACTGCCATTGCAACCTAAAAATTAGATCATTAAATCACTTGCTAAATTATTCAAATAACTTGTAGGTATATCTCGGATATTGATTGCATTCCTCATCTTTCTTGTTCCTAATTGGCTTTCATCAAAATTCCGTCCGATTTAATGCCCCTAGACCAGACCTGTCAACTTAAAAAATATATTTATCACGGGCCCACTAAATAAAGAAATTAGTGTCGCTTTGATTTTCACGGCTCTTGACTCTCTTGGTCAAGAAGCAGTTAGGCATTTGACATGGTCGATTAAAACTCTAAATTAGACTCGTAAAGTTATTTAAGAGTGTCACACAGGTAATTATCTAGAAATGTAGTTATGTAGGTATATTATATGTCAGATAATAAAACAGAATCATGAGGGTAATAATGCTAAAGCTATTAACATGCTTATAGTTAAATACTAAAAATAAAAATAATTTATTAATAGAATTTTCTGGAATTATCATGAGTATTCCTAAAATGCCAGGAAGCTATTGGTCGGATAAAACGTTATTGGTGGATACGGTACCCATATTACTACCTGAATAATGAGTAAGAGTCTAACAATCGCAGTATAGTGGGGCGGAGCTTCATCCTGTTGAAACCATAACGCTTGGTTTGGCATGTCTGGATTATTTTCATTAGGATATAGTGCCACTAGTGCTGCAATCAAGTCATTTTCTAAAAAGTCATGATAACGTTTTTCTTTTTAAAAAAAATTATGCCTATTTACTTCTCCACTCAAGCAAAACGTTGCTTCGTCTAAAAGGCATATCTGTTTTACTAGTCTAGGGTCATTATCAGTTCGCTCGGTCATGGCCTGGCAAAACTCGTTTCTGCGGTCTGGATCATCTTCAAATAGCTCTTGAACTAATCGAATTTTATATGGGTGCCACTTTTCCTTCTTTAAAATTTTGTTACAGTCGACCTATGAATCGTGTTAACTAAAACCAGCTGAGTACTTGAGAGGTTCGGATTTTCGTGTAATGAAACAAAGATGTCCAGTTCTTTGTCATTAGGAACGCCAGGCCTTCCAGGTTAGCCAAGATACTTAACAGTGCTAGTCTCTCTCCACAATCCAATTCTACTGATTGTAGATTGACTTACAGGTTCTCTGCTCGGATATTTATTGTTGAACATTATTCGAACTTCCTTGTTCGATTCTCTGAGTCTCGGTTAAACGCATTGTAAATATTTTCGATTAACAATACAGTGACAATATTCACAAACAGAGTATTTTATTTCGTGGACAGTTAAAGATAGGTTTAGCATATTATACATGGAACATATCTAGAATTTTCCGGAGAATCCGAAAATGCAATAACATAGGAATTTCCATTTAAGGAAAATTATCTTTTCTGCCACACTTTTATGGAACATCCTGTATATCTGCATATTATGTTAAAATATACGCAATCTAAAAACAAAATCGACGGATTCGAGCGTTTTTCCGAACGCGCCCTAATTTAATCTGTATTGAATTTATCCGTTATTAAATCACAACCCTGTACATATCACAGTTTCATATTTGCCATGTCGAATATATTATGTTCTTGTGCTAAATCTTATCTATCATAGCCACAGTGATTAAACATAATATACCGTCAAGAAAGTCGGGAATATTGCAAATATTTCAAAAACCACTGAATATATTTTTTTGGAAATTTGCACGTCGATATAGTTAAGAAACTTTTTTATCATTCCAAGGTGTGCCGTTTTTAATCATGTCGACTTGCCATTTCCAAAGCAATAAGTTCAGTAGTTTTTGAAATATCTATTATTCCAGACTTTTTTAACACTGTCGTAGATATAATTTAAGCAGCATTTTTGTTTTAAAATCCTTTGATCTAGGTTATGAATAAATACAGTAAATGTACAGGTTACTCATTATATTTCGACAATGTCAATTGACCAAATTTCAATGAAAAAAACATTTATATATAGGGTGTTATTTAATAAGTGTCCGATATTTTACAGGACGATTCCTCCTTATTTATAAGGTGAAAAGTTCATATACGCAAGCCCTTCATTTTTGAGATACAGGGTGTTTTTGTTTTTCGTAAATAATCTTTGAAATAATATCTATATCTGGACGAAAATTGGTATCTAGGGATTTCTTGAAATGCAAAATTCGAATTTGATGTTAGTATGACTCCCACTTATAGAGGGCGCCACCTACGTGTCTTTTTACTCTTTTGAGGAGTCATAACTTTTTTATATGTGCTTGTATTACATTTTTAGGCAAAAAAATGGATTTCCTCATCATCTTTACATGATAAAGGCATACTTGGTATAAGTCGCTACGAGCAATCGTTCTCGAGAAAAAGAATAATAATAGTTATTTATGTATTAAGGGCATTATGAAGATGTATATGCCTCTGAGGGCAACAATCTTACAAAGCCGAGGGTTTGTAAGTTGCCCGAGGGTATAGACATCAAGTAATGCCCTTGGTACATACAATATTTTATGTCCTACTTCAGATAATTCCAAGTTAAATTAAAAGAGAATTCAAAATCACGAAAGGTTTCTTACCTATGTAAATGTATATGCTAAATAAACAAAGGTAATAAGTGTTCATTGTTGTGCTGTGTCAAAGTCAAAACTGAAATTCATATAAAATAATGGATTTTCCTTTGATTCCGGATAGAATTGCTGTGAATGCTGCCAAAGCTTCAGATAATCTTGTCCCAAAGAAGTCTAAAGACGCCTATGATAAGGAATATCAAAGGTTGGGGATTGGATGAAAAATAATGATGTAAAAATTATCAACGAGACGGTGCTACCCGGATATTTCCAGGAATTGGTATGTTAAAATTGCTGTTGTAAATTATATTAAAATACTAATTACGTATATCGATTATCTGGAACATTCACTCCTAATTCCCTACGGACGAAATATTCAATGTTAAAGAAGACATTAATAGTTATTAAAAATATAGACATTGCAAAATATTGCAAGTTAGGCCAGTATCTAAAGCAAGCGCTCAAAGGATATGAAGTGAAGAAATCGAGAATTTTGACTCGAGGAGATGTGCTGAAATTCATGCGTGAAGCTCCCAATGAAACTTTTTTGATGTACAAAGTGGCTCTGTTATTTGGTGTATTTGGTGGGTGCCGCCGCCAAGAGCTAGTTAGTATGTTGGTTGAACATATAGAGGATAGAGGATCCGTAGTAATAGTTAATATTCCCGATACAAAGACCGATAAAAAGCGTGTCTTCACAATTATTAATGAGAAGGAGATGGGTTGTTTAAAGCTACTGAGAACTTATTGGTCTTTACGCCCGACGAACTGCAACATCAATAGATTATTTTTGTGTTACCGTAACGGTCGTTGTTTTTCACAGCCAGTTGGAAAGAACACTATAGGCAAGATTCCTTCCATTATTGCAAAATCCCTGGGTCTAAGCGATGCGGACAAATATACTGGTCATTGTTTGCGCAGAACCTTTGCAAATCTGTTGGCGGACGCGGGGGCAAATATGACCACATTGAAAAGACATGGCGGTTGGAAAAGTTCAGCTGTGGTTAAGGGATATTTGGAAGACATTATGTCTTCTAAAAACAAAATTTCGAAATTGGTAGCTGGAGTACCATCAACGAGACCATCAACATCAAAAAAAGTTCAATCATCGTCAATTTCTGTTAGTGAAAATTACGAAATAATAGAAAACATTGACTTATCAAAAGCCGGTAAATTCGTTTTTACTGGGTTTTTCATAACTGTTTATTTAATATAAATGATAAATAAGTTCTTTCGTTATTAAAAAGTTGTTACTTTCATTTTTCCTATTTATTTCTCTTAATGCCCGAGGGCATGAGGAACTTCCTTAATGCCCTAGGGTATTATATAGCATTTAAAGTGTCTGGTAACTATGGTATTATGAAACAATAATATTTGAGTAAAACATAAAGAAATAATAAATGGCATTTATTTGCATACAGCTATGCCCATATCAGAGTTTCATAAAATAGAATTTATTTCCTAAACAAAGCCGAAATCAAAAAACTATAGAAATGTACTTTGCATTAGCCAATAAAGTGCCTACATAACAGTGTTATCAAAAGAGAAAACGGCAGTGGCGTACATATTTTTTGTTCCTGTTAAAAATTGGAACACCCTGTATCTCAAAAATAAAGGGCTTATATGAACTTTTTACCTTATAAATAACTGAGGAATCGTCATATAAAATATCGGACACTTATTAAAGAACACCCTGTATTATATTCCTTTTTTTCCTGTTTAACCTACTCTTTATACAGAGCGAGTCGAAAATATTGGACTACACCCCAGAAGTGTATGCGTAATAATGTACAGAAACTCATGTTAAAACATACAGGTTTTTTTACATTATTTTTACCTGTACAATACACTTTGAAGTTTAGTCTATTCCTCCGGACTCACCTTGTATAATTGGATAATTGTGAAATTGTGAAAAGTGTTAAGAAGAAACAAAGAAAAAAGGAGAAACGTTTATGTATAATTGTTATATACACTGCGCGGCTTATTTAACGCATAACGAAAATTTTGCCTCTATTTTGATGTTATGTATTTTCCAAATTTGTGGTTCGTTATTAATGATTTCTTTTTTTAATTGTAGTTTTTTTTCTTAAGTATACCACTGCCCTTCATGTTTTACTTAAAAGTGAAACTTTGGTATTATACCGGGTGTTATAAAAATGTTGTGTTTTTTTATGAAAGTTCAAAACACCCTGTGGGATTTACTATTTCCTATATTCTACTATATTTTTAATCGCAATTATAGCCAAATTAAGGTCTCATGTTTCCTTTACATTTTCTTTTTTGATTCATTTGGTTATCTCTGCTTTTTTATGAAATACACAATTTTTAGTTCAACGTGTTTTTGTTGACCCAAAATGCATTTATCAGAAAAGAAGCAGGCTATGAAAATGAAAGATTACACAGAAACGTCATAAAGTGAAATGTACTAAAAGCGTTGTCAGGTTTGATTCTTCACTTTATCACTTTATTTATTTTTAGTAATTTATAGTAATTAAAAACAAAATTACCCAAAACGCACGTGTAAGAAGAAATCTTTCGCCTGAGGAATGTGCTGGAGCCATAGCACTTGTGGAAGAAGGCTAGTCACAATTTCAAGTGGCCCAACGATATAGAGTGACACAATCTGCTATCTCCAGAGCATGGGCACGATTTCGGGCGACTGGTGTTAATCAAAGAAGACCTGGACAAGGACGAGCAAGGGTGACAACGAATGACCAAGATCGCTTTATGCGAATACAGGCATTACGAAGTCGGTTTGGTACAAGCACTGCACTGCAGCAGGAATTCCGTCGGTATAATTACCGTATTAGACAAGATACAGTGCGTAGAATGTTGGCAGAAAGCAGTATTACTCCCTATCGAGCCGCAACCGGTCTGCTCCTAACCGTAAACCATAAAAGGCAGCGTCTTCAATTTGCCCAGGAGAACTAAAATTGGGGAGCTCGTGAACGGGGCAATGTATTATTTAGCGATGAGTCAAGGTTTTGTCTATTTAGTGATGACCGCCGTCGGAGAGTGTATCGACGTCCTGGCGAGAGATATGCTTAATGCAACTTTGTCGGAACAGTAAGCTATGGAGGAGGATCTGTTATGGTCTGGGGTGGCATTAGTTTGGATGCTCGCACGGAGTTAGTTGTAATTCAGGGAGGTCCTTTGACAGGTGACCTATACTTATCAGACATTTTAGAACCCCATGTGGTACCATATGCCCCATTTATTGGGGATCATTTTTTATTCATGCACGATAATGCACGCCCACACGTGCCAAGAGTGGTACAAAATTATCTCCAAGAAAAAGAAATTTTAACTTTGCCTTGGCCGGCATGAAGCCCTGACATTAATTCTATTGAGCATTTATGGGATAACATGTTAAAGCCTTGCTTCCCCCTCCTAGAAACTTAAATGATCTGTCATTTAGGCTTATGGAAATATAGAATCAGATTAATCATCACGAAATCAGAAATCTGATTTTAAGTATGCCAAGAAGATGCGAAGCAGTAATTAGAGCAAGGAGAGGCAATACCCGCTACTAAACGTTGTTATATAATTTGTTTGAACAACTTCAGAAATTACAATTTTCTTTCTCTGTATTTTTTTTTGCTATGCTTTGTGATTCAATAAAATTAATTAATACCAGGTACTGATTCTTCATTTAATTTAAATTTTGTTTTTTTTTATTGCTGTTGCATTAACTTTCTGGCCATTTGGTTTTACCAGAGCCACAAACATACATACATACATTAATTTTCGCAGCATTTCGTTCATTTTATATTTTTTAACTAAAAATTTTGTATGAAATACAATTTGAACAAAAAATCGTGTATTTCATGAAAAAACAGAGATAAACAAATTAATCAAAACAGAAAATGTAAAGGAAACATTGCGATAACTTGCAATGGCTAATAAATACCACAGGGTGTTTTGAATTTCCATAAAAAAAACAACATTTTTATAACACCCGGTATAATACCAAACTTCCTTTTTTAAGCAAAGCAATATATGGCTTCGCGGATGACAGCACACTTGTTTCATCTTTTATTTTGGATGCTCGGACATCGGCTGCTAATGCACATCTCTATAGGCAGCAAGAGGTCTCACATCTCAACAAAGACCTGGAAGAAATTCTGTCTTGGGGTGACAGTAACCAAGTAGAATTTAACGCTAAAAGACCCAGGCAGTTTTTTCTAAAAAAGTTAATGTTGAAGAACCGGATATAGTTATGGCGGGACACTCGATTCCCTTGGCTTCATCAATTCATTTATTGAGCGTTAATAGTCATATGTCTTGGCATAGTCACGTTGCGGCCATCGCTAAGGCAGCCTCGCAGAAGCTTGGTGTACTTTTCCGAACAAGGAACCTCTATACACCCCAACAATTTTTGATGCTCTATAAAGCCCAAATTCGACCATCACTGGAGTACTGTTTGCATATTTGGGGCTCTGCTCCTAAACATACCCCGAGATTGCTAGATTCCATTCAAAGAAGAGCCACTCGCTTGATCGGTGACCATAGTCTGACAAACAACCTGAAAAGCTTTGAACATCGAAGGCAGGTTGGCGGCTTGAATCTATTTTACAAATATTTTCATGACAAGTGTTCAACTGAGGTTGCCCGCTTGATACCACCCAGAGCGGTGCATGGTAGAGATACACGACGAGCCATTGCAGCCCACCAGTACGTGGTTCAAGTTAGTATCCCTCGAGCGACACTGTTTCAAAATTCTTTCATCTGGAGAACGTCATCACTCTGGAACGACCTCCCTGAGATCGTGTTCCCCAACGAGTGTAATCTCCAAAGATTCAAGACCAACGTGAATAGTTTCCTGCGCACACGCACCGCTCCTAGAGCGCTATAAAGGATTTATCCTGCAGTGCTGTGCCTTATCATAAGATAAAAAAAAAACTCCGCCTCTTTCAGATCCTCATCAAATTGAATGTCTTAAGGTAATTAGGTACTTCTTCTTGTATGTGGAGACTTTCTAAAATAGATCAGCGATCTTTTACTTCTTTTTTCGTAGGATTTTTGCATTTTCCGGTATAGAAGATTCTTGGTTTTTGTTTTTGAGCTCTTTTTGTTTGTTTCATTTTATTGGTGAACTATTTTATTGATGGATAATTTATTTTATTGAATATTGATTGAAATTGATGTTAAATTTTTAGAGATTTTAGCCGTGTTAGGGCGGAAGCCAGTCTTTCGGATACCGATACCTCTCATCCGCCCTTGAGTGTATGTGTGAGTCTCGTATTAAATTGTTTGTTGAGATGTCAGTCCGTCGAAAGTAACTTTGTATTGTTTTGTCGTAGAATTGTTTTAATGTCTCTCTTTTTAAGTCCCTGTGAAGCAGTGCTGTCGGAAAGTGTCTTTGTGTGTCGGTTATCATTTTTAGTGCTACATTTTGGAGTCTTTGAAATTTTTGGTGTTGTGTAGCACAAAGAGTTGACTACGTTGGTGAGCCGAATGTGAGTACGGGTCGCACAAATATTTTGTAGAGGTTCGTTTTCGTCTTGTAGGAAATTTTGTTTCGTTTGTTGATGAGCGGGTAGATGGCAAAAAGCTGTTTTCGGGCTTTTTAAAGCCTCTCCTCCGTAGTGAATCCCCAGGTCATTCTCTTATCAAAGAGCAAGCCGAGATACTTAACCTTGCTCGCCCATGGAATGGGTGTATTCATGACGTTTACTCGTGATTGAGGCAACCTCAGCCTTGCTCTCGAGAAGAAAATGGCCTGGGTTTTCTCCGCATTGAGTCGAAGCTTCCACTTAGAGAGCCACTTGGAGAAAAGAGCGATGTGGCGTTGCAGTCGAGCGACTACATATAAGGGCGATCTTGCGGTGGCAGTAATCGCAGTATCATCCGCAAAGAGATAGAGAGAAATGGATGGGTGTTTAGGCACATCGCTAGTGTAAAGGTTGTACAATAATGCTGCCAGCGGGGATCCTTGAGGAACTCCTGCTCTGATTTTTATTTCGGATGAAATCGTGTTTTCAGATGATACTGCGCAGTACCTGTCCTCAAGATATGAATGAATAATATGAATTAAAACGTTTGGCACACCCAACCTAAATAATTTTAATACAAGACCGTCATGCCAGACCTTGTTGAACGCTTTTGAGACATCGAAGAAGATAGCTCCCGTTGAGAGTCGTTGATTGAACCCTCTGAGGATGTTAGTCGCCAACCTCGTTGTCTGGCGCACCGTGCAGTGAGCAGGTCTGAAACCGAACTGCTCTGGTGGTAGAATGTCGTTGTCCAATACAAAATCGGAGATCCGATTAGGTATCAGTTTTTCAACGACCTTGCCTAGACATGATAAGAGACTTATCGGCCGATAGTTGGCAGCTAACTGGAGATCTTTACTCGTCTTTGGGATCACCACGACCTTGGCCCTTTTCCAAGTGTCAGGGAAGCGACTTTTTTCGATTAGAGCCTTTGTTATATTTACAATTTCCAATACTGTGTTCTCTGGCAAGTTCTTCAGCGCTCTATTTCTAATGCCGTCGAAGCCAGGAGCTTTCTTTGCGTTCATTGTTTTCAGAATTGGCCAGACCTCCTCATCAGCTGATACTTCAGCTACTGCGCCGGGATGAAACGGGGTTGACTGGAAAATTTGAACGGTCCTGGCGATCCGCAGATCGCGCTCAGGATTGTCTGTTGGAAACAGGCTGAACTGTTCGCGAAGGCTGTCCGCGAACAGCTCAGCCTTGTCACCTGGATCGGAGACAACTGAGTTTTGGTTTTTTGGATCTCTGAGAGATGGGACAGGCTTTCTGCCGCCTCTTATCAAAGATCTAGTAATTAGGTACTTCAATATTTACTTGAAATCAGGTTCTTTTAAGTCGATTGATCTCGTTGACCTTGAACTTGTAGACATGCTATCACTGGATATCATGAGTTTTCGTCTATGTAGCTAAATCAGTTTACATGGTTTTTCAATAGTACCTGTACCTGTCACAAATTGTTTAAGTATCTGGTGAACTTAGATAAGGGGAAAAAGATGGTCTTGAGAGCCAGAAGAATTAACTACTTATAGAAGTAGTTTTTCTTGGTTAGTACTAGAAAACGATGAACTCTCTGCGGCTTGCGAATCTAGATTATTTTGAGAAATACCTAGATTTGATAAAAGTGCAGATTGGGCCTCTTTGGTTTACATTTAGTAAATATTCGATATTTCGATATTATTCGCCTTCCCAGATGAAGTATAAATGTTACTATAGACGCCCTGGAGACATTTTAAATACGTTAAGAATCAATTAAAGTAGGTACTTATTTATAGTTATACCTATACTACGGTCTCAAAATAATTGGCAAAACTGTTCATAAACCATTAACGGTGTGAGGCGAAAATAATTAACATTAATTCGCCCACTTTTAAGTTAAATAAAAGCAATCCAAACCGCTTGGGAAGATTGTGCATAAATAGCTCATTACATGTTGCACTGAAATTTCCATAAAATTTACCGAAATCGGCATGTCATTAAGGGCCTTTTCACCTGTTTTACTTAATTTGGCAACGCAGGTAGGAAAAACCCATGTCTAAAGGCGCTCGCACGCTTTCTTATCGCCTCTAACCAACGTTCATTGTCGTAGACAAGTTTCAATCAAGAGGATATTAGCAATTCCAGTTTTATTATTTTTCTGTTATTTTGGTGGTTATTCAAAACAGCAAATAATATAATGCAGGCGAGTTCTTTAAGTGATAGTAACCAACAAGTTACAAAACGACGTTATTTAAAACCTGGGGAGCGTTCAATGGTAAAAAATGTGTATGAGGGAATTCTGAGTACAAATAGTGGAATATCATTCATTGATGCAAAACTTTGTGCCACATTGACTTTATAAAACTATCAAAGGCAATAGGAATATTAAAGTGTCCGATCAGAAGGAAACAAGCGGACGGAAAAAGATTTTTATTAATTAGCAAACAAAGTTAGCCTTTCGTCGGATAGTGGATGCATTTTTTTTTCGAAATGAACTTCCGAATTTAAAAAAAATTTCTGCCGAAATTGAAAGGGATGAAAATATGCAAAAAAATTCAGGAAGAGTTCTAATGCGTACACTACGAGAATTGAATTCTCGATTCTTAAAACGAAATCGCAAAAGTCTTTTGGTGGAAAAGGAAGAAATCGTATGGTGAACTAAATCCAATCGAGTTTATATGAGCACAGATAAAAGACGAAGTGGAGCGTGAAAATAAAACTTTTAAATTAAAACATGTTAAAGAACTGTTAAAACGGCAATAGCGAATGTACAAGCTGCAGATTGGCAGAAGTGCGTATTACATGTCGAGGGCGTAGAAAAAAATATGTGGGACTTAGATGTACGCGTTGAAGTCATAGTAGAACCTATTATTATACACATCCTGCAGATGACAGCAGTAGCGACAGGAATGAAATGTTTTCATCGTCAGATAGTGAATAATCGCTGTAATGGTAATAATGAATTTTAAATTGTAACGTATTGTCATTATAACACTTTTTAATGTCGGCGTGGAATATAATTTGTCAAATCATTATCAATTAGTGTTCATTAGGTAACAATAGTTAGGAAATTTATAAACATTTATAATTTAGGTTTAGGTTTTGCCCTTAATCCACTATTATATGTTTCTATTATTATGTAGTATAATAAAAACATTATGAAAATAACATATACGGTTGCTTTATTATTCTTTTGGATTTTATACCTGCGTAATTTAGTTTCTCTAACTACTTCATTAGATCACCAAATATAAAAGCTTATATTTTTTAGTTTAATTTATAATATTATATTTATCATAGTAAATGTAAATATATTATAATAATAGACAAAAAATTCACATATTTTTTGAATTATTATTGTTTAAAATGACACGCCTCTGGAATTGGCGTTCCCCTTACGTCTTGCACGCCCCGGTAAAAATGAGTCACTGCAAATTATTTTGGTACCGGAGTGTAGTTGGGCTGCTTGGGTAACTGACAGTTCACAACGTAGGTCAAAGGCCAATGATATTGTCTGATTTAACGCGGGCTTTTAAAATGTTACACAGTCATGTATTAGAGTTACATAGTTTATCCATAATGACTATGTTTCATATTACATATGTGTTACATAATACATAACCGTTTTATCTAGGAAGTATCTTATCAACGTATTCGTTATGAATATTTTGTAGATTAAACATATAGCACTTGCACGGAGCATTTATAAATAAAAGATAACACAAAGGTGGTGGTCACCTGGGTATGCCCCTTTACATTCCACAATTTTTTTTATCATGCTAAAAAGTTTGATTTAAATGAAAGTTCTTATTTGTCTGTTGCTTCTTACTCCCAGATTAATTTACTCTATCATCTAATAGAACATATTAAAACAAAGTTATTTCACCTAAAAAAACTTTTAAACCTGCTAATTTAAGACCATTTACTACCATGATAATTCCATATTCCGAAAAAATTATACCCGTTGACCCTTTTGCGTCCATAATTACCAAAAATAAAAAATGACACTATAAAAGAATGCATTAATTCGAAACTCTAAAAGCTCCTAACCTGCAATTTTGGATCCTTTAAGAATTTTTAGTCATCATTAAAAACATAACAACCTTATAAGACAGCGGACCATTCAAAAAAATCTAAAAGATATTAAAGTTGTCATTATATTTAATATCATTTTGAGCTCATTTCGCTGGAAAAAAATTGGTAGGTAAATTATATGGTTGCGATCGTTTGATGAGAGCTATAAAAACTTGGAAATTTATTTGTTTGGTTGTTTTTTTATTAGGTTTTCGTCACACGAATGCGATATTCGTGTAAAAATCTTTTGTGAATGCACAGTACAGGGTCTTTCCTTTTTACTTAACAGCTTCTTTTGACTCTGTTGTTGGAGAAGAAGCTTTTAAAATGAAAGTTGTAGGAACCATCCATCGATTTTTTAAAATGGAATACCTTGTATATTACTAAATATTTTGATAAATGATGTTTGCTATAATTGCTACAAAAGTTTTTAAATATACAGGGTGTCCGAGAAAATGTAGAAAATCTATTGGATTCAAATAAAACATGAAAAAATAAAATGACAAGTTCCTGTAAAAATTTTTCTCAGAGGCCCTCCGTACGGAGATATGTGCCCCTGAAAGACGCCGCTGGAAATCGATTTGTCTTGAATAACTGTCAAAGTAGGTACATAATATAATTTAATAAAAATTTTATGTGATGGACACTAGCAAGGACCTCTTAAAATAGTGTCCTCGAAACATGTTGCTTTTCTTGTCAAAGAATTTAAAAAAATCTGTGTAGCTTGCACCTTACACTATAAAAAAAGTTACTATTGTTTGTTGTCGATAAAATGAACTGTTCTCGAGAATAATAATAATAAACGAATAGTTGTAGAAGACCTATGTTCGCAAAAAATGTGCGTTTTATTTATTTATCGACACCAAAAAAACGTATTGTTGTTGCAAACGTTACCATAGTACGAAAAATAAAATATCCTGCATCTTAGAATTTGTCATCTATTACATCGCTGACACATTGATCCTTTACTTCGATATTAATTTACTGATTTCTGGATTTCGTGGTGAATTGAAATGTGAATTAACTCGAAGTATGGAATACATGTTTATTGAGTATGCACATATGCATCTGATGTACTGTCTTGCGTCTTGCAATGCTTTATAATTCAAAAGGTTATATCTCGAAAGATTTTCTAATCGTACTATGCCAAACGAGAGGACATTTTAACGAGTCGACCAACGTCTAAGGGCAAATGGTGGGTCATTCCAGTTAAAAAGGTAATATATATTATTGTTAAGGCCTTCCCAGGAAGAACCGTATAAATTAGAGAAAAATATTTTAAATGCTGTAGATGACACTCCATCAACGAGTACTCGAAAATTATCAGCACAATTTAATACACCAAAAATAATTGTATATGAAGTCCCTCAAGAACAGCTGTTATATCCATATCATTTGCAAAAATCACATAAATTAATACCTGAAGATTTTCTTCGTAGAATGCAGTGTGCAAACTGGCTATTGGATCAGCAACGAAATAAGCACGGATGAAGCAAGGTGTACCAAAAATGGTATCACCAATTTACACAACACACATGTATGGGCTGATGAAAATCCTCATGCGACAATTGTTTCACATCATCAACATCAGTTTCGATCAATAAATATCTGGTCAGGAATCATTGGCAATTTTTTGATTGGACCATTCGTATAGAGTTGCTACAGAACGCTTTTCAGGATTTAATAGAGTACTTACCATTGGAAACTCGCCGAAACATGTACTTCATGCACAATGGGGCACCACCTCATTTCAGCGTTGGTGTACGGGAGCATCTGAATAACCTCTATCCAAACCGTTGAATAGCTACAGGAGGGCCTATTGCCTGACCTCCTCAATCTTCCGACCTAATACCGTTGGATTTTTACCTGTGGGGACACCTGAAAACTTTATGCTTTTCACTGCGGTCGGCACTAGGAAGGAACTTCTACAGAGAATCACGTTTCATTGTAATGTGATAAGGACCAAGGCTGGGTTATTGTGGCGGGTACGGCAGTCCTCAATTCGTCGTGCCCGCGAGTGTATCAGACTTCAAGGAGCCCATGTTGAACCTTCACATTACTGTGTTTTTTTTAATTCTTGTATTTTTTCGGATTAAACAACTTAAGATGAAACTTTTCTGTTGTTTTAATGACTTCTCGAGAACGGTTCATTTTATCGACAATATACAAGAGTACCTTTTATTCAGTCAAAGGTGCAAGCAAAAAAGTTTTAAGAAAATCTAGCATATTATTTTGTTACACTATAATCAGACCTTTATAATACATATTAGAGTTTAGGTTATTAATGGAGATTGCTGTACTTGTTGGAAGTTACACCATTAATGTGCCATTTGCTCCTAGTATGACTGAAAAGATTTATATTTAATCGCCCTAGAAAATGGATATGAAGTAACCGTAGGGTTTAATTAATAATGAAAAATTTTGAGAAGGAATATATTACGAAACAAGCTTACTCTGCTGAGTGGCCTGAAATGTTAATGGGTAGAGCAAATGACCTAGCTAGCTCTTTGTTTAAAATTTTGTAAGCGTCTTGTGCAGACAGCCAATCTTTAAAATTCAATACTTTGGACCTAATCTAAATTCACTTATGTCAAAAATTAACCCTTCGAGCCAATCTATGTCAATGAAATATAGCTGCATTGACAGAGCTTTCGACAAAGTTCACTATTTTTCACTATTATTACTCCTACGAATTCTCCTAAAGGTTAATTCTGCTAAACCCTACAAGATTATACAGGTGCATATAGAAGACGTTAAAGACTATAAGGCATGCACGTTTGCTTTTAGTTATAAAGTCATACCTTGTACAAAAGTTTGTTAGAGCTCTAAAATTGACCAATTGTTTTACCAGGTGGAGTATAAAGCATCACACAACTAAATTGGAAGATAGATTCAATTAGCCTAATGCAAAGAACCAAACAAATCAGCTGTAATAATTAAAACCCCACAAGTTTGAAACGAAAAAGAAACTCTTTCCACAAAAAAAGTAAAAGCCATTAAAAGTATGTACTCATGGATGCCGCAAGTAGACAAATAATACTTAGAAGCAATATTGCCAAAATACTGTGATAACAAATTTTTCTTGCATATTTTTTTATACATTTAATATTTTGGTTTAGCTTAAAAGAAGTTGTATCTTGCCAATTTTTCGAAATATAGAAGTTCTGTGAGATATTAAAGTTGAATGTGTTTTTTTAGTACCCAAAAAAACTTACAACTTTTTTTATACTTTTTTTTTGTTTAATTTAAAAACATGTACAAGGTGTTCGCGTATATTTTGCCCAATAGATATCTCCACTATTATTGGTTTTAGAGAAATTGCTAAATTAGCAAAGTTGTAGCATTTTCATCGAGCCTTTAGAAAATGCAATGAACAAAAACAACTGAGTGAAGTGACAGTTTTTTGACAAGTGACAGTTTTTCCAAATGGAATACCCCCTATTTTTTCATTGCATCAGTTGAAGAATTTTATCCTCTCTTTAAATATATAGTGGCTTTTGGGGTTATTTTTTACCGTTTGGGAACGAAATTAAAACATAACACAACATTATATATTATTTTTATCATTGCTCAAAATGGCCAGCGTTCGTTAAAATGCAGGATTGGTAACCCTCTTTTAGTTTTTCAGTTGCGTTAGCAATCATATCTGGCTTACCAAAGTTGAGAACGTTAATTTCAATTTGGATTTGTTCGTGTAGATATCTTGTCTTTGAGGTAGCCCCAAAGAAATGTATCTAATGGTGTTAAGTCGGGACTATTTTATAAATTTTTTTTAATTTTATAAATATTTTATAAGTGATTTAAAAAATACAGACATGCCCAAAAAAGCAGATGTAACCTTTTTGATTTAAAAGTATAAGTAGATTTTAAATAAAACACAGTATTTTTTATTTTTGAATAAGAAAATAAATTGAAATTATCGTTGTTAGTACTTGCCGGTTTATTATAATAGTCACTGATTCAAAAAACATAAACATTTTTAATAAAACCCTAAGTTTCAAGTTTCGTACAAACTAGAACCTAAGTATTAAACAAAAGACATAAACATTTTAATGTAAACAAACGTTTCTAATAAAACCGTTAGTTTTAACAGGAATAAACTCAACCGGAAAGTTTCGTACAAACTACAACTTAACTATTAAATAAAAGACATAAACATTCCAATTTAAACCCCGCCGCACCCTTAGGAAGAACAAACTAAAAAAAAATTATGTCAAAACTGAGGGGTTACCTAATTTAAGAAAATTATAAATTGTTGTAAAAATCTAAATAGTATATTGGAACGCACTTTTTCTTTTTAACCAAAGAAAGCAAGGCTTTCTTTTTACCTGTATTATTCCTGGTTTCTTAACGTAGCCTAATGCAAAGAACCAAACAAATCAGCTGTAATAATTAAAACCCCACAAGTTTGAAACGAAAAAGAAACTCTTTCCACAAAAAAAGTAAAAGCCATTAAAAGTATGTACTCATGGATGCCGCAAGTAGACAAATAATACTTAGAAGCAATATTGCCAAAATACTGTGATAACAAGTTTTTCTTGCATATTTTTTTATACATTTAATATTTTGGTTTAGCTTAAAAGAAGTTGTATCTTGCCAATTTTTCGAAATATAGAAGTTCTGTGAGATATTAAAGTTGAATGTGTTTTTTTAGTACCCAAAAAAACTTACAACTTTCTTTATACTTTTTTTTTGTTTAATTTAAAAACATGTACAAGGTGTTCGCGTATATTTTGCCCAATAGATATCTCCACTATTATTGGTTTTAGAGAAATTGCTAAATTAGCAAAGTTGTAGCATTTTCATCGAGCCTTTAGAAAATGCAATGAACAAAAATAACTGAGTGAAGTGACAGTTTTTTGACAAGTGACAGTTTTTCCAAATGGAATACCCCCTATTTTTTCATTGTATCAGTTGAAGAATTTTATCCTCTCTTTAAATATATAGTGGCTTTTGGGGTTATTTTTTACCGTTTGGGAACGAAATTAAAACATAACACAACATTATATATTATTTTTATCATTGCTCAAAATGGCCAGCGTTCGTTAAAATGCAGGATTGGTAACCCTCTTTTAGTTTTTCAGTTGCGTTAGCAATCATATCTGGCTTACCAAAGTTGAGAAAGTTAATTTCAATTTGGATTTGTTCGTGTAGATATCTTGTCTTTGAGGTAGCCCCAAAGAAATGTATCTAATGGTGTTAAGTCGGGACTATTTTATAAATTTTTTTTAATTTTATAAATATTTTATAAGTAATTTAAAAAATACAGACATGCCCAAAAAAGCAGATGTAACCTTTTTGATCTAAAAGTATAAGTAGATTTTAAATAAAACACAGTATTTTTTATTTTTGAATAAGAAAATAAATTGAAATTATCGTTGTTAGTACTTGCTGGTTTATTATAATAGTCACTGATTCAAAAAACATAAACATTTTTAATAAAACCCTAAGTTTCAAGTTTCGTACAAACTAGAACCTAAGTATTAAACAAAAGACATAAACATTTTAATGTAAACAAACGTTTCTAATAAAACCGTTAGTTTTAACAGGAATAAACTCAACCGGAAAGTTTCGTACAAACTACAACTTAACTATTAAATAAAAGACATAAACATTCCAATTTAAACCCCGCCGCACCCTTAGGAAGAACAAACTAAAAAAAAATTATGTCAAAACTGAGGGGTTACCTAATTTAAGAAAATTATAAATTGTTGTAAAAATCTAAATAGTATATTGGAACGCACTTTTTCTTTTTAACCAAAGAAAGCAAGGCTTTCTTTTTACCTGTATTATTCCTGGTTTCTTAACGTAGCCTAATGCAAAGAACCAAACAAATCAGTTGTAATAATTAAAACCCCACAAGTTTGAAACGAAAAAGAAACTCTTTCCACAAAAAAAGTAAAAGCCATTAAAAGTATGTACTCATGGATGCCGCAAGTAGACAAATAATACTTAGAAGCAATATTGCCAAAATACTGTGATAACAAGTTTTTCTTGCATATTTTTTTATACATTTAATATTTTGGTTTAGCTTAAAAGAAGTTGTATCTTGCCAATTTTTCGAAATATAGAAGTTCTGTGAGATATTAAAGTTGAATGTGTTTTTTTAGTACCCAAAAAAACTTACAACTTTCTTTATACTTTTTTTTTGTTTAATTTAAAAACATGTACAAGGTGTTCGCGTATATTTTGCCCAATAGATATCTCCACTATTATTGGTTTTAGAGAAATTGCTAAATTAGCAAAGTTGTAGCATTTTCATCGAGCCTTTAGAAAATGCAATGAACAAAAATAACTGAGTGAAGTGACAGTTTTTTGACAAGTGACAGTTTTTCCAAATGGAATACCCCCTATTTTTTCATTGTATCAGTTGAAGAATTTTATCCTCTCTTTAAATATATAGTGGCTTTTGGGGTTATTTTTTACCGTTTGGGAACGAAATTAAAACATAACACAACATTATATATTATTTTTATCATTGCTCAAAATGGCCAGCGTTCGTTAAAATGCAGGATTGGTAACCCTCTTTTAGTTTTTCAGTTGCGTTAGCAATCATATCTGGCTTACCAAAGTTGAGAAAGTTAATTTCAATTTGGATTTGTTCGTGTAGATATCTTGTCTTTGAGGTAGCCCCAAAGAAATGTATCTAATGGTGTTAAGTCGGGACTATTTTATAAATTTTTTTTAATTTTATAAATATTTTATAAGTAATTTAAAAAATACAGACATGCCCAAAAAAGCAGATGTAACCTTTTTGATCTAAAAGTATAAGTAGATTTTAAATAAAACACAGTATTTTTTATTTTTGAATAAGAAAATAAATTGAAATTATCGTTGTTAGTACTTGCTGGTTTATTATAATAGTCACTGATTCAAAAAACATAAACATTTTTAATAAAACCCTAAGTTTCAAGTTTCGTACAAACTAGAACCTAAGTATTAAACAAAAGACATAAACATTTTAATGTAAACAAACGTTTCTAATAAAACCGTTAGCTTTAACAGGAATAAACTTAACCGGAAAGTTTCGTACAAACTACAACTTAACTATTAAATAAAAGACATAAACATTCCAATTTAAACCCCGCCGCACCCTTAGGAAGAACAAACTAAAAAAAAATTATGTCAAAACTGAGGGGTTACCTAATTTAAGAAAATTATAAATTGTTGTAAAAATCTAAATAGTATATTGGAACGCACTTTTTCTTTTTAACCAAAGAAAGCAAGGCTTTCTTTTTTACCTGTATTATTCCTGGTTTCTTAACGTAGGCATTTTTAAGTCAATTTGGTGAAAGTCAATATTTTTTCTTGAACTTACAATTTCCGCCTGGTAAAATTCTGATTGTTCAAAGGAAGTTTCATAGAGCATAGTATTTGGATAATTTTTCTCTACTTTAACTGCCCTTATTTCAGAAAATTTAACATTCTTAGGAATATTGAGGAACACATCTGACGTTAACTTTTTTAAATCGAAAATATCTTTAAAACAAACTTCGATTACTTTATATGAGGATCCTGTTTTCTTTGCTGATCTGATGATACTTGCATAATGATCAGGAATGTAAATTGAACTTGATCTTTTGTACTTTTTTACTGCTTTTTCAATAGTCGCATGGACACTGTCGCCGTCATTCTGGCTGTGACCGGTGATAACAAATTTGTGCGTGATTGAAGTTATGTCTGAATATCTGAATGAAATATAATGTTTAACTCGTCCTCCTGATGTGCATAATTTTTTCCAGTACTTAAGCCGATGTAACTCTCGCCACTATTTCTTAATCTCTTGTCCAAATTTTTTTGCCAAATCTGAGGATTCCTACTTCTTTTTTATTTTTTTTCTCTGTGTACGACTCATCTATTACCTTTCTTTTTTTCGCCTTTTCTTTTTCTTCGCCTGATAGTTCATCATCCGACGATGACTTCTGATAGGACGGATCCTTAACGCTGTCATCAGAGCCAAAAGGTTCATTTTCAGAGGATGATAAAGATGATGCGCTCCTTAATAAACAGCTGGACCTACTGCAAGTCCTTTTTGAGGAAGAGGAATCGCTACTAGATGAAGATGTTGAACGTTATCTACTTCTTTGGAATAATTTGAGATCATTGATATTATTTCCTACATTATTATCTAAAAAAAAAACAATTATTTAAAAGAATTAAAGTAAAGAATAAAGCCCAACTTTACCTATCAATTTAGTTTCTTCCGCAACCGGCAGCTCATCAGAATGTGAAGCATGTCGTTCTTTTATTTCTGTTGAACCTGCAGCACCGTTTAGGTTTTTTGGTTTATCATCTATTTTTTGAAAGTTTCTACCTACAGTTATTAATGCTTCCATAACGCATTCTGGCATGGGACTGTTCATATTAGGTTGAGACGGGCTTAGATCTTTAATCTGTTCATTATTTGCTAAAATGTGCGTTTGTTCACTTAATATAACTGGAGTCCCTTTAGAGCATTTAATATTAATATTTGGTGTTGTTTGAAGATACTCATCAACAGTTTTTAATGCTTCTGAAACGCATTTAGTCGTAATAATATTGTCTGTGTTTGTTTGAACCTGGTTAAGATCTCTATCTTGTTTTTTACTGCTCACTAAACTTTTAGGCATAATGTGTGTATTTGTGTTGTATTCACCTAAGTTAGTTTGAGCGTGTAGATTAGCAAGAATTTTTTGCGTTCGCTTTTTGTAAGACATATTCAAGGATGGGCACTTTTAGTTATACCGAGCTAAAAAAAATTGTTTACTTTTAAAAACTGTACAAGTTTTAAAACCCAAATTTCAGAATTATTTTATAAGGAAACAGTTATAAATAATAATAATATACTAAAAGTATTAAGAAAATACCATAAAATAGGACACATTTCAAAATATAATAGACCGTAAATAAACTTGCTTAACAATTTAGTTCAAAAGGGTTACAAAATGAAATGTTATTCTTTTAAAAGATAAAAACAATTCGTATTTTATTTTAGAAGAAAATGATATATTTTGGGATGTACTTGTTTTCTTGCAAATTTAATACTTACCTTTAAATAAAAAATGCACTAAACTGAAATGTAACCTTTTTAAAACAAACTCTTAAAACGAACTACAGAACAGTTCACGACAAACTAAAATGTAACAGTATTCTTCGGAATTCACCGATAATGTAATAAAAACCCCGTGTTACATCCAGCCATCTTTTGGCCACTGATTGAATTTTACATAAACTTTTATTTTTAACAGAAAGTAGGCATCTACTTTAGTGCTAATATAAAGAAAACTGAAAAATAGATTTTTTGGAGATGTAACCCTTTTGCTCCAAACGATCGATATATTTTAAGAATTTCGAACTTTTGCTCTTCAGAGTATCCCATTTAGACCCTGACTTTGACAACATTTATTAAGATTTGTCAAGAAGACAGAAGTTGCCAAGATCAATTTAGTCAAAGTGACAGGTATTACTATGAGTAACATGAGCCATTTAAAAAACTTTAATGAGGATAATGATAACTCTAATATATTTTCGTATAATTCCAAAACGGTAAAAATAACCCCAACGACCACTATACACTGCGTCCATAAAGTCTTGCACAAATTCATTTAAAATTCAGAGGCTTACTTTTTTTAAAAACGCTCGGACACGTCAATTAGTACTTTTGTTTGCGCATTTTTTAACGTAAAATGTTTTTATACAGGGTGTCGCACGTATGAGGTATGAGGTCATCAAGGATTTTTTTTAATGGAACACCCTGTATATTATATCAATTTTGAATTCTATGATGAACACTTAACACCTCTGGAAATCACGGTTTCCGAAATATTGACGTTTGAAAATTTATTTTAAACACATTTATTGATGACCTCATACCTCATACGTGCGACACCCTGTATAAAAACATTTTACGTTAAAAAATGCGCAAACAAAAGTACTGATTGACGTGTCCGAGCGTTTTTAAAAAGTAAATACCTGAATTTTAAATGAATTTGTGCAAGAGTTTATGGACGCACTGTATATTTAAAAAGAGGATAAAATTCTTTAACTGATACAATGGAAAAATAGGGGGTATTCCATTTGAAAAAACTGTCACTTGTCAAAAATTGTCACTTCCGATACTCAGTTGTTTCTGTTCATCTCATTTTCTGAAGGTTTGGTGAAAATGCTATAACTTTGTTAATTTAACCATTTCTCTGAAACCAATAATAATGGAGATATCTGTTAGGCAAAATATACGCGAACACCCTGTACATAGACTACATTTATTAATAATTGCATTACCATTTCTTGCAGTGATAGACGTGTGGCATACATGAAAATTTTCGTCTTGCTATGACTCAAAGCTAACATTAATATACATTACACTAACAGTGTAACTCTTAGGTGACGATATGTTGTGTTGATTTCTTTTCACTGTATCATTAACATTTTTTTTTAAACTCCTATTTTTAAGGAGACGACTAATAAGTTTTAAAATTTTAAATTAATTCTATAGTTCTACTTTTTTCTTTGTAAGAGAAATATATGCATTAAGAATTATTTGATGCTTCTTAAGGAACTTTTATATTTAATCTTTTTCTTGAATTGTCTACTTAAATACTTGTCAAGAAATCCATAAAGACTTTT
Source organism: Polydrusus tereticollis (assembly GCA_963920685.1). Taxonomy (NCBI): domain Eukaryota; kingdom Metazoa; phylum Arthropoda; class Insecta; order Coleoptera; family Curculionidae; genus Polydrusus; species Polydrusus tereticollis. Next base: position 94,614,493 of record OY987331.1, read on the forward strand.
GTAAAAAAATTAAAATATGAGTCACAATTTCGGCACGCTCAGATCTTGGACCCGAAAAATTTCACCTGAAAATAGCAAAGTTTGCGGGTGGTTCTTGCACCTTGGGAGGTTCCCTCGAACATCCGGCGCGGCGGCGGTTCGGCCATGTCATTATGGTGTTCGTTAAAAAGAGCACTTAACTTAGAAATAGGTCCTTCAGAAAACAACTGACAGGTCCGATTGCTTTGTTTTTCAGCCGCCGTCATAAAATTCTTACAGGTATACTAATAAGATCGGTACCGAAAACCATTTTCAGTTGCCAAAATGGACTCTAAAGTGTGGTCTAAATACCTGAGGAATCAATAGATTAACACTTAAAGTATGGTTCAATTTATTGTAATATGGCTGGTATACTGTATAATAAAAGATAAAGTAAAGAAGAAAAAACAAAATAAAAACACAATGAGGTCTAGCATCAATGCCATTAGGATAAGGAACTAAAATTTGTAATGTAAATTATTGTATCTTCGTTTTCTTTTAGAAATACTCCGACTTTAATTAAGTCACATCTTTTTGCAGGACATACAGTGTCCTGCAATAGTGCGTCAGGCATCCATAGCTTCTATACCAACTAAGTTAGGAATTTCGTTTGAACCCAGAGCTACGCTGTATACAGTATGTCCACGGATGGGGTTTACAAGAGGACAAATGGACTAAAAATTGAAAGATACGAAAAAAAGTCACTCTTAATAAACGTTTTTGCTTGTCTAGAACATACGATTCTTCAATTTTTTTATACAGGGTGGGTAAAAACTGCAAAAATGTTATTTTGCTTAAGAGTATAAACATACTTTATTTTGAAAGATACGAAAAAAATCCACTCTCAATGAATGTGTTTTCTACACAATAAACTGAAGTAGAACAATTCATTATAAGGTTTACCTATGTAAAAATTATTTCCCAAAAAGTATTCGCTGGCACACCTCTGACTGGTGAACCTAGTTAAAATAATAATGACACTGAAGGTGATAGGTACTTGTTGTCAATGTCTTTATTTAATGAAGTTATTATTTAAGTAGAAATGATATCTACTGAACAAAGAGTTTTTATAATACAATGTTATGGGGATGGTCAAGTTTCATACCGCTACGTCATGGAACAATTTACCGAGAAATTTGTAGGAATCCGAATAACTAGGATGACAATCTGCAAGTTAATAAAAAAGTTCCACAGAACTGGTTCGGTTTTGGATCTAAAAAAAAAGAAGAAATACGACCATGATGATGCTGCTACAGTCTTAGTTCTTCAATCTGTTGAAGAAAATCCTATGACGTCCCTTAGAAATCGTGTTACTCAGTTGGAAGTTGTGAAACAAAGTCAAATTCAGAAGATCCTTAAAGCAAATAAATTGTATCCGTATAAACCGCACTTTAATTAAAGATTGGAAGAGGGAGATGACGCGAAACGACTTGATTTTTGCTTGTGGATAGGAGACAAAATTTTAAGTGGAAATGTTGATTTTTCTAAATGTATCATGTTTTCTGATGAAAGTACATTTTCTACCAATGGAACCGTTGCAACCCAGCACGTTAGGTACTGGTCTTTAGAAAATCCCGAATTCAGAATTATGACGAGAAGACAATATTTCACAAAAGTGAACGTGCGGTGCGCGATATCCATCCATGGCATCATAGGGCCATATTTTTTTGATAACACGTGCAATAGATTATCATATTTAGAAATGCTTGATACATTTTTCAATGATGAACTCGAAAATCTACCATTAAATTTTCGACAAAATATGTATTTTCAGCAAGATGGTTGTCCAGCCCATTTCGCTCGTGAGGTTAGAGAATGGCTTGACCGCAGATTTGGTCCTAGGTGGATTGGCAGGAATGGCCCAGTTTTGTGGCCCCCGAGAAGCCCCGACCTTGGCGGATATGTTTTTATGGGGCCGTTTAAAACAAAATAAATTGTTTTTGCTACCGCAGTACCAAATGATATTGAAGTGCTGAAGGGCAGAATTATCCAGGCTGTTCAATCGATATCTCAGGAAGAAATCAGAAATTCTTTCACTTATTTGAGAAAGCAATTAGAAAAACGTGTCAAGTATGGGGGTAGAGCTTTTGAATTATGAAATCGTTATCGTATTATTTTCATGTTAATAAAAATGTTCGTATTATTATTGCTTCATTAAATAAAGACATTGACAACAAGTATCACCTATTCATTATTCAAGTAAAAACGTTTATTAAGAGTGACTTTTTTTCGTATCAAAATAAAGTATGTTTACTCTTAAGCAAAATAACATTTTTGCAGTTTTTACCCACCCTGTATAAAAAAAATTGAAGATCTTATGATGAATCGTATTTTCTAGACAAGCAAAAACGTTTATTAAGAGTGACTTTTTTTCGTATCTTTCAAAATAAAGTATGTTTACTCTCAAGCAAAATAACATTTTTGCAGTTTTTACCCACCCTGTATAAAAAAGTTGAAGTTTCTTATGAAGAATCGTATTTTCTAGACAAGCAAAAACGTTTGTTAAGAGTAACTTTTTTTCGTATCAAAATAAAGTATGTTTACTCTTAAGCAAAATAACATTTTTGCAGTTTTTACCCACTCTGTACAAAAAAATTGAAGTTTCTTATGATGAATCGTATTTTCTAGACAAGCAAAAACGTTTATTAAGAGTGACTTTTTTTCGTATCTTTCAAAATAAAGTATGTTTACTCTTAAGCAAAATAACATTTTTGCAGTTTTTACCCACCCTGTATAAAAAAAATTGAAGATCTTATGATGAATCGTATTTTCTAGACAAGCAAAAACGTTTATTAAGAGTGACTTTTTTTCGTATCTTTCAAAATAAAGTATGTTTACTCTCAAGCAAAATAACATTTTTGCAGTTTTTACCCACCCTGTATAAAAAAATTGAAGTTTCTTATGAAGAATCGTATTTTCTAGACAAGCAAAAACGTTTATTAAGAGTAACTTTTTTTCGTATCTTTCAATTTTTAGTCCATTTGTCCTCTTGTAAACCCCATTCGTGGACGTACTGTTTATGAGTGTAATTTGGGAAAATATTTTCGCATATCTATACAGAATGGTTCAAATGTATGACGACAACTTTTTTTTTTATTTTAAAGGGTACACCCTGTATCTTTTTTACACATTTCGGTTCTTCTCAGTGTTATTTCTTATTTTCCAAAATTTTATTTAATTTGCTTTAGTCGTTTACGAGCAATACATTAAAAACATAAAAAATCGTTTTGCACGCCTTGAAAAAATTATTAAGAAAACCGCCTTAGATCTGTTTTGTCCGAGCTAAATAGTGTGAACTTGAATACAAGAGATTAGACGATATTCCGACATTAAATCGTTTTATCTTATTTTATACAGGGTGTCCAAGATTTGGTTTTAAAAATGACAATTTTCAAACTAGTTTTTCTTAAGATTTTTAAATGAAGCAAACTCTATATCATTTTACCATCTTATGCAGATTTTAAATACAAATGTTTTTTTGTATTACAAGGGTATCAAGATTCTGGACCGTTTTTAAGATATTTACCAAAAACCATAAATAGGCCAATTTCATTAGTAAAGTATCACATAAGAGATCTAGGCAGCCATGGAAACACAACCATATTTATTTTAGAAATAGATTTTTACAGTAACGCATTTATCTTAAAAGAGGTTCAAAATGTCTTCCATTCTGTTCAAGGCATCTGTCTATTCTTGCTTGAAAGGACCTTTCCACATCTCGAAGCATTGCGGGTGTAATTGTTGCAAACGCGTTGATTATTCTTTGTCGCATGTTCTGCACAGTTGTTGGACGTTACGTACATACAAGATCTTTTACATACTCCCATAGAAAAAAGTCGAGTTTGGTCAAATCGGGCGACCATGCAGGCCATCTAACGGGCCCCCACCTTTCAATTCAGCGATTTTCATAAGTGTTATCTAACAAAGCTCTGACCTGTTGTGAAAAATTGGCTGCAGCTCCATCCTATTGTAACCACATATTTTGTGCCTGCATATTTGGTGGTAAACTTAAAAGCAATATAGGTAAATCGTTTCTTAGAAATTCGAAATACATTTGACCGGTAAGATGACCGTTAAAAAAGTAAGGGCTTACCACCATTTATTGAGCTTGAGCCACGATATTGGTTGTCCATTTGTCGTATTATCATATTGTCGCTACTAAGTTGGCATACAAAGTTGGACAACTAGAAAGTAGCAACAACTTTTTATCTAATGAAGAAACGCAAAAAACAACAGGAAACATAAAAATTAGCGACAAGAAAAAAACTTACGGTATTGTTGCAGCAGGTGCATCAACCAGTAATCAAGATAAACCCCCTAAGCTACGGCAATGGAAGACACCTCCACAAAGAAAAAAATTGGAAACCATAATAAAGATCAAAGACCAGAATGATTCCAGAACCGTTCTACAGGAAGTAAAAATGAACGTTAGCACGGATCTTCTGCATGGAGCCTTCGAAAGAGCAGAGAGCACTGATCCGATGGTAATGATTACTGGAATTATTTTACTTTACGGTGTACCGACCTGGTGCACCATAAACAATAGTAGACGTAACAAGACACAACTTTTTCAAAACAAAGTACCTCGAATTATTAGAGTGCGCCAAGATTCATGTCAATAGACGTATTACATAGAGACATGCACATGGACAGGGCCGACGACTTACTGACAAAATACTTTCAAAGAACTGACGTCTCGCTAAATCCACTTATCATCAACTCACATATACACTCAGACATAGTACAAAAACATAGATACTCAAAAGACCGGCTAACACCTTAAAATCTGTGCACAATTAGATTAAAGTAGTCAATTTTAAATCAAATTAAATTTCTAAAATCTTACTAAAATCACCAGACTCAATAAAATCATCCCGACCCAAATAAATCTTCAAATTCAAAATTATAATCAATAAACCAAACAACTTCCAATAGTCATTCATCATCACAATTAATAATAAGAGTAAAAGTTTAATCAGACTAACTCAAGAAACTAACCATACGATGATGATGTATGACAATGTAACCAAACATGCCTTAGCCCAAAAGTTCATAGTTTCGGAAATACAGGGCGTCAAAATAAGTACTTTTTAAAAACCTATTAAAGAGTGATGAAATCTTTGGTACCTGAACACACCTGGACTGATATATCTAATCAATGGCTATATTAATTTTACCTAATATACTCGTATTTGATGACTCAACTAGACGCGGAGTCTGCTGTTCTTTACCCCCCATAATTCGGTATTTGGAGCGGCGCAACGGCCAATTCGGGCCCCATTGTCTTGGGCAAGCTGATTGATTTGTAGCGGGCCCATTAGACCCCCCTCGCGCCCCCGTGGCAGGCCACCCTGGAGCGAGCTTGAGAAGAATTCCGAAGTTAAGAGGTCCACTACAATTTTCTTTGATTCATCAGTCTAATCTTAACTAAAAAATTAGTAAATAGATATTGCATACTGTATGTAATCATTGTGAGGTTCACAAAATTATGTGCAAAAAGCTGGAAGTATTTACACTACCCGAATGTTGCGAAAAGGTAAGTCAATTTAATGAGAAATCCACGTAGTAATTATTATTGAATTGAAAAATGTCTAAGTGATCATATCATTGAATCGATCCGTGATACCAAAGTAAGAAAACTGTGCTTCCTGAATTATACATTTCGAAGGAAATTGTCAAACTCCATAAAGCAGAGGAATTGGCTAAACATGCATGTGGCAATGTATAAGAATTGTAATGAAGGATATCGTAGCGGTAAAAAATTATTTGGATGGCATACACAAAAAATATAAACTCAAAGAAGTTAAATTAAGTCTTCAATAAATAGATAAACGGCAAGAAAGTCGCGCATAATGCCTGTAACCTTTGAATTACCTCGTATACGAAAAAGTGACCTTTATGAAAGTTATTCAGTAAATTATTCCCACATTTCTACCTGCCTGAATTTTTTCTGTCATTTCTGGTTTGGTTACCACAGAGACCAACTTACTTTTTTGAAATGGAACACCCTGCATATGATTGCATATTTGGATTCTACTGGGAAAACTCTGAATTTTTTGTATTTTAAATTTTAATTTATTTAAAATTTTAGCAAACTTTATAATAATAAAATAAATAGCCTAGAAAGTTGAACAACTTAATATCGGAAAAATAAACAAGTGAAACCTTTTCAGTGGATCGGGTGTTCAAAATGACCTCCATTTTCTGCTAAGCAGAGCGCCAGTCAATCCCTGACCCCGTCTACAACGTTTAAAAGGAAATCCTCTGGAATGGCCCAAAATTCAGCACTAGTTCTGACTTTTAAAGATTCTAAGTCATTTGGACGGTTAACGTAGACTTTGTCCTTTAATTGTCCCCATAAAAAAAAGTCGAGCGGGGTTAAGTCCGGGGATCGCGCTGGCCAGTCAATAGCACCTCTTCTGTTGTACAACGTCCTGGAAATTGTTCGCATATACAGTGTGGTCCACTAAGTGTGCAACAAATGGGAAACTTCTTTATTATTGGTTTCTCAGAAAATTTTATTCTTGATAAAAGTTGGTGCATGTCCGATAACCATTTCAGGTGTACTTAAAATGGCTTTAAGTCAAATATGATACAGGGTAGGGCAAAAAATATGAAAATCGTTTAAGAGTAAAGTACCCTTATTTTAAAAAATAGGGCAAAAGGGCATGATGAAAAGTTGTTTAGAATAAAAAGTTATACTTAGATTTAAAATCATAGTCTCCTATCTCAAATATAAAATGTTTTAAGAGAATTCGATGTAACCCCCGTATTATTGGTATTTCTACTATTCAACTTAGATCCATATTTGACTTAAGCAAAATAAATCAAATATGCCTAATTTTTTAAATATTTTTCAAATCAGTATTAATTTAATTGAATTTCTTTGTTTTTTAAGCAACCCCAGACTTTACCACTGTTGCAAGGATATTTAATCTTACTTTATATTTTAATATATGATATTTACTCGAACATAATTACTTCATTAATAAAACGCCTATATGAAATATTTTTTATCTAACGCCCAAGAAACTATATTTTATTTTTTTATTGAAATATCAAAGATAATTTATGTTTATTAATATCAATATCGGCAGTTAAAAAATGAAATACAGCCATATAAATGTATGAAACTATAATAATTGTAACTAACAGTTACAATAATAAAATACAATATAAATAATTAACTAACGAAGTGTCTCTGTATGTCCGCCTTCTCGCTCAATACATCTGTTCGTCCGCTCATAAAATTCCCTACGGGTAGATCGCAATACCGTGGCAGGGATATTACGGCAATGGTGCCTTATAGAATTTTCCAATTCTTCAACGCTGTTAAAAGGTCGGTCTTTATACACTTTTTGTTTCAAGTGTCCCCATAAGAAGAAATCTAGGGGTGTAAGATCAGGCGAACGAGGCGGCCACCGTGGATCGGTCCCAGCCATTTGTTTCCAAATACCTTATTTAACCAATGCGTAACTGCCCTAGCACAATGTGCAGGGCACCTATCGTGTTGAAACCATAGCTTGTGTCGTTCTTCTAACGGTAAGTTATCTATAAAGTTGCCCAATACATTCTGAAGAAAATTTAAATATCTATTGCCAGTCAAATTATCTCTAAAGAAGAATGGACCAATTAACTTGTCATTTAGTATCCCACACCAAACATTTGTTTTTTTGTAATAGTGATTTCTATTGTCAATTACAAAATTAGGATTTTCTTCTGACCACCACCTACAATTTTGCGACGAGAGTGACGAGACAACACCGTTTGTAGTAAAAGTGGATTCAAATTTAAAGAAATAGTCCATTCTCGAAGTGGAGTTGAAATATAGGGAAAGGGGAAAAAAAGCAAAAAGTCTTTCTCCACTAATTTAATAGTGAGCTATTAAAGTCTCAATTTTAAAATTGTCTCTAGATGTTTCAAAGGTAGTAACCTTCATCTTCAGGAGACCAAAGTAGTGCTGCAGTTATTATTAGCAGTAGAGAGAAAACTGTTGGTGGAAAATGACGTTGATGGAGCTTTTTTTTTATTTAAAAATATTTTGACAAGATATTAATAATTGAATGTGATCAGCATGTTAAAATTGGAATTGAATGTGGAATGTTATATTTAAATCAAAGTTTATGAAAAGACACTGTCAATCTGTGGTCGAATTTAAAAGGGGAAGATATTCATTATTTGAAAATCATACGTCAGGATATATAAAAATATAAAGCTGGCCGTCGGATCATCAGTATTGGTTTAGCACGAATAGTGGTCATTATTAGATAGAGAAGGGAAGTGCGCGAACCAGCCAATAGTAAAAGTCTTATATTAGTGGTATCTTTATGTTGAATAAGGTTAGTTGACGCCTGTAAACGTAGTATCACCAAAGAGTAACCCAACTAATAAGAGGCGAAAGTTTTATCGGTTTCTTTGAAGTTTCATGTACCCAAATTCTATGACCTTGATAACTTACTCCACAGTAAAAAATATAATATTCTTCTTATGTTGCTCTATACACGGGGCAAAATGTTTCACACTTATTTGGTAATTTTATAATTTAACATTTTAAGCTGCCGAACTTGATTGTGCGGTGCACCAGAAAGATATTGTTAGGTGAAGCATTAATTAAAATTCTGATTTATAATAAATGTATGTGTTAAATAGCAATCTCCGTCGTTTCACTCTAGACAGAAACTGAGAAACTTCACTGACAGTTTTTATATTGTAGCAAATTATCCATAAGTATAAAAATTCAAGTAAATGTGGTATAAAGTTAAAAATAAATGGTGTATTTCGCTTGTACATTCCAAATTATTAATGCCCTGGTATCTCTAATTACAAGATAACTTCTAAGAACACCATTCTTGGAACAATTCTTATCATGGAAGTTATGTGTCTGGTATCACTACCAGGATATTGATAATTTGGACCAGTGTGTTAAAAGAATTTCTAATATACCTATAGGATATATGCGTACTATGTATTTTGCTCTACTACATTCACTTCTGAGCTATTGTCACTAACTAGACATTGATAATTTTGGTATAAGCCCATTATAAGAATGTGCTGACAGTGATAACAGCCACATAACTTCCATGGCAATAAGTGGATTCGTCTGAAAAAAGTATGTGCCGATGAAAATCTCTCCTCTCTTCTATTTCTCCTTGAATCCATATGCAAAAATAAAAACGCAAATCATAGTCTCTTTCTTGAAATGTACATACAAATTTAGGCCTGTAGGCACTATACTTGTTCTTTTTAAGTATGCGCTTTACAGATGTTTTTTTCACTCCTGTGTATTCAAAAACTTCTTGGGTGGATGTTGTAGGATCTTCGATTACTGCCTGAAGTATATCAAGCTGCCTATCTTCGGTGCACATGGTTTTTACACGTTCTTTTTTGTAATTATAATCCAATGATCCCGTCTGCTTGAAAAAACTTAAAATCCTACTAACGGTTGAGTAGTGAATTATTTTGTCTGGATGGCGTTCATTAAAAATATCTGCAGCCTCACGCATAGCTTTGTAATTTTCTCCACATATTAAAACTAACTCTGCCTTCTCAACTAATGTAAGATGAAACGCTGGGGGCATTTTAATACAATAAAAAGTTTAATTCAACTTACAATATCAATATTTCTTTGACATAAGAACAAACAGCTTGTCAAATAACTTTTTGTTTTAGTTAGAATTTTCATGGCCTGCTGCGTCAAAGGGTGTTTAGCACAGTACAATATTGTGTTACCTGGCTTATTCTTTGATATTTCAATAAAAAAATAAAATATAGTTTTTTGGGCGTTAGATAAAAAAGATTTGATATAGGCGTTTTAATAATGAAGTAATTATGTTTGAGTAAATATCATATATTAAAATATAAAGTAAGATTAAATATCCTTGCAACAGTGGTAAAGTGTGGGGTTGCTTAAAAAACAAAGACATTTAATTAAATTAAAACTGATTTGAAAAATATTAAAAAAACAAGGCATATCTGATTTATTTTGCTTAAGTTAAATATGGACCTAAGTTGAATAATAGAAATACCAATAATATGGGGGTTACATCGAACTATCTTAAAAATTTTATATTTGAGATAGGAGACTGATTTTAAATCTGAATATAACTTTTTATTCTAAACAACTTTTCTTCTTGCCCTTTTGCCCTATTTTTTAAAATAAGGGTACTTTACTCTTGAACGATTTTCATATTTTTTGCCCTACCCTGTATCCTTATTGACTTGAAGCCATTTTAAGTACACCTAAAATGGTTATCGGACATGCACCAACTTTTATCAAGAATAAAATTTTTGAAGAAACCAATAATAAAGATGTTTCCCGTTTGTTGCACACTTAGTGGACCACACTGTATATTTTCCAACATTTTCGCATAACGCGCAGGTGCTCCATCTTGCTGGAACCATACCTGTTCGCTTATGCCATTATTTATATCCGGTAAAACCATTCTGCAAGAAGGAATTATGTGATTCCTAAGGAGGTCCAGATATTTTTCGCCATTCAAATTACCATCTATGAAAAAGGGTCCCAAAATATGTCTACCAATTATGCGCGCCCAAACATTTACTTTTTCGAACCTCTGACCATTACCTTCCTGGAACCAGTGATTATTCTCAGCAGAGCAATAACGATAATTGTGTCTATTAACAATGGCATTTAAATGGAAAGTAGCTTCATCCGAGAAAATGATATTTGTTGCGAAGTTATTATCGTTAATGCATCTTTCCATCATCAGCTCACAAAATTCAGCTCTACTATCAAAATCGTCCTCATTTAACTCATGCACCAACTTTATCTTGTAGGGATGCAACTTCTCCTGCTTATTTTTCATTAACTGATGAGACACAATAAAATCCATTGTCATTGTCCTGGATGATTGTGTTGGAGTTTCATGTATATCCAAAGCTTTGTCTCCCCCGGTTGCTGTTTTAGGTCGACCTGATCTAGCTGCTTTTCTAACACTGCCTGTTTCTCGAAATTTCTTTTCCACTCGACACACCGTTGACTGATTTATTGGAGGCCTACTTGGATATAATTCATTGAAATTTGACAAACCTGGTCTTGCGATCTCTTCATATTTCCGTAACCGCTCATTATTAAAATTTCAACTCGCTCTCATTCAGATGAACCATAGTGTAAACAAATTAGAAATCAGTCGAAAGAAAATCAAACAGGAACTCAAAATTCACACCTCTTAAGTCGCTGTCATGAAGACACCTTGACTCAACTGGTGGGTATTCGTTAGGAATAATTATAATTAGGTAGCTTTTCATTTTTGAGCTGTCATTATCTCGGAAACGCTTGCAGATAGGCAAAAATTTGATATACAAAAAAATTCAGAGTTTCCCAGTAGAATTTAAATATAAAATCATATGCAGGATGTTCCATTTAAAAAAAGTAAGTTAGTCTCTATAGCAATCTAAATAAGTGAGCAGTTTTCCAGCGATGATGGTCCAATTGGGGCTTTATAGGGCGTCGAAAGCTGTTGGGGTTTATAGAGGTTCTTAGTTCGGAAAAATATTCCAAGCTTCTGCGATGTTGCCTTAGCTATGCCATACCGTGCAAGCAAAACTTATTATCATCAATATGTGTTTTGCATCTAAGGCCATACTGCTTAGCGGTAGAGCTTAGTACCTATTGGGTGTCAGTAAATATCAGCATTATCAATCAATCAATTATTCCGTCATCTTTAACAGTCGTTGCAAGTAACTTAATTCATCGCTAACTTATCCAATCTCTTGAATAATTCACGTAATGGGTTTTACGGAACATCACAAAAAATTCATGGTTGAAGCGTGTTTTTGAAACGGGGGTAGAATAAATGGTGAGTGGCAATACAATCAGTAAAACAGTTTGATTTGTTTCCTTGTAAAGCGCAAATATTCCAAGAAATATGAGCTGCAGGTTTTGAAAGAGGCAGGAATTACTGTCAGTGGTTTACCCAATATTTATTGGAAATAAATGATTTATTAGATCTGATATTTTTTTCTGAATAGGCATAGTTCCACCTCACCGGTTATGTGAATTCTCACAATACACACATGTGAAGTAGCGAGGATCTCCACTTCTTTGTAGAGGCAAGATTGCATCCTCAAAGAATTGGTGTCTGGTTGGCTGTTTCCCGAAGAAGAATAGTTGGTCCTATTTTTTTCCATGACACAGTTACAATACAACGATATAGGGCAATATTTTTAGTCCATTTCTGGAGCAATTACTTGACGATGAACTTTGGTAATTTTCAACAGGACGGTGCAACCGCCCACACATCCGCCAAAACTACTAACTACTTACGCAATTTTTTCGACGACAGATTGATCAGTTTTCGAACAGACATTAAATTCCCACCCAGATCACCTTGTTGCACGGTTATGGATTACTTCATTTTTCCTCATTTAAAGAAGAACAATATTTTTAAAACACCAGTTGAAAATTTAGAACAGTTATAAGAAAGGATTATCCAAGAATGTGCATATTAACATTTCTCCAGAGATGCTTTCGAAAATATGAAAAGACGTGCAATTTATACTTTATTTTATGTGGCCAATTTCAGCAATTTCTATAATTTTTATTTTCCTTATTCCGTGTTTTTACTTTGTTAATTTTGTAAACATCACAAATATATTTTTTCTTCTCCCTATATTGCAAACAACGCATTTTGACACTGTTTTGAAGGACGTAAGTAACAATTACCAAAAAGGTATCGATTGCCCTTGACGACGGGTTGTAAGTCAACTTACCACCGTTGTGTGATAATAATTTATGCCATATAAAAACAATGATTTATAAAAATTGAGTGATATTAAGTGATATGAATATTAATAGTACAATTATTACAATTATGAATATTATTTACAAAATTTGGATAAATGTTTTCTCGTTTTTTCTCAATTTGTATGAAATGTTCTGACTCCATAATTTCTCCATCTCTAACCAAGTTTTCTGTTAATCTTGAAGTACTGCAAGAGACTTCTGGCTTCGTTATATTGTATAAAATTTTATTTGCAACTTTCTCTTTATTGTTGACGCTCTTCGCTACATAACTTTCCGCAATAGTTGCAGACTTCCATCCGCCATGTCCCCTGAGGGCTAAGACATCAACTTCAGTATTCGCTAATAAAGTGACCGACGTTCTTCTAAGGAAGTGTCCAGTATACTCCTTAAAGTTCTGAAAGTTCAGAAATTTAGCAATTTTACTTGGAATTGAAGAAATCGAGTTTTTCCCGACAGGCCGGTTTAAGCACTTTCCATTTTGATATCGCACGAAGAAGCGAGGATTAAAATTCGTCATGTGGGATCTTATATCAATGTAATTTCGAACTATTTTGAAATAACAAACCTTCTGATCGTCACTTTTAGTCACTATAAATTTACGTGCCATTCCATTTTTGGAATCAGGAATAGTAACAAATATGACTTCATGCTTTAATTCAACATTGTCCATTGTCATTGTACAGAGTTCACTAGAACGGCACGCTCCAGCAATTCCCATTATCATTACAATCTTCATCATTAAATAAATATCATCGGGGGCTTCAAATAGGAAATTATTTATATCTTCCCTGTCAAACACATTAGATTTTTTGGGTTTATATCCGTCATCGAAGTTTAGGATACTTGGAAATATCTATGGTTTCCTCTATGAAATGGGGGGACTTCAGCATGGAATGTTCACACCATAAGCTTGATGGATACTTTAATACAGCAGATTTTTCGTGAAAGTACGCCAAAAGCACGGTTTCTGAAACTTCAGTAGCAGTCTTTGTTTGGCATCATTTCTTGAATTATTGATACGTTGCCTCATACCTCTTCCTCGATTTTTCTGGCATCAGCGACAGACAAGCGATATTTGCTGATTCTTCTATATCCATTTGGCTGTTGTACAAATCAATAATTTTAATTTCTCTTAATTTTTGATAATAAACTGTCAGCTTGACGTTTTTGATAAAATAACAATGCTTATGATGCTATAGAAACCGGTCAAAGCTTCCATAATTTCATGCGAAAAGAATCGAATTAAATTAATAAAAATCCAAGAATAAATTCTGCGGGAAGGAGAAAAATTTTATATACTTCATGGGAAGTAAGTATATTTACTTGTATCCCTTGTAGTATAAATAACTATTCATTCTCCCCTCTACGAAATACGAAAATATAATTTTCTGTTTCAAAAGGGCAAGCGAAAGCGAAAGTAAAACATGCTAGGTGATCGGTTGATCGGTATGAAAAACTTTCGTGCCCTGGACGACGAAAAAAATTAAAATGTCAAATTAGTAATGTCAAACGTTTATTTAGAATGAAAGTTAAATGTAAAGTTACAATTATTATATGAGCCTAAAATATTTAACGGCAAACGTTGATTGAAATCTTGTCCGAAAGCAACGGCACTGGAAATATTGATTTGCTTGTCGACTTTGGCTACATAGTCTTTAAATTCTGTTTCTGAATGTTTGTTTTGCTGCATACAGATGGATTTTTCGGGCATGATTTTATTAGCAACTTCTATTTTATGAGTCACTGAGTCTGTTATATATCCTTCCGCTACCTCTGACGACTTCCACTTAGGGTTGCCAGATTTTAAAAATTGAAAAGCGGGAGGTGGGTTACTTGTGGGGACCAAATAGCGCCGCAGGCGAAAAATTTTAGAGGCCACGCCCAAATTTCGTTTTTGTCCACTATTCTAATACTTTCCGGGGGTCCGGACCCCCGCCCCCGTGGATCTGGCACTGGCATGGAGGATAATTTTTTTTTGAGGTGCCACGCCCTAATTTGACCACATTTAGTTATGAAAAGCATAAAAATTAAAACATAATTTTATAAGGCCAGAAATATATTTTATAAAGATATACTTTTGACAAATCTTGCTTAACCAACACAAATAAATATATAAAAAAAACTAATACCAAAATATATAGTTAAATATTAGGTATAACAAAAATAAAATATTAAACATAAAAACACAATATAATTATTAAAAAATACATAAATTGGAATTAAGTAGGTCGATTTTCAATATTTTTCACTGGATTTAACTTTGGTTAAAATTCTCGCACCATCACGACTTTTTAAAAATTTTGCAAACTCATAGCAAGATTGGTTAAAATTATGTTTCACCATTAACTCTGCTTCTAGTGTTTTAATGTCCAGTCTATTTCTTTCTTTTCTCCATGCCAAACCCATTAAGTTAAAAATTCGTTCGCTCATTGCGTTGGAATGTGGCAGGGAGAAAACAACTGAGCATATTTTTGAAAAATTCGGGGCATTATTTTTTTGGAAATAGGCTACCCATTGCTTATCAGCAGTTAGCTCATCAAGATTTACTAAACAATTTTCCATAAAATTTCGTAATGTAACATATTCTTCAAAAAGTAAATCTTCGTTAATCTCTATATGGAAATCTTCGCAAATCTTTAAAAAATCATTTATGTTTGGATTGTTTTGCAGAGTCATTGCACTAAGTGATCTAAACTTATTATCATCATTAAAGTTATACCTACAAAATAATTTTAATATTATTATATTTTAAACATATTATACCTAGTAGCAACTTAGGAGGGCATTTTTATATAAAATATTAGTAGATCGAGGTACTTTGGTTATGATCTTTTTACCGAGAATATGCTATTTTTCCTACTAGATACACAATAATATGCTATACCATTTCTCCAAGTAGTTTATAATTCTTTCCAAAAGTACATCTGCTTCTCGTTTAAACATGGATACTCTCGTGTGATCATTGCACTTTCTTAATAAGGAAAGCGCTATGGATCCATAAAATTGTTGTTCCATTTTTAATTTTAACGAGGATCTCAATGATTGCATAATATTAAATAATTCGATTGCTAATGTTTTTTCAGATTCTAGCTTGGTTATTGTAATGTGCATCGAATTTCCGATATTAAGTAATAAACCTAAAATTACAAAAACTATTTTATATCAAGGTATATAGCTTCCTATAAAGAGAAGTAATAATTAGTGTCTATGCTAATGTCAGACTTGTCAGATAAAGATGGAATATTCAGAAAAATTTAATCGAACAGGACTCGAACCTGTATTTCTGATAGGTAAAAACTGATTACGATCAGTGATGGTTTTTGCAGTTTCTCCTTCCCTTCCACCGTATTGCACTATTGCACAGCCGCTGTTGTCTGAGCGCGGCACACTAACACCGAATATTCAGAAAATAGTCAATCCCGACATAGGTTTGATAAGTACTTGTAAACTTCGATGGAGCAATTGGCTAGCGCACTGGTCTGGAAAACCATAGGTTGCAGGTTCGAGTCCTGTTACTCCTGTTCGAGGATTGACTTTTTCTGAATATTCCATCTTTGTCTGACAAGTCACGAATTTATCACTTATATAAGTATACCTATAGGTATATTAATAATATTTGTACTAATACTTACCCAAATAGGCTTCGGCAAGCTCATCTTCAAAAAATTTTTCCAGTGTTGGCGGGGGTCGTTCTTGCGATTGAAAGTAGGATTTAACGGGAGCAAAATGTTTTAATAGCCGTTCAATCGCAGGAATTAAAGAAAGCCATCTTGTTGGAACGCTTCTTAATAAATCGGACCATTCTTCCTCACAAAAAATGAAAAATTCTTTTAATTCATTAACTTTTTTCGTGCTACTACTAAATTCATTGTAACACTTAATCACTATAGATTCAACATCATACTTAAGTGCTACTTGCCCATGCTTTCCGGCATTATGTATGATGTGGCAAATACATCCAACAGGAACAATATTTTGATTTAATTTGTTGAGTTCCGTAATAACACTTTGGTTTTTGCCGAAGTTTACGGATGCGTTATCTGCGCAATAAGCCGTCACGTTTAAAATATTTAAGCCAGCTTCTGTCAAACCTTTGACTAAAGAGTTAGCAATATCTACCGACTTTTCTGAGGTCGTCGAATAAAATTTTAACAATTTTGTACATACACCAGTGTCCTTTTTAAAATATCTAATAACAAGGGGAAATGTTTTAACATTCCCTTTATTTGATGCATCAGTTGCTATGCAGAATGGTTGGTTATTTGCCAAGTCATTTAAAATAACATTTTTTGATTCTGGGCCCAAAATGTTTGTAACAAGTTTTGTTGCTTTGGTTCTACCGCAGGAATAACGTTCGGCAATTTTTGAGTCTTGAAAAATCGTTCTAAATAATTTTCCCGCACAATCGCCTGATAAATAACTATGAGCATGTTTGATACAATGAAAAACAAAAGCACATTCTGCTTGGGCGGTCAAATCTTTGTCTAAATTGTTTTTTGAAAAAAATGTATCAAGTTTTTTTTCTTGTGAACCTTTAGTCGTATTTTTTTTGTGTTTTTCTGTTTTCATATGTTTAATTATATCGTTTTCTCCGCCGTGATTTATTGTAAATTGTGATTCACAAAACGTACATTTAGCTTGTGAAACATCTTTTCCCCTAACACTAACAATCCAAGAATAAGTTTTGCTCCATTCCTTATTAAACTTTACATTCCATTTAGTTTTTTTAACAGAAGGTCCAGCCACAGCCTCCTCCTCTTGATTTGTCTCAAACTTCGGAGAAGTAATTTCTTGTTCAGCATCATCTTCGTCAACACTTACTTGTCCAACCCAATCAATCTCATTATCACTAAAATCACTACTCTCAGAAAGATCCATATTATAAATATAATCGAGAATATTATTAATATTAAATTAGTACAACACTACAACCTACAACACTCAACGACTTTTGGCACACTAATTTTCCAATAGAAAAATCCGTAATAAATAAAGGGAACTGAAATAAAAAACAAGTCTATAAAAACTCCTATCAAAGGTACCGGGAGCGCGCCCCGGCTTTTGATCTGAATAGGCGTCAAAGGTGCCGCAAGTGCACCAGCCAAGGAGCCGTATTAGTCCGAGCGCTTACAATAACTATACTTTTTCAATCATTGTAAGTAATGTTCTAGTTTCCTATGTAAGTTTAAAAAACTGGAAAAAATATCTAAGCTAATTTTTTGTTATAAGAGATATCGTTGGAACTAAGGCAGCAGATTTACACTTTACAGTCGGCGTCGTGTTATTTTGCATAAAAGCGGGAGTTTTGTTTAGGGGCGCGGGAGGCGGGAGGTTTAGTGAAAAAGCGGGAGTCTCCCGCCTAAATCGGGAGGGTTGGCAACCCTACTTCCACTCCCCGTGTTTTTTCATATCTAAAATGTCCACACCTGGGGCATTTGCTAGTAATGTAGAGGATGTTCTTCGAAACGAGTGACCGGTGTACTGATTTGGATTGGAAAATTTAAGAAATTTAGCTATCCCGTACGAAATTTTTGAAATTGTATGCTTTCCAACTACCTAATTTACACATCTGCCACGCTCATACCGATAAAAGAAGCGTTCATCTTGAGCATTTTGTGGTCGAAGTTTTATGTAACGATTAACAATTGTTAGCCAATCTTCTACAACTACAAATCTTCTTTGCACATTGTTTTTGTTAGTGAGAATCTGCACTAACATGACACAATTTTTATACTGCTCGTCAGTTCTGCATGCCCCAGCTACTTCAAAAATCGCTACTACTTTTTTCATTTAATATATTTCATCAGGAGCTTCTAACAAAAACTTTAATTTATCATCCTTTGTAAATACCTGAGATTTTCGAGGTTGATATCCGTCGTTCTTCCTTTTTATGAATGCCTTTAAGCGACCAAATTTTGAGATATCCTGATTCTAATTTGATTTAAATAGTCAATTTCAACATCGAGTATTCTGACCACAATGTAGCAGGAGATAACGTCTTTGGTTTTGCTAAAAGAAAGGCCAATAATGCGTCTTCCGTTATTGTGGACACATCTTTAATTGTACACCATTTAACGAAACTTTCATAGGCTTAATTGTACCGATCTGTAGATTTGTCCGGTAACAAACTTCTGCACGCAATATTCGCTGCTTCTTTAATAGAATTTATGTTTTGTTAAATTGTCGCCAAATACAAAACTTATCAACTTAACTATTCAATAAGAATATTATTTGATAACTGTCAAAACGATATTTTTTTATTGACATAGATGTTACCTTAGTAACGTTAACAACCTGCTATTTTTATGACAGTGAGCCGCCTTTACCCATTTTATTACAATCGATTGAGGATTTTCAGCATCAAATTTGAATGTGTATGTTTTAAGAAATCGAGAGGGGAGAATGAAAAGTTTAATACATTACACGCTGCAAAAACCCTTCCAGGTACTCGGAGTTTTTTAAATAGCCTCGGCTACGCTATGCTTCGCCTTGTATTTGGATACTTATTTTAATATTCATCAGTTTGGCATATTATGTCATAATATGAATTTGACACAATTTTAACCTAGATATATCGTTCCCTTATAATTTCTAGGTTCTTCAATGTTTCTTTACGTCTGGAGAAACTCCTTTGACATCATTCAATTGATTATTCTCCAATGCTATTTAGCTCTATGGTTTGTAGAAATTTGTAATTAGCTGTTTGCTTGGATGTTTGTGCTTCTTACGGATGTAATTTAGAAGTTATGTTGCAAGAATTTTTGGCGCCTTTTTGTTAAATATATAATATTTCTGCATGCCAATTTTAGTGCCTCCCTACTACTGTGGGATGGGATTTGGACCAACAGGGAGCCAGTCTTTAGGTAACTTGTACGTTCCGATTTGTCTCGATCTTTTATGTGAGTCGGTAATAAGTTGGTTTGTCGATACGTCTGTACGTCCGTAATAATTTTTAATAGTTTTTAAGAAAAACTCGTTAATTGTCAACATCTGAAAGTCATTATGTAACACTACATTCATAATGTATCTGGGCGCGTTCGCGATGATTTTCAGCGCCTTGTTCTGAATCACCTGGAACTTATTAAGCTCCGTTCTGCTTATGTTGCACTACGTAGGTGTACCATCAGTTAGAACCGGCCTGACCAATACCTTGTAGAGGTTGACCTTAGTTTTATTAGCAAGTCTACTCCGCCTGTAAAGCAGGGGTAGATAAAGCCTAACTGTCACATTGCAAGTTCTATTATATTAATTGAATTTTGTCCTCAATTCAGCCTTTGGTCGAAAATAAGTCCCAGGTATTTCACCTCCTGGCACCAGTTCACTTGGACTCCATTGACACGTAGCCTTGTTTCGGGCCTGCGGATGGTGCTTTTCAAAAAGAAGATGACCTTCGTCTCAGCGCGATTCAAGCAAATCTTCCAAGCCGAAAGCCATTTTTCCAGCTCGATTATGTGACGCTGTATCCGGCTGACGACAATTCGCGGTGATTTAGTACTAAAAATAATTGCTGTATCGTCCGCAAAAAGATAGAGCTGCATAAATCTTTTTCGCGGAATATCGTGAGTATAAATGTTATACAACATCGGAGGGAGATCCCCTTATAATTGTGATTTTTAAACCAAACCCTACGTTTTTCAGTCCAAGCTGATGAAAATTATTTTTACGCGTACGGTCGATGTATATAGGTATATTTATAATTTCTTGTTTCAGTGATCTTGCTTTAATTAAATGACATGAACCACTTCTGTTGGACTGTTGGTTGAGCAATTGCTTGAAAAAAATTGAGAACATGCATGTTTTTTTAGTTGTTTTCTTTTTTAACTCGTTCCATTTTTGTAGATGTTAAAGTTCCATACTTCAATCAGAAAACCGAAACCTTCAGGGACGTTCCTAGGGTAGCTGCCGCCCGTGTGCGAGAATTATTTTGATGCCCCCCCCCCTCATACCGTACGGATTAATCGAAATTTCTCTGAAATATTTTTACCTTAAATGGAACAATGAACGGCAGAAAATATAATTCATTTTAGTTTTTAATTTTACAACCCCAAATGAATACGTTATATTACATACATACATACACATATCTATTAATACATATACTTAATAAGTCACTCAAAAAGCTCAAGTAATCTTTGATTTTTTGCCGTTTTAAATTCTGTTATAATATCTGATACATCTATATCTTCCGAAATGTCCTTTTCGATAATAATAATAGATTAGTCTGAAAGCCTTTCTTGTCCCATTGTTGACCTCAAATATTTTTTTATTATTTTAAGTTACGAAAAGCTTCTTTCCCCGCTAGCCGCGCCACAGGTAATGTTAAAGAAATTCATATGGCAGTCACTAAATTTGGAAACAGATAGATGACGTTAATTGTAAATAGGCATTGAATCACATTCAACGCGTTCATTTCAGGGGAAATATAGGGTGCAATGTTGTTAATATCATAGCATAAATCTTTAGCTATAATATCTTCTTTATTTTTAGATGTATCATGTTTTAATATATACATATATATTGTTTTTTTTTAGTCTTTTCCGTTGACTTCTTGTGGTCAAACCTTAACCATGTCGTCTATAGGATATTGGTCCTAAAATGAATTACCAAATAACTATACCTCTCTGAATTAACAGAATTCATTAATACATAATTTATACACTAAAACAACTTAAATCAAATCCTAATATCATTTTAACTGAGTCAGACAAAGACAATGTAACGGTCGTTATGAACAAAACACAATATATTCAATTATCAGAAGACATTGTCAGTAATAATTCTTCTTACACCAAATTGCGTAATGACCCTACATCGTCTATTCAAACTAAATGTAACAATTTAATAAAGAAATTACACAGTACTAACCAAATAGATGCAGATACAAAAAAGAAACTAACTAACTATAGGGGCATTCCTCCAAAATTTTACTCACTTCCAAAAATTCACAAACCAACCCTTTCAGTAAGACCGATTGTAGCGTCCATAGGCGCCCCCACTGAGTTTATTGCAAGCTTTGTTACAGATATTCTCACAAAAGCATATGATTATGATAATGAATACTACATTAAAGATTCTTTTTAAGTAGCTAACACATACAACAACTTAAAACTGCCTACGAATTATGTACTGGCAAGCCTGGATGTGGTCTCCCTCTTTAGCAATGTTTATCTTGACGCTACCATAAAAGCGATCCACAAAAATTGACATCGCATCAGTAATTTCTGCAACATTAACAGAGAAACCTTTTCAGAAATAATATGTTTCCTATTTGACAATACTTATTTCTCTTTTAATAATTTACACTATAAACAAACCTTTGACACGCCTATATCTTGGCCAACTATGTCATGGACGACCTGCTGGATGTTGTTTTACCAGCCCTCTCTTTTAAACCATTCTTCTTAAAAAAATATGTAGATGATATCATCCTTGCACTTCCTACAGATGGTACAGCTGAAATAGTAGAGACTCTCAATGACTACGATCAATATATCCAGTTCACAATAGAAACGGAGAATAACTCTAATTCAGTTCCGTTCCTAGATACCAGATTTATACGCAATGTAGATGGTTATATTATGTGTAGTACTCTTAAGCTAGCTCAATGAGCTTTTACTTCTTTTAAATTTGGTTATTGCTTATCTTCCACTATTCTGAAAAGGTTTTTTGAAGTTCTTTGCCAAATCTTAATTTTTTATTTATTTCATGCATTTTGTGTTTTTTGTGTTGAAATCATTACCTTTGGGCTCTATTTTTATTGTATTTTTCTTGGATCTCTATTTAAATATCATAAGTTTATTTGATGTTCGTTTTTTTTAATTTATATACATAATTTTTGTCGTTAAGCAGATGTTGAGCTTTCTATTAGGGAGTGAGCCAATTATTCGGGTATTTTTGTTTGTCACGTATCGTCGAACGTATGTGAGATGTCTGTATTGTTGGGTTTGTCGATAAGTCTGTCCTATGAAAATATTTTGTAATAAGTTTTGTTGCATGTTCTGTAAAAGTCTCCATTTTTAAATCTCTATGTATTATTCTAGTAGGTACGTGTCTTTGTGAGTTGGTTATTAATCTAAGTACTTTGTTTTGTTGTCTTTGTGTTTTTAAAATCTTGTCTTGTTTACGGTGCATCAGGTCGGTACACCGTATGTCAAAACGGGTCTTATTATTGTCTTGTAAATGTGAGTCTTTGTTTTGAGTTGAAGTCTGCTTTTTGCTCAGAGTAAGGGGTACACCGTGCACAGTTGTTTATTAGCTTTTTTAATTCTTTCATCGACATTGTCATTCCAGGTCAGCTTCTTATCAAAGGTGAGGTCAAGATACTTGGCTTTATGGCTCCAATCTATGGATTTGTTGTTGACCTTGACCCTAGTTTCAGGTAATCTTAATCTCGCCTTTGAGAAAAATACTGCCTGGGTTTTCCCCTCATTCAGTCTCATCCTCCAGGACTCCAGCCAACTCTGCAGGAGCTGGATATGGCGTTGCAAACGTAAAACCACTCTCCACAACTGCGTGTATTCATTATGCGGCATATCCGCTGTACATAGATTAAACAGGATCGCTGCGAGTGGTGATCCTTGTGGGACCCCCGCTCGCGCGACCCTGGTATCAGATA
Organism: Polydrusus tereticollis; assembly: GCA_963920685.1. Lineage (NCBI taxonomy): Eukaryota > Metazoa > Arthropoda > Insecta > Coleoptera > Curculionidae > Polydrusus > Polydrusus tereticollis. The sequence goes on from OY987331.1 coordinate 94,637,892, forward strand.
TTGTATTGTCTGTTGACACCGCGAATTTTCTGTCCTCGAGATACGATAGAACAACTCTGATTAGAGCATCTTGCATGCCGAATCTGATCAGTTTTAGGACAAGTCCGTCGTGCCAGACCTTATCAAATGCCTTTGAGACATCGAAAAAGACTGCTCCCGTCGACTGGCGGCGGTTGAACCCTCTAAGTATGTTAGTAGCGAGCCTTGTTGTCTGGCGCACCGTGCAATGAGCAGCTCGAAAACCGAACTGCTCTGGTGGTAAAACGTTATTGTTTAATACAAAATCGGCCACCCGATTAAGTATTAATTTTTCAACAACTTTGCCAAGACAAGATAATAGACTTATTGGTCTATAGCTGTCTGCCAACGCTAAATCTTTACGTGTCTTTGGGATCAGCACCACTTTGGCCCGTTTCCAAGTGTCAGGGAAGCAGCCCTTTTCAATGATTGCTTGGGTTATGTCTGCTATATCCAGAACTGTATTTTCTGGCAGATTTTTGACTGCTTTGTTTTTGATACCGTCAAAACCGGGCGCCTTTTTTGGGTTGATGACCCTCAGGACGGATCGAACTTCCTCAGCAGTAACCATAGTGCAAGTAGATATCTAAACTACCATTCCTACTACAAACATAGCATCAAAGTGAACTTAATAAAATAAATGAAAATGAGAGTTTCGAAAATTTTACACCCATCTTTCCTAATGAAGAACCTTAATATTCTTCTTCAACTTTTCACCGATAACTCATACCCTCTCCAATTAGTAAAGAAGATACTATTCAGCACGTCTTCCACTTTAACACAAGTACCCGATGTGGATAATATTACTACTAACAACAATAACAGAAATATAACTGAAGCGACTGTAAACATTAAATTCACCTCATTGCCATACATAAGGGAAGTCACACCTAAACTATCTAGACTTTTCAGAGAAGTAGATAATATAAAGATTGCATATAGACCTGTACTTACAATAAACTCTATACATTCAAAACTCAAATATAAAACACAACCGAATCAACTGTCGGATGTTGTCAACAAAATCCCCTGTGCAGACTGCAATAAAGTATATATAGGTCAAACTTCTAGACCCTTGTCTAGTAGAATCACGAACCATAGGAGTGATTGTAGACACAATCCAGAGAGATGTGCTCTTGCTGAGCATGCTAATAATTTTGATCACAACATTAACTTTAACTCATATGCGAGATGTTACACGTGGCGACATCTCGTAGCAATCGAGCTATCCACCCAACCAGACCAGCGAGGTCTTAGAGAAGACCAAACGCTGGAATGCTGAGATTCTAACCACATAAACTAATTATAAAAAAAGGTTGTTTTTGGAAATGACACTTATTGCTCAAGAACCCAATTGCATGAACAAAAGAACAGATATTCAACATTTAAGTGTAATTTATTCTTATCTTCTCCACTTAGACAATAATTTACTTACAATCAATTCCATCGATAACAACACTAGGAACCTCATAATATAATGTGATGTTTCAGGTTTGCTGCATGCTAACACTTAAATCAAACAAACCTCAGTTTAATACTAGTTTTATTAAAAACTGCATTAAAAAATTTATGACATGCAGAATGATAGATGACATTGACAGTATTTCCTAACTTATTCAGTCACATAAAAATTACTCCACGCAGGACATGGTTTCCCGCGTAATATTCACATAGACTTTTAAATTATATAACAACTTTTCGAAAATGTAATCAGTTAAATTCGATTTTATTTTAAATTTTGTGTTTCTTCGTTAATATACAATGGTTTTAATAATATCTCCAGACGTCAGCTTTAATTGCAATTGACCTTGATTTTCAACACATTTTCTTCTCATATGTCTCTTATTTTATACGAACATCTTTATGAACAATTTCAAGAAAGTTGTAAGTAAACACTGTGATTATTAATTACAACAATTTTCCTAATCTCATTTTTTTATATAAATTTGTAGTCTCCCTGAGGATGGAAATGAAATATATGATTTCCCAAGGCTTGGAATAACTTTAAAGAGTATTCTTTCATTTGCTGCACTCCCCAATATTCGCTAGTCTATATATATATATATATATATATTACATACTTTACGCAGATTTACATTTGGTAGACCTATTTGATTTACCTATTTTAAGGAAATTATTTAAGTGGTTGAGAAAATCGAAAACTGTGTGATGTCATTTTATTGGTTCGAACCTATCTTCTTGATAATGCAGTGTCGCAAAAGAAAAAAATACCATCAAGCCAGCAATCACAAAATCGAGTACAATCATTAGAGACCAAAAGCTTTATTTTTCACTTGTGGAGATTGACAGAACAAAATTAATATAGTGCAAATTATCCCAGTGCGCGTATTGATAGGTTCAGGGCATAAACGAGTATTTTCCTGCGACCTGACAAAAATCGTCCGCACAGACGGCGATGCGACGCGATTTGGTGGGATGATGGGTTGAAACGTGTTAAAACAAAAACGAACAACGTATTTCCCAACTGGTTGCGATGCGGAGTAGCGTATTTAAAACCAATGTTGTTTTGTTTATTTCCAGCTAGATTTGTAAAATGCATTTTCAACTCTAAGTAGTAACCTAGTATAATGAACTAAGTATGGTTATATTGACTATTTTACTAATAAATTAGTTTTAAATTTATTCTTAAAACCGGGCGGCTATCGCCGCCCCTTTCACTTGCCACCCGTGTACTCGGCACCCCTGGCTCCCCCGGGTTGGAACGGCCCAGGAAACTATAGCATGACTTTTTTGCTAGCCTGTCTGTCTTGATCTCCGTTCTGAATCATTTTCCTTAAGAGCTGCTAGGGGTAACAAGTTGAATCAATATAAAATATTAAGGCCTACAACCCCATAGATCTATACCAAATTTAAGCTTTTTAATAAAAGGTATGGCCTGTCAAAAATCATGTATTATGAGAGTTAGTCACTAATCAAGATCTAGGGTACTTCCGTTGTTGTAGAATCTAAAAATTTTTTAACGAAGGAAAATTATGGCACGAGTAAAGAAACAAACCTTTCTTACTCGTACTTAACCCTCTTTTTTAAAGAGGTAGGTTAAAATAGGTCTTTATTAACCCATAGCCTTGACTTATTTATTAATTTTTTCAAATATACGTTAAGATACACAAAACTGAAATTTCGTCATGAGAAAAAAATACATTTCTACATCCCCGTCTAAAATTTTCAAGAAAATACTGAAAGCCCGCTCAACTATCAAAGAATTCGTCCAAACTATTATCCGGTCAAAATAGTCGAAAAAATAGTGGTAGGTTCACAATAATTCGCGTAGAGCTAAAAACTGGTACAGACCTTGAGGACATTGTTATAAATAAAATACTAAAAGTCCCTACCGATCCCACATCTTTAAAAAAAGTTATTCAAGGTCAAAGGCCAAAAAAAAATGGATTTTCCAATTTTTCCGGTAAACGGTAAGTTTTATCATAAAAATAGATCAGACGAAAGTTGTAGATCATGAAATTATCTACACAAATTATTCTTATACGTTTTTTTTAAAGAATGAGATGACATTATTTAATTAATTGCGCAAAAGCATTTCAAGAGATCGACTCCACAAGACATCATCACAAACGGGTATAGATATTTAAGTTTTGTAAAAATTACACTGTACCAACAAAATAGTGCAATTATCGTGTCTTCCCCCAACATCTGCTTCAGCTAGCCAACACTTGTGTTGAGAATACTATCAAGTTCAAGTATGGCTAGGCAATAAACTGGACCCAGAAGACGGGTTGGAAATTAATACATAATACTTTGGAATCAATTTAAACTTTACTGCCGACTGCCCCGGAAAGACTTCTCAACACCATTTTTTGCAAATGCAAAAAGGGTTGTAGTGCAAAATGTAGCTGTGAAAAAGTCAGGTTATTTTGTTCACCAGTAAATGTTTAAAAATAATAAATATTTTCAGTAGTACGAAAACGGCTAGCTAAACGATTAAACATTCTACTGTCGTGTCGGCGCATTTGAGGGTATCGTACTGCCTAAACCCGTTCAGCAATTGTTGCATTTCCCAAACATTCAAAATACAGCGCAATGATGTCAACCGCTTGTTCAAGTAACAGAGGCATTTTGAAAATCAAATACGACACAACACTGTTGGCACGACAAAAATTTTGACGTAATAATGAAAGGTGACACGCGTGCACAGTTTCAATTCATATTTTGTTATTCTAAGGCCTATTTGACTCTTAAAAAAAAACCTTTACAATGGCAACTTGAAAATAAAATCATAATGTTCCGTAATTATGATTATTGTTGTTAATATCTCCGGATTGAAAATAGATATTAACTTGCGGTTTTCGATGACTTCTTACACTTTTAATCATCCTTGTAATCAGGTAATATTGAATATACTATTATATTTACAATTATGGAAAAAACGCGCAATGTTTGTGAAGCTGTAAGGCAGCGCCCCCTAGCGCCTAGTGTAAAACACATATTGCCGTTTTTCATAAGGTGATATATAGAGTGAGAAAAGCCCTTTTTAACAAAACTAAGTTTACTAAATTATGTTAAGCCAGACCGGAGTTATCAGCATTTATTACAAATAATGTTCAACCTTTCCCCACCACTTTATTTGAAAAGTGACCAACACGTTCTATAGGTGAATTTTATTAATAAATCTTCGAAATATACAAAAATGTTATTTTCGGGATACCTTAACTAGGCGACTTTTGAGGAAACTTCGTGATTCATATTTACCGTTACTGTTGCGCCCTCTAGCGGTAGTCTGAGAAACTTGAAAATAATTTCCAACAATTTCTTACGACCACTTTACCCAATATATTTTTTTCCGCAAGCCATACGACTAACACTTTCTGAGATACGTCCGACAGTTATTCTTAGTAGGACACCCGGTACAAAGTATGCTTATAGGGCGAAAATGCGATATATCTGATGAAGTGCTTACTTTCAGAATTGGGGTAACATTGGCTTTTTCTACAAATGTCTGGAAATATATTTTTTGTTAAACACTGATTTATAATATAAGTTATGTATGGTGTGAGATTGGGAGTAATCAGAGGTAAAGTTGTCAATTCTATACCATTGACACCTTTAGCGTTTGATTTAATCGAGGTGATAATTAAGAAATTTTGTTGTCACTGACTGGACTAAAATTTGGTTCATTTTGAACGTTGTTGTGAATTTTATTAGTGTATAACTCATTAATTAAATTGTGATTGGAATCATTTGGGGTAGGTACATTATTAGAAAAAAAATTATTGCGTGTCTCAGGGTTACCGACAGCACCAGTTGAACCTTGGGATGCAGTACAGAGATTTAAGTATCTTAATGTATGCCAAAAATCTTTAGGGTGACTTCTAAATTTAAAATTTATAAAAGCTTTTTCTCGTTTCTAACTGACATTTTAACTAAATTTCTAATTTATTTGTAATAATCTTTAGCAGCTTCCGTTTTGGTTCGTTTATATCTAGTAAGATCTTTCTCCCTTAGTTTCATCAAGTATTTCAAGTTATCATTCATCCCACGGTGCCGGAGATTTCGTACATATAGCCACCCTAACAGAGACATGAATGTCAAGCAAGAATGGACATTGCGACTGAACAATTCCAACATAAAATTGACATACTCCAGATTCAGTTGAGATTATAGTAAAAATGAGTATAATTAAAGTTAGAATAATCACGGAATGTCCGAAACTTAATTGAGGGTTTTTCCTTTTTCAATACAACGTAGCTAATGGCAAAACAGTGGTCCAATATATCAGACATATCAATAGCATCCGTATTGGAGAGGGCATTGGGCGACGAGGCAAGTATGATATCTATTAATATATTGAAGCTATTGGTAACACGGGTGGGCTCAGATACTGTTTGGCAGAGACCATATTTATGTATTACATTACTAAAAAGGATGCAAGCATTCGAATTCTCAGTCATAAAATCAACATTAAAATCACCTCCAAGAGAAACTTGATCAAACTGAGGAATAAAGCTAGTTAACATTGTTTCAAGTTCATGCAAATATGAAATAAGATTGGCATTGGGCGGTCTATACAGGGTGTAATTTAATTGAGTGCCGATACTTAAGGGTGATAATCTATGAATGATTCTAAGATAAAAAGTTCATATGGACATATGTCCTAAACCTCTTCATTTTTGAGCTACAGGGTGTTAACATTTTAAGAAAAATATAACCTTTTTATATAAATCACTCTTAGATATTTTTATGAAATTTTGTACATACCTTTTAATCAATAAGGAGCATTTTTTGACCTAACAGATTTATAAAAAATTTTACCAGTGACGTCCGTACGGGGTTTGAACTGAATATTTTTAAAGAAAAAATGGATACGCCACTGCTTTTTCTAAAAACGAAACTTACTTTTGAAATTCCCATTTATTTTAAAGCAAATTTCGTTTATAGACTTACTTTTGTACGACGCACCGTTTTCGCGTAAAAAATAAAAACAAAAAAAAATAAAAAATTTTATTTCAAAAATCGCGATTAATTTAAAAGGAAAAATTCCAAACCTTAAATCGAAAGCGAAATGACAAGAGAAGATAAACAGAATAAAGAACCCACATTATTTACAGTAGTTGTTCGAAGTGTCGTCCACCCACACGTATGCAAGCATGGACTCTTCTTCCCATAGACTGACGCACATTTTCGAAGATTTCCGGGGTGTTTCTTATGGTTTGGCAGCATACTAATATACGATTTCGTAACTCTTCTTCGGTATGAATCGGCACTTGGTACACTAAGCTTTTCAGATGCCCCCAGAAAAAATAGTCTAAACTGTTAAGGTCCGGAGATCTAGGTGGCCATGGCTGCGTTCCTCCGCGACCTATCCACCGATTGCGATAGGTGTGATTTAAAAATTCACGCACTCGTAAGCTAAAATGTGGAGGCGCACCATCGTGCATTAGCCACATCTGGTTTCTTAATAATAATGGAAGGTCTTCAAGCATTGGCGGCAGATCTTCTTCAAGAAAGTGTAAATATGATTGTCCATCAAGTCTTCTTGGGAGAAAAAATGGGCCTATCAAATAATCATCAATAATGCCAGCCCAAACATTTATTGAGAACTGTTCTTGATAGTAGCTAGAAACGGACAGAGCTGGATCAGGTGGTGCTGGTGGTGCTGGTGGTGCAACTAACCCGGGTGGTTCGGTGGTGCGTTTTATGACCTAACCCGGGTGGTTCGGTGGTGCGTTTTATAACCTAACCCGGGTGGTTCGGTGGTGCGTTTTATGATCTAACCCGGGTGGTTCGGTGGTGCTGTTTACAAAATAATCCGAAATTAAACCCGACTTTTTACGACCTAACCCGGATGCTTTCATGAGGCGGCTTCTTATCTAACCCTAACTTGAACCTGAATATTTATGAACTGACCCGAGATAAAACCCCGACTTTTTTACGACCTAACCCGGATGCTTTCGCGAGGCGGCTTCTTATCTAACCCTAATTTGAACCTTAATATTTATGAACTGACCCGAGATAAAACCCGACTTTTTACGACCTAACCCGGATGCTTTTGCGAGGCGGCTTCTCATCTAACCCTAATTTGAACCTGAATATTTATGAACTGACCCGAGATAAAACCCGACTTTTTATGATTTAACCTTAGTGAAACGCCGCTGTTAAAGCGATATAGTAAAAAAAAACTCGATTAAAATTTTATCTTGTTCGCTAGACCAATTAATTTCCAAATATTATAATTAAAACATACAATCACTACACTGGCGCACCGTCAAAAATCATGCTTGCACTATCCCAACGTACAGAGCGTCCGCTTCAGAAAATACGGTGCCGTATTTTTTGCGCCGAACGCTCTGGAGGAACACACTCCGATTTGCAAGTACATACACGCTTTGTCGCGGCAAAGCTCGCCGTCAAATTACGGTCACTCTTTTGCGGTACCGCTTTGTAGGAAACCAAAGCTTTAGTGAAACGCCGCTGCCCCAGAACTCTGTCCATATTCCTCTACTGTGTTAATTTATGCGGGTAATAAAACCGACAAGGGTCGGATCGGCCTGCATACTTATAGAGGTAAAAAAACCGCTTTAGAATGTTTTTGGTATATCTTTTTTAGATAATTTTGGGGGAAATAATTTGCCTGAGATGCCAATTAAAAAAGCCTACATTTAATTGTATTTTAGATTCTTGAATTTTGTACATGGATTAAAAATCTACTATTTCTTGAAATTGTATACATTATGTTAGATAATTATTAATATAATGTTATTAAGACTTTGTAAATATCTGTAAAAACTGTTCTAAATCGTGTCATTTCTGAAAATTGTATACTGAGTGTTTAGAATTTAGTAAAAAATTAAAAAAATGTTTTAATGTTATTAAGACCTGTGAAAATTTATAAAACTGTACAGAATTGTATTATTTTCTGAAAATGATATACTGAGTGTTTAGAATTTAGTAAAAATTAAAAAAATGTTTTAAATTTGTTAAATCATGTGAAATCTTGTATAAAATGACTAGAACCGTTCTTAATCATGTCATTTCTGAAAATTGTTTACTGAGTGTTTAGAATTTAGTAAAAAATTAAAAAAAATGTTTTAACGTTATTAAGCCCTGTGAAACTTTGTAAAAAATGACTAAAACAGTCGCAAATCGTCCTATTTTCTTAAAAGTGTATACTGAGTGTTTAGAATTTAGTAAAAATTAAAAAAAATGTTTTAAATTTGTTAAATCATGCGAAATCTTGTATAAAATGACTAGAACCGTTCTTAATCATGGCATTTCTGAAAATTGTATACTGAGTGTTTAGAATTTAGTAAAAAATTAAAAAAAAATGTTTTAACGTTATTAAGCCCTGTGAAACTTTGTAAAAAATGACTAAAACAGTCGCAAATCGTCCTATTTTCTTAAAAGTGTATACTGAGTGTTTAGAATTTAGTAAAAATTAAAAAAAATGTTTTAAATTTGTTAAATCATGTGAAATCTTGTATAAAATGACTAGAACCGTTCTTAATCATGACATTTCTGAAAATTGTATACTGAGTGTTTAGAATTTAGTAAAAAATTAAAAAAAATGTTTTAACGTTATTAAGCCCTGTGAAACTTTGTAAAAAATGACTAAAACAGTCGCAAATCGTCCTATTTTCTTAAAAGTGTATACTGAGTGTTTAGAATTTAGTAAAAATTAAAAAAAAAATGTTTTAAATTTGTTAAATCATGTGAAATCTTGTATAAAATGACTAGAACCGTTCTTAATCATGGCATTTCTGAAAATTGTATACTGAGTGTTTAGAATTTTAGTAAAAAATTAAAAAAAATGTTTTAACGTTATTAAGCCCTGTGAAACTTTGTAAAAAATGACTAAAACAGTCGCAAATCGTCCTATTTTCTTAAAAGTGTATACTGAGTGTTTAGAATTTAGTAAAAATTAAAAAAAATGTTTTAAATTTGTTAAATCATGTGAAATCTTGTATAAAATGACTAGAACCGTTCTTAATCATGACATTTCTGAAAATTGTATACTGAGTGTTTAGAATTTAGTAAAAAATTAAAAAAAATGTTTTAACGTTATTAAGCCCTATGAAACTTTGTAAAAAATGACTAAAACAGTCGCAAATCGTCCTATTTTCTTAAAAGTGTATACTGAGTGTTTAGAATTTAGTAAAAATTAAAAAAAAAAATGTTTTAAATTTGTTAAATCATGCGAAATCTTGTATAAAATGACTAGAACCGTTCTTAATCATGGCATTTCTGAAAATTGTATACTGAGTGTTTAGAATTTAGTAAAAAATTAAAAAAAATGTTTTAACGTTATTAAGCCCTGTGAAACTTTGTAAAAAATGACTAAAACAGTCGCAAATCGTCATATTTTCTTAAAAGTGTATACTGAGTGTTTAGAATTTAGTAAAAATTAAAAAAAATGTTTTAAATTTGTTAAATCATGTGAAATCTTGTATAAAATGACTAGAACCGTTCTTAATCATGACATTTCTGAAAATTGTATACTGAGTGTTAAGTATTTTAGTTGAAAATAAGATCATAAATCATCTATACAAAACAAGTGCCCCTTATGGATTTGAACGAAAATCATAGATTCGACTATTTTCATGAAAAATAAATCTAAGTACGGAATAATGCAGGAAGATTATCTATTTTCTTGGTTTAGAAAGTGATGTAGTTAAGATTTATAACTTAGGAATAAATAAATTATTATTAATCTTTTCGACCTATTTCTCTTGCATATTTAATTTCTTTGATAGTAAGAACTAATCTTTTTATTTTACAAAGTAAAAAAAAAAAAGCTAAAGATCGGCGTTGTCAGTCAGGTATAAGAACTGATTTAACACGATGGTTTTTGTACAAACGTTCACATACAATTGTATGCTTTTTAACCGATTGTGTCGGAAAAAATGACGATTTATAGATTAGATATTTAGACGAAGAGCTAACCTTCTCAATAAAGTATTGATTATTGCCCTGCTAGCTAGACAACACTTTTTATGTTAGTCAAAAAAAAATTTTTTTTTTCGGACGCTATTACAGATTTCATCGTTAACTAACAAACATTAAGACCAAAAAATTAGCGTGCAAGATGAAATGTATAGGTTCACTTCATTTCTACATTATTTTACAACTCTCAATCGCATTAAAAACAAGATCGAATAAAAAATAACTTATGACATATGGACGAAAAATGTTTTTCGGGCTATTTAGGTTAGCGACCGCATTACGTCTGAAATACTACATTTTTCGAGCTTATAACATAATTTACTATTTTAACGTTAAAATAGGGGAAATGATGTATCGAAGTGGGTACTTTTTTTTGTCGGTCACGAGATTATAGTTTCTTTTAAAATGAGCTCTAATATTTACAACACAAATTATCCTTTAAGCCACATTAGTTTAAAACTCGTCTGTCGCTTTCCCTCTATTGTGAGTTTGATTAAAGTATAGCGTAGTATATATTTAGATGAATTTCGTAAATGTTGAATACTTTCAAAACTGAAAAAGCCGCCCTTTGCAATAAATATCTCCGTAGAGTTAGGTACCCTGCAGATTAAGGGTATTTCAGCGGATAATCATATACAAATTGAAATACCTCATTTGTTTCGGAGCAGTAACCATCAACTTTTACACCATTTAAAACAGCTTCTTTACCATTAGCAGCATGTAAGATGTTGATTTTTCTGTGATTCTCGGTCCAAAGTAACCAATCTATGGCAATTTTGCTCTGCCTGTTTCTCCATCGGTATCCATTTTTTGCTATGATTCCTATAGTATTAGGCTTCAAAAAATGTCTTCTAAAAATTGTATTGCATGCTGAAGCAATAGTTGTAGCTTCAGTAAATGGACATACATTGGTAGTTTGTATAAGTTGTTCTCTAAACTTTAAACATGATTGCGCAAGGATTTCGACATCCGATACGCAGTAGTCTACCAGATCTCTTTGCATATCGAAACCATCATTTTCATGTTCTACAAACCATTTAAGAAATTTGGCTCTGTCTTCTTCTTTCATACTATCTGAGGAGTAATATTGAATTGATGGTAGAGGTCCTATATAGTTTTCATTTGCCTTTGTATTAAATAGGTGCGGGAAGTAGCCTTTTTTAAAAATATCCTCAAGTCCAAATGCCTTTGGTAGTTTGGCTTAAGGCATAGGGAAATAGTTAAGTGAGTCGATAAATTTTACATTTTCAAGTTGCATCGTAATTATTTTGGTACCTCTCATGATTAACTCAGGTGTAAAATCTGTCTTTGTCATAATATAGTTTAATATAAACTGGTGATCAAAAGCCTGACCATTATGGGCTATTACAATAATTTCTTTAAAGTTTTTCCTCATTTGTAACAAATGGTTAGTAAATGTTCCCGCTGGGTCTATACCTCTGACTTTTTGTAACTTTAGACCACATTTTTTTACAAGTATCTGCTTCAGAATCCATGCACTCATCGCAGTATTGTTTGAAAACACAGAGATTGACTTGATGTAAAAACGTTGAATTTTCCAATAGTTTGTCTTGGCTCGTCTCTAAATCGTAGAATACAAAAAAGATCATCTTTAATCTTAGGTTTTCCCTTATCAGGCCGAATATAACATAGATGATCCTCGGATGCATGTTTATTACAAATTTTACAATAAATTTCACCACATGCATGTGCTCTTTTGGCTTTAATGGTTTTTAAACAAATAGAACATAGTTTAATTTGTTCGCATACTGTAAATTTGCCTGACGAATAATCCTTTTTATGATTTTCGTAACAGTTTTGACTTCTAAAAAATCATAGACAGTCCTGGCATTTAATTTTTATTGCTATTTCACAAGCAGAGACTTGCTGACATGCCTGACAGCTTCCACCACATCGGTGCTCATTTTTGTGATCATATGGGACGTAACACTTTTCACAAAAATAGTTAGAACAAAAAGCTGCTGTCAGCGATGTAATTACATTAAAATGGCTTTTGTAATGTAATAAGTTCAGCCGTTTATTGCTTTCAGTTGAACCTTCAAATATAATATTTCGTCCTTTTGATCCATAGCTATAAACAACTAATTTATATTCTTTTAGATGATTTTGAAATTGTATTAACTCGGGAATTCCACCTCCTGCCTCAGGAATGCTAATTTTAGCTCTCTCCAACAATGATCTTGTTCTTTCGGTTTGAATTTTACTAATATCTCTTCCAACCTTACTGAATTCGGGATCTCTTTTATTATGGGCAATGGCGACTACCAAAGCATGCGGTAAACACAGGTTATCGGTATTTTTAATACTTATAATACCTCGTCGCTTGTCACATTCCTCGTGAAAGCTGTTATAATTTTTTCCTCTTCCCCCACCAACAGGTAATCTAACAGTTGTCACACTAAGACAAAATGATTCTATATTAAGACCTGCTGAGTTTGACTGATAAATGCCACTTATAACACTCCAAACATCTTAAAAGGTTATGTCTTTAGCTGCTTTGAAGCGAATCCAACCTTCTCCTCGGTTGAAGTCTTTAGAGCAAAAACTAAAAGCCGCACGATCTAAGGGTTGTAGGCCTTCTGTAGCGTTTTGAATAATTTGATTAATTCCTTTTTCCACCCAACCAACTGGTTCAACTCCCTGTGGAACAGGTTTTAACTTAAACTCTAGAGTGCGTCCTGTAAGGTTAAATTCTCGTAACTTTTTAACGACGTCTTTAACAATAATAAACTTCTCCATCTTTCTTTTTTTTTTTGTTGTTTTATAATCTACTATCTACCTACATAAAAAAAAAAAAAACAAGTATATTTTCATATTTTTATCGGTCTTAAGTTCGATTTCAAAAGCACACTCCCACTTTTTGATAATTTCACAGTCTAAGCACATAGATCTTATATTTTTTATTTACGATCAATTCATCTTTATTCGCCAATCGTCTCAAACGAGTCTGCTTTTGAAAGTAATATAACCTTAGTATTCAGAAAAATATTAATGATATCGGAGCCTAAAACATCCTTAACACTAAAAAATCATTGTGTTTCCTAACAAAACCCATCATCTTGTCTATTTAGCTTGCTTTCCTATTGTTTAGCAGGTTAAATAAAATTATTATTTCACTCTTTTTGTCTGTACTGAATCGTTAGGGAAATACGATTCTAGTCCTATAAGAGAGACAGTTAAAATTTATGTAAGCAATCAGAAATCCTACACTATGAGCTACTTAGTTAAAATTTCATATTTCCTTCCTGGATCAGCTAAAATTTGTGTTGTGTCGGTCAAAATTTATAAAATACGAAAAAAATGCTAGATACATTTTTATCATGACTTTCTATCTAATACCATCTTATTTCAAGGTATAATTCGGTTGTCAAAATGAGAATCTAAAAAATCCTCGTGTTTCCTCACAAAACCCATCATCTTGCCTATTTAGCTTGCTTTTCTATTGTTTAGCAGGTTAAATAAAATTATTATTTCGCTCTTTTTTGTCTGTACTGAATCGTTAGGGGGATACGTTTCTAGTTCTATAAGAGAGACAGTTAAAATTTATGTAAGCAATCAGAAATCCTACACTATGAGCTACTTAGTTAAAATTTCATATTTCCTTCCTGGGTCAGACAAAATTTGTGATGTGTCGGTCAAAATTTATAAAAATACGAAAAAAATGCTGGATACATTTTTAGCGTGACTTTCTATTTAATACCATCTTATTTCAAGGTATAATTCGGTTGTCAAAATGAGAATAAAATAATTTTCCCATGGTTTATGTCATCTTAAAAAAGTCAAAAGGTTATATTCTGTAGAGGGTCAGATACATTCAAATTTAAAAATTTTCTCCAAGAAGAATTTTAAGATAGTATTATAGTAAATAAAAATTCTATACCTCCAATATTTCTTGGAAACATATCGTGTTCTAGCGACATAACCCAAAAGTACCTCTATTCAGAAACGCATCATACTTTTCTTGCCAAACTTGACTTTGTTGTAATGTTGTATGCAGAGCACTTTGAAAACAAAAATTAGATTAGAAACCGCCGCCTCTTAAGGTATACTTTTTTAGGTCTTACATAGGGTACACTGGTATACAGAACAAATGTCATCTTTAATTGTCTCATTGTCCCATCCATTACATTATTATAATCTTAAAGCACCTGTTACCAGCATTATCTATTTTTATGGTTTTCATAAAACATAGCGATTACCGATGAAAATTAAACGAAAACTTAATAAATAACTTTTTTTCAACTGAAATAGACTGATTTTCGATGGAAAAATGTTACTTATAACTAAAAATGAATATAAGACATATACGCAATGATATTTAGAATAAATCAATCTTTTCTAAAATTACTATGAAATATTCACAAAATCGTTTCGTTATAACCAAAGTAGCAAGGCTTGCAGATTTCGTATAGAGTTCAAACGCGATACTGAGATGATCTTTTTTTTTATATTTTTGTAGGATAATTCACCACTACGTTTTAAGTACTTGAGAGAGGACTTTCTTGAAAAATCCTCAAATTTCTCTGCAATTTTGTTCCTTCTAGAGTTAAATTCACACAGAAAACCCCGTATTCTTATCTTTCAGGTTGGTATATTAAAAAGGGCTTATTAGTATGGTTTAGAAAACAAGCAATATTAATTAACGGATGTTTTTTCGTCGTATGAAGAGTTGAAAAATTTTTTTTTTCCACTCCAATGGTTGCGATGCAGAGAGTCGGGTTTCATCATAATCTTTCAGGGTAGCTCAGGTTTGATTGCATGTAGAGAGTCGGATTTCATCATAATTTTTCAGGGTAGCTCAGGTTTGATTGCATGTAGAGAGTCGGGTTTCATCATAATCTTTCAGGGTAGCTCAGGTTTGATTGCATGTACTAAGGTTAGTGCTCCTTGCAATCGGTTTCAGGTTTGACGCGCCCCCCTCAGGTTTGTTCAGGTTTCTCAAACACTTGAGAAACCTGAACAAACCTGAGGGGGGCGCGTCAAACCTGAAACCGATTGCAAGGAGCACTAACCTTAGTACATGCAATCAAACCTGAGCTACCCTGAAAGATTATGATGAAACCCGACTCTCTACATGCAATCAAACCTGAGCTACCCTGAAAAATTATGATGAAATCCGACTCTCTACATGCAATCAAACCTGAGCTACCCTGAAAGATTATGATGAAACCCGACTCTCTGCATCGCAACCATTGGAGTGGAAAAAAAAAAATTTTTCAACTCTTCATACGACGAAAAAACATCCGTTAATTAATATTGCTTGTTTTCTAAACCATACTAATAAGCCCTTTTTAATATACCAACCTGAAAGATAAGAATACGGGGTTTTCTGTGTGAATTTAACTCTAGAAGGAACAAAATTGCAGAGAAATTTGAGGATTTTTCAAGAAAGTCCTCTCTCAAGTACTTAAAACGTAGTGGTGAATTATCCTACAAAAATATAAAAAAAAAGATCATCTCAGTATCGCGTTTGAACTCTATACGAAATCTGCAAGCCTTGCTACTTTGGTTATAACGAAACGATTTTGTGAATATTTCATAGTAATTTTAGAAAAGATTGATTTATTCTAAATATCATTGCGTATATGTCTTATATTCATTTTTAGTTATAAGTAACATTTTTCCATCGAAAATCAGTCTATTTCAGTTGAAAAAAAGTTATTTATTAAGTTTTCGTTTAATTTTCATCGGTAATCGCTATGTTTTATGAAAACCATAAAAATAGATAATGCTGGTAACAGGTGCTTTAAGATTATAATAATGTAATGGATGGGACAATGAGACAATTAAAGATGACATTTGTTCTGTATACCAGTGTACCCTATGTAAGACCTAAAAAAGTATACCTTAAGAGGCGGCGGTTTCTAATCTAATTTTTGTTTTCAAAGTGCTCTGCATACAACATTACAACAAAGTCAAGTTTGGCAAGAAAAGTATGATGCGTTTCTGAATAGAGGTACTTTTGGGTTATGTCGCTAGAACACGATATGTTTCCAAGAAATATTGGAGGTATAGAATTTTTATTTACTATAATACTATCTTAAAATTCTTCTTGGAGAAAATTTTTAAATTTGAATGTATCTGACCCTCTACAGAATATAACCTTTTGACTTTTTTAAGATGACATAAACCATGGGAAAATTATTTTATTCTCATTTTGACAACCGAATTATACCTTGAAATAAGATGGTATTAAATAGAAAGTCACGCTAAAAATGTATCCAGCATTTTTTTCGTATTTTTATAAATTTTGACCGACACATCACAAATTTTGTCTGACCCAGGAAGGAAATATGAAATTTTAACTAAGTAGCTCATAGTGTAGGATTTCTGATTGCTTACATAAATTTTAACTGTCTCTCTTATAGAACTAGAAACGTATCCCCCTAACGATTCAGTACAGACAAAAAAGAGCGAAATAATAATTTTATTTAACCTGCTAAACAATAGAAAAGCAAGCTAAATAGGCAAGATGATGGGTTTTGTGAGGAAACACGAGGATTTTTTAGATTCTCATTTTGACAACCGAATTATACCTTGAAATAAGATGGTATTAGATAGAAAGTCATGATAAAAATGTATCTAGCATTTTTTTCGTATTTTATAAATTTTGACCGACACAACACAAATTTTAGCTGATCCAGGAAGGAAATATGAAATTTTAACTAAGTAGCTCATAGTGTAGGATTTCTGATTGCTTACATAAATTTTAACTGTCTCTCTTATAGGACTAGAATCGTATTTCCCTAACGATTCAGTACAGACAAAAAGAGTGAAATAATAATTTTATTTAACCTGCTAAACAATAGGAAAGCAAGCTAAATAGACAAGATGATGGGTTTTGTTAGGAAACACAATGATTTTTTAGTGTTAAGGATGTTTTAGGCTCCGATATCATTAATATTTTTCTGAATACTAAGGTTATATTACTTTCAAAAGCAGACTCGTTTGAGACGATTGGCGAATAAAGATGAATTGATCGTAAATAAAAAATATAAGATCTATGTGCTTAGACTGTGAAATTATCAAAAAGTGGGAGTGTGCTTTTGAAATCGAACTTAAGTCCGATAAAAATATGAAAATATACTTGTTTTTTTTTTTTTATGTAGGTAGATAGTAGATTATAAAACAACAAAAAAAAAAAGAAAGATGGAGAAGTTTATTATTGTTAAAGACGTCGTTAAAAAGTTACGAGAATTTAACCTTACAGGACGCACTCTAGAGTTTAAGTTAAAACCTGTTCCACAGGGAGTTGAACCAGTTGGTTGGGTGGAAAAAGGAATTAATCAAATTATTCAAAACGCTACAGAAGGCCTACAACCCTTAGATCGTGCGGCTTTTAGTTTTTGCTCTAAAGACTTCAACCGAGGAGAAGGTTGGATTCGCTTCAAAGCAGCTAAAGACATAACCTTTTAAGATGTTTGGAGTGTTATAAGTGGCATTTATCAGTCAAACTCAGCAGGTCTTAATATAGAATCATTTTGTCTTAGTGTGACAACAACTGTTAGATTACCTGTTGGTGGGGGAAGAGGAAAAAATTATAACAGCTTTCACGAGGAATGTGACAAGCGACGAGGTATTATAAGTATTAAAAATACCGATAACCTGTGTTTACCGCATGCTTTGGTAGTCGCCATTGCCCATAATAAAAGAGATCCCGAATTCAGTAAGGTTGGAAGAGATATTAGTAAAATTCAAACCGAAAGAACAAGATCATTGTTGGAGAGAGCTAAAATTAGCATTCCTGAGGCAGGAGGTGGAATTCCCGAGTTAATACAATTTCAAAATCATCTAAAAGAATATAAATTAGTTGTTTATAGCTATGGATCAAAAGGACGAAATATTATATTTGAAGGTTCAACTGAAAGCAATAAACGGCTGAACTTATTACATTACAAAAGCCATTTTAATGTAATTACATCGCTGACAGCAGCTTTTTGTTCTAACTATTTTTGTGAAAAGTGTTACGTCCCATATGATCACAAAAATGAGCACCGATGTGGTGGAAGCTGTCAGGCATGTCAGCAAGTCTCTGCTTGTGAAATAGCAATAAAAATTAAATGCCAGGACTGTCTATGATTTTTTAGAAGTCAAAACTGTTACGAAAATCATAAAAAGGATTATTCGTCAGGCAAATTTACAGTATGCGAACAAATTAAACTATGTTCTATTTGTTTAAAAACCATTAAAGCCAAAAGAGCACATGCATGTGGTGAAATTTATTGTAAAATTTGTAATAAACATGCATCCGAGGATCATCTATGTTATATTCGGCCTGATAAGGGAAAACCTAAGATTAAAGATGATCTTTTTTGTATTCTACGATTTAGAGACGAGCCAAGACAAACTATTGGAAAATTCAACGTTTTTACATCAAGTCAATCTCTGTGTTTTCAAACAATACTGCGATGAGTGCATGGATTCTGAAGCAGATACTTGTAAAAAAATGTGGTCTAAAGTTACAAAAAGTCAGAGGTATAGACCCAGCGGGAACATTTACTAACCATTTGTTACAAATGAGGAAAAACTTTAAAGAAATTATTGTAATAGCCCATAATGGTCAGGCTTTTGATCACCAGTTTATATTAAACTATATTATGACAAAGACAGATTTTACACCTGAGTTAATCATGAGAGGTACCAAAATAATTACGATGCAACTTGAAAATGTAAAATTTATCGACTCACTTAACTATTTCCCTATGCCTTAAGCCAAACTACCAAAGGCATTTGGACTTGAGGATATTTTTAAAAAAGGCTACTTCCCGCACCTATTTAATACAAAGGCAAATGAAAACTATATAGGACCTCTACCATCAATTCAATATTACTCCTCAGATAGTATGAAAGAAGAAGACAGAGCCAAATTTCTTAAATGGTTTGTAGAACATGAAAATGATGGTTTCGATATGCAAAGAGATCTGGTAGACTACTGCGTATCGGATGTCGAAATCCTTGCGCAATCATGTTTAAAGTTTAGAGAACAACTTATACAAACTACCAATGTATGTCCATTTACTGAAGCTACAACTATTGCTTCAGCATGCAATACAATTTTTAGAAGACATTTTTTGAAGCCTAATACTATAGGAATCATAGCAAAAAATGGATACCGATGGAGAAACAGGCAGAGCAAAATTGCCATAGATTGGTTACTTTGGACCGAGAATCACAGAAAAATCAACATCTTACATGCTGCTAATGGTAAAGAAGCTGTTTTAAATGGTGTAAAAGTTGATGGTTACTGCTCCGAAACAAATGAGGTATTTGAATTTGTATATGATTATCCGCTGAAATACCCTTAATCTGCAGGGTACCTAACTCTACGGAGATATTTATTGCAAAGGGCGGCTTTTTCAGTTTTGAAAGTATTCAACTTTTACGAAATTCATCTAAATATATACTACGCTATACTTTAATCAAACTCACAATAGAGGGAAAGCGACAGACGAGTTTTAAACTAATGTGGCTTAAAGGATAATTTGTGTTGTAAATATTAGAGCTCATTTTAAAAGAAACTATAATCTCGTGACCGACAAAAAAAAGTACCCACTTCGATACATCATTTCCCCTATTTTAACGTTAAAATAGTAAATTATGTTATAAGCTCGAAAAATGTAGTATTTCAGACGTAATGCGGTCGCTAACCTAAATAGCCCGAAAAACATTTTTCGTCCATATGTCATAAGTTATTTTTTATTCGATCTTGTTTTTAATGCGATTGAGAGTTGTAAAATAATGTAGAAATGAAGTGAACCTATACATTTCATCTTGCACGCTAATTTTTTGGTCTTAATGTTTGTTAGTTAACGATGAAATCTGTAATAGCGTCCGAAAAAAAAAATTTTTTTTTGACTAACATAAAAAGTGTTGTCTAGCTAGCAGGGCAATAATCAATACTTTATTGAGAAGGTTAGCTCTTCGTCTAAATATCTAATCTATAAATCGTCATTTTTTCCGACACAATCGGTTAAAAAGCATACAATTGTATGTGAACGTTTGTACAAAAACCATCGTGTTAAATCAGTTCTTATACCTGACTGACAACGCCGATCTTTAGCTTTTTTTTTTTACTTTGTAAAATAAAAAGATTAGTTCTTACTATCAAAGAAATTAAATATGCAAGAGAAATAGGTCGAAAAGATTAATAATAATTTATTTATTCCTAAGTTATAAATCTTAACTACATCACTTTCTAAACCAAGAAAATAGATAATCTTCCTGCATTATTCCGTACTTAGATTTATTTTTCATGAAAATAGTCGAATCTATGATTTTCGTTCAAATCCATAAGGGGCACTTGTTTTGTATAGATGATTTATGATCTTATTTTCAACTAAAATACTTAACACTCAGTATACAATTTTCAGAAATGTCATGATTAAGAACGGTTCTAGTCATTTTATACAAGATTTCACATGATTTAACAAATTTAAAACATTTTTTTTAATTTTTACTAAATTCTAAACACTCAGTATACACTTTTAAGAAAATATGACGATTTGCGACTGTTTTAGTCATTTTTTACAAAGTTTCACAGGGCTTAATAACGTTAAAACATTTTTTTTAATTTTTTACTAAATTCTAAACACTCAGTATACAATTTTCAGAAATGCCATGATTAAGAACGGTTCTAGTCATTTTATACAAGATTTCGCATGATTTAACAAATTTAAAACATTTTTTTTTTAATTTTTACTAAATTCTAAACACTCAGTATACACTTTTAAGAAAATAGGACGATTTGCGACTGTTTTAGTCATTTTTTACAAAGTTTCATAGGGCTTAATAACGTTAAAACATTTTTTTTAATTTTTTACTAAATTCTAAACACTCAGTATACAATTTTCAGAAATGTCATGATTAAGAACGGTTCTAGTCATTTTATACAAGATTTCACATGATTTAACAAATTTAAAACATTTTTTTTAATTTTTACTAAATTCTAAACACTCAGTATACACTTTTAAGAAAATAGGACGATTTGCGACTGTTTTAGTCATTTTTTACAAAGTTTCACAGGGCTTAATAACGTTAAAACATTTTTTTTAATTTTTTACTAAAATTCTAAACACTCAGTATACAATTTTCAGAAATGCCATGATTAAGAACGGTTCTAGTCATTTTATACAAGATTTCACATGATTTAACAAATTTAAAACATTTTTTTTTTAATTTTTACTAAATTCTAAACACTCAGTATACACTTTTAAGAAAATAGGACGATTTGCGACTGTTTTAGTCATTTTTTACAAAGTTTCACAGGGCTTAATAACGTTAAAACATTTTTTTTAATTTTTTACTAAATTCTAAACACTCAGTATACAATTTTCAGAAATGTCATGATTAAGAACGGTTCTAGTCATTTTATACAAGATTTCACATGATTTAACAAATTTAAAACATTTTTTTTAATTTTTACTAAATTCTAAACACTCAGTATACACTTTTAAGAAAATAGGACGATTTGCGACTGTTTTAGTCATTTTTTACAAAGTTTCACAGGGCTTAATAACGTTAAAACATTTTTTTTTAATTTTTTACTAAATTCTAAACACTCAGTATACAATTTTCAGAAATGCCATGATTAAGAACGGTTCTAGTCATTTTATACAAGATTTCGCATGATTTAACAAATTTAAAACATTTTTTTTAATTTTTACTAAATTCTAAACACTCAGTATACACTTTTAAGAAAATAGGACGATTTGCGACTGTTTTAGTCATTTTTTACAAAGTTTCACAGGGCTTAATAACGTTAAAACATTTTTTTTAATTTTTTACTAAATTCTAAACACTCAGTAAACAATTTTCAGAAATGACATGATTAAGAACGGTTCTAGTCATTTTATACAAGATTTCACATGATTTAACAAATTTAAAACATTTTTTTAATTTTTACTAAATTCTAAACACTCAGTATATCATTTTCAGAAAATAATACAATTCTGTACAGTTTTATAAATTTTCACAGGTCTTAATAACATTAAAACATTTTTTTAATTTTTTACTAAATTCTAAACACTCAGTATACAATTTTCAGAAATGACACGATTTAGAACAGTTTTTACAGATATTTACAAAGTCTTAATAACATTATATTAATAATTATCTAACATAATGTATACAATTTCAAGAAATAGTAGATTTTTAATCCATGTACAAAATTCAAGAATCTAAAATACAATTAAATGTAGGCTTTTTTAATTGGCATCTCAGGCAAATTATTTCCCCCAAAATTATCTAAAAAAGATATACCAAAAACATTCTAAAGCGGTTTTTTTACCTCTATAAGTATGCAGGCCGATCCGACCCTTGTCGGTTTTATTACCCGCATAAATTAACACAGTAGAGGAATATGGACAGAGTTCTGGGGCAGCGGCGTTTCACTAAAGCTTTGGTTTCCTACAAAGCGGTACCGCAAAAGAGTGACCGTAATTTGACGGCGAGCTTTGCCGCGACAAAGCGTGTATGTACTTGCAAATCGGAGTGTGTTCCTCCAGAGCGTTCGGCGCAAAAAATACGGCACCGTATTTTCTGAAGCGGACGCTCTGTACGTTGGGATAGTGCAAGCATGATTTTTGACGGTGCGCCAGTGTAGTGATTGTATGTTTTAATTATAATATTTGGAAATTAATTGGTCTAGCGAACAAGATAAAATTTTAATCGAGTTTTTTTTTACTATATCGCTTTAACAGCGGCGTTTCACTAAGGTTAAATCATAAAAAGTCGGGTTTTATCTCGGGTCAGTTCATAAATATTCAGGTTCAAATTAGGGTTAGATGAGAAGCCGCCTCGCAAAAGCATCCGGGTTAGGTCGTAAAAAGTCGGGTTTTATCTCGGGTCAGTTCATAAATATTAAGGTTCAAATTAGGGTTAGATAAGAAGCCGCCTCGCGAAAGCATCCGGGTTAGGTCGTAAAAAAGTCGGGGTTTTATCTCGGGTCAGTTCATAAATATTCAGGTTCAAGTTAGGGTTAGATAAGAAGCCGCCTCATGAAAGCATCCGGGTTAGGTCGTAAAAAGTCGGGTTTAATTTCGGATTATTTTGTAAACAGCACCACCGAACCACCCGGGTTAGATCATAAAACGCACCACCGAACCACCCGGGTTAGGTTATAAAACGCACCACCGAACCACCCGGGTTAGGTCATAAAACGCACCACCGAACCACCCGGGTTAGTTGCACCACCAGCACCACCAGCACCACCTGATCCAGCTCTGTCCGCTTCTAGCTACTCTTGATGATTTGATTCTACAATTGCATAAGGGTTTTCATCCGCCCATAAATGGTTATTATGGAAATTTCTTATTGAGTTTCGAGAAAAATTAGCTTCGTCGGTAAAAAGAATGTGCCTGTCAAATAACGGATTTTCCATCAGGTTTTGAAGAAACCACACACAGAAATTAATGCGCATCGGGAAATCTCTAGGGAGTAATGCCTGGACTCTTTGAATGTGATATGGGTATAATAAATTTTCGATGAGAATTTTCCAAACAAGAAAATGTGAAACATTAAATGTTGCCGCGATTTTCCTCGTGCTACTTTCGGGGTTCTCCTCAATTTCGTGTAAAATTCCTTCTTCAAGTTCCGGTGTTCTTACTGTTTGATGGACTCCTTTAGCACTGTGGTCTACTCTTAAAGTTCCGGTCTCGTGGAGACGTCTATGAATCCTAGAAAATGTTCTCGGATCGGGTACTACGCGATTTGGATACCGCTCTTGGTATATCCGCCTGGCTTCGTATGCATTACCGTCTGCAAGCCCATAAATAAAATGCATGTCAGTTAATTCACTGTTTGTAAAATTTACCATTCTTTTATTATAATTTAACGTCTTACTGTAATAATAATTATTTAATAATGCAAAATCAATGCCAGGCCTTTTGTCTTTATGAAAAGAAACGTCAAAATTGATGTAGCTTTACCCAGCCTACTGATTTTTATTTGATTTGCTTTAAGAGGGCATTTAATATGGTTACCGTTTTTTTCTTTTCAAACGTTCAGTTGAATGTCACTGGTGAGTAGAAAATAAATTGTTGTCCCAAAAAAAGTGTTTCCACTCATGGTGGGTGCCAACCAAATTCAACAAAATAAATAAAAGCAGTCTCAATGAACCGAAGAAAAAAATGTTTTTTTTGTTTTTATTTTTTTACGCGAAAACGGTGCGTCGTACAAAAGTAAGTCCATAAACGAAATTTGCTTTAAAATAAATGGGAATTTCAAAAGTAAGTTTCGTTTTTAGAAAAAGCAGTGGCGTATCCATTTTTTCTTTAAAAATATTCAGTTCAAACCCCGTACGGACGTCACTGGTAAAAATTTTTATAAATCTGTTAGGTCAAAAAATGCTCCTTATTGATTAAAAGGTATGTACAAAATTTCATAAAAATATCTAAGAGTGATTTATATAAAAAAGTTATATTTTTCTTAAAATGTTAACACCCTGTAGCTCAAAAATGAAGAGGTTTAGGACATATGTCCATATGAACTTTTTATCTTAGAATCATTCATAGATTATCACCCTTAAGTATCGGCACTCAATTAAATTACACCCTGTATAATGACCCCATACAGATATTCTTACCATTCATTTTCATACTTATCCAAAATGATTTTAAAGTACGCGCGCCGACGCCTTCCTAAAAATTCGACAACTGTATTTTAAATGAATTTTTAACATAAAAGACGACGTCTCTCCCTCTGCCATCTCGATTCTTTCGAATAAACTGATATAGAATTGAATGAATTGAAATAAAATATTTAGAGCATAATCTGCAATATTCGGATTTTACCAAGTTTCTGAAAGTCCAATCACATCAGTCTGCTCACTGTCTAAAAAATCCGAAAACAAGTCGAAGCTCGGATGCAAAGATCTAACACTTCTTTTATTTTCATCGTGCCAAGATCGACTAATAGTCTGAAAAATCTATGTTTCATCCAAGAAAATGAAATAGTACAAGGATTCTTTCAAAAATACTTGTCGTTTCGTTGTACTTCTTAAAAAGTTAAGACAACTATCAAATAGTTGTCTGTTTTTAATTTCTTACTTAAAGTTGTCAAAGTTACATAATGGTCGGAAAGAAGTTAGAGCTTAATTATATCCAACGTAAAATATTATAGCTTTTAAATAATACAACTTACTTGTTTCGTACATTCCATAAATAGTGTCACAAATAGAACTAATATTCAATCGTGCCCCATTTACCACTCTCTTATCATGAGAGCGTTTCTTATTAGGTGATTCTAATAATTTATTCTCCTTAATTGTCGCTAAAAATTACCAAAGTACAATCAGACCTTAATATCCTTTTTCTAACTAACCTGAACTAACCTAACTGCTGTGAAGAGTAACAAAGGGTCATTGTTGTTAAGTTCTTCCTGCAAATAGCTTATTAAAGAAGCTATTGGTTAGCTCTTTGCCCGGCTATTTAAATGCTTCGGCACTTTTCACCAATGGTTCACAGTGTAATCCACAGAGATATGTACAGGGTGATTGTTTATATTTTACGAGATGGATACCTCGGTTATTATTATTCTTACAAATAAGTTTAAATTAGCAATTTTGAAGTATTTTTAACGGGCATTCAAAATCCGTTACCAGAAAAAAAACAAAAAAGCATTAGAAACTTAAACTTTTCAAGTTATCTGGTATTTTTTAAATTAAACACCCTGCATTTTATATTTTTAGTTGCGAGATGTCGTTCTCCGGAGTCGGAGTTCAAATATATATAGGTTATTATGGTTATTTTTGTCAATTTTCGAAAAAAAAAGACTGTTTCGTATAAATGTAAGGCAGCAGTGGAGGGCTATACGACCATGCTGATTTGTTTTTATCTAAGTAGTCATGGATAATGAAACAAAGAAATTTAGTCTAATTTAGTTATTAACTTCACATTATTTACAATTTTACACAAACGATATCTTAAATATATTATCTTGAAAATGCAGAAGTATAACTAATTCTTGATTTTCATTTAATCGAACCATTTTGGGTGTTCGCTTCAACGGACAGGTATTTTTAAAACTCTTATATAAGTTAACAAATGTTTTCTTACTAGGAGTTCTTCTGTTACGATAAATTCGTCCATATTCTTGACGCGTCAAGTGTTGATTTTGATTACTTTTTATAAAAACTGACATAATATTAACTTTTCCTATCTCAGAATATATCATTGTATCTTCAGAATTTAGGACAACTCTTAAATTAAATGGTAGTTGTGTCAAAAAAATAAATTTCGTTGTTTTATTATCCATGGTTACTTTGATCAAAAGAAATCAGCATGGTCGTATAGGCTTCCACCGCTGTCTTAGATTAATACGAAAAAGTCTATTTTTTTTCGAAAATAAACAAAAATAACCATAATAACCTATATATATATACAGGGTGTTATGGAAATGACTTATTATTTTTTAACCCGTAAATATATAGGTCGAGACGAATTGGGGAAAAATTGCTATAAATGGCGCTCGAAGCTAGAAATTCGAGAAAAATGCCTTCAAAAATTTAGGTCCAAAACACCTACGCGCCAATGACCCAAACAGCTGATTTGGGTAATTGTTTACTTTAGTGCAAATGTTGAATTTTTCGCTAAAATTTCGTATATAGGCTAATTAAGGGTAGCTGATCACAATTTTCCTTTTGCGTTTAGGCGGCAAATGCACTGGTTTTGAGAAAAAAAATGTTAAAGTTTTTCTAACTCACCGGTATGTTATTTTGCATGTAATCCTAAAATGTTGCTATTTCCAATAAAATATTACTTGTCGGAGTCATAGTATACACTTCTGAGTTGAAATAAACGAAATATGCCACAAGGAAACTCTGAAAAACGGGATAACTTGTAAGCGAACAGAAAACTCTACGTTATCTGGAAAAAGACGGGAGACAGCTCACTGACAGCTGGCCAAAAAAGCAGAAGCAAACTGCACCCATGTTGTCAGATTGTTAGTGTATTATAAATTGCCTATACTTTTCAATTCATTTTTATTAATTGAATGAATCCTATTGGCTCGAGCTAGCATATCATTCTCCTGGATGGAAGCCATTTATAATTACAAGAAAAAGAAGAACAATCTGGCAACGTGAGTGCAATAAATCTGAAAAGAGACGCTTCTACTTTGTCGGCGTATTAACAACGAATTTAATTAAATTTGTGCCTTTTCCATTGTTTTTTTGCTAAAATGTTGTTCTTATTTTATGAACAGATAGTTTGGTGAAAGTTTTATCACATATTTTGAAGGGAAAACCATAAAATCTAGGAAATTGAAGACATCCTTACAAAAGAATACCCTAACCTGTAAGTGAAAAACTTTAACATTTTTTTTTCTCAAAACCAGTGCATTTGCCTTAAAAGCGCAAAAGGAAAATTGTGATCAGCTACCCTCAATTAGTCTATATACGAAATTTTAGCACAAAATTCAACATTAATTGCACTAAACTAAACAATTACCATTCCAGCAGTTTGTCTTGTCAAAAACACATGTGTTCAGGGGCATTGAACTATCATGGAAGGCGCACATAGTCCGGTTTTAAGGTATTTTACAAAATTCAAAATACTTCCGATTTTAGAAAAAAAAACTATCAAGTGTAACTCTAGACCACCTCAGGAGTGGCCCCTTAAAATATAATAAGTCATTTCCATAACACCCTGTATATATATTTGAACTCAGGAGAACGATATCTAGCGACTAAAAATATAAAATACAGGTTGTTTCATTCAAAAAATATCAGGTAACTTGACAATTTTAAGTTTCTGATGCTTCTCTGTTTTTTCCTGATAACGAATTCTAAATACCCGTTAAGAATGCTTTAAAATTGCTAATTTAAACTTATTTGTAAGACCAATATTAACAGAGATATCCATCTAGTAAAATATAAACAATCACCCTATACGTACCCCTTTGTTGTTCTTAAAAGAACATTTTTTTTTAATGCTATTTATGAGAGTTTTCGTTAAAAAATATACGTACAACAACACAAGACGAAAGCAAAGCGTCAAAACAGGCCAACGAACGAGCTGGCGCCACCGTAGCTTTGACAGTTCTGTTGCCAACTGTGGGCTTGTAAAATTCAAATCATTTTTAATTTTTCAAGCTTTAATTAACAAAATATTTGCTGTAAGTGAGTTAATATCAAAGAAGAATACTTTAGGTTTTTAGTACATTCAATATCGAATAAAATTTTAATATTTTTCGCCCAAATTTAATTTCCTCGTGATTTCTTACGAATTTACCATTAGCAGGTGATTGACGACGTGCAACGGACTGTTTTGCATTAACTATATCTAGGTATTTAATAATCATTAATAACAGTAGTTGTGAAGATAATATGACTTATGTTCAACCAACTAAAGTAAAAACTGTATTCTATACCTATCTATGTAGAAATAAATTGTTGTAAACATTTTAAGTTTTTGAATTAGTTACTACATATTGATTTGACAATACTCAACAAGGGACTTTTATTTTAAAAGTAAAAGTTCTTAATAAACCTCGTTAATATTAATCATAAGGCTATAACACGTGTAAATACCCATTTTAATGGTAGTGATATTAGGCGCAAACAACCATGGGAAAATATTATGGTAGCTTTAAGATATGGGTCTCTTAACCGCGGCTTATCATCGTTGAGAACAAAGGCACTCATCGCGCCGTCATTAACAAACACTGGAAAAACAAACGAACTCATGGAACACCTGGGTGGCAATCCATGGTATACCCGAAAACAGAGGCGGGACCTACCAGAAAAAATGATGGGGCCTATAGCGACCCTGACTACGTCGTTATGAAAAATGTACAATACCATTGCAGTAGTGAATTATTATTTTAGGTGATCCATGTCAATATATTTATTTTAAATAAGAATATTTGTTGAAAACAACAATGTAGGTGTACACTCTTTGGGTAACTTGTAGTAATTTTTAATAAAATGTTTGGTATACTTTTTATATCCTATATTTTTTAATGTTCAATAAAGTTGGCGTAAGGAAGACTATAAGTTCAGGGTAGTGAAAATAAGACAATGGTCGACGCCATATGTCATTTCTAGTAATATTCTTTTTACCGAACTTAAATTTGGTCAGGACCAAAATCCATCTCTAGGGTCATTTGCACCAAACTTTTAAGAATTATAGTTGATATAGAAATTTATTATCTATATATACTTAATGCAAAACAAAAACCGACGCACGTCATACCCTTCGAGTGACGTCAGTTATCGACAGTGTTGCCAGCTTGTAACCAAAATATCCGAGTTAGGGAATTACACAGTTTTTTTTTCATAAAAACAAGATAAATATACAAAAACTTCCCATAGTTTATATAATTGTTTACTACATAATATCTTTTACCATCAACTTTAGTAGATCTAACACGTCTTTTATTTTCATCTTGCCAAGACCGACCAATGGTACCATTTTGAAAAATCCATATTTCATCCAAGAAAACGAATTGGTACAAGAATGCTTTATTTTCTTTAATATATTCTCTCAAAAATACCAGTCGTTTGAAAGCTACATGGGAAAGTTCCATAAGCCTTTGCCTCAGTTCATCTTTTTACCATCCGAAGCCTATTTTCTTGAAGAGGCTTCTTAAATAAATAAGACAACTATCAAACAGTTCTCTGTCTTTTAATTTCTAACTTAAAGTTACAAAATATTCTTAAAAAGTTACAGCTTAACCATAAAAGATGTAAAATATTATAGTTTTTAAATAATACAACTTACTTGATTCGTACATTCCATAAATAGTGTCACGTTTGTTTTAAGGTGATTCTAATAATTTATTTTCCTTAACTGTTGTTGAAATTGCGCTTACAGTGGAGATATTCAAATTTAGGGCAGCTGCTACACGCTAAAAATTAGTAAAGTAACGAGTGATTATTAATTATTTTGCTCAAGGGCGGCTGTGACCCAGTAGACAAAGTGTAGCAGTAGCGCGTAGATTAAATCATAGGACGAATTTGCAAGAAAGCAGCGTTGTCACGTTGAAAACCTAAAATAATGTTTTTTGACGGTATGTAATATAAAATCCTGAGCTATCTTACTTTGAAAGCCTACTTTATATGGCCGCCTCCTACTTCTAGACACCTTCTGATGTTTCTTCTTACCCTCAGAGACACATTAACCAATACGTTTGGAGAATTATTAATTTCGGCAATTTTTTCTGAAATCCTTCGTTTAAGATCATTTATATCCTCAATTGGTGTTCGATAAATGGAGTTTTTTATAAAAGGCCACAAGAAGAAATCGCAGGGTGTTAAATCGCAGGAACGAGGTGGCCATATTTGTTGCGTATTTCGGCTTATAACTCTGTTTTCAAAAAATTCACTTAAAAAATTTAAATTTTCTCTGGTTACATGAGGTGTAGCGCCATCTTGTTGGAAGTAACCTTCCCGCAATTCATCATCGTGAAGCTCATTAATAAATGTTGTCAGAATTTCTATCCGATATCTCTCAGCTGTAATTGTGCCATCAAAGTAAATTGGGCCTACTATTATTCTTCTAGAACTAATTGCTGCCCACACACCAACTTTTTGAGGATGAAGAGGTCTTTCTACAAAAACATGCGGATTTTGCGTATTCCACATTCGCATATTTTGTGAATTAACATAGCCTGATAAATAAAAATAAGCCTCATCGGTAAAAAATGTTTTTTCAAAAGCACCACTATTTTCTTCTTGAAAATTGTTTAAAAACCATTCACTAAAATTAAGTCTTTGGGGAACGTCATTGGGAAGGAGTTCATGAATAGCCGTAAGACGATAAGGGTATAGATGCCGATCCTTTTTCAAAAGTGTTTGACATGTACTGTAGCATAAATCCGTTTGCTGAATTTGTTGAGATAAATGCCTAATAGAAGTTGAAGGATTATTTTCCATAATTTGTCGCGCTTCTTCAATAACCTCATTCGATCGTTTCGTTGGTCTTCCAGCCCCTTTTTTTTATGTTGAACAGAACCAGTCTGACGAAATTTATCAATTAGGTATTGTGACCCAGTACGAAAATTATGAAAGGTCACCGCAACATCAGGAAACTCGGTTCGAAATTCATCAAAGCAGTCATGCATAGAGTAATTCCACACACCGCCTATTTTGTTTCCATTTCTAAAAAAACTTTGAACAATAAAAATTTTTTGTGCTTCACTAAACATTTTTACTGTAGAACTTTCAATCCGGCAACAAAGCTTCACCAAAACTTGATACGCTGAAAAATAAAAAAAAAAAATAAAAAATAAAATCATATCCTGCGAATAGCACTTTATAATAGTCAAAAGACGACTACCCGGAGAAATATTAGTTAAAGCAATAGTAACCTACCTTCAAATAACTGCAAAAATTACAAAATTCCTCCAATTTTTAAACTTTACAAATACACAAATTCAAATAAGACGTAAATGTCATAAAACAATCATGTCATCTTATCTACGCAGTACGGCCATGATGCTTTTAAAATGCATGGCCTCCCTTGAGCAAAATAATTAAAAATCACTCGTTACAACTAAAATATCTAGACCTTAACATACTCTTTAAATTTACTTCTCTGTACTGCTGTCAAGGTCAACAATAGGCCATTGTTGTTAAGTTCTTCCTGAAAATAGCCTCATAGAGAAGCTATTAGCTCTTTACACCGACTATTTAAATGCTTCGGCATTTTTCACAAATAGTAAACAACGTAATCGACAGAGATATGCATGTGCACTTTTGTTTCTCTTAATAGAACAGTTTTTTAATGCTATTTATGAAAAGATCTGGAGTTTTTGCACAGCAACACGGAACCACGAACAATTAAGGTTAGCTTTGCATGAAACGTCCAACCAAACCAACGAACAAGCTGGCGCCACCGAACCGTTTACAGCTGTTGTGTTGCCAACTATCGGCCAATAAAATTCAAAGTATATTAATTTTTACAACCTTAAATAAACAGAATATTTGCTATAAGTGGGTTCGTATCAAAGAAGAATATTTTAAGTTTGTAGTAAATTCAATATCGCATAAAGTTTTAATACTTTTTGTCGTGTTTTCTTACGGATTTACAATTATCAGCTGATTGATGACGTGCATCGGTTTTTGTTTTGCATCAACTGTACTTAAGTCGCTCTGAACCCTTAAGGAGCAAAATTGTCTTGAACCAATATTTAAGAAAGGTTTATAACATTGCTAAAGATCTATTAAATGTAAGTTGCCGTTTTGGAGTCTTTAAAGTTTTATTAGCTTATTCCTAACCTTAATCTACTGTAATAAATACTAATTTTTGGTGTTTGGGAAAGATGACGATATTTAATTTAACTTCGACAGGATTTTTAGATTAAATTGCGTAAAATGTATACTTAACAAACCTGTATGTATTATCATACATTTTGTAATATTGGTAATAAAAGGGAACAACATAGGAATTTAAAATAAATATTTTCCTCGTAGGATGAACCATTTTAAAGCTATGTCCATCGTTTTCTTTTATTGTATTATTCGAACTGCACAAATTTCAAGTATGTTTTATGCATAGACATCGTATTTATTAGACCGAACAATAACAAATAAACGTGATGCCATCATCATTGTATTCCAGTGTAAAGTAAATCAACATACAAGCTGCTCCCCTCCACTTGGTTTGCCAGACTTACGCCACAGAAAACGTAGTTTTCTGGGCTTACTCTGTTAAAAGTATTAACTTCTATGGTTAACTAGATTAACATGATGTGGGAAATATATAACATTGCCTAAAACCTTGTAAAAAATCTGTAGTATGGCAACGCAGCAATAACGGATCCGCCCAGATTTCATCATTTTCGTGGCCATCCGCATCGACTCGACAATACTCGGCATAGCGGATGTTGTTTTCCTGGAGTTTTGTCGCATGCATATGTAAAGTCAGCGTAATCCCCACTCTCGGCCCCACCTAGCTCCTCACAGCGTCTCGCCACCAAACGATTTTGGCATCACAATTTTATAGCATTTATGAATGGCGTGTCGGATCTATAGTTATGATGCCTATGGTTTTATGCGTAGCCAGTGAAAACTAAAGACATCTCTTATTGTTTCTATTTCATTTACTTTAACGAAATATTGGTGTAACGTTTATCTATTTCCATACATATCTAGGGGCAAAAGCCGTATTGTCGCCTTTTTAAGACTTAGTTAACTTTGTTTGAAAGCTGGTTGGTGCAAAACAGAATATTTTAAGGTTAATATGTTTAAAATATGGCGTCGGCCGCCATTAAAGACTTCACAGGTGACGTAGAGTTTTACCTGCTATGTCATTTTCATTCTAAGTGACATTTTTGATTCCGTTGAGTTTGTTGCTGGTTTATTGGTGAAAAATAAAACTTTTAGTTTTAAAGTCGTAATACTTTAAAACAACGTGTAGCGATGTTACAACTAAAAGATAAAGCTAATTAACAATTTGATACTGAATATTCTTAAAAAGCCTTTAACCCTCTGCAGATCACGTGAAATATTTTAACAATTCTGGTGATGTCGGACTACCAGACCGATTTATAGGGTCCAGTTTTTTTTTCTGAATTGTCAAGTTCGTGTTCACTTTCAGAATCTGCATCTTGATAAACTTCGTCCATAAGATTCCTCGTAGCTCATTTTCCTAAAAATAAATAAAAAGAAAGAAATATTTGAAAAATTCTATGAATTAGGTACCAGTTGCCTAAATAAACTAGTATATTTTCCAAGATCAAAAAAAAATGTAAAATAATTTTTGTAATATATATATTATATTATTATTAACAGTGATTTTAAAACAAATTCTTACCTTGTGAAGAACACTATATAGTCTACGCCAACTACCAGTTTAATGGCGGCCGACGCCATATTTCAAACACATTTGCCAACCTGTGATTTAAAAGTCCCTTATTTAGAAAAACATCTCTGCTTATCTTCCTGGAAGAAGAATTTCTTGTTTTAAAGCTGGCGTCTTTGCAATTGTAATATTTTAAAATGGCGTTTTTAACAAGAATAAAGTTCTTTGTGCCCAATTAATTTGCCCTTGTCTTAAGAGTATGGTTCTCGTCTTGTGGAGTATCAGGACTTTAAACATTGGGGTTTGCTCCAGGGCTAGTAGAAATCGTTAGGAAGGCATACAAATTTAAGCATCGTAGCAATACGAATCTAGGCATTGTATGAACTAGATTTTGACATAGCCTCTATAATATTAATAGAAATATAAAAGCAGGTAAGCAAGCAATCAAGCAAGCACCACGGTATGCATTGGACTACTATGGATGTCTTCTAGTATTATTATTCTACCCTGTATTATGTTGCTGTATGTTCCAAGCAGGGAGTTTTTCATGGATTGCGATACGTGTTTTATCATTGAGTATGTCATGTTGTCTGGCCCAGGTGCAGAGTCTCTTTTTTTGTTATGGAGCAGATGTTCCACATCTTCTATCTTGAACTCCTCAACATTTAGCATCTCTCTTTTTGAGTTATTTATCTTTTGTGGAATATAGGGCGGTGTTAGCCTATCTAGAGTACCTTGCAATGTCTCGATCCTCTTCCATCTCTGTGTTCCGGTTTGTGCCTCCTGTATTTCAGAATCTTTTATCTACCCTCCATATTTTTGATACTGGGGTTTCTCTATTAACTGATTCTATGATTGCCATTAAACTCTCTCTTTTCTTCTTTCGGAGAATTCACTTCGGCATGTGCGCGGAGTCACAGTACTCCCGTGAACGAAGAACGTTTCTATAAAGCATCTAGGCTTAGTGTTATACCTCTCTCTCTTTCTTTTTAAAGTCTTTTATTCCTATTAGGTATAATACTAAGCTTAATATCTAAATTAATCTACCTGGAGCCTATTGCCCTCACACAACTAAATTAATGATTGCGTAATTACAAAGTCCCTTAAGTATTTAATTTTAACAGTGTTGGGCGCATATGGGCCGTATAAATACGACCCAAAATGCGCCCAAAAGACAGAGCCATAGGCTCTGCGGCCGTTGGAATGGCCTTGGATACAGCTTAGTATTTAAATATAATTTTTTATTTACACCCGTCCCGGCAAGTGCCTTTACGGGGTGTTGATACGATGCATTGCCTCACGGCTCAATAAAATTTTCTCAAACTTTTAACACATATATAATCATGAAGAACTGAAACGCCAAAGCAAGCACTCTGGGAAAAATGCAAAAAAACCCAGTCAGATTAGCTATCACAACTCATATTGTCATTCGCCCATAGCGGATGATTTGAATGCGAGTTAAAATTACCATTCCGCTGCACGGCAGAAGAGGCATTTATAGAGAAGGCGTGTCTTGTCATGTGGGCGTCGCCGTTTTGTTAGTCCGTCCCGCTGCCGGTTCTCGTGTCGAGTGATCGCGTTTCGGGCTGCAAATCCGCATCGAACAGTCAAGCGATGCTGAAAGTTCAACGCATTTTCACAGCTCTCGCGCGGATCACTTTTTGGTCTTTGTTTAAGTTTGTATGTTAGTGAATTTTTGTTTTACGTTATTTTTGTTATTGTTTATCTATATTTACTTGTTTGTTTGTTTGTTTATTTATTGTCCGTTGTGTTGTTGTTGTTGTAAGTCCGGCAGTGGGTTATTGTAAATTGGTAGCTTGTAATATAGTGGTTTATGTTTTGTGTGTCCGTCGTTGTCGGCACGTCTGTTTGTAATGTTTCTGGTCAATGGTGAAGCCTGAAGTTTGTATGTATAAAATTTGTCTGAAATGTCGCGTATGTATGTAATTATGTCTTGTACAGCTGCCATGTCGTGCAGGTCCGCGATCCTGACGTATTATACCGATAATTTTTTCTATGGCTTAGTGGATGTGGATTGTGTATGGTTACATTGGATACATTTGCCTGCGATTCTTTAGTGTGTCGACATCGTAGGACTGATAATCTTAAGATTATGTGGCTACACTGCTTGGAATTTGTTGCGTATTGTGGATCTGAAAGTGTTTCCTTTACTACAAGTAAGTAAACACACTTTGTTTAACCATTAAGCATTACACAAATATTATCTCAAAAGTAATTAATTTTATAGGAATTTCTGTTATTGGGGCGATGATTATGAATTTAAACGAGTTTATCGTGCCGAGATAAACTTATAGTTTTTAAAATACTTTTCAATTAAATTTTTTTAGAGGTTATGCTAATTTTGTTCTAATTTTGCCTTTGTCCCTCTTTAATCTGCCATATATACGTATCCTGTAGGACGACTTTTAGTCGTCAACCATATTTTGAATCTCGCGAACAAAGTACACGTCGTCAACAATCTCGCCTCCTGCTCTGTTATTTTTGATTGTAAATTATGTATAATTCGTAAATGTTTTACTCTGGTCATGAGCAAATTTAAGTTCTGCAAAATGAATGTTACTAGAAATGACATATTATGTCGTCGGTCTGGTGAGTCTGAGACTCCGAAACTCGTATACTACTACTTATATATTTCGTACAAAACTAAGTCGTGGCAAGTCGGCATGTATATGACGCATGTAACTCGAAGCACTGAGCGTCCAACTTCGAGTTTGCGCAATAAAGCAAGTTTCTCGTTATCGTTGGTCTCATAGACCGTGCGTCACCGCTGGATGGTTAAGAGATAGAATAACACGAATAATTAAACCTTAATAGTTTTATCAGAGATGAATTATCTAAAAAGCCTTAACGTGACTAAGAAGAAGGCATACTGCTTTAAGTTGGTAGCAAAGTATGTAGGATAAAGCTATCATAAAATTGTATTTAATGAAGGGTATATTGCTTTCTTTAAAGAAAGGCTTAACAAAACTCTATTTTCCCTATATTTTGACTTTAATGAAGAAAATCGGATATATGGATTAGTTTCAAATTGTAAAACCTATGTTTAATCTTGTCGGTATTTTATTGGATAAAAATAAAAAAAACACTATAAATTTATAAACTAAATGCACACCATCCCGCTAAAATTATCTTAATTGAAAATGCGAGGTTAGAAGCTAGAAATATTGACTACTTTACTAGAGTTTTACCCATAGGAATTTTATTAACCGTTTTAAGACTTAATAAGTTTATAAAGCTATGTTATTCTGTATTCCTCATTCCATAGACTGTAATACGTTTCATACCAATATCTTCATATTTGTCGCAGAAATAGTACATCGGCCATTTTGAAGAGAAAATGAATGAGTGGATTTTTTAGGAATATTAGTTCGCAATCGTAAAAATTATATTTTTGTTTAGCTACTTTACTGTTTCAAAGACGTTTCCTGTATTATTAGACCAAAATACTTCAAACATAAAATTTACATGTGTATAATTTTAAGGGCGCGCTTGTTTTATGTTATTATTATTATTAATGTTACCTTACACAGTTTTTACAGTAAGGGTACATACAATGAAGACTAAAGTTAAAGAAAACAATCAGCCATGATATTGGAGCGCAGACGCATGTCAAATTAAGCGTAAACAGCGCCGCGAGTGCTCCTGGACGGCAAGAATTAGGAACC
This sequence comes from Polydrusus tereticollis, assembly GCA_963920685.1. Lineage (NCBI taxonomy): Eukaryota > Metazoa > Arthropoda > Insecta > Coleoptera > Curculionidae > Polydrusus > Polydrusus tereticollis. Next base: position 94,675,771 of record OY987331.1, read on the forward strand.
GTATGCGCATGTGCAAGACCAGCTGTGCAGAAATGCACCCTCACCCATTCCCTCCATTCTCCATTCCTAACATTTGTTCAACTTTTTAAATATTTGAAAGTGGTAATTAAACACAAAAACAAATGGTTTATAAACATCTTTAATTGATAAAATGGAAATGAATATAGCTATTTATAAAATAATACTTATCAAATATTATATCTTATAAATAAGTAATAAATGGCACACATAACCTATATTTTATAAATTTATATTAAGTCGTAAAAATACATATTATTATATGAGGACAATAATAATCTGGTTTTCATATTATTAACATTAGGTAACACACTACCACTACAATGTAATATACCTTTCTTAAAGAGAATTAAGTAGTTTGGACTCGTTGGGCTGGAAACTGCATGGTCTTTGGCTGGTTCGGTGTATCTTTAAGAGCATGAAAAAAGGCGTTACACGATTATCAAATTGAAATTGATAGTGGGAATAGTTGTGGAGAAGTAATATTTACAATTTATAAACATACATTGCATTCAGGGGGCACTCATTATTATATCAGTACCTATTTTACAACTTCTCCGAGGCACCTAAACTCTATATCGTATATATATGACAAAATGACAAATTTAATACCTAAATTTGGTTTTGAAATAAAAATTTGAATATACACTGAACAGGACAAAGTGCAAAGACTAGACGGACTACATGTTGATCTCTTTCTTTAATGCACTTAGAAAAGAGACAACTATAGGACAGATTGGGCCAATTTGTTTGCAACAATGTTCGTTTGCGACCAGTCTTACGTATGTCTTAACTTATAGAGTAAGGGTGATAGAACCACTGTTAATAACATATTGTAAGAAAGGATAACACAACAAAAGCCAAAAAGTACGTGGATTTTATCCTGGCGATGATCATCACGTGACTTCGTGACGTTTTGATGCGATTTCACCCATTTGGGTCTCACCGGGCTGGGTACATATGCGAGATGTTGCAGGTGGCAACATCTCGTGGCAATTGAGCAATTCACCCAACCAGGCCAGCGATGTCTTAGAAAAGACCAGACGCTGGAATAGAACCCGCATAAGCAGGTATCTAATGCCTGGTGGAGCTAAAAGCCAATTCTCGGTTTCTGCGAACCGAAAACGCGATATAAAAGAAAGAAGTTTGCCCCCTTTCTTTCCGTCAGACGCGTTTCGCCGTATTACGGCTCCTCGGCCATGCCTACGAATACAGTCACGAGATGTCGCCACGTGCAAAATCTCGCATATGCATCTTTACATTATGTGTTGAAATGCCCTGTAAGGTACCTTTCCTGTTCGTCAGACTCTATATCCTTGCCGAGGAGCCGTAATAATAAATAATAATAATAAGGGATTGGGTCTGACGAAAAGAAAAGGGACAAACTTCGTTCTTTTACAGTAAGCATTACAATTCGTTGATAATTATTTTCTTGAACCCAAAAAATCTTTGAAGTTAACGAAATCAGATCATGGTGCGCCATAGAGTGCATAAAAAAGTCAATCTTATTTAAGGTCACTTTTAATCAAAATCCCCTTGGGATTCACCGTCTCGTATTTTTTAGTTTGAAGAATACTATTTCTAACACGATTTAATTAAACCAACGCATTATTTTGAATCTGCCAATTGACTGCTGAAATAGGACCATCTTTTAAGAAACGGTTTTATGAATGTCTTCTAAATAGCTGCATGTCGTTTTCCTACATACTTTTTAGGTCTCAAGGCTGTAACGGGCATTTTAAGGGAGTAAGGGAGGGTCCTCTGGGTTTCATGAATGATTTAAAATAACTTCATAGCAGTTTCTCCAGCTAACAAGCATTAGCATAAGAACTTATATGAAGCTCTACTGCCACTTTTAGCACTTTCTTAAATCCAAAAATTATACTTGGGATGTATTCTCTTTAACATTAAAATGTCTTCCTATTTCAATATTATTAGGTTTTTCGTAGAAAACAGGAAATATGTTATATTGGGAGTAAAATAAGTTCTTTCTAGGTAGTTTGTTGCTGAACTATTATCGCTCGTTATTCAAATCGTACATCCTGTCCATAACTGTTTTTGTTTTCTAATAATCATTTACTAACTCCATGATCACATATTTACTCTTCAAGTTGAACAATGTTCTTTACTCCTCTTCTTTATCGTTCTTCTTTTTCGGAATATTCTGAGAGAAAGTTCTTATTTGGCTTTACTAATATCATGGTATGCATTAGCTTGCACAGTGCGCTTTAAAATTTGAATTTTTAAAAGTTTCTGGATGTCTTGTTCATCATATTCAGGGTGGGAGCTGATCACGAGGGAGTCTGTATGTTGCCTGGTGGGGCGCGTGCGTGTGTGTGTTATAAGTATATTGTTTGATACGTCTGTCTGTGCGTAATATGTATCCACGTGTATGTCATTACGTAGTACTCTTGTGTCTATTATTATTCGTAAAATTCTGTTTTGAAAAATTTGCAATTTTTTTGTATATTGTCTTGTTTAAAGCTAAATCAGGACAAAACAGTTGTACTATCACTTACTTTATCTAAGCAGCTACAAACGGTAAATAATGTACCCATTCGCTTGTCGGATGCATCAAATCCGATTGACCAGCGATAATACGAAAACGTACCAGGTCGGTATATACCGTATGCCAGTACTGGTCTAATTATTATCTTGTATATGTTTGTCTTGGTCCTGTTATCTATTCTACTCTTCTTATTTATCAAAGTGTACATTGCACATAGCTCACAGCTAACAGGTGGTCAACATTATCGTTCCAGGCAATTTTTTTGTCACACACAAGTCCCAGGTATTTGACTTTGTTTCCTTATTGACTCTGCTCTCTGGTAATCGTGACTCGTGATTTTGAGGCATCTAGGCGGATCTTCCAAGTATCAAGCTATTTTTGCAGAATATTTATGTCTTGAGATTATTAATCGAGGCTGTCTCGAGTGGCGCTTACCGCCGTGTCGTCGGCAAACAGATAATGTTATGTTTGTAGGTGTTTAGAAATATCGCTATTGTATATATTGTACAGGACCGGCGCCAGGGTCCCTAGCCCTGCTACTTACTATCTGCATTTGGCTAAATGAGCTACTCTCTAGGCTTAAAACAGCAATATATTTGTGGTACTAGTACGATGGTCTCGGATCGGTAACGGCTTAGCTGGCTAAGAAATAAAATAGTCTTAATCTACATTTGGAACGAGATATCGTAAAAAAACATATATATTTTCTTATTAGTTGCATCTACGATACATGCACGAATGAATTGCTTATTGTGGCATTGCGATCTAAATGTCGGTAAATTATACATCAGATTAAATCTGATTCGCATATTGATGATCCCTAAATAGAGAACTCATGTTTTTAAAAAAATTGAAATGCCAAGGAACTAATAGTTTAAAAGTCACCATTATGTCAATAAAATTCTGCAATATTATATTATTCTTATTTTCGAGGAACATAAATTTAGCGAAGAATTGCAAGATATGAGTAAAACCCTTGCTAACAAGTTACTTAACGGTAAGCTTACCGTTTTGTAAACTGAATCTAATTTACAAGGTAGTTCGAAACGATAGAATATTTTGACAATGTCTGTTCTTTTCACAAAATATTAAAAAATAATTAAATTTTGGGACTGCTTATACTAGATATCTCAAACCTTTTAAAGGCCCTGAAAATAAAAGTTATTTTACTTTAGTAAATATACTTTCTAATATTTTAAACATATATTAAACCTCTTTTTTGTCGAATGAGCGCTAGATTATTAAGCACAATTTGGCGTATTTTAACTACAGTCGGCTTGCGATGCGTCATTGCCTCCACATGACTAAAGCCATATAAATCTAATCAAAATTACGAGATTTAAAAAGTCAATACAGACTCTAAGTTCATAAACGTCAAAATTTTCACGGCTTTAGGACTTAAGAATAAAAATAAATATCCCTAATTACTTACCGCCAACACGAAAGTACGATAAAAATGGCTCCGAAAAGGACAGTTTGTAAGATTAAATTGAATTTAATGGCAAGAAAACGTTTAAAAACTGCTGACAGATGGCTTTGACATCAATGGACAACTCTCCAAATACCTCTTGTCTCTGTCTAGCACGTTACTTTGAATTCGAAATGTATTGCGCATCCCCGGAGACGTTCCACTATGTTTTTATTCGCTTTTAAGGCTACAATAAATTAAAATGGGAGTTGTAATCACGTTGTCTCTTGATCGTTGATTCATGACGGATGGAAAACAACATCTTCTGTAAGGGATAAAGTACCAAAAATTGAGATACGCGTCGAAGATGTAATGGAAAGGATAGTTACTCTAAAGTACATAAAACTGGGAGGGACACATTGCGAGGATCAACGATTAGGAATAAAGGCTGCAATCAGATGGTATGACGATTTGAAACGTATACACACCAACTGGAAGGCAAGTAGCTCAGGATATGAAGCAGTGGAAGCAATTAAGGGTGGCCTATCCTATATCTCTATAATATTTAATACGCAGTTATAAACGGCAACTAACAAGGAAATCCACCTCGTAGTAATTCTATTTTAAAACTATATTGCACTCAAACGTCTATAAAAATATTGTAACGGCTTCAGATGTTAAAATCGGTATATTTTACAAAATAAACCACAGTATTAGCCAGTTCGGTTCTAGGAATTATTATTATCCGAGTTAAGATAAAAAGGCACAATATTCTAAAGTAAATCTGTTTATAACTTAGAATCTTTTGTCGAATATTATAATATGCTAATAAGGGCCTTTGTGAAGCGCCGATACATCACAGTGAAAGCAGTTGCCTCTACAACTTACTCGACTTTCTGATTGACCGCGTACAAGCATGGCTGCGACGGTAATGACGACAACGGACTACGTGGGCCGGTACCCCTCACATGTAATGACTTTTAATTGGTCTCCCACAGTAGCGCCGAGGAAAGTAGGTTACTCACTTCAATGCATCGGTGAATTTCGGCAACGACACGCTAACAACATCTTGACGAGAGAAGTTCGCTCCGCGACCGGGTTCAACGCGACCGACTTTATTTTGAAGGCACAAGAAATGTGTTGTTTCTCCCCTCTGTAATAAAAATTATCTTTGTGCTGTTCAGCAAGTAAGCTGTTTCTCTTCTGCCAAGTAGTGACAAAATTCTCGTGTGGGTAACGCAAAGACGCATTATGTTTCTCTAAGACTTTTTTAAAAGTAAGGTATTAACAATACTAAGTAGAACACATTAAAATTTGTATAAACTAAAATGTAAAGTTTAAAAATTCACTAAAACTATAGAAGGCCTTTGTCACTAATATTCTTTTAATTTTGTTTTTAAAAATATTTAAGGGTAAAATTTTTAAGCTGTCAGGCAAATGGTTAAAAAACTTGACTGCCCAATAGCCAGGACCGTCCTGACACCTCTTAAGGCGCCAGTAGTGGGGTACGATATTTATTCTTGATCGGATGTCGTACTGATGGTTATCAGCATGTGTCTGATATGTTTCTATATTCCGTTTTATATATAGGACATTCTCTAGGATGTACAAGGATGGTACTGTGTGTACTGTGTGTATCTTCATAGAAATAAATGCTTCCGTGCAATCCTTCCCGTAACCCAGACCTGTCATCAATCTTACGACCCTTCTCTGCAACGAAAACAATCCGCGAACCTCCGAAAAATATCCCCAAGCCAAAATAGCATAGGAAATGTGTATGTGAAAAAGTGCGAAGTAGGCCGTTCTCAAAACATCCTGAGACACACAAGAAGCAAGATTACGGTTCGCGAATACACTCCTAGACAGTCTTGCAGTCAAGTCACAGATGTGAATTCCCCACTGGGTGTAGGGTCCAAGGTAACATCAAAAAACTTTGCCTTTGCAGGTCGGTCGGTACAACTGCTCATACCACGCATTAAAGAAAACCATTCACTTGGTGTCTTATCCTTGTTGAGAAGAAGCCGGTCTGAACTGAACCATTGCTCGGCCCTAGTCGCTATGGATCCATCAGCTGAAGCATGCATTGAATTATCACCAAAGAACAGGGTCGTGTCACCAGCAGAGAGGGTGTAACTTGCTGCCGTATCGTTTGCAGGTAGGTCATTGATGTAAATTAATAGGCAAGGGCCTAGCGACACTTAAAGCACCGGTTCCCGTCAGATCACCGAAGTTAAGCGGTGTTGAGCGCGGTTAGTACTTGGATGAGTGACCGCTTGGGAAACACCGCGCGCTCTTGTCTTAGGGAAGAGTGTAAAATGAATCGACATCAAAACCATCCTATTCACGCCGGACAGGCCGGATGAGATCGGATATCTCGTAGGATGAAGGTGCCGTTTCACACTCCCCAGTCGGTAGACAGCACGAATAAAAACCGTACGGTCGATGACCGGTTCAAGATGGCCTCTGATACGCCGACGACCGTAAAAAAATAGTAAATAAAAAAAAAGAATATAATTGATCCCTGCTGGCACACCAACAGTAATTCTCCTCTCCCCCCCCCCCCTCCTTACTACCTGACTTCTGTTGTCAAGATAAAATGCTATAAGTTTTATGCTTTTATCAGATGAGAAGTTGTAAGCTGCGAGTTTTCTCAGAAGAATACCATGGTCAACACAGTCAAAGGCTTTGCTCAGTTCACAGAATGATACAGCACTGTATTGAAGCTTATGAAAGGCCTCTATAATAATTTTTGAAACGAGATCTAAAATGCAAATTACCGTGTTTTTGTCTTTTAGAAAGCCGAATTGGAAATCTGTAAAAAGTTTATTTCATTAAAAAAAAAATTTATTGTAGTATGTGTTTTTCGTAGTGAAGTATAAATAAATCCTACAGATATGCACAGTGCAGTATGTTTAACATCAAAATATTCTTATTCATTCAAGTGTAGTAGATCCAGAAGTTAGGAAATTGAAAGTGGTGTAAAATACTGTACACAAGTGTTAATTTAAATAAAGTAAAAGACGTTATTTTTGTTAACCGAGGTTTCGATTGGATCTATGCAGTTATGAACCAACCAGCCTTATACTCTGAAGAATAGTGTACAAATAATGGCAATCTAGTAAAACCTTGTTCTTTCACCTATTAAGTTTACCAAAACATCGTGCGGATGTCCCCTGGCTTAGCTGTTTTTGTCTGGCTCTCAAAGTTTACAATATTATTGATACTTACCTACCTGTTAACATATTTATCCATGATAATATAGTGCAATTAAATTTGTTTTTAATTAAATGTTTATTTGAGCCAATTTGACTTATCCCCTTTTTAAATACGAGCCCTGAAGAAATATTAAACCAATAAAGCTTGCCAACGGATTTAACTTTGCCGTTTGCTTCAAATACTGCTAATGTTAAAAAATGTACGTTAGGTAGACTTGGGTTAAATATAGGTAATGTTAAGTAAGTTTAAGGTAGGTAAATGAATTAGGGGATGCAGCATGTCGCTTAAGATATTTTTGGCGATAAAGTCCTTCCATACAAGAAATAAAAGTAATACGTCGTATTTTTTCTAGATGCTAATAAAAAATTTAAAATTACCTTAAGTCTCCGTCACTGTCTGATGCTTGAATGTTAAAACAACGATCATCGGTTAAAAAATACTCCTCTACAATTTAGGTATGATTGGAAAAGAATGCAGCGGGCAGGCTTTTAGACCCGGTGTCTGCGGGGCCGGGGCCCTCGGTCAGACGAGAAGACGCGGTTCGAACCGCGGAATCAGACAACGCGACGATTTCGAAATCTGGGAAACATTCCTTTTAGTTATTAGCACAACCGCACACATTAATTATGCTGTAAAAAACAAATATAAAATCATCACCATCTCAGGTAACATTTGTATTTGCTTTGTTCAGCTAATGGACGTTATGAGATCTCAGATTAAAATTATTAACGTTCTATTTTTAATTCATTATAATTTGTTTTATCTATTTTACATTTCAGAATACAAAACGGGGCAAACCCAGGAACAGTAATAACATGAACTAACCTAAAGACTTAAAATTTCCGGGAAAATTGAGTGTCGGAAGAAAAACGGAAATCTTGGGAAAAATTAATTGTTTCCTATAAACTAGAAAAAGATGTTTTAATTACTAAACTTGCTTTATATTAATAAATATAAGTATTTTAAACAGTATAAAAAATTATTAAATTGTTGAATGTTAACTTAATAACTATAAACTTAAGTAAAACTAAGTACTATTTACAAATGATGTTTCCACCCTACCTGCCAATACTGAAATAACGATTGATTTGCAATTTAGGAAAAATAAAACATGGACTCTAGAAAATACCGACCGTGTAACTACTATTCGTTCGATATGTTCGATAAACATTTAAAATGGAATTTCCATATAGAGCAGTTAACAAAAAAACGCAGGTCCCTTCTGTACAATATATTGAGACCACTGAAAGTCACACAAAAATCAGATTTCCCACCGATTAGTTATTTGAATACACACATTTCCTAAGTGTCAGGCATATACAGAGTGGCAAAAAAGTCGCGCATAATGCCTGCAACTTTTGAATAACCTCGTATACGAAAAAGTGACCTTTATGAAAGTTGTTCAGTAAATTATACCCCACATTTCTACCTGCATGATTTTTTTGTATTTCTGCAAGCGTTTCCGAGATAATGACAGCTCAAAAATGAAAAACTTCCTAATTATAATTATTCCTACTTAATACCCACCAATTGAGTCAAGGTGTTTTCATGACAGCGACCTAAGAGGTGTCAGTTTTGTGTTCCTGTTTGATTTTCTGTTGTCTGATTTCTGATTTGTTTACACTGTGGTTCATCTGAATAAGAAACAACGAGTTGAAATTTTCATAATGAGCGATTACGGAAATACGAAGACATAGCAATATCAGGTTTGCAACTTTTCTATGTTAGGGAAGCCGCTAGATCAGGTCGACCTAAAACAGCAACCGGGCGAGACAAAGCTTTGGATATCCTGCTCTCAATACATGAGAATCCAATACAATCATCCAGGCCAATAGCAATGGATTTTATTGTGTCTCATCACTCAGTGAAAAATTTGTTTATTAGGCAGGAAAAGTTGCATCCCCACAAAATAAAGTTGACGCACGAGTTAAACGAGGACGATTTTGATGGAAGAGCTGAATTTTGTGAGCTGATGATGGAAAGATGCAATAACGATAATAACTTCGCAACAAATATAATTTTCTCGGATGAAGCTACTTTCCATTTAAATGGCATTGTTAATGGACACAATTATCGTTTTTGGTCTGCTGAGAATACTCACTGGTTTCAGGAAGGTTATATTCAGAGGCCCGAAAAAGTTAATGTTTGGGCGGGCATAATTGGTAGACATATTTGTGGGACCTTCTTTCATAGATGGTAATTGGAATGGCGAAAAATATTTGGACCTCCCCAGGAATCACATAATTCCTTCCTGCAGAATGGTTTTACCGAGTGGAAATAATGGCATAAATGAACAGGTATGGTTCCAGCAAGACGAAGCACCTGTACATTATGCGGCAAATGTTAGACAATACATAAGCGAACAGTTTCCAGGACATTGGATAGGCAGAAGAGGTGCTATTGACCGGCCAGTGCAATCCCCGGACTTAACCCCGCTCGACCTCTTTTTGTGAGGACACTTAAAGACTAAAGTCTACGTTAACCGTCCAAATGACTTAGAATCTTTAAAAGTCAGAATTATTGCTGAGGACTTCCTTTTAAACGTTGTAGACGGGTTCAGGGATCGACTGGCGCTCTGCTTAGCAGAAAATGGTGGTCATTTTGAACACGTGATCCTCTAAGAAGGTTTCACTTGTTCATTATTCCGATGTTAAATTATTTAATTTTCTAGGCTATTTATTTTGTTATTATAAAGTTTGTTGCAATTTTAAATAAATAAAAATTTAAAATACAAAAATTTCAGAATTTTCCTATTAGAATCCATATTCAATCATATGCAGGGTGTTTCATATAAAAAAAGTAAGTTGGTCTCAATAACAACCAAATCAGAAATGACAGATAAAATTCATGCAGGTAGAAATGTGGGGAATAATTTACTGAACAACTTTCATAAACGTCTTTTACGCATACGAGGTAATTCAAAAGTTACAGGCATTATGCGCAACTTTCTTGCCACCCTATATACTATGAAATTTCTCTTCAATATCTGATTAAAACAAATTATATCGACACGACTGCCTTACCAAATTATCAAACTAGATTGCAGGTAAGTGATAAAAGAAACTACCACTGACAAAATCAGTGGGTTAAAAAAGTTATTTATATGTTGGAAGTAAGTTATTTAACATGATTCCAAAGCTCTTAAAAAAAGTAAAATTCGCCTAGTTGGATTTAAGATCTGTCTATTGGTATGCAATCTCGCCTGTAATCCTTCAATTGGGTTGTTGATTTGTGCATTTTTGTTTTTGGGATATGCCCAATTATTGCCCATGGCATTTGGTACATGTTCACAGTATGTAATTGATTCCCTCATAGAATGGAATTGAATGGAATATTATTATACTAGGTAGATGATATATTTTTTGGATATTTTAATATAAATACTTCATTGAACCTTGAAGGTGTAATGTATAGATTGTGAATAATTCATTCTTTTCTTCTAACTTGTATCAACGAACATTAACAAGAGACAAGAAGGATCACTCCAAGCTCCTCCCCTCGTTATGCCTATCTCGCTCGAATATCGGATGCTACCGTATCTAGAGCACCGTAAGCCCCCGACGCGCGATATGCATAAACAGGTTGTCCGTCGTAGAGATATGTACCAGTTGTCTTTATGTGTCGGCGTGAGTGAATTCCATTAAAAATAAAATAAACATTTACGTAGTGTTTTGTGTTTGGTTCTGCAATAAAATGCCACGAACGAACGAAAGTTACTTAGACATTTTTTATGATCACGACAAAAAAAAATGTGTCGACTTTGTCCTAAACTTACTGACGAGCATATGTTTCCTAATAGCTTTCAAAAAATGAAGGTAAAATATGCTTCGCAAGTCTTTAGTCACTCTTTTTCAGCTGCCCTATATACCTACATACATTTTAAGGTTTTGCCTTTAGAAGCAACGCTTACTGCAAAATTCCTACAAACAACAAATAATTTATTTGATTTGTTAAACTCGTCCCATCTTAACAACTTTAACGCATTTATGGGCACAGAAAAACAATTGCACTTTTTAGAAAAATAAAATGTTTGTTGGATGACTTACAGGTAATTAAATTAGTACAGGTAAAACAGAACGATGGAAAGGTAACATACGTGGAAAAATGTATAAATAATACTATGCATTTTATAAATGGCTGGAAAATTACTATTACCTCTAGTCTGTCTTTATGGGAAACCTTAAAATGCAAGAACTATTCATTTCTTTTAACAAGGAACCTTAATCAGGATTGTATCGAAAATTTTTTTGGTCTGGTAAGAAATTGTTGCGGAAACTCGAGAAATCCAACCCCAATTCAATTTTGTAGGGCATTCAAGAAATTATTTTCTCTAAAATATTTTAATGAGGTTGAAGGTTCCAATTGTATCAAAGATATTAATACAGTTTTGCTTAATGTAACTCCTGATATTCTAGAAGAATATAAAAATATCGATGTACCTATATTGACAAATAATAGTTCTTTAAAAGTTTTTACATGCGACTATAGAAATCTTTCTAGTACGGACGGAAATGCTATATTTTACATTACAGGGTATCTATTAAGGAAATGCTTGCTGCAACACTCTTGTAGTGCTTGCACAAAGTATAATGATGAAAAGACATTACCAAAAGAAGCTGCTGTATTTCTAGAGCATAAAGCATATTCGACTTCTAAAAACTATGGAGGTTTAAATGTACCTCCTAGTAATATTGTAGAATATGTCAAACAGCTAGAAATAATTTTTGTTGAAAATTTTAATAAAATTAGTTGCCACGAGAACGTTGGAGCAACCCTTAAGATATTATATGAAAATGTACTATTTACACATCCTTGTAAAGAGTTTCCTCATAAATATTTTTTAAACCTATATATTAGGGTGCGTATTTATTTTACAATTAAATTTGCTAACCGGGATATAAAAAAAAGATATTCTTTGAAACAATCAATAAAACCTAACATAAAATTAAATATCTTAAAACATCTTTAAAAAGCGACCGGTAAATTTTATTTCAGAACATTTAAATACATTATTTAATTGAGTTGTTAACGGGCTACTAGATTTGTAAAAGGCATCGAACAGCAATTCAGAGGTTTTAACTCATTTGGTTAAACGCCTTTGGCTTAGAATGGTTCGTTTATCGATTTTCACAATTTTCCATACAAATCGCGATAATTTGTTTTCCCAGAGTATAACTACTCCTACCCGTATTTTACTGTTAAGTAAGTAGGTACTCTTTGATGGCCTCGAATTTGAAACAACCTGTATATATTTTATGTAATAATAAGGTAATTAGAATAAGTACCTATTTCAGTTAGCATTTGCAAATATTTGATTGTTAATTTTTATACCTACTAATCTCGTTTGTAGCTTACTACATTGTTACTTTTGGAAGAAACTTTCCTTTTTCCTTTAATTTTTACTACCAGTACTTTTTATAATTACGTTAAGATCTACCAATTAAATAACCTGACGATTTCCCCATTTTTCTTTTAATTCACACAAAGCAGAATAGGACACAATAACAATAAAATTATTACTAGATGTTTTTAAGTCACCCTCGTTTATTCGTTTTAATCGCTAGCCGTTTGCATCACCCTCGTATAAGCAAGAACAGGGACACTGCCTCAGGAATTTATCGAAATCGTCGGCGCGCTTGTGTAAGCAGGACATCAAGGTTCCGACAGAGTGTGACCCTTCTTGTCTTGTTAATGTTCGTTGCTTGTATGTAGTAAAGCGTAACACCGTTAGTTGACAAGCCACATTCAGATTGCAGTCAAGCGTCAAGTTTTGAAAATCTGTATTGTGTACTTTCTTTTGCTTTATTTTTTATGTATGTACAGGCACAGTATAACGGAACTATACAGTAGCGACACGAGCAGGGGTCAGTTTCATTGACAGAAGGATGACGCAGATGACGGTATTGTCCTCTATTACACTGAGAAAACATATGAAATTTTATGTTGAAATCGCTTTTACACTGAAAGAAAGTCAATTTAAAGCACATCTGCTCCTTATTTTTTCTTGGGAATCTATCGAAAATCAGCAAAAGTTCGGCACAAACACTTCAAAGCACCTTCAAACACTTAAACGCACGATAAAAACCAATAAATTTACAAAAACTAAACAAACTACAATCCACACAAGCTTTGTTTACCTTTCTGACTGACTTATTTGTCACTAAAAAGATGGCCGCTACGCGCATTGCGCGGAGAAATTTGGGTCTGTCTAAATCGCCTCGTGTCGCTACTGTATAGTTCCGTTATACTGTGGTACAGGGACATTTTTTTAAGTGTCTCACCCGATTGGCGATTTTCTTGCTGACTATAATAAAAAACAAATTACATATTTCTCAATGATTTTCGATAAGGAAGCAGAATTTAATGTCAAAAAATACATAGATTTACATATTTGACAGATGAGACGCCATTTTGAATTTTCTTAAATGGCAACCCCCATAAATAACCACACGATTGAATTGAATTTGGCGATCCGATTCTGAAACTATATAGTTGTTAATACTTAGTTTCAGCCGTTTCGGAAATACGGGGGTTCCTAATTTGCCTCCATTGATTTTGTCTTTTAAGTGTCTCACCCCTTTAATTTCCCGTGAGCAAGCGATCTGCGCTATAGTCAAATCCAAAAGATGTCAAAAAGTGACAGAGACGACGCCATTTTGAATCTTTTTAAATGGCAACCCTCATAATAAACCACACGATTGAATTTCATTTGGCGATTCGATTCTAAAACTATATAGTTGTGGATATGTGGGATAACATTTTCATTATGACACAACTTACCAGCAAAAAAATTGGGGTTTTCAGCTTAGAAAGTCTATTTATTAAAGGGCTGAGACATTTAAAAACAAAATCGATAAATGGCTTTATCGCTTGCTCACGGAAAATTATCTCACTGTGAAAAAAATTAGGGTGTTCAGCTTAGAAGGTCGATTTATTAAAGGGATGAGACGCTTAAAAGACAAAATCGATGGAGGCAAATTAGGAACTCCCGTATTTCCGAAACGGCTAAAAATAAGTATCAACAACTATATACTTTAAGAATCGGATCGCCAATTGCATTTCAATAGTGTGGTTATTTATGGGGGTTGCCATTTAAGAAAATTTAAAATGGCGTCTCATCTGTCAAATATGTATATCTGTCTCATCTGTCAAATATATATATCTATGTATTTTTTTAAATTAAATTCGGCTTCCTTATCAAAAATCATTGAGAAATATGTAATTTGTTTTTAATTATAGTCAGCAGGAAAATCGGGTAAGACACTTAAAAAAATGTCCCTGTACATTCAGGCAGCTTAATAATATATTCAATTAATAAGTAGTTATTTATAAATATTACCAAAACATTGTTAACTGATAAGAAATAAATGTATTTTTGAATTTTAATTTTAGTTTGAATTGTTTTGATTAGGAAATGCATGCTATAAACAGGCATTTAAAAATGACAGAAAGATTCCCAAAAAATAAAATAATTTCCCTAAAAGTATCCACAAAAGTAAGATTAGGTGCTCTATTTATGACTGTGGATTCGATATTAAGAAACAAGGAAGCCTTGCAGTATACTGAATTACTGGATCATCTAGATGATCATTTTTGGAAAAACGTACAACATTTTAAACATAATGTAAGTTTCCTATGCAAAATCAATAAATCTGATAGAGTCACATAAATCTCTATTGCCAGAAGTATCCCTTGTTTCTAGGTATATTAAAGATGCAGTAAGCAATATCCCGGCAGAAGATGGTCCGATTAGAGGAAATCTTAGAGAAAGCTTGTTAACATATGTAGAAGAGCGCCTCGAATTTTATTGTAAACCCATTCATGTTGCGGCAAATCTTCTTGACTTCCGCTTTAAAAGGAAGGGTTTAAGTGAAGAAGAAGTTATGATGGCTATTGATGTTATTTCAGAAATAGGTCGTTTAACAAATTTTGATGTAGGAAAAGTCGTAGCAAATTTAGTCCACTTTAGAACAGGAACAGTAGGGGAGACCGGGGCTAGTTGACTAAGTTTTTACAAGTTTATTTTTATTAAATTTGTTATATGATCGGTATTGATCTGTAGCATGCCAAAAAGTCGGAAATGTATTCATATAGTTGATTTTATTAAAAAAAGGTATTTACGATCACTAGGAAAAAAAATATTTGACATATTAGGAATGATGAACAAGTAAGTCGACTAGCCCCGTTTACGGGGTTAGTTGACATATATGATGGGGTTAGTTGACTTGACAATTCCTTATAAGTCCTTAATGAAAAAAAAAACAATGAGTTAGGTATACAAAAAATGTTTATTTTCTCAAAATACAAAAGCAAATAAAAAAAACTAATAATAGGGGACTACAAATCGTCATCTGAGTCACAGTTAATGCACTTATAGAAAAAAAGATTAGAGCTGCCGACACATTTTTCATGAGCCCATCTATGGCAACTTGTGCATTGTACCCAGTTCTCACCACTAGTGCTATTACGATAAAATTCGTCGCATACCAGACACTTAGTCTCACCGTCCGATTCTGAAGATGATGAGTCTGTAGTAAGGCGAGATGTAGATGCGACTGGACTTCCTTCGCGGAAAAAAAACTTTCGACCATCTTTAGGTTTGGCGTTTTTTATATTTTTCTTCTCAACCTTATTTTTTCCCTTAGGTGGTAATTTCCTTTTTTTCACATTTTCCTTTTCTTGTCGTAGAGCTTCTTTAATTGGAGTATCTGTTAAGATAGCAGTTTATCTCTTTTTTCTTACCTTCCTGGTGTTTTGTCTTGGGCCTGCTTTGGGAAACGGTCTAACTTCCTCAGGACTTAAGATCTTTAACGAAGGGTCTTCTTGATTTTCGATTTGACTTTCATTTATTTTGCCATCCTCGTTTACTCCAACAACTTGTCTTTCATTATCAACTTTGTTTCCTCTGTTAACTTCATTTTCTTTGTCTACTTGGCTTTCTTCATTAATTTGGCTTACTTTATCAATTTCATTTTCTTCGTAGTTTGTGGGTGCAGGCCTATCTGTACCGTATGAAGCTAAAAGGTCACTATCAGTAAAAATGTTTTCATCAAACGGAGAAATTCCCGTTTTTTATAAACCTGCCATTATATTAGTTGGTGTAACAGCTAGAGGTAGTGTCATTTTTACAATCTCTGGGATGTCATATCATATTATAGAGTCTTGCCCGCATTATTTATCATCCAATTGTCAATAGCAGAATTACAATATTTCTTCAGTGGTCCGTAAACGCTTCTGTCCAGCGGTTGTAATTTATGCGAGCAGTGCGGTGGGAAAGATAAAACTGTTACGCCGTTTTCCTTACAAATATCCAAAGCTGCTATTGAAAGATGATTATCGAGCAACAAAAGTACGGGTCTCTCCTTTGAACCTCCTTGCCCCCGACGCGCGATATGCATAAACAGGTTGTCCGTCGTAGAGATATGTACCAGTTGTCTTTATGTGTCGGCGTGAGTGAATTCCATTAAAAATAAAATAAACATTTACGTAGTGTTTTGTGTTTGGTTCTGCAATAAAATGCCACGAACGAACGAAAGTTACTTAGACATTTTTTATGATCACGACAAAAAAAAATGTGTCGACTTTGTCCTAAACTTACTGACGAGCATATGTTTCCTAATAGCTTTCAAAAAATGAAGGTAAAATATGCTTCGCAAGTCTTTAGTCACTCTTTTTCAGCTGCCCTATATACCTACATACATTTTAAGGTTTTGCCTTTAGAAGCAACGCTTACTGCAAAATTCCTACAAACAACAAATGATTTATTTGATTTGTTAAACTCGTCCCATCTTAACAACTTTAACGCATTTATGGGCACAGAAAAACAATTGCACTTTTTAGAAAAATAAAATGTTTGTTGGATGACTTACAGGTAATTAAATTAGTACAGGTAAAACAGAACGATGGAAAGGTAACATACGTGGAAAAATGTATAAATAATACTATGCATTTTATAAATGGCTGGAAAATTACTATTACCTCTAGTCTGTCTTTATGGGAAACCTTAAAATGCAAGAACTATTCATTTCTTTTAACAAGGAACCTTAATCAGGATTGTATCGAAAATTTTTTTGGTCTGGTAAGAAATTGTTGCGGAAACTCGAGAAATCCAACCCCAATTCAATTTTGTAGGGCATTCAAGAAATTATTTTCTCTAAAATATTTTAATGAGGTTGAAGGTTCCAATTGTATCAAAGATATTAATACAGTTTTGCTTAATGTAACTCCTGATATTCTAGAAGAATATAAAAATATCGATGTACCTATATTGACAAATAATAGTTCTTTAAAAGTTTTTACATGCGACTATAGAAATCTTTCTAGTACGGACGGAAATGCTATAGTTTACATTACAGGGTATCTATTAAGGAAATGCTTGCTGCAACACTCTTGTAGTGCTTGCACAAAGTATAATGATGAAAAGACATTACCAAAAGAAGCTGCTGTATTTCTAGAGCATAAAGCATATTCGACTTCTAAAAACTATGGAGGTTTAAATGTACCTCCTAGTAATATTGTAGAATATGTCAAACAGCTAGAAATAATTTTTGTTGAAAATTTTAATAAAATTAGTTGCCACGAGAACGTTGGAGCAACCCTTAAGATATTATATGAAAATGTACTATTTACACATCCTTGTAAAGAGTTTCCTCATAAATATTTTTTAAACCTATATATTAGGGTGCGTATTTATTTTACAATTAAATTTGCTAACCGGGATATAAAAAAAAGATATTCTTTGAAACAATCAATAAAACCTAACATAAAATTAAATATCTTAAAACATCTTTAAAAAGCGACCGGTAAATTTTATTTCAGAACATTTAAATACATTATTTAATTGAGTTGTTAACGGGCTACTAGATTTGTAAAAGGCATCGAACAGCAATTCAGAGGTTTTAACTCATTTGGTTAAACGCCTTTGGCTTAGAATGGTTCGTTTATCGATTTTCACAATTTTCCATACAAATCGCGATAATTTGTTTTCCCAGAGTATAACTACTCCTACCCGTATTTTACTGTTAAGTAAGTAGGTACTCTTTGATGGCCTCGAATTTGAAACAACCTGTATATATTTTATGTAATAATAAGGTAATTAGAATAAGTACCTATTTCAGTTAGCATTTGCAAATATTTGATTGTTAATTTTTATACCTACTAATCTCGTTTGTAGCTTACTACATTGTTACTTTTGGAAGAAACTTTCCTTTTTCCTTTAATTTTTACTACCAGTACTTTTTATAATTACGTTAAGATCTACCAATTAAATAACCTGACGATTTCCCCATTTTTCTTTTAATTCACACAAAGCAGAATAGGACACAATAACAATAAAATTACTACTAGATGTTTTTAAGTCACCCTCGTTTATTCGTTTTAATCGCTAGCCGTTTGCATCACCCTCGTATAAGCAAGAACAGGGACACTGCCTCAGGAATTTATCGAAATCGTCGGCGCGCTTGTGTAAGCAGGACATCAAGGTTCCGACAGAGTGTGACCCTTCTTGTCTTGTTAATGTTCGTTGCTTGTATGTAGTAAAGCGTAACACCGTTAGTTGACAAGCCACATTCAGATTGCAGTCAAGCGTCAAGTTTTGAAAATCTGTATTGTGTACTTTCTTTTGCTTTATTTTTTATGTATGTACAGGCACAGTATAACGGAACTATACAGTAGCGACACGAGCAGGGGTCAGTTTCATTGACAGAAGGATGACGCAGATGACGGTATTGTCCTCTATTACACTGAGAAAACATATGAAATTTTATGTTGAAATCGCTTTTACACTGAAAGAAAGTCAATTTAAAGCACATCTGCTCCTTATTTTTTCTTGGGAATCTATCGAAAATCAGCAAAAGTTCGGCACAAACACTTCAAAGCACCTTCAAACACTTAAACGCACGATAAAAACCAATAAATTTACAAAAACTAAACAAACTACAATCCACACAAGCTTTGTTTACCTTTCTGACTGACTTATTTGTCACTAAAAAGATGGCCGCTACGCGCATTGCGCAGAGAAATTTGGGTCTGTCTAAATCGCCTCGTGTCGCTACTGTATAGTTCCGTTATACTGTGGTACAGGGACATTTTTTTAAGTGTCTCACCCGATTGGCGATTTTCTTGCTGACTATAATAAAAAACAAATTACATATTTCTCAATGATTTTCGATAAGGAAGCAGAATTTAATGTCAAAAAATACATAGATTTACATATTTGACAGATGAGACGCCATTTTGAATTTTCTTAAATGGCAACCCCCATAAATAACCACACGATTGAATTGAATTTGGCGATCCGATTCTGAAACTATATAGTTGTTAATACTTAGTTTCAGCCGTTTCGGAAATACGGGGGTTCCTAATTTGCCTCCATTGATTTTGTCTTTTAAGTGTCTCACCCCTTTAATTTTCCGTGAGCAAGCGATCTGCGCTATAGTCAAATTCAAAAGATGTCAAAAAGTGACAGAGACGACGCCATTTTGAATCTTTTTAAATGGCAACCCTCATAATAAACCACACGATTGAATTTCATTTGGCGATTCGATTCTAAAACTATATAGTTGTGGATATGTGGGATAACATTTTCATTATGACACAACTTACCAGCAAAAAAATTGGGGTTTTCAGCTTAGAAAGTCTATTTATTAAAGGGCTGAGACATTTAAAAACAAAATCGATAAATGGCTTTATCGCTTGCTCACGGAAAATTATCTCACTGTGAAAAATATTAGGGTGTTCAGCTTAGAAGGTCGATTTATTAAAGGGATGAGACGCTTAAAAGACAAAATCGATGGAGGCAAATTAGGAACTCCCGTATTTCCGAAACGGCTAAAAATAAGTA
Source organism: Polydrusus tereticollis (assembly GCA_963920685.1). Classification (NCBI taxonomy): domain Eukaryota; kingdom Metazoa; phylum Arthropoda; class Insecta; order Coleoptera; family Curculionidae; genus Polydrusus; species Polydrusus tereticollis. Next base: position 94,695,763 of record OY987331.1, read on the forward strand.
TCAACAACTATATACTTTTAGAATCGGATCGCCAATTGCATTTCAATAGTGTGGTTATTTATGGGGGTTGCCATTTAAGAAAATTTAAAATGGCGTCTCATCTGTCAAATATGTATATCTGTCTCATCTGTCAAATATATATATCTATGTATTTTTTTAAATTAAATTCGGCTTCCTTATCGAAAATCATTGAGAAATATGTAATTTGTTTTTAATTATAGTCAGCAGGAAAATCGGGTAAGACACTTAAAAAAATGTCCCTGTACATTCAGGCAGCTTAATAATATATTCAATTAATAAGTAGTTATTTATAAATATTACCAAAACATTGTTAACTGATAAGAAATAAATGTATTTTTGAATTTTAATTTTAGTTTGAATTGTTTTGATTAGGAAATGCATGCTATAAACAGGCATTTAAAAATGACAGAAAGATTCCCAAAAAATAAAATAATTTCCCTAAAAGTATCCACAAAAGTAAGATTAGGTGCTCTATTTATGACTGTGGATTCGATATTAAGAAACAAGGAAGCCTTGCAGTATACTGAATTACTGGATCATCTAGATGATCATTTTTGGAAAAACGTACAACATTTTAAACATAATGTAAGTTTCCTATGCAAAATCAATAAATCTGATAGAGTCACATAAATCTCTATTGCCAGAAGTATCCCTTGTTTCTAGGTATATTAAAGATGCAGTAAGCAATATCCCGGCAGAAGATGGTCCGATTAGAGGAAATCTTAGAGAAAGCTTGTTAACATATGTAGAAGAGCGCCTCGAATTTTATTGTAAACCCATTCATGTTGCGGCAAATCTTCTTGACTTCCGCTTTAAAAGGAAGGGTTTAAGTGAAGAAGAAGTTATGATGGCTATTGATGTTATTTCAGAAATAGGTCGTTTAACAAATTTTGATGTAGGAAAAGTCGTAGCAAATTTAGTCCACTTTAGAACAGGAACAGTAGGGGAGACCGGGGCTAGTTGACTAAGTTTTTACAAGTTTATTTTTATTAAATTTGTTATATGATCGGTATTGATCTGTAGCATGCCAAAAAGTCGGAAATGTATTCATATAGTTGATTTTATTAAAAAAAGGTATTTACGATCACTAGGAAAAAAAATATTTGACATATTAGGAATGATGAACAAGTAAGTCGACTAGCCCCGTTTACGGGGTTAGTTGACATATATGATGGGGTTAGTTGACTTGACAATTCCTTATAAGTCCTTAATGAAAAAAAAAACAATGAGTTAGGTATACAAAAAATGTTTATTTTCTCAAAATACAAAAGCAAATAAAAAAAACTAATAATAGGGGACTACAAATCGTCATCTGAGTCACAGTTAATGCACTTATAGAAAAAAAGATTAGAGCTGCCGACACATTTTTCATGAGCCCATCTATGGCAACTTGTGCATTGTACCCAGTTCTCACCACTAGTGCTATTACGATAAAATTCGTCGCATACCAGACACTTAGTCTCACCGTCCGATTCTGAAGATGATGAGTCTGTAGTAAGGCGAGATGTAGATGCGACTGGACTTCCTTCGCGGAAAAAAAACTTTCGACCATCTTTAGGTTTGGCGTTTTTTATATTTTTCTTCTCAACCTTATTTTTTCCCTTAGGTGGTAATTTCCTTTTTTTCACATTTTCCTTTTCTTGTCGTAGAGCTTCTTTAATTGGAGTATCTGTTAAGATAGCAGTTTATCTCTTTTTTCTTACCTTCCTGGTGTTTTGTCTTGGGCCTGCTTTGGGAAACGGTCTAACTTCCTCAGGACTTAAGATCTTTAACGAAGGGTCTTCTTGATTTTCGATTTGACTTTCATTTATTTTGCCATCCTCGTTTACTCCATCAACTTGTCTTTCATTATCAACTTTGTTTCCTCTGTTAACTTCATTTTCTTTGTCTACTTGGCTTTCTTCATTAATTTGGCTTACTTTATCAATTTCATTTTCTTCGTAGTTTGTGGGTGCAGGCCTATCTGTACCGTATGAAGCTAAAAGGTCACTATCAGTAAAAATGTTTTCATCAAACGGAGAAATTCCCGTTTTTTATAAACCTGCCATTATATTAGTTGGTGTAACAGCTAGAGGTAGTGTCATTTTTACAATCTCTGGGATGTCATATCATATTATAGAGTCTTGCCCGCATTATTTATCATCCAATTGTCAATAGCAGAATTACAATATTTCTTCAGTGGTCCGTAAACGCTTCTGTCCAGCGGTTGTAATTTATGCGAGCAGTGCGGTGGGAAAGATAAAACTGTTACGCCGTTTTCCTTACAAATATCCAAAGCTGCTATTGAAAGATGATTATCGAGCAACAAAAGTACGGGTCTCTCCTTTGAACTTTGATTAAAAAGTCTTTGGTAACACTATTAACACTCCTACCTTCGTTTATGACCATTTGGACTGCTCGTAACATAATATCTGGCGGCGTTTTGCCTTTGTTAGTTTTTCGCTTGTAAGTTCGCATAATTATGTCTGTAACAAACTAGATGAAACAAAATCAAATTTTTTACTGACTGAGTAAATGCAAAAATTACCTGGGGGTCAGTTGACTAATAGTCAACTAACCCCACATGTGCTTAGTCAAGAAGCCCCGTATGACATAACGATACTTTTAAGGCCGCATTTAAAAAACACGCAAACATCCGTACAAATGAAATAAATAAAATCATAGTTAACTGATCACATTTTTACAAAATACTTATAGAAACGTATACAATCTATCCCAAAGAACAAAAATCAATAATTTATCAGAACAAAAATAATTACTTACCAACGATGATTATAGATTATTTATTGTTACTGACACATACGACGAGCGTTCATCTCAGCAGCACGTGTAATAGCGGATCCAATACCTATATGTATGAAAATCGCAATTTTAGCGCCATCTCACAGATTACACAAAAATTACACAGAATTATTCAACTAACCCCATAAGTCAACTAGCCCCGGTCTCCCCTATTTTATAATAGGAATCGTTTATGGGAATACGCAAGCAGCACCCATCTTATTATATGGTGGCAGGGATTGTATACCTCGCAGCTGGTTGCGACAGTTGCTTGCCGAATTTTAAATGGACTACATCAGAAGAAAACTGGTCGTTAAATACATACAAACATACAAATAAAGAAATATACTTACGCAAGGTAAAGTTCAGTAACTTGTTGCTATTCAATTTAGTTTCAATTTAGATAAAAATGACAAATTTGTTTATAATGCTAGACCATTTCGGCTATAAGAACAGGATGATATGGATACTAAATATGTCCAGGATGACGAAAATCAATATGATGCTGTAGAATCTGAATCAAATGATTTCTCTGAAACCGAAGGATCAGACTCGAGCATTGACGTTGTAATAACCTGTAATTTGTATTTGCTGTTGTGTTTACTTTTTATGAATATTCTTTTGGCCTTCAAAGACCATCTTCCACTTCTCACTGGCTGAATCAGTTAAAAATTGATATCACCATGTAAAACTTGACTTATTGCCAGTATTCTTGATCGCTAGTAGCAAAGCGCCGATACGGCTTCGTTCTGTTCTTATCTATACTACGTTAAAAAGAGATAGATGCGGGAGGGCTCATGTCTGCACGACGAAACCTCACATTTCAAGTCGCAATGCATGCCGCGTAGAGGCCGCATGTTTTGCTGGAGTTTTTATAGAAGCCAGTAATGTTAACAATAATGTTATATTTGTGGCGCTTACTTTAGCTCTTCAGACATTAGTATTATTTACCATGAACAAAGAAGCAAAAATTAGATTTTTTTTTTAATAATTAAGAAAATGTAATTGAAAGAGTTGTTGAGTACCGGCTTCTACTCTGACGAGGAACTTTAAATTTGCCCAGTGGCCGGATAAAAAAAGAAGTTTTTTAATCACCCTACAACATAATATGAGAAAACCTTGCGCTCCCTCCAGAACTCAAGCGAAATCGCGAATATAAATTTAAACAACGACGAAACAATGGACTGCACAAGGAGAAGCGGCTCCGAAACTGGAGAAGTGACGGCACCAGCCTTTAGTGATGCGAAGATTGCGAAGGGAATTATTCTCCTGATCGACATATGCTAGGCATCCCTTGTGGGTAGATTTAAGTCAACAATTGCAGAAAAACTTCACGGAAGGGCTAAAAAAAGGTGTTGTTCCACTACGACACACAGTAAAAAATTGAGTGTTAAATTTAACACTCAATGGTGGTACATATAGGACCACACTCAATAGGGTTTATTAACCAATCAGTATATCTCGTAAAAAAGATATTTTTGAATGTTATTTTTTTACTTTCTAATGAGTGTCAATTCTTCTAATTTATGGGTAGGTACATTTACACTATCGTGTGTAAATTAAACTCACAGATTGTAAACCTATCCTTTAAGGGCATAAAAGAAATAATGAGAGGTGTAAGTAAACCATTTTTTAATGGTAATTTGTGATTAATTAGTGTAAATATCATATTATTATAGTGTCAATTTTATTTTATCTGGGTGTGACTTTACTATATTGAGTGTAATAAAATAATCTACCCAGGGCTAGAATACTTTCCACTTTGATTAAGTCATTTAATTACGTATAAAACTAACCGGGCGTTTATAATTAAAATGTAAAAAATTATGCATTTAAGATGTTTTACATTATTAACCTCTGCTTAGTTTGATACATGATTGAATGACTTAATCAAAGCCAAAAGTGGTAGCCCCTAATATATATAAATCTTCAGATCGCTTGGAAAAGGTTTGTTAAATAAATGAAAATGAGTATTATTTATCGTTTATTTATAAACAAAATGATGGTTATAGCAGAACTGGAAAACCCTGTGATTTTCTTTACACTTATTATTATAACTGGTTGAACAAAATGACACACCTATTAAATAGTTTAACAATTGTTAAGCTTAACGAAACAAATGACATAATAAATATAAGTATACGTAGAACACTAAACAACTAAATAAAAGTATGCTTTGAAACAATATAAAAGAAAGAAAATGAAGAGTATTATATTAGTCGTATATTTATTTAGAGATCTATGAAGTAAAATACGTAGGTAGGTACCTAAGTATTTATATAAAAAATGAATACATATATATATTATAAGCTTATATCAGAATAATTTAAAAGCTAAATAGAAAATTGCAACAATGTAAATACCTACTTAGTTTCTTAAAAATTGCGTACCTACTTATTAGTAAGGTTTCTATTAAATTTCGTTGATATACTTACCCAATTTAACAAGATCCTCATAAGAGGTACTCTCTTTGGCACTTTACAGAACTTTGCTTTGTTTCTATATTTTAATTTAAATATAACATTATTCTATATCACGTTCAAAGAGCACAATCAGACTGACTTAAAAGTTGAATTTGCATGTACCGTCGACGTCATGTGTCAATTCTTAGAATTTCACACCACTTGTTGCCGCCTGTCTTTTCGGTAACACGGGTTTAGGTATTTTTACCCGGAGCCGTGTAATAAAGCGATTAAAGAATAAGTTTTACACTCAATGTGTTAAAATAACCTTCTAGCAGAGTTTATTTACACGCTAATATGGTGTTATTAATTGTCATTGTATTTAATTTTCCTGATAGAGTGTAAAATGAATTAAACAATACCCATTCAACAAAATTAACTTTTTGGAGAGTTAAATTCATAGGCAAATTCAATCGAACAACTTTGGTCCCATATGAGTGTAAAAATGTGGTAAATTATGTTGATCCGGGTGTTAACATTAACACTACTTTTTTTACCACTCCTAAAATGATTTTTACTAGGTGGATATTTTTTACTGTGCAGGATATCTGGTATCAAATGGATGATTGTCCTGCCCATAATTCTCTCACGGTTAGGAAATACTTGCAACATATTCTTACCGGGAAAAATTATTGGCCCACGGCATCTAATCCTTTGGCCAGCCAGGTCTCCTGACCTTTCGCCAAACGACCAGCTAAAAAACTGTATTTCGTTATGATGTGACAGAATTTCTCAATATCAACTCAGTAATGTTAGAAATGAATTTTATTATCAGTTAGGATATTGGTTAGCTGTCAATGGAGGTTTGCCTTAACATTTAATTAATTAATGTTTTTGTGAAAATCTGTAGTTTTAGGTATTTTACGTTAAATTAAAGTCTTAGTAAGAAAAACATAATGATTTCTTTTATTTTGGATGTGTGATTGCCCGATTGGTGAAACGAAAATATTTTTTTAATGTGAAATAATCTTTATTTATTATGTCCAGCTTAACGTCAATTTTGACAAAAGCGTCATAGAAATTATTTGCTGATGTTTGCTGTATTACCTAAACGATGATAATTTAGTAATTTTGCCATCACATTTAATTGGATAAGTAGGATTGGCTTATTTTAATGTATTCAAACTTTTCACATGAGTGTCGCCCTCTTCAAAAAATTTTGATACAATTTTCCTTCAAAATGTACAGGGGAACCAATATTGAGCTGCCTCAAAATTTACATGGGATTTCTTATGTTTAACTAAGCCATGTATCACCCGGTATGCTTTTTGCTAAATTCTGTATTCTTCTACAATGACAGTGACAAAAATGGTATATTACTATAAAAATATATTTTTTAAAAATCATTAGGTGACTAATGACCCAAATTTTAACAAATATATTATTATAGAAATATGAAACGTAATATTTTTTATATTGTAAATATAAAAATTATTCAAAATATTATTTACACTTCTTGACTATGTGCGAATAAGTTGTGGAAAATTTTCATGGACAAATTAACGAGACATTTATGTAAACAGTCTGAATGCTTTAGAATTTTTTTGTCAATGATGAATGAACTATAAGCTTTAGTAATTTCGGTGGTAATACTTTGTCGATTAGTATACCCAACACGCTATTTAAATTGTTAAAAAAGAAACCGTTTAACACCGATATCATAACAAAATTCATAATATCCCGCATAGGAACGTTTAAGGGTAAGGTCTACTAGTCTACTCGATAAACTGAATAAGTTTAATTTGACATATAAATATGTATACATGTGAGAACTTCGTTCTCAAGCCACTTGCCGAGGCCTTATACAATAAGGATTAACCAAATTATGCTAAAACAGCTATTCTCTGGGCTACATGCCCCAACGAGCGCTGAATTAAATAGCACAATTTGGCGTATTTTGACTAACACTGTTAGTACTAAAATACAGACTCAGATTGCAGAAACTACCGGGAAAGAAAAGAATGAATCTTTATTTCCAATGATAGGTTGCTACGCTGCTGCTACCTGTAGACCGGTTTCGAACTCTTTGGTTCTCGTCAGTACAGGGCAAGCATGACAAGCGAGCACACCTACCATTGGAAAATTGAAACACCCTATAGCCACAATATTGTTCTGCCTAGGCAGTACAATACAGGTGGCGCCATCCTCCAGCAGTTTCTAGCAATCTAATGTGAAAGATACCGTATGGTACTATTTCTGCAATCTGAGTCTGTATTTTAGTACTAACAGTGTTAGTCAAAATACGCCAAATTGTGCTATTTAATTCAGCGCTCGTTGGGGCATGTAGCCCAGAGAATAGCTGTTTTAGCATAATTTGGCTAATCCTTATTGTATAAGGCCTCAGCAAGTGGCATGAGAACAAAGTTCTCACATGTATACATATTTATATGTCATATTATGATTACCACTTGCCAAGTAGTATTCTTTTACTATTTATTGAATAAGTTTAGTTAGAGTACAGTAGGTGCTTGAGACGTTTCGTGCCAGCTTTGCATTTTATTTATTCAACAAGGAAGAATAGTTATTTATGTACCAAGGGCGTTAAGTAGACTATAATGCCCGGAAGGTGAAAGCAACTAGCCCGAGGGTCCTTGGCCCGAGGGATAGTTTTCGCCTGATAACGCCTGTGGTGTATACAATTTTTATTTTTCATTAATTTTAAAATATAAACAGTTAAACTCCTGCATTTTTTTTAAACTATTTTCGCCACTTTTTAGTATTTAGTGAGCTTTGATCGGTTGTCATAGAATAAGTTTGACGGTTGCTAAGACTTGTTTATTTTAAGCGGCTTTTACGTTTTATAAACGAAAATATGGAAATTCCGCAAAATAATTTAGAAAATGCTGCTAAAGCCCAGAAAACCTTATTACCGGCAAAGTCTGTACCTGTACGACAAGGAGTATGAAAATTTTCGACAATGGAAAGTAAAACGCCAAGTTACGGTGATTACTGAAACAGTAATGATGGCTTACTTTCAGGAATTGGTATGTAACCCTTTTGCTCTTTGGTAATAACAATTTTTAATTATTTTTACTTTATTTTCTGAAAATTATACCCCAAATAGCCTTCGGACAAAATATTCCCTGGTAAAGGCTGAACTTATAGTAAAGTAAAACATTAATATTTCAAGATATTGTCAATTAATAGCATTTTTAAAAGTTAAATCAAAGGAATATCTTCCTAAAAAGTCAAAAGTTTTGGAAGGTGAACAAGTTTTAACTTTTATCAAAAATGCGCCGAATGATATCTTCCTGCTGCATAAAGTGGTACTCGTAATAGGAGTTTTTGGTGGCCTAAGATGGGGTGAGATGGTAAAAAAGACCATAGATGATATTGAGGATAAGGGGCCTGTTATGCTTGTCAAGGTACCAGAAATTAAAACCACTACGCCAAAAAGTTTTACTATAATCAAAGGAGACCAAACAGATGCCTCAAAATTGGTTAGAGAGTACCTTGCATTAAGGCCAAAAGGAATTAAGGAACGCAGATATTTCCTTACATACCGAAATAGTAAATGCATAGCTATGCCTGTGGGTATCTAAAAATACACTAGGACGTGATCCTTCAATCATTGCAAAATTTCTTAATTCAGGAAACCCCAACGAATATACAGGACATTGCCTACGTCGGACCTCGTCCTTTCTTATCAAGGGTGGTGCTTCCCCTGCAACCCTTATGCTACACGGAAAGTGGAAGAGTACTAGCGTAGCGGAGGGTTATACATAAAGGTTGGGAATAAATTAAACGGTGGATTCCTTAGTCAAAAATAATAGAAAATTTTCATATAAGGATATGCTCTACGGGATTTCGTTTCCAAGTTACAGGGTGTTGAATTTTTCTTAAAAATTTAGTTTAGATTTAATATCTTTTGAACGCTGGCAGATAACAAAACGAAATTTTAGCAGTTACTTCACTTGATAATGCCCTAGGAGAAGTAAAAAAATTGTCTTCCTGGGATACTCAGTCGCGTGCATACGGATATTGCCGTAGGGTTTTTTAATGAAAAATGTGGTACGCCACTGGTAGAATTATTTTTTTGTTAAAATTTATGAATTTTCCTTTTATTCTAAACAAAATTCCCCTCTTGCGTTTTCTTTGAATCTCTTGCCATTTTCCCGTAATTAAACATTTTGCAAATATCAGTTTTTCCACAGGTTACATAGGAAATTGAGGGTAATAGGAACAAAATCGAGCATGCCTTGGACCACGATATTTTCTGATAATGTCATTGTCAGTTAGGTTATTTAATTTTGCTTAGGCTTTTTAATTTTAGTAATAAACCTATTAAAAATGGATTACTCAGTTGAAGAATTAGCAGATATGCATTTTATTTATGGCCGTGCCAACGGGAATACTGTGTTAGCTGTACGTCTGTATGTTGAACGTTTTCCAAATCGTGCATTCCGAATAGGAAGACTTTTTCAAGGATTCACGCTCGCTTACGTGAAACCGGATCATTAAAGCCTTGCATCTCCAGTGGAAGACCACAATACGTAAGAACAGTACAGCGTGAGGAACGAATCCTTCAGATTGTCGAGGCGAATCCTGAATCTAGTACTAGAAGAATTGGAAGAATGGAAAGAGTAAGCCATATGACAGTCCAACGAATCCTACATGATAATTTATTGTACCCATACCATTTACAACGAGTGCAGGCTCTTTCTGTCGAGGATTATGCACCACGTCTTAGATTTTGTACATGGTTCTTAAATAAATGCAATTTAAACCATTCATTTCACTCATCCGTTTTATTTACCGACGAAGCTGGATTTACAAGGGATGGCATAATTAATTTTCATAATAACCATCTATGGGCTGATGAAAACCCTCATGGAATCATACAATCCCGGCACCAGCAACGATTTTCTATTATTGTTTGGGCAGGAATAATTGGCGATTATTTGATTGGTCCTGTAGTACTACCAAATAGATTAGACGGATTATCATATCTGGATTTCCTTAAAAATGGATTACCACCTTTATTAGAAGAAGTTCCAATTGAAACGCGACAGCAAATGTGGTTTATGCATGATGGCGCTCCAGCTCACTTTAGGCGAGAAGTTAGAGAATACCTCAACGAAACGTACCACAATAAATGGATAGGTCGTGGAGGGCCAAGAGCGTGGCCTCCTCGTTCACCCGACCTTACTTAATCCATTAGATTATTATTTATGGGGGCACTTAAAAAACATGGTTTATTCCGTTCCCATTCCTAACGTACAGATTCTTCGTCAAAGAGTTGAAATGGGGCGTCAGCAAATTCGAAAGATGCCTGGAATTTTTGGACGAGTAAGACAATCCATGAGAAAACGCATTGAAAAATGTATTGAAGTTGAGGGGCAACATTTTCAGCACCTTTTGTAATTTTGTTTGTTGTGTTGGTTTACATACTTTATTAAAATAATTGTTTTCAATTTCTAAGTTTTTAGTATTTTAATTTTTGTAAATTACATATTAGTAGGTATGGTGTTTCAAAAATCTAAAAGTTTCAATGTCGTTTCTGCCATTTTGTAAACACTGGATCACAACGTAGGTACTCGATTTTATTACTGTTAGGTACTGAAATTGCTGAAAACTGATATTAGCAAAATGTTTAATTACGGGAAAATGGCAAGAGATACAAAGAAAACGCAAGAGGGGGATTTTGTTTAGAATAAAAGGAAAATTCATAAATTTTAACAAAAAAATAATTCTACCAGTGGCGTACCACATTTTTCATTAAAAAGCCCTACGGCAATATCCGTATGCACGCCACTAAGTATCCCAGGAAGACAATTTTTTTACTTCTCCTAGGACATTATCAAGTGAAGTTACTGCTAAAATTTCGTTTTGTTATCTGCCAGCGTTCAAAAGATATTAAACAAAAACTAAATTTTTAAGAAAAATTCAACACCCTGTAACTTGGAAACGAAATCCCGTAGAGCATATCCTTATATGAAAAATTTCTATTATTTTTGACTAAGGAATCCACTGTTTAATTTATTCCCAACCTTTATGTTACACCCTGTATAGAGAAAAGCATCACGTCGAGAATCCGAATAGCAAAAACGATAGCTAGCTCTGTTACCGAAAAAGAAAATTTGTTTATGTTGAAATGGAGCAGGAATCCGCATGCATATCGAGAAACTCAGCAATCGAGTGGCAAATTTCATAGTTGGTCGAGCTTCTTTCTCAGGAAAATTCAAAAATTGTACATTTAACGTGGGAAAAACAGAATAATATTATGTTAAAAAATTGTTAAAAATAAATACAAATTTTGTTGAATATTTTCTTTAATAATAATTACCGAGCATTACGAAAATCACCGGGTATTATGAACTTTATCGCCCGCTATTATTTCCTATTATAGAAATTATGATGATGTTTATGGCAACCGTTTAGGTATTATAAGTAAATAATTATGAAAAATAAAACACATTAAAGTGTGTGTATATGACCCTAATATTTCTAACGCTCGTGGAAAATGCATTCTCCACTGCACGATCAAACTCTGCCTCGCAGAAAATTAATTTCTTTGCACTTGTTTGGAAAAATACTAGTTAAGCAGCGACCGTTTGAAGGCATAAGTGGATGAAGGTGTTATGTCACATTTTTACAGTCTCAAGGCAATTAGCAAAACGTGTTTTGGATTGAAGCTTTTTTTTATTTTATATAATATACGAATTTATATTACGTTATAAATAAGATAATTAGTAGTTTTTTGTAGAGTACTGTAATTTTTAACAAACTTAGCAGTTTTTTTGTATTTTTTGTATATTTTTCGATTGTAATTGCAGGGTATCTCGATAACTAGTAAAGATAGAGACTTGTGGTTTTGACATTACTGCGCTACTTTTTCGTGAGACAAAAAATGCGTCAAACAGAGTTGTCATAACTATCTTAGTTTTTAAGTAAGACGTATATTCTTGCCTCATGAAATTTATCGTTATAAGTACGGATATATTTTGAATATACCTCTTTTGAAAAAGAAAAAATGTAAATAAAATGTAGTGTGTGTAAATATGTACATAATTGAGATAAGCAAGTGATAAGATTTTAGTTACATAGAAAGAACAGTCTCGGATTAAATCAAATCTGTTGTCTCTGTCAAATTTATGGAATGCCTCCAAAAAACCACCGGATACTAAAACTGTCTTCATACCGACAAGGAACACCACCTAGGGATAATAGTGACCATGCACAAAAAAAAGCAAGAAGTCAATCATGCAGCGCTTATATATTTGGAAAACCATTATTAGCCAAAAATGACCAATCAAATTTAAGAGAAGCAGCACAAACAATCCACAAGCAACTAACGCGCATGGCGTACTAAATAGGGTAGCTGGAAAGTAAAAATGCTATATTAACTCAACAACTTTTGACAGCCCAGCACGACTTGGAAAAATATCAGAAAACCTATGCATCTGCTACAAAGCCTCTCAGCAGCAATATCGCAACAGCCAACAAAAGCCATTACAACAACGCCATGGATTACACCACCAAGCATAATAAGAAAAATAGAAATCCCGGTTAAAATCCCTTATGTTACCGATCCTAAAACAATCATTAAGAAAATTAAGGAAAATATGGCAGGAAAGGGCACAGGTGGTGGTTTTAAAAATATTATTGCTCCACAGAATGGCTCAATTATTATTCAAAGTCATAACAGAAACCAACAAAACAAATTAGGTCAAGCGTTAGGTAGTGCACATGAAGGTGTTGTTAAAAATCTTGGTAACACAGACCCAATGTTCATGCTGACGGGTAAAAAAAAAGGTTATAGTGAAAAAGAATTCCTGGATGAGTTAGTACGACAGAACCCCGAAATAAAAACGCTTTCCGCAACTGGGGCATTAAATATTAAAATTATTACTAAAAAGTCCTCTAGAAACCCTGTTAAAGACAACTACTGGATTCTACAAGGGCCGCAAGCTGTGTCTAAATGGCTTTTAAAAAAAGAAAAAATTAATTTTGATCTACTAACAGTGTATACCAAAGAATACATTCCTTTGACAATATGCTTTAAATGCTGTGGATTTGGACATGCTGCAAAAGCACTGGCAAAATAAAGAACAATGTCACAAGTGTGGCGAAAAGCACGCCTCACATGACTGTAAAGCGACAACATTATGTTGCCCAAATTGCAGTCAGATGCATTATAGTGATACAGCATACTTCGCTAGGAATTTGAGATGCCCAACGTACCAAAAAAGACTTTTAAGATCAAAGCTTTACCTACGGACTAGACGATCCGAGATCCAGGGACATAATACACGAAGCAAAGTTAACATCCATAATTCAAGGCTAAACATTAGCAATTATAAAGGACTTCAAGTCTATAGTACGGCCTTAAACTACCATAAATATTTTAAGGAATCAGACAGTCTGGCAACGTTTAAAACCAAAAAAAAAATCTTCTGTATTGATAAATGTTTTTACATTGTTGAAAGTTTTTTTTTACAGAAACTGTCCCCTTTGCTACACCTTTGAAATAATTTTCAGAATTGTATGTTTTATATTATCTATGCACCTCTGTAAAATTGTAAAAATTGTAGATTTTGCGAATCATTATTTTATCAATTGAGGACCTTGCCGCAAGAAGGCGGCAGCTCCATTATTGGTCAAATGTAAAGTTATATAATATGTACTAATTGTAAAAAAATTAGCTGAATCGATTGGCGCAAGAAAGATGCAGATCCAATTATAAATGGCAATGATACAAAAATGTTTCGACCTGCCTCCCAAACTGTTTGGTGCAAGAAAGATGCTGGTCCGGAGGAGACGTTAGGAGACAAACAAATCCAAACTACCTACTTGAGAGGCCTTATTGAAACAAGCAATGTTGCCAGAGTTTTGGCTAAAACAGGTGAGCGAGAGAGCCGTAGTTACAGTCATAAGTATTGTATTAAGCTAGGTATTGAAACAATAAGAGTTTGTAGAGCTGCATTCGGAGCAATACACGGGATTTCAAAAAAAACGAGTGGATAATATTGCTAAAATTTTTCGTAATAGAAATATTACACCTCCGAGTAGCAAACAAGGCAAGCATAAAAATAGAAAAAACCGCATTCCAGATGATTTAGTGCAGAAAGTAGAGTTTCACATTACAAGTTTTCCTCGCCGTAAGTCACATTACAGTCGAGTTAAAACATCCCGCTTTCATTTGTCTGCTGATCTTAATGTTAAGATGTATAAACTCTATTTGCAAGTCAATGAACCGGAAAGTGTTGCTAATAAAAACTACAAGCCTGAAGTAACTTACGACTTTTTCTTTAGGTGTTTTAAGCAAACTTTTAATTATAGTTTTGGTTCACCTCGTTCAGACACCTGTAAGAGATGTGATATATTACACAATGTCCTTAAAGGTCCAACCCTTGATGATACTAAAAAAAAAGGTTGCAGCTTGAAAAGAACAACATCACATTAAGGCAATCCTTCTTTTTACGGAATTAAAGGAAGAAACAAAATTGAGCAAAGAAAATGATGACGTACTTAGAGGCTTTAACATTTGATTACCAGCAAAATCTTCCTCTACCAAAAATCCGAAGCCTTCTACAAACGTCAACTCTGGACTTACAACCCTTGCATACATTCAGGCAAAACTAGCAAAGCTCACCTTTACATTTACGATAAAACAACTGCTAGAAAATCACCAAACGAGGTTATTTCTTTTCTTTTTCATTATATAAGAAACGTGCTGCCAAAAAATGTGAAACAGCTCTACTTGTTTTCGGATAACGCTGCAGCCCAAAATAAGAATGCAACCATACTACAATTTTTGCATCTTGTAAGAACCACCTCTTTGGAGACAATTCAACATCGTTTTCGTGAACCGGGCCACAGTTTCCTGCCCTGCAATCGTTGTTTTGGAGTTATAGAGAAGTTTTTACGAATAAAAGAATATGCTTTTTCTCCTACAAAATATTGCCAATTCATTGAAAAGGCATCTAAATGTTTTATATCCATAACGGTTCACCAGGATATGATTTTCAACTTTAGCAGTCATCTTGACACCCACTTTAAGAAAGTTGTTATAAATTCTCAAAAAAATAAGTTCAAGATTTCTAAATACCGTATTTTTGAATACAACAAGGATAATTTGAATATCATTAATGTAAGTGTTTCCACTGGCATTCCTATTTTTGAATCATTCCAAATTTTGAGGGACATTAGGGATAATCTTTCAGTTGAAACCAACAATCTACAACTTACCAATATCAGTAAAAAAAGCCAAATACAAGGACGTTATGCAGTTAGCTACCAACTATGTTCCGCCCATTGAAATGGAGTATTACCAAGCCCTTAAATGTGAAGAGGTTGGTAATGATGACCATGTTTCTTAGATTTCTGGTACGGATGATGATGATCAACCTGATGAATAAACTGATTTTTTGTTTGTATTTAAAAGAGAACCGTTTTTTTGTTCATTTTTAATAATAATAAACACTTTTTGCATTAGCTATTTTTTTTATTTTACAATAAGTATGAAGGGTACCATCCTTTTTTAAAACTTTGGTGTAAGAAGGGGGCAGCTCCATTTTCTTTTGCATTTTTTTTGTTCAAAGAAGGATATATATCATCAAAAACAGTTTTAAAGCGTTTGTAAATATGCTACCTTTAAACTGAAACGTTTAAATTTTGTTAGAACATAGGTCAATTCTTATATAATGTTTTTTTCATTTAATTTGCCAAAAGTTAACAATAATGGAGCTGCCTCCTTTTTGCGGCAAGGTCCTCATAATTTTATATTTTAAATCCTTAAAATATTAACCTGCTTCTAATGTTTCATACATTTGTATATCTATATAATATTTGTAATAATAAAATTCACTTTCTTTATCTTTATTGAAAACTACAATTAAATGAACGAAGTTTTGTCTCCAGCCTTAAATAGAGATTTCTCTCATACAAGACAACAGTTTGATGGTTTGTTTTCACACATTAGTCCTCCTGTTTAAACAAAGTGAAGGAATGCCGTGAGCACACAAAACTTGTTAATTTTGTTTGTTTAAATGCTCTTATATGCACCGGTTAAAGGTAGTTAGGATAAATCGTTTTTATTTAACGAAGGAATTGTCAATTTGACTTCTGGTTTAAAATTTAATTATCTTATAACATTAAGTTAATATGCCAAACGTTTAATAATTATTTCACGAATGTGGGAAATCACACGCACACAAGAACAACAGACAAATACCGTCGGGGTACAAACCAATCGTTTCTTCTTTATCCCGCTAGCCCCCAAGAAATATTCAAACTAATTAAGACATTAAGCATGATATACCTGGTACAATTATTGAAGAGGCGACTGATATATTGACATACTCTCTATCAGCATAAATGAATTGTGCTTTTTTCAAGGTCTATATCCGGAAAATCTGAAAGATATAATGAAAAGAAAATTGTTGCTGGGTGTACTAATTGCCCGAAGTCCGATACTGTATGTAGATTACATCAATGTGATTGATAAGGCAGATAATACATTGGGGCTGTTCGAAAAGAGCAATGGGGTGGTAAAGGCTACCATAAATTGGTGTGAGGGTAATTTATACTAATGAATCATTTGATCATTGATATAGCTTTCTAAGAAATTCGGAAGAAAAGTCAATAGGAAACATAAGTAGCACTAAACTGAGCAGCGTTAATTTGAAGCAGAAACCTACATGGACAGCCGATTGCCCAGACTCAGCTCCTGCTATTTCCTGACTTATAATATTGGGGACACTATTTCTCAAGACACACTACGGTTAGTGTATTTCGGCCTGGTACAGTCTATGATGGCTTAAAAGAGGGAGATAATCTACTGGGGTCGGGCGCGCGATGTTAATGCACTCTTCCTGGCTCACAAAAAACAAAAGTATGGCCACAATAAAATTTTATAAAAGATATTTCCGATCTTTAGAAATAATGACATTTAATTCCCTATATAAAGTATAACCTCTTAAGTAACAGGAAAATAAATGAACGGGCGCGAAACAAGCACTTACCAATATCCGGGCCCATAATTCAAGCAAAAGGCCTCGAATCTGCTCAATGTCTAGGACTAGATAACTTCAAGACATTAAATGGATGGTTAGAAAAATTCCGTCGTCGGCACGATATTACCTTCAAGAAAATATGTGACGATTCAGCTAATATCAATATCGAGGACGTAACTGCTTGGAAAGAAAGGCTATTGGTCATTTTAAAGGATTATGCTCCAAGAGACGTATTTATTGCAGATGAGAAAGGTCTCTACTATCGTGTATTGCCAACCAAAACAAGTGTACTGAAAGAAAACAGCAAAACAACGATTTACAATTCTGTTCTGTACAAGTATCGAAGGTAAGAAGGAGCAACCACTGATAATAGACGATAGCGAAAATTCTTGATGTCTTAAGGGCGCGCATATCGATAAATTACCTCTACAATGTTATATTAACTGCATTTATCCAGCGTTACAGTAAAACTAAAGTATACATATCTTCCTTTTAAAACAATCTATTTACTAGATTTAAGAAGTAGTCCATGGTCTGTGGTTGCGTATTTTAAAGGGAAATAAAAGTCTGTCTTTACCACCAAAATTTTTTATATTAACTATACTACACCCTAGATTTGGGTATCGAGGGCATATATATGGGAGGGATTCACCATATGAGTTAGATGATCAATATAAGTTTGAAAATTGAGTCGGACTAGTTTCGACCTTAGAAAAGATCATCATCAGCAACTCTATACAATTATAATGTAAACAAGGTAAAACACAGTAGTGGATGGTTCAATGAATGTGTGTGCCTGCCCATGGACTTGACTGGGAACGTCCCTTTGGCTACACAAATGGTTAAGAATAAGGGGTTAATTGATACACTTGTTGAGTATTGAGTGTAGAGGTTTTATATTTATTTGACGTAAGCCAAAAACTGTAAACAGTAGGAGAAATAGGTCTTAAACAAGTTTGTTTTTACTCTTGACGCATGCTAGTAGAGAAATGATTTTATTTATTTTCATTACATATATTATTGAGAGAAAAGGATTGAATCGGTGAGAATAAGAACAGTACAAGTCCAAATATTACAGTTTTGGGAAAACGAAAAAAACTCTCTGTAAAGTTAGTTATTAATGTTACGCGTTTCGTGTGCACATAAAAGTTTTAGTGTATCATTTTGTACGTCGTTTAAATTAAAAATAAAATTTGTTGGCTCATGAGTTTTCCACTTATACACAAACAACTAACTTGGACTTGTACTGTTCTTAATCTCAATCTGCGTACTATTGTTAAAATACTTGACCAACTTTTTTTTTGAATAAACAACAACATGTTAAAACACACTTTTATTATAGTATCAAAACACAGAATAATAAATCTTAATCTCTAGCAGGATTATCATCGTCTTTGTTGGTGGTTGGCCACGATGAAATGTGGTAATAAAACTCCAGCTGCTCTCCCTCTACATATTTCATGATCTGCCTTATATCGTTCATCTTTTTAACGTTGATTGGCAATGGCCCAGAATAGGCTTTATTAGATGGAACCTCTGGATTCTGATTTTGTTTTAGTAGCTTAAAAGTGTAGGATGAAGCTCCGTCAATAAAGTCTAGGCATTTAACATAACCGGGATTAGATGCATCATACACAAACTGCATGTATTTTGAAATCGTAAAATTCTCCTTTGCCTTATTTGACAGATTTCTGCAAGTTTTTTTATAGAAGGTTAATAATAATAATGACCAAAATAAACTTACGTGCATGAGGGTTCAATCTTTTTTTCTTCCACCACCTTCCCAGATGTCGATATAATATATGATTTACCAAGTTGACGTGCAACCTTCCTCTTGTTAACTTTCCATTTTTCTGGATTTCTGGTACATTTTTTACCTTCAGTTCTCTCAGTTTCAGATTCTGCCGAGCTACTATTATCTGATGACATCGTTTTATTTTGTTTTAACAATATATTTTAGATGATATTTTATCAAAATAACTATCCACATAAATAACAAACACACTCGACTAGCAACACAAACACAAACCAACTAAACTGGTTGCCATTGCGTGTCAACAAATCCCCCCGCTGAGAATAAGAACCGTACAAGTCCGGACTTGTACTGTTCTTACACTCAACGCTTCACGATGAGCGCCGTCATACGCCTTAATATAGTGATATTAGTAGGTACTGTTTTTACACTCATTTGATGCAGCCTTGTATTACAGACAAAATGGCTATACCAGGTCGAAATGTCAAATTTTGGACTTGTACTGTTCTTATTCTCACCGATTCGATTGTGATTTTGAATTTGTGGTGGTATTCTTTGTGGAATAGACTTTTTAATTAAGGTGGGTTAATTTTTAATTTTTAATGTAACATTTTTAGATATAAGATAGAACTAAAGGTTTGTTTTATGTTAAATTTAGGTTTTAGTTCGTTTTTTATTTTATTTTTATTTCTCAGTCACTCAACAAAGGTGAGGCTTTTCTCTTTTTTCTCTTGAGAAGGTAGAACATATTAATTTGGTAATATTTAATCATCAGTTAAAAACTGTAAGCAGTAAGACACTCTAAGTACTAGCAGAGTAATTTAGAAAATTCAAAATCACAATCCTTTTCTCTCAATAATATATGTAATGAAAATAAATAAAATCATTTCTCTACTAGCATGCGTCAAGAGTAAAAACAAACTTGTTTAAGACCTATTTCTCCTACTGTTTACAGTTTTTGGCTTACGTCAAATAAATATAAAACCTCTACACTCAATACTCAACAAGTGTATCAATTAACCCCTTATTCTTAACCATTTGTGTAGCCAAAGGGACGTTCCCAGTCAAGTCCATGGGCAGGCACACACATTCATTGAACCATCCACTACTGTGTTTTACCTTGTTTACATTATAATTGTATAGAGTTGCTGATGATGATCTTTTCTAAGGTCGAAACTAGTCCGACTCAATTTTCAAACTTATATTGAACATCTAACTCATATGGTGAATCCCTCCCATATATATGCCCTCGATACCCAAATCTAGGGTGTAGTGTAGTTAATATAAAAAAAAAAAATTTTTTTGGTGGTAAAGACAGACTTTTATTTTCCTTTAATCTATTTACTATCAAAATTATATTTTAAATACATGACAGAATACATCAAAATTAATTACAACACTCATTTTTGACTATTATACTAGATATTATAATTAAAGGTAATTAGATAGCTACAGAATGTGATTAAAGGTAAAGCCTTACCATTTAGAATATACCTTACATGATTTATTAATCACAACATCCAATGAGTCTCGAACAGAAAGACGTGGATGACCGCAGACATCATGACAACATGGTTTCATAGATTTAATACAAAGATGAAGAAGCAGAATAGAAGACTGGTATTGTTGCTGGATAATGCATCGTCTCATCCCAAAATTACACTGGATAATGAGAAACTTATTTTTCTTCCACCCAATACTACCTCACATTGCCAATCTTTGGACCAAGGAATTGCTCAGAATTTTAAAATGCTCTACAGAAGCTACCTTATTAAGAGGTTTTTAACATGTATAGACTTCAAGAAATCGAAAATGATTTTACCGTTCATAATCATCGCGTTGATATGGGTATCGATAGCCTGGCGCAATTTGTACCCAGTGACAATAAAAAAATACTTTATGAAAGCCGGATTTATGTGTAATACAGATAATATTGACCTTGAAGAAGAACATAATATTCTGCTCACACAACTGATTCCTAACATTAAGGACACATTTGTGAACTTGAAAAAATTTGACTCCATTGATAACGATTTTTCAACAGAAAGTGCAGAATCGACTATTATCGAATGTATTGAAGACATCCAAGAAACGGATGAAACTGATGCCAACTCTGAGACGAAGAAGAGGAACCTGAACTTGCTCCAGTGTCGAACACATCAAGCCTATCTGAAGCCTGCGCAAGTTTGAGAGATTTAGAAAACTTTTTTAATAATGTTAACAATTTTGACAGTCTACAAATATTTCTTAATTCCTATTAAAATGTGAAACTGAATTTTATAAAAATAAAATAAAATATACGAAGCATTCATTATTTTCTGATTATTTTAAAAAATAAGAATTTTAAAGCAAACACACAGTACAATATATATAATATGCTAATATTCACGTGCAATATACAGGGCCGTTGGTATGTATGGAAACGGTCGATTATTTCTTAAAGGACAACAGCTAGCAAAAAAATATTCAAGACAGAAGTTTGAGGGTTTTTTATAGTCTATTAGAATTTAAAAAAATTAAGTATACAGGACGAGTCAGAAAGCCGTAGAGAAGTAAAGTTACTTTTTTTCAACGGAACACCCTATATCTTAGAATATTTTTGGATTTTACATAAAATTACAATTCCTTTTTAATAAGTGCACTATAAGTCTAAACTTAGGGACATGTAAGCCGTTTTGCTCTATGGCGTACCGTTAGAAAGCTAGAAGCTCTCAAATTTTAAAAATGTAATTTTTCAAAAGTCGATATCTCGGAAACTGTTAAGTTTATACTTATAAAGCTCTTATTAACAAATAATTATAATTTTATGTAAAATTCAAAAATGTTGTAAGATATAGGGTGTTTCATTAAAAAAAAGTAACTTTGTTTTTGTACGGCTTTCTGACTCATCCTGTATACTTATTTTTTTAAATTCTAATAGACTTTTACAAAACCGTAAAACTTTTATCTTCAGTATTTTTTGTTAGCTGCTTTCCTTTAAGAATTAATCGACCGTTTCCATACATATCAACGACCCTGTATACATATTAGTAAATTGATTTCATCTCATTTAACTTTTGTTCTGATTAATTTAGACTAAGATATTTAAAATTATTTACATATATGTAGATACTTATTAATAAACAAACACTGTAAAATGCACACCAGTTGTTTTAATTTTTCTCTATCAACCAACCACTTCTGTTAACCGACCAACATTTGATTTCCCGGGGGTGGTCGATATTGAGAGATTTTACTGTATTTACTCATTAATAATTCACACACAAAGTCATGATCAACGACACATGGACAATGTTTGTTTATATTTGGCGTGTTACCAACAACACCTCACAGTCACATGTTCTATGCAAAATATGATAAACGAATAGCTATAGTTATTCTTAAAAATACTTTATTGGGTAGATATTGGTAGTTAGCAACACGTTGTGGATTATTATCATCCTTCTATCAATGGGTAAATCGATTTATTCCTACTTTTAAAAACTTGTTTTCCAAAATCGCATAAAATATTTGAATGCCCGGCAACAACGCTTTATACATTTAACCTTTATTTAGCCAATCGTATGCTAACTTTTGCTACTTATCTCGTCTCACTCTTTGAATAACCTATTCCATTCCAAACTTTTGCGTTTCATTTCATCACGCAGTTCAAGTCCAGCTTCTAATTACAAGCTGCAGTAAATACCAACCGGAACAAGATATTTTTCTTTTATTTACCGAAGACCTACCTGAGAAAATCAAAAGGAAACACAATGTCTAATTAAATTATCATATCCTATATCTGTTCATAATGAAACAGGAGTATCAGATCTCCATTAAGTTCGTGAATCAATTGAACTTTGTGAGGATGCCATTTATTTATTTTTAAAAACTATAAGGGCCGATACTTTTGGTTCTGATTAACTCATTTGGTAGCCGAGGGTTTTGAATGTGCCAATGTCAATGCATATTTTAATCGTCTGTAAATGAGTTAATCAGTACCTATATACCCATATTGTCGATATTAAGTTTTTTCGAAGTAATAACTGGCGGGTCTAGGACATTTAGCCGTCGCCGTTTCGCCGTCGCCGTTTCGCCGTCGCGACAATTCGCCGGCAGCCGATTCGCCGTGGGCCGTTTCGCCGTCAAATAGAAATTAATAAAATACGTAAAAAAGGTTATAATATATATTGCTAAATTTTAACAAAATTGTTTGATAAAAATATACCTACATAGGCAAGTCAATAATAATAATTAGGGTTATTGGAATTCGGGTCTAGGACGTTCAGCCGTCGCCGTTTCTAATCTAATCCACCTTTTTGGGTCCAATTCGGTATATGCTAGATATAAAAAAATTGTAATAATTATAGACTTATATTGGTTAAACAGCGCTAACACGGCATCTAATCCACCTTTTTGGGTCCAATTCGGTATATGCTAGATATAAAAAAATTGTAATAATTATAGACTTATATTCTATTTGACGGCGAAACGGCCCACGGCGAATCGGCTGCCGGCGAATTGTCGCGACGGCGAAACGGCGACGGCGAAACGGCGACGGCGAATAGTCCCATCCCCATAACTGGCAGCTGTGAAGTTAATTTCGTAATGCTCATTATTAATGAGGAAGGGGCCATAAGAACAAAAGAATACGAAAAACCTGCTCTATCCTTTTATCTACTTTTACAAGGCTCTATCCTTTTACCTACTTGTACAAGAAAATTTTTAAGTGTCTTTTAAATGGCAAAATTCAAAAGAGCATCGTATGTGTTACTTTTTGACATCTGTCATTCTTGATTATACCGTAAACAGCTCGGCCATGGGAAAATATGTTGCCGTGTAAAAAATTGGGGCATTCAGCATCAGCTGAAAGGTTATATTTGTCAACGGGATTAGACACTTAAAAGACATAATCGATTAGGGAAATTTAGGAACATTGACGAGGGTTGCCATTTTAAAAAATTCAAAATGACGTCGTATCTGTAAAATTTCTGAATTTATAATTATATTTCCTTACATTAAATTTAGCTTCCTTGCGGAAAATCATTGAGGACTGTGTAATTTGTTATCTATCTATTATAGTCGGCAGGAAAATCGGCAATCTGGTGAGGCACTGAAAAAAATGTCCTTGTACCGGGTGTCCCACTAAGAATGGATCGGCCGTGTCTCAGAAAGTGTTAGTCGTATGGCTTGCGGAAAAAAAATATATTAGGTACAGTGGTCATGAGAAATTGCTGGCGCAACAGTAACGGTAAATATGAATCAGGAAGTTTCCTCAAAAGTCGCATAGTTAAGGTATCCCGAAAATAACATTTTTGTATATTTCGAAGATTTGTTAATAAAATGCACTTATAGAACGTGTTGGTCACTTTTTAAATGAAGTGGTGAGGGAAGGTTGAACATTATTTGTAATAAATGCTGATAACTCTGGTCTGGCTTAACATAATTTAGTAAACTTGGTTTTGATAAAAAGGGCTTTCTCACTCTATATATCACCTTATGAACTATGGCAATATGTGTTTTATACTGGGCGCTAGGGGGCGCCGTCTTACAACTTCACAAACATTGCGCGTTTTTTCCATAAATGTAAATATAATAGTATATTTACTTTACCATTACTATTTTAAATCCGGAGATATCAACAACAATAATCATAATTACGGAACATTATGATTTTATTTTCAAGTTGCCATTGCAAAGGTTTTTTTAAGAGTCAAATAGGCCTTGGAAAAACAAAATATGAAGGTAAGTACGTATGTTTCAAGCAAATATATCGTTACGACAATAATTCTCAGTGGCGCTCTAAATGTTCAAATTGTAGCCCATCGTTCTGTATACACCAATGCTTTCCAATCTCTCCCTGGTTGATAATACTGCAGTTTCCACCTCTGCCATAGGGATACGGCGGCTGCTGTCCATTATCTTTTCTATCATGTTTTCCCTTGTGGTGGGTCTGGTAATGAAAACAAGATCCTTCAATCTCCCCCATACATAAAAATCTAGGCATCTTAAGTCAGGTGATCTGAAATAGAAATTACCACTTTTATTAACAGTATCACAATATATCCTATAATATTACCTGGCAGGCCAGTGGCCATGGAAATATACTCCCTCTTCCTATCCACCTTGCAGGAAATTTGTCGTCAAGAAATTGACGAACGTTTGCCGCAAAATGTGCAGGACATCCATCGTGTTGGAAAACCATAGTTCTGCGAATATCTAAGGGAACATTTTCGAGAAGAATTGGGAGTTCGTAATTTAAAAAATGTAAATACCTTTGCCCAGTAAGCGACTCATAAAATACAAACGGTCCAATTATTCTGCCACCCAAAATGCCGCACCAGACATTGACACTCCATCTTCCTTGATGCTGCACCTCCCGCATCCAATGGGGATTACCCCGCGACCAATAATCCATATTATGGCGCTTTACTCCTCCATTACTATGGAAGGTAGCTTTATTAGTCCACAAAATTCTGGAGAGGAGATTTCTATCTTCCAATATCATATTGAGCAACCAATAGCAATGATCCAATCTTCTATCATAATCTTGCGGGGTCTAAGCCTGGTGGAGCACAATATGGTAGGGATGTAGCCTAAAGAAAAACAAAATACTTATTACATTGACTTGAAAACTATTAAGAGAAATATTGGCATTATTCTAAACTATTTAGGAGTTATAACATATAGATATAATTACTTACCTTTCTTCTAGTAAAATCCTTGCCCAGTAGAGCGAGCAACGCCCAAGTCTCTAACAATTAATCTACTACTAATTTGTGGATTAAATTCCACATATGCTAAAACATTTACAATGTTTTCCTCGGTTCGACCTCGGCGGCGCGGCGTCTGCGATATACAGGGCGACGAATACTTCCAGTAGTACGAAAACGGCTAGCCAAACGATTAAACATTCTACTGTCGTATCGGCGCCTTTGAGCGTATCGTACTGCGTAAACCCGTTCAGGAATTGTTGCATTTCCCAAACATTCAAAATACACCGCAATGATGTAAACCGCTTTTTCAAGTAACAGAGGCATTTTGAAAATCAAATACGACACAATACTGTTGGCACGACAAAAATTTTGACGTAATAATGAAAGGTGACACGCGTGCACAGTTTCAATTCATATTTTCTTTTTTCAAGGCCTATTTGACTCTTAAAAAAACCTTTACAATGGCAACTTGAAAATAAAATCATAATGTTCCGTAATTATGATAATTGTTGTTGATATCTCCGGATTGAAAATAGATATTAACCTGCGGTTTTCGCTTACTTCTTAGACTTTTAATCATCCTTGTAATCAGGTAAAATTGAATATACTATTATATTTACAATTATGGAAAAACGCGCAATGTTTGTGAAGTTGTAAGACAGCGCCCCCTAGCGCCTAGTCTAAAACACATATTGCCGTAGTTCATAAGGTGATATATGGAGTGACAAAAGCCCTTTTTAACAAAACTAAGTCTACTAAATTATGTTAAGCCAGACCGGAGTTATCAGCATTTATTGCAAATAATGTTCAACCTTCCTCCACCGCTTTATTTGAAAAGTGCCGAACACGTTCTATAGGTGAATTTTATTAATAAATCTTCGAAATATACAAAAATGTTATTTTCGGGATACCTTAACTAGGCGACTTTTGAGGAAACTTCGTGATTCATATTTACCGTTACTGTTGCGCCCTCTAGCTCACTTTCTGAGATACGGCCGACAGCCATTCTTAGTGGGACACCCGGTACAGTACTAGTTGTGCCGAATGGGGTGATTTTGTTGCTGAAATTTATTGTATGAACGCTGTATTGATAAGGAGTCCCCTCAACTGTCCACTCAACGCTGTATTGGTAAGGAGTCCCCTCAACTGATTTGTTTACCACCAATAAACTGCTTAGGCAGAGGGGTTTCGTTCCGTGGCTATTTCTTGTCCTTTTGTAGCTTTTTAAATATTTTAAGTTTAATATAAGATAATAATATACTCTTGAACGAAAAACTGTATCTTATTTTTCTTCGCCATTGTTATATTTATATGTAGGTAAATTCGTTTTTAAAGGATTTATGTCGAAAAGTTTTAATTGATTTCAAAAACAAATTTCGACACCTTGTGACTCCACTATTCGTTTTCGAAAAAATGTTTACTACTCAAGATCGGCAAGCCATATATTTCCATGCTTATTTTGCCAAGGAAACTAATGAATGATAGATTAATGAAATATGGTCCCCCTGGAAGTATTGGAACTGCAACTGGGAACGGATGGAGCAATTCAGACACTTTCATTAAATGGATAGATAATTTTATTAATAATGCAAAGCCGACAAAACACCGAAACGTGTGTTTAATACTTGACAATTTGGACCTTGTTTTTTTTTTAGTCAATAAAAATCGACTTTAATAATCAATGCTCTTACTGGATGAAAACAAATGCAGGAAAAAGAATAACAATCTATAAAATAGCAGGATTGCTTGCTGCAGCATACCAAATTATTGATATGTGCGTAAGCGGATTTAGATCGGCTGGGGTTTGAACTTCAACCAACAATATTTTCTAACCTCTTCAGACCCACGGTATCATATACGATACTCGCGAAAATTTTTTTTTATTTTACACTTTGAGGGCACCGATTCGTTTGGTCCCAGGAGTATCTCCCATGATACCGTCGCAAGACATGCTCAGGAAGTTTTGCGCGCAGTTGCCGGTTGATCCAGCGTTAGCATTTGTTTGTTTACATATGAGTGCATAACGGTAAAACACGTGGTGATGGCTTTTAGCATGAACAAACGTAAGTACACAATATTTAAAAACTTATATGGTTTTAAATTGTTGTTATAATGTTATTTAATGTTAGTATGCTGTGTAATTGTAAAAATTTTCACGGAAAAGCTATCAATGTCCAAAAATAGTAGTAGTATCACTAACGATACTTTGGGTCTGTGACAATACATATTTTTTGTAATTCCTAATCTACGGAAAGTGGAATTTTATAGACAGAAATGTTTGTTTCAGGCCCTTTGACGGAAAAGAGCTTAATGACCTTGCTGACACATTAGATTTAGATCAATCTGATATTGATGATGATCTTCTTGATGGGGATGATGACGTCGAAGAGGAGTTTACTGCCGACCAAATTTTACAGCAAGAAGATATCTTACATTTCGACGATGGTTTTGATTTCGAGGAGGAATGATATGGAATGGGAAGACTTCGAGGAACAGAATATAGAATCTGGGAACAAAAGAAGAAGCGTCCGATCTATTCCTGACAAGAGATACAGGCGTCAGGGAAATACACACTTGGTAGAATTCATGAAAAATAAACAAAAATCACGATCCAAGTGCCATTTATCTACTTGTAATAAGTTAACATTTGCCAGATGTAAATCTTGTGGAGTGTATTTATGCTGTAGCATAGAAAGAAATTGTTTTTTAACTTTTCATACGTAATTTCACATTTTTTAAATTTCGTTTATATTATTTTATTTGTATGAGTATAGACCCAAAGTATCATATATGATACATGGTTTTTTCCAAAATTAAATAAAAAAATTTTGAAAACGCATTGATGTTTTGCCTTTGTATGTAGAAACAAGCACATAGCCAAAAAATTAACAATTTAATCGATATGAATTGGCCTTGGGTCTGAAGAGGCTAAAGATGATTTTGCTGCATCCTATGCTTTTTAATTTGTGAGTAAATAACGAAAGGAATTAATACCTAATCATCAAAAAATACCAACTTGTTCAAAATATGTTGACACAACCATTATCGACAATAACTTTATACCAGAGAGACTGACTCTTGGCCATTACCTTAAAGGAATATTTACCAATACCACTACAAAATAAAAGTGATTGTAAAAAGTAGAATTTTAAAAGAAAGTCGTCTACACCTATGAACGAGCTTCTAGCAGAAAAACGAAGAAAAGCTGATATCAAGACCAACAAAGCCCCGAAAGTTATTAAAGGTCACATTAATAAGGTTTTTTCTGATGATCCAGCAAAGAACAGAAAAATTAATAAATACCCAAGGAAAAACTCAAGAGAAGTGTACAGGGTTTCCAGTTTTTGACGGGTTTACGTTTTATGTCTCCGTTATTAGTGAAGATAGACGGATACGGTTTTCGCAGCACTGTGCTATCTTTTGTGAAACAAAAGATGCCGCAATCAAAATTTTTCTAGTCTATTTGTTTTTTATATACGGGATGTTTCTAAAAATTTTATTTTTGGGACACACTCCCATATTTAGATTACCCTCTAGCTTATCAAAGAGCAATCAAATGTTCTTTTTGTAGTTTTTTACGTATAATCCAGTGACGTACTCAGATTTTTTCTATGTTCAATAGTTTCCGAGAAAAAAAAACAAACTTTTTTTTTTTTAAATGACTCACCCTATATACTTTTTAATAATATACTTTGGTTTATGACAAGCTTATCAGAAATATATAATACCTTATTTTTATTTTAATTATTAAGCACGAAATTTACGTTTTTTGTTAGTAGGCCATGACGGGTATTTAAAAAACTATTACTGGTATGATAATTACTGCAGAAGAAATACATTTTGGACTCCTAATCTAATTAGCAGTTATATTTTAGTAAAAATAATAACAATGCATAAATCGAGTTGTGTTTTAGTACGTAAAACAATAAAAACAAAAGCTGAATATTTATAGAACTTTCTCATAAATATGCTCAAATTGTTCTCCATTATGCCCTAGACATATTTCACATATAGTTCTTATTCGCCTTAATGATTTTAAAATAATAAAAGGCCGAGTTTGTAACTCCCTAAATGCTTTTTCATAGGCATTTCTTAAATCTGCAATAAAATTGTTTGATATTAAATAGAATAAATTTTATTTTCAAGGCCTATCCCCACATAAAGAAATCCAAAACCGACAAGTCGGGTGACCTTGGTGGCCATCTTACAGGTCCATTAGTTCCAATCCAGTGGCCTGGGAAATGATTGTTTAAGTAGGCCCTGATGATTAGCGCATTGTAAGCGGGTGCTCCATCTTGTTGCAGATGCAAGTTATTGAGACCCGCTAAGGGCACGCCTTCTATAATTTCTGGTACAACGTTTTCCACAACTTCCAAATATTTATTTGCATTAAGGCTGCCTTTAAATATAATATAAATTATTTTGCTTTCTAGTATAAAACATGAAACCTTAAAGCTATACCTGCCTTGCCGTTCGAGTGGAAATATTACATCCTGATTTTCCTGAGACCAAAACATCGTATTGTGCTGGTTAAATATACCAGCACTGGTAAAATGAACCTCATCGGTCCATATAAGGGTTCATAAAATTATTTTCCCTGTTGATATTTTGTAAATAGCAATTAGAGAACTCTATACGGCGCTGTGCATCACCAGGATGTAAGTTTTGTACTAAGTGGAATTTATATGGCTTAAAACTGTATTTTTTAGGATTGTTTGTACTCTTGAATAACCTACTCCGACCGAATCTTCAACGGTCCTGGAAGAACTAGTTGGATTTGTTTCAATTGAAGCTAAAACATTTATTTCATCAATCCCGCGGTTTTCCTTGCTGTAGATTTTAGGCCGAGGTTTAGAAAATGAACCGTGTTCAATTAAATTTGATTTCATTCTAAGAAAAAATCTTTTATACGGCTGTCGTCTTTCGGGGTATCTATAAGTAATTTGAGAAATTTAATAAATCTGCATAGTGGTACTACAAGAAGGCGTATATCTACCAATTGAAATATACTTCTAATGCTTGATCTGCATTTTCATTACAATGGACATAACAAACGAGAATGTCGTATTCTTCATTATTTTCAAAGTTCACATTTTCTGCCATGATTTTTTACTATTAATTAGATATTTTAAAACAACTTGGAGAACCTGAATACTCTCACAGAATCTAAAGAAGTTTTTAATATCACATAAATGACTGTGTTCTTTTCTTTCTTTAAATACCCGTCATAGCTTACTAACAAAAAATGTTTCTTTCTTAATAAAACGTAAATTTCGTGCCTAATATTAAAAATAAAAATAAGGTATAATATATCTCCAGGAAGCTTGTTATAAACTAAATTATATTATTAAAAGATATATAGGGTGGCCCATTTTAAAAAAAGCAACTTTGTATTTTTTCTCGGAAACTATTGAACGTAGAAATAATCTAAGTACGTCACTGGATTTTACGTAAAAAACTACAAAAAGAACATTTGTTTGATAAACTACAGGGTAATCTAAATATGGGGGTGTCCCAAAATGTAAAATTTTCAAAAACATCGCGTATATCAAAAACAAGAAGGAACTAGAAAAATTATGATTGCGGCATCTTTTGTTTCACAAAAAGTAGCATAGTGTTGCGACCTTGTACACGTCTTTCTCAGAGGATGAAGAGTTTGTTTTTAGTTCCAATGAAGATGATGTAGATTCGTTCAGTAACTTACTGACTTTGTTAGAATTTCCATCTCTGAATGAAGAACCAAAGAAACATGATTATGAAAATTCCTAAAGCAAAACATTTTACTTTGTGGGTAAAATATTAACAGAAAAGGATAATAATCAAGAGTATGAAGCTTCCTTTTTCCGTAAAGGTGTAAAAGTTAGTCTTTGTATTTCCAAATACTATTGACATATCAGGCAAATACTTAAATATAATTAAATTAATTACTCCCACTTTGATCCCTCGCGGAACTACGAAAACAGACAGAACTCATATTTTTTAGTGGAATTTCTTTTTTTGTTTTTATGGTAATGCTAGTCCTATATAGCGCTCTACGAGTGGTGCGTGTACGCAGGAAACGATTCACGTTGGTCTTGAATCTTTGGAGATTAAACTCGTTGAGGAATAAGGCCTCAGGGAGCTCGTTCCAGAATGATGACGTTCTCCAGATAAAATAATTTTTAAACAGTGTCGCTCAAGCGATACTAAGCTAAACCACGTACGGGTGTTCTGTAGTGACCGTAAGATTTTTTGTTTTTACGATTTCTTATGTCGTGCTGTATTTTGTTCATGTTCCACTATACAAAAAAATGGCATTTCGTACATATTTAAGTTTTGCGTACTCATTAAAAACCCGAACCCCTTGGAGTAGTAGCGTGATTATAACTTAAAAAGAAAAATGAAAAATATTTTTCATATTGATGTTTTGTGGTAGCATTTATATATAAGGTAATTTACCAATAACTACTATACTACAAATTTAAATAAAGGTAGGTATAACCTATCAAGTTACAGTCAATCAAAAAATACCTAGCGCTATTGCCCCACTCTGCAGTGCTGAACTTACTACAGCCCAATTATTATAAAAAAAAAAAACAACAATTTATTCATTTTATATAAATTTATTCTAAAACTAGAACCCTTTGGTATAAAATATCATATCCTTGATATACCTACCTTTAAAAGAAAAAAAAATAAACTAAATATGTTGATAAATAAGTAATAATCTAAAAAATAAATAAACTGAAACAATTGCAGGTAAACACAGCCCTCTAAATAAAAACATAGTTATGTCATACTATGGCAAATATAATTATTACCTATACTATTAAAATAGGACGTACATGATGACTACGAGAATGTGGATACCTACTAACATCACAAAAATTACTAGGTAATATTATCGACTACATTATAAACAATTTAATCAATTTAACGTTGCCTTAATCAGTTAATTTTAATATACAGTGTGGTCTGAAAATATGAGCAAAAACATGGGGGGCAATTTTTTTGGAAAAAAAATAATACAAGTTCATTTAACAT
Organism: Polydrusus tereticollis; assembly: GCA_963920685.1. Lineage (NCBI taxonomy): Eukaryota > Metazoa > Arthropoda > Insecta > Coleoptera > Curculionidae > Polydrusus > Polydrusus tereticollis. The sequence continues at coordinate 94,728,455 of OY987331.1, forward strand.
TAACCCAAGAATAAGAATAAGAGTGGGTGTCAAAATGTATTTCTTTTAATAAATTTAGCTTGATAATTGTTTTGAAAGCTTGTTGATCCTTTTAAATTTGGGAGATTTATTATTAATGCTTCTATGGGCTTTTGTTTGAAATTTAACGTAAATCTTTTAATACTACTAAAGGGTCAAACCGAATATGCTAACTATATACCTGAAAACATGATAGAACGACTCACTCGCGCCAAACTAGAACAGTCGTCAAGCAAAATTGGTTCTGTCACTTTTGAATTTTCGAAAAAATGACTTAATATTAATATATTTTACATTAATTTTTTTGAGCACCCTGTTGCTTGGCTCATTAGTTCCAGATACCCGGTATAAAGGATTAGCTCTCTACAATATTTGGGTATTATTATTTTTACAGATATTTTATTATTATGCCTTTATATTAGTTTTTGCTTAAATTTGTAATTTGCTTATAGGTCGTGTGCAATGTGCAAGTAGGTGGGTCGAGCAAGATAGGAGCTTCGAAATATTGTATTGCTCGCAAGACGTATTGGTTATATGAGCTCACGATCATTTTCGGTTATAATAAATTTAGTTTTTTGGTTATCATTCATTGCCTGTTTCGTCCGGTTTGTTCTGTTTTAAAACATACGCCTATGCTTTTTCCTTTTGTCAGAACCTATAGCCTCACTGACGAGCTATTATACAGCGAGACGCGCCTGGGAATGGTTCTGGCAGAAGGAAAGAGCGAACACTTGTCATAGAGAAAATAATCTGCTGTTCATTGTTTTTATTTGAGAAGCACCGCTAATACTACAATATTTTAGGTGATATACTGATGGGGAATCCCTATGTTCGGAATAATCTGTAAACCAGACGGGAAAAAAGCCGACGCGCGACAGTGAATCCCTGAATGTTGAGGAATATTTATATCAATCAGGGGACAGGCGGCGTCCCTTGTAAACCTACATACATAAAAGGATTTCTCCTCGAGCTTACTATAACTGACTACAGTCTAACCACATGTAAACACGCTTACTTCTTTGAGCAGTATTCATCACAATGACGCTATAGCAAGCCACACCCGGTATGTAGCTTTTTGAAGTACTTACGCAGTATGGTAGTGTAATTATTGGTTATGTTCACTGTTTTGGCTTGACAAAAATGTCATTTAAATTATTTGTTTCTTTGAAAACAGATCAATGGATATAGAGAATATCCAGAAAGTTGGAAATAATATAACCAAATTAATAGCAACAATAACAGTCACAATTGACATTTCCTGGAGATAGGTACGTCATTGCCGAAGAATCGGATAGGTGTGGAAGATACAGCACTGTTAAAGATAAGTTATTCACCAGCATCCCCTAACCTTAGTATTGAAGACACAAAAAGAAACTTAAGATCAAGCTGCCACAAAAATAGATAAGCTTTCTCTTTCCGTTAACATTATCAAGACAGTACCTTAATGGGACAATTGTGTAATAAATTTGAATGTTTAATTTTGTCTTAACACTTACGCCCTCTGGCGACAATCGTACAACTTTAAAAATAATTTGCAGCTTCTTCTCTTTGCCGGTTTACTAATCAAAATTTTGTCTTCAAAATCTATGACCAAAACTTTTAGAGATATAGTCATTCGCTATCCCTACTTTAGTCGATCAGCCTGTATATATATAAATATAATTTAATGTTGTTAACAAAAATGAGAAAATCTCAACACTTTATGTAACAAAATTTCCTCTAACTGAGGGTGATATTTATCAAACAACTTAGATTTCACTGTAGCAAGGAGCTCTTACTATATTCTAATAGAGTCCCATCTTCGCTATGGAATCTGTTTTTGGGGTTCATGCTCCCAATATTTATTTCACTCTGTGTTTGTTCTGCAAAAGAGAGCAATAAGATGTATGTGTAGCGCTAAAGTTAGGGATTCTTGTTCTACTATTTATAAAACATGCGATATTGACTATTTGTTCTATCTTCATCCTGGAGACTATATGTCTTGTTCATAAAAAATGAGCTGTTGTTGCTTACTCATTATAATACACGTAAATCATTTCTTTTAAACTTACCTATTCCCTTTTTGGAACAAGTCAAGAAATTCCTAATATATGGTGGTTAGAAAGTTTTCAATCATCTAACGCTCTCCTTGAGAAAGCAACAATGTTCAAAGAGGTTTAAAAACCTGACAAAGCATTTTTTTAATTAGCTTACTACACTTTGGATGCATTTTTTTAGTGATCCATCAGTTCAGTGATTATTTTAGTAAATATGCTAAGTTTGTTTTAAGCTTTTTTTTCCAGCTGTTCATTACCTCCATAGGTATACAGGGTGTTTCCTAACCTCTCTGAAAAAATAAAGGAGGTGAATCCTCACCTTATGTTAAGACGAAAATGTGGTATTAAAGTTTTTCGCATGTACCGCTTCTTTTTCGAAATACAGGGTGTTTAAGATAAATTAGTAAAGCAATAATAAGCATTTTAATAATTGATTTAAAAACTTTTAATAATGAACTCACATGAACAAAAGTAAAATAAATTGCTAAATGTCCTCCATGAGCCAGTAAATACCCATGTACACGACGTTCTAAATTGTCTCATAGGTGTTGGAAAATTTCGGGACTGGCGCGAATCGTATTAAAACCATCAATAATACGCAGTCGAAGGTCTTCTTTCGTTTTGATAGGAATAGTATAAACGAGTTGTTTAAGGTGACCCCAGAAATAAAAATCCAATGGATTTCGATCCGGCGAACGGGGTGGCCAGGAGTGAGGTCCTCCTCTACCTATCCAACGAGCAGGATATTGTTGATCTAAATAGTTTGTAACACGTACTGCAAAGTGAGGGGAGCGCCATCATACATTACCCACATTAAAGTTCTAGTGCTTAATAGCACTGCTTCCATTAATTCTGGCAATTCATCTCTAAGGAAGTTGTAATAGACATCACCAGTAGGTAAGTCGATTTGGGAAAAAATACGGTCCGACTAAGCTATCTCCAATAATCCCTGCCCAAATATTAAAAGAAAATGTATGCTGGTGATGTCCTTTGATGATAGCATGAGGATTATCTTCCGCCCAAATATGGTTGTTGTGAAAATTTATAATGCCTGGTCTGGAAAAATTCGCTTCATCTGTAAATAGAATTTTTGCCGAAAATTGTGGGGCCCTTAAAGAATTTTCTTGAAACCAGTTACAAAAATTAACTCGAGCTGGAAAGTCTGTAGGCAACTAAGTTTGCACTCTTTGTACGTGATAAGGATAAAGTAAATAGTCCTATAAGATACTCTATACTGTTTTGTAACTCACATTCAACTCGTTCCCGATTTTCCACGTACTAGTGCCTGGAGATTCTTCCACCATGTTTAAGCCATTTCTTGATTGGCAAACTCAGCCATTATGAAAAGTATGTAATGTAGTACAAATAAATTGAAAAAGAATTCAAAAGGATATTATTTGAAGATGTTAAACAGGAGACAAATGTTACGGAGAAAACAAATGTGGTTGCCATGGAACGAAGCAAAGCCTACTCGTATCATTTGACGCAACATAATGATAAAAAAACTAAAAAATTAAGGTACTCTTTTAACCAGATCCCCGCCAATGACCTAATTGTAAAATTTAAAATCGACCCAAAGTAAAGTGCTCTAATCCCTTATGTTTAACAAATATCATTAGAATATCATTTGGCATTAATTAATAAAATGAAAAAAAATACAAAATTTTTCGAAAACGCAGCGACATGCGAAAAATTTTATACCACATTTTCGTCTTAAAATAAGGTAAGGATTCACCTGCTTCATTTTTTCAGAGAGGTTAGGAAACACCCTGTATAATATAATCAATAGCCTGGGTATACTGTATCATACGGGTAATGTAAGTCTGTTAAGATTGTATACATGTTCTGTATTATTTTAGTTTTATTTATTGCCACTTATTTAGGATCTTCATATTGTATTTGCTAATAATGACTTTACTTTATCAACAAGAATATTGTTCTTCGGGCAATAAAGTAAATTTGAATTTGAGTATACCTACCCTATATTGACGAGAACTATGTAACGTCTTGTATCAATAATATCAGAAATAGCGTACTGGTTCAAGTTAATTTGATCATACAAGAAACATAAAGTGTCTACTTAGAGTTAGTATTTTCTTGGTAAAAATGTATCATCAAAAATAGAGATGGACAACAAAGAAATATTATATTAAATGTAACTTTCTGTTTATCATATAATTTTAAGTTACGTTCGTTCATATTTTGTTTTACGAAATATTTAATAATCACACACTAAATGACTAAATAGATACTCTAACTACATATTAATTACAAAATAATTTAAAGTTAATACTATAAGTAACATTTCACAATTAAAGGACTACTGGCTTAATATATATATATCTACAGTGCGCGTCTAAAGCCGCCCTCACCCCCTGTTGACTTTTGATTAACAAATGTGAAAATAATGAAATTTTGGTATGTAATAATAACTCATAATAAATAACCCAAGTTTGAAAATATTTATACTAAAAATATCGCCTAGCCGCTCGTAGGTTCCTTTACTATTGCTTAAAAATCAATTTAACCCACATTAACAAAAGTGGCCGCCATTTTAAAATTAATCGATAAAATCTTATCAAACTTGGGGATCGTTTATAGATTGAAAATACCTTTTCAACGAGGTATCACTCGACCCCATCTGCCATTAAAAATTTTATTCAAAATGGCGCCCTTCCGCCATCTTAAAAAACTGAGTCCAGAATTTATACCAAAATGGTAGTATATGAGTTTTTATTGAACGTACCAAAGTTTCATTATTCTCACATTTGTTAATCAAATGCTAACAGGGGGGGGGGGACTTTAGATGCGCTATGCACATACTAATGTATTACTTTATACGCCACTTCTACTTCTGGTTATTATTTTACACTTAAAAGAAAATATCTGTTTTATTTTTTAAAACAGATATTATAATCCCACGTTTAATAATATTGCATTGATTATTATCCTAAAATTACAATAACAGTTTATCTATATAAATTTATGCACTTTACACTGGAAATCAACAATTTACCTGCTATTAATTTATTATTGATGGTCAATTCAGCATTTTGTCTGAATAATGAAAAATATTGTAATGGCAGGTAAGTTACAATTTCCAGTTTTTTTTAATAAGGCCATACCTAGGTACTAAAATAAGTTACAGTTTATGACTTTGTTTTTCGACTTATCGAATGGAGTGTAATTTATATTTCAAGATTACAAATGCTCCTATTCGTAAAACAAACCAGAACAGTGACAGGGCTATAACGTCATTTCCAAATTGGTCCGATTTTACGGCAACGTCTTCTAGGAATTTTTTTGGATATCTGAAAATAATAGTGGTCAAAATAAATAAAAAAAAAATGTACATATTATTTTGCAGGGATAACTTAACGATCGCAGGTTACAGGCAATATACAGTGAGTCCCAGAAGTAATGTCTAAATTAATTTAAAATTCAGCGATGTGTTTTGTGGAAAAACGCTTTGACCCTTCGATTTCTATTTCCTTATACAGTGATGGGCTAAAATATGGAACAAATTCATTTAAAAATCAGGTATTAATTTTTTGAAAAAACGCTCGGACACGTCGATTATTCTTCCGATTTTTTTACCTAAAAAAAAAATTATACAGGGTGTGTCAAAAAGTAGATGTGGCAAAAAATTTTTGTATTTTAAATAGAACCCTATTTTTTTCAGTCGAATTTTGAATTATACGTCAAATTCTGCGCATAATTCATGTAGCATACCCTATCCTTATCTCTAACGGTTTTAGAGAAAAATTACATCATAAAACGAAAATTATTTTATTAGGTGTTGAAAATGCCAACCATTAACTTCTTGACAATATGCCAATCTACTTAAAAACCCTTCTAAAACATTATTTACAGTATTTTCATTAATTTCCCTAATTTCATATGTAATTTTAAATTTTAAGTCTTCCAAATTTTGTGGTTTATCCTTATACACTTTTGATTTCAAATAACCCGAAAGAAAGAAATCCATTGGCGTAAGATCGGGAGATCTTGCAGGCCATTCTATGGGTCCTCTTCTACCTATCCATCGTTCGAGAAATACAGTATTCAAATACTCTCGTACTTGTCGAGCAAAATGAGGCGGAGCACCATCCTGCTGAAACCAAATAGACGCTTCTGGTAGATTAGGCTGATTCGGATTTGGAAAATCCGCTGCTAGTGTGGAAATTAATTCATTTTGAAGAAATTGTAAATACCGGTCACCTGTAAGATTTCCATCGAAGAAAAAAGGTCCAATAATTCTATCATTTAATATCCCTGCCCAAACATTTACTTTTTGTGGGTTTTGCGTGTGCTGTTCTCTCATCCAACGGGGAGGGGATTATTTGTACTCCAATACCGAAAATTTTGTCTGTTTACCGAACCATTCAAACAAAACGTGACTTCATCGCTAAAAAATATGTTGCGAAGGAAAAATAGATTTAAGTTGCAAATTTCCATCATAGTTTCACCAAACTGTAGTCGGCGGTAGGGATCATTTTCGTTTAGCTCGTGCAGCAACCTAATTTTGTACGAATGGTACTGTTCTTGTTTCAATACCCGCAAAACAGATCGTCGGCCCACATCATTATTAAGGGCTACTTCAGCGGATGCACTATGGGGATTATCTTCAACTTCTAACAAAATGTTCAATTTTGTGTTTTCACTAATTTTTGGACGACCTGGCCGTAGACGATCCTTTACATTCCTCGTTTCCCTGAATTTATTCTCAATTTTACTCACTGTAGATCTTGTAATCGGTCGTTCTGGATACTTAGCGCTAAAGAAGTTACAAACTTCTTCTTGATTTCTTGTTTTGTCTCCACATCCAATTAATATTAAAATTTTGTTTCTTTGAGTTTCATTTAAATGCACCATGATCACCGTTTTTCAAAATTATACCTAAAATTATTTTTAATTGACACATGACTTGCTATCGTAGTGACAATTCATTTAAATTTACCTGTTTACCTTTAAGTAGGTTCATGTAACTTTTTATAAAGAAAAATTTCGTTTTATGATTTAATTTTTCTCTAAATCCGTTAGAGATAAGGTAGGGTATGCTACATGAATTATGCGCAGAATTTGACGAAGAATTTCAAAATTCGACTGAAAAAAATATTGTTCTATTTAAAATACAAAAAATTTTTGCTACATCTACTTTTTGACACACCCTGTATAATTTCTTTTTGAGGCAAAAATTTCGGAAGAAAAAATTATAATCGACGTGTCCGCGTTTTTTCAAAAAATTAATACCTGATTTTTAAATGAATTTGTTTTATATTTTAGCCCATCACTGTATATTTTTTTTATGGTAAATTGATGTATACAGGGGGTAGCCCAAAAGTAAGTTACGACCATCAACTTCATTTTTTCAAATGAAAATATGTATTTTTATATCATTTTTGACTTTTGCCAAGTATGTTTCATGTACCATGTCCTATAACTAAACTCGACAGTTGTTGGAAAAATTACGATTGAACATATTAATAAGTAAGATCTGTTTATTTAAAAAGAACAGAACAATAAATCGAATTAAATGTTGAAAGTGTCCGCCATTTACGGCTTGACAGTGTCCATAATCCATTAGTTATTTCTCTTTGCATGTTTTCAACCATTTCCGGAGTTATGGCACGCATTTCTCTTCGGATCCTCTCTTACAACTTCTGCATATTGTTTGGCCTGTCAACAAATACTTCCGATTTGAGGTAACCCCACAAAAGAAGTCCAGCGGAGCCAGGTCTGGCGACTTAGCAGGCTATTCGATAGGTCCTCTCCTTCCTATCTACCGATTGGGAAAGGTTTTATCCAAAAATGTACGCACAGTGGCAGAATAATGCGGAGAAGCACCGAGTACACGGGTTTCCTTCCAAGGAAAGCAAATATAAACACATAATGGAATGTTTTGGCTCGATTTACAAATAAATCCTCAGAAATAGGGTCTTACTAATTGCTACGTTTAATCGTAATTTTCTCGAATAACTTTTGAGTTTAGGTATAGGACATGGTACTTGAAACGTACTTAGAATTCGATGCAAAATTCAAAAATGGAATGAAAAGATACGTTCTTATTTGAAAAAATGAAGTTGATGGTTGTACCTTATATTTGAGCTACCTTGTATACTATGTATACATCAATTTACCATAAAAAATACATATTAAAAAATATAAATCGACGTTTTCGAGCGCTTTTCCAAAAAACACACTCCTAAATTTTAAAGAATTTAGATATTACGCCCGAGACTTACTGTATACAAATTTAGTGTATTATGTTCTCCATAGCATAACTCAATTAATATAATTTCGGTTTCCATTATTAGGAAGATGCTAGCCATTTGGTTAGAGGGAAGATTTAATGCCGGAAATTACATTAACATTTTAGAAAACATATTGTTACCATCTGCTGAGCAAATATATCCCAATAATACTTTCATATTTCAACAAGATAATTGTCTAGTCCACACTGCCAATGCTGTAACCCACTGGTTTCAAACCCATAATGTGGAAGTGCTGCCTTGGTTCACTTATAGTCCCGATATAAATTCAATCGAAAATATTTGGGGTATAATCGTAAAAAAATATATATAATCGAAATTTGGGGCCACAAAATTCAGAAAATTTATGGGAAATAATATATGCGTGCTAGGAAGAGCTTGATCCAAATATTGTATCAAATATAATTCAGTAAATTCCGAATAGACTGGCTCAAGTAATAGAAAAACAGGGATATATGACCAAATATTAGATTTTATCTATTCTTGTTAAACGTTTTTTGTTTCATATATGACATTTAAATATGTATACATGTGAGAACTTTGTTCTCTAGCCACTTGCTGAAGGATTAACCAAATTATGCTAAAACAGCTATTCTCTGGGCTACATGCCCCAACGAGCGCTAAATTAAATAGCACAATTTGGCGTATTTCGACTAACACTGTTAGTACTAAAATACAGACTCAGATTGCAGGAACTACCGGGAAAGAAAATAATGAATCTTTATTTCCAATAATAGGTTGCTACGCTGCTGCTACCTGTAGACTGGTTTCGAACTGTTTGGTTCTCGTCAGTACAGGGCAAGCATGACAAGCGAGCACACCTACCATTGGAAAATCGAAACACCCTATAGCCACAATATAGTTCTGCCTAGGCAGTACAATACAGGTGGCGCCATCCTCCAGAAGTTTCTAGCAATCTGATGTGAAAGATACCGTATGGTACTATAAACATAGTAAGAAAATACTGCAGTGGCTAGAGAACAAAGTTCTCACATGTATACATATTTATATGTCATATTATGATTACCACTTGCCAAGTAGTATTTTCTTACTATTATTGTTTTTTGTTTCTATTGTAATTTTTATAAACCTGTTAAAATATAGGTATTATAAAATAGAAAAAAAATAATTTTTGTAATTTTATTGAACTAACGCCCAACGCCAATGCTTTGCATTGTTAATAACCTTTAACATGCGATAAGCCGGTTTTACGCAAATATGGTTAAGGTTTCCTCCCATTGTAATTCGTGTACGCTTCTTTTATGAATACAACTGTAACTCTAACCAAGAGTTAATAGCAAATATTAAGTTTAAAAGTAATCTCTGTATATGACGCATTCTTATATTCGAATTTTGTGTTAATCTCAGCATACACAACTAGATCTTAAATCAATGAAGCAGTGATTAATACAATAGCACTAGTTTCAAGTCCCATATTATTATGAATGTTTTCCTATATTTAGTTTCTTACCTATAATGGCAGTATTGATCGTCAGGACAATCAATGGTAGGCCGATCTAGTCCATAAATAGCACCAACAACCCCTTCAAGACCAAATCGCAAGTAAGATATAAAACTTCCCCAGTACAGGTAAGGCGGTAAGTCTTTTAAGGAAACTCCGAATCCAGCAAACATCATCATAGGGACGGTGAGGGCAGGACCCAAAAATGTACCATTCTAAAGATGGATTAAAAAATCCTAATTAATTCGATGGGTAGATAAATGAAATAAACAAATTAAGAGGTTCAAGAAATTTTTTTTTTGTCAGAAAACCATTTAAACGCATTTCTTTTATGTAACAAGGATACTTTTCTGCTACTTTCCATATCCTATATCTACTAATTTTTTTGTGAACATCGGGACCGATTAGTTACTAAAAAAAGCGTCCATTGTACGGTTAATGGTCGTGTTAGAAATCAATACGTTTTGTGGCAATAAACATTTATAGGGGACCAAGCTTAAGTGGACGTTTCTCCAGGCATAACGAAAAAAAGTCGCCTTAAGTATCGCTCGCGCATACGAAGACGTGTGTGATTCAGCCCCTTTGGTATAAGTTAATAAGTCGCTATGCAACAACAACAAAACTCCCAGTAAGTAATCAACACATCTACTAGTCTTGTAATGCCATACACATTACAACTTTCACGATTAAAACTATTGCAAGGTAACAAAATATTCATCGCAGAGGACCACTATGTTAAACTAATCTTCGTGATGTATTTGGAAAACGAGATACACATAAATATTTTTTATATTGTTCAGAATCGATATAGTTTTGCATATTATTGCCTCAAAAATAAACTCTTGATACCATTTTTCACGTTAGCAGATGTTTAAACAATTCAAACATACTTACAACAACGTTAAAGTAGGCACCAATCATTAGTCCAAAACTTTGGGTCACGAAAACTACCAGTAAGCTTGTAACGAAGAACATGGTAAACCTTATATTGTCAAATGGTTGAGCAGTCATGTAGTAGATTAAGGTGGTAAATACAGCACAACACACGACCTAAAATGTAAAAAAAAAATTGGTATCCAGGAACAATTAATTTTTCAAAAATTATTAACAAAATCTTGCTGCCAAGTTAATCTCAGTAAATGAGCAATTTAAATATATTTATTTATTTAAATATATTTTACGTTAACTTAATTTTGGTGACGGCCTGGTCACGTGGCAGCATTCTCGCTTCCTATGCTACAGGTAAAGTGTGTTCAGAGATTTAAGAAAGCGACTAACTGACCCCTATTAGGAAAGACCCTGGCCAGCTGCAAAATGCATTTTCTGCAGTTCTGCAATTGAAACACGACGTTTGAGATATTTTTTACCATCTTTTAACTTTAGATACTTAAAATATCTGTGAGATTTATTTATTTATCGCGACGAAAACATATCTTGTGTTACAATACTAGAATAAATCTCGTACACCGACGAGAAACGAACACTTTACGTTTTTAAGGACGTCCAAGGGAAACATAACTTGTCTTTTCGTTACACACACGAAAATTTTGCCACTACTTAGTCGCTGGATAGCACTAAGAGAATTTTCATTACAGGGCGGAGAAACAACACATTTTTTGAGCCTTCAAAATAAAATCCCGTAGAACCTGGTCGCGAAGCGAACTTCTCTCGTCAAGATGTTGTTAGCGAGTCCTTTTTCAAATTCACCGATGCATTGAAGTGGCCAACCTACTGTTTTCGACGCCAGAGACGGGGGACCAATTAATAATGGTTAAACGTGTGGAGTTCGGGCCCACGAAGTCCGTAGTCATGACTACCATCGCCCCTATATTTATACACATCCAATCAGGAAATAGGACAACTTATAGGAGAATATGTTTCTACTGCGGTGTTTCGGCACCCTACAAAGGACCTCATTAGCATATGATGATAGCCAACAAGGAATTCTAAGTTATAAATAGATTTATTTTAGATATTGCACCTTTTTGTCTTAACTTCAGAAATGAATAATTCCTCGAACCGAACTTAATATTGGTGGTTTATTTTTTGAACTATGCCGATTTTAACGGTAATTTAAAACCGATAGCCTACTTTTGTTTATTTTTAAGAGAAGAATATTCGTAATTCGTAAAATAGAGTTTGGGGATAATCCTTTAAAATGGTCAAAATAGCCTTTCTTTCCAAGGAGTTAAGCCTTCGATATTGATATCGGCTGATTCGCCATATATTTTCTTGAAAGTAATATCGTGCCGACGACGTAATTTTTCCAACCATCCATTTGATGCCTTGAAGTTATCTAGTCCTAGACATTGAGCAGATTCGAGGACTTTTGTTTGAATTCTTGGCCCGGACATTTGTAACTGCTTGTTTTGCGCATTACAAAATCAGTTAAAAATATCTTGGTCCACTGCCAGTCCTTCGGTTTTGGGAAATTTCCTTTTTTGTCCACTGTTGCCACCTTCTTGAAACAAATTTCTAATTTCTGCTTTATTTTGAAGTAACATATTCACTTGGGTCTTACCCACTTTAAATTTTTTAGCCAACTTCCTGGTACTCAAAGCAGTTTTTCACTTTCCTCGATTATTTCAATTTTTCCGCTTAAAGAAAGGCATTTATTTTTTCTCGCCACCTCAAATGTTCACGTTAGTTCCAAAAAACACAAAAACTGTTTAAAACAAAACTAATATTAATAACCGATTTATCAGCCTTGAAAGTAAATTGAATGGATTTGGCTGCAATAAAGTAATTAGTGTATATATACCTTTACTTCTTAAGAATAATCGGGTCGGGTTTTAATGCCCCTAATGAAGCGGTTTTTAGCATTAAAGTTTAATAAGAATTCTGATGATGAATGCCCGCTGTCGCTTAATAGATGGGTCGGTAAAGAGGAGTATAACATAATGGAATATCCATTTTTAAATGTGGGGAGTTCTTAACCGGTCGTTTAACGCAGGTGGTCACTTTATAGAGGCGGTCGCAAACAGAGGTTTACTGTATATTAAATATTTAAAAATTATGAGACTTACCGAAAGTGGAATATCTACCAGTGTAACAGAGAGATAGTACATTTTCAGTGAGTACCATCTGTTAAAGTGTTCTTTTACAAGAATGTTCATTTCTGTTGGAACTAAAAAAAAACAATAGTGTTACAACATTTCGATTCAACTAATTAAATTAATTGAATGAATTGAATCAAAAGCATTATCTGGTGTGTTAAAACAGAGAGAAAAAAATGGTAAATATACAAGGTGTTCGGAAATAATGAGGAAGAAACTTGGGTGGTAATTCGGCTCGAAAACATAATAGTACAACTACAGTTATTTATAACTGTTTTCCTAGTCAGCCGATTGTCTTTAAATTTGACACACTTATTATGCCTGTCCTAATGAATTCTTGCTCCAAATTCCAATCATTTTATGCGTAAAGGTCTTAGCGACCCTTACCATTAAGATAATATCCATAGACTTTTTTGTTTAAGTTTCTTATAAATATTAATAGCTCACACTTAGAGGCCATTAAAAAATTTTCAAAAAATATCCTCCTCTAAAATCATGATATGAGTGCCCTAGATGCAAAACTCGCTAAAAGTTTAAAAAATGAGATATGTGCAGGATATGTTTCGCTATCATAATATTAATAACATAGGTAAATATTTTGATGCAAAAGTAGCTTATCAGCATAGAAATTCGCATCTGAATTTCACAGTTCGATGCAAAACTCGCCTTATGTTGAGCTGTGCGAGATGCAAAACTAGCTTTTTACAACGCATCCAATCAGCATCGCGCTCATAAACACATGATTTTGGGCGACGAATCGCAAGTGACGCGGAGGGTGTTGGCTTAATTCAGCTGTTTATAATATTTTCAGTTGAAATGTCTAACGGATGCGAATAGTTTAAATTAGTTTTGTATTGTTAATTGTGTTACTGTTATCAGAATCTACTCATTATCATGGAAATAATAGAGAATGATTTAAGTGTTACCTTACCAATAAAGCCTTGTCCTAGTAATATGTGTCGCAAAAGGGCCCGAGGAGAAAGTAAAAGGCAGAAACTTAAGAAAATGAGGTAATAACATGTTTTAATTATTTTTTAAAATTATTTTACACCATTTTGTGATATTTTAGACATACCCCAAAAGAATTACCAGAATTTCCAACTTGCGGGCATAAAGGCCAGCCAGGAAAACCCTATTACTGTTCTTCCTTAACCATGCGTCAAATTCAAATATTTCACCAACAAATTTTTGCCACCCATGAAAAAGCCAAACAGGACTCCTTTTTAATTGCATGTTGCGAGGGTAAAAAATGCAAAAGATCAAAAGTTAATAAAGACAAGATATCCATTAATTATTTTGTCACTACAGATCACGGGGCCAAAGTTCGAGTTTGCAAGACTGCGTTTTTAAAAATCAGTACGCTTAGTCGAGGCAGAATTGAGCGTGTTATGAAGAACTATGTGTTGCGTGGAACCATGCCGCAAGAAAAAAGGGGAGGCGACCGCACTGGCGATAGAAATGACGGAAAAAAAACATCGATAAAAAATTTTATTGAATCTCTTCAATGTGTTGAGAGCCATTATTGTCGTAGCCAAACAAGCAGTCGTGTTTATCTGCCATGTTACTTGAATTTTACAAAATTGTGGCAAATTTACAATTCAAGAGTTGAAGAAGAGTTTCGCATAAAACAGGGGTATTTCAGGACTTACGTAAACACTCATTACAATATTGGATTTGGTACTCCACACTCAGATGTGTGCTAACGTACAAAAACAGAACCTTATAAGTGAGCAACGTATTCACAAATTAAAAGCAAAAGCCTTTTTTGCTTTGTTAAAGAATTCATCGGAAAATGTGGCAATTTTTTCATTCGACTGCGAAAAAAACTTACCATTACCAAAATTACCTGACCAAGCTTGTTATTTTAGTCAGCAGATAAATTACTTCAACTTTACTGTTGTCCATGGTCCATCCACTGCAAAGTTAACGCCAGATAATGTTTCCTCTTATGTGTGGCCTGAATCGGAATTTCCCAAAAATTCTAATTCTATTACATCAGCTGTCTGGGATGTACTGTGTAAGTTTCATTTCCTTGAAGCAATAGATGTCGTTCATTTATTTGCCGATGGTTGTGGGGGACAAAATAAAAATATTATCATGATGACTATGATTTCCCTATGGCTTCAGACAAAAGCCCCGCACCATATTAAATCTATATGCCTAATATTTCCAATGGTAGGACATTCTTTTATACCACCCGATCGGGTATTTGGAATGGTAGAAAGAAAAGTAAAAAAAAAAACAGTTATAGTAAAACCCACTGACTATGACGAGATTATTGCTTGCAATTCCACACTTCGTAAACTGGGTGTGGATTGGCTTATACAAGATTGGAAAAGTGAAGCCCAGACTCATACAAAAGCTCCAGGATCCTGGCATTTTCAATTTTACAAGACCAAGAGATTTATTTTTACTAGGGGCAAAACAAATTGTCTTATTAGAGGTGAACCAAATTACAACGTTGATGTGGGCGAGGCAAAATCAGTTTCCAAAAGAGGAAAAAAAACGACATGCATTGATCCCAAGATACTTTCTACTGGTTTTTATCTAAAAGGAGACAAATCTACAATAATCTCCCTTTTAAAAAAACATTACGGTGATGCATGGGAGGAAAATCCAGACTTACAATTTTATGTTTCAAATCTTATTCACGTTAACAATACACAAAGAAACATTGATAACGATCAAAATGCTGACATCGAAGCTGGATGCAGCACTGTGAGACCCTGCGAAATAGGTTTACCTGTGTAAATTTAAGATAAACTGTTACTGTGTCATAATATTCATGTAGCAAATAAATTCCATTTAAATTCATAACTATTTTTTAGTGCTGTTTTATTTATTTTAAATTATGCAAAACTCTCTTTGTGAAAATATTTGGTGCAAAACTTGCTTTTTACAAATTTTCGGAGCAAAACTCGCCAAATGCTTTTGTTTTTCTTAATTTATTCAAAATCTGCTCGTTATATTTTTAAAATACGATGGTATCTAAGAGGTTGCATTTGTGTCAAAATGACCCCAAAATTGTGAAGAGATTGGTAAAAAAATTCTACCAAAATAAGTTTTTTTTGATTTTCTCAATATAACCTTTCATGCATTAAGCGAGTTTTGCATCTAGAGCACTCATATAGTGAACACTTTTCAAGAAAATCGCCTCTAAAGATTTTCATGCTAGGAATGATTACCGATCCATTTTCACTCATTTTTAATAGTATCAAAGAATGTCTTGAAAACAAACACAAAGAGTTTTCGTGAAAACGAATTTAATTTAATCATTTTACAAACTTGTTAAAGACAATTATCTAAAAACTGTAAGTGTATTGTATCGTGATTAAAGAGGAGGACACTAAATTTATAAAACACTATAAACAAAAAAGTTTTGGGGCATTACCTTAATGGTAAGGGCCACTAAAGCTCTTTGGCATTAAGCTATTTATGTCAAATTTGGAGCATAAATACACAAGGACAGTAGTAACAAGTTTGTCAAATTTAAAGAACATCGGCTGACCATAAAAAAGTTATAAAGCAAAGTCGATTTTAAAAAACCAATTTTGACACCCTGGAATTTCATTATTTTTGAGTTTTCGAAAAATGTTATATGAACTTGTATATTATTGTTCAGAGCCGAATTACCACTTAAGTTTTTTGCTTATCATTTCCGGATACACTGTATATGGACAAGAACAATGTATTTTTATTAAAAACCTTTAAAAACATTCAAGACTATACAGTGTGTATCAGTAAAATGGAATAAATTCGATAACAAATACATGGAGGCGTGTCCGAAAAAACGCTCGGACACGTCGATTGGTATTTCTAGTTGCACATTTTTTTCAATAAAAACTTTTTATACAGGGTGAGTCATGTAACAGTGGCCAATACTAACTTTCTTATTTTGAATGCAACACCCTATATATTATTCAATTTTTGGATTCTTCAGAAAATTTTAGAGATACTTCATGTACGATATCCTAGGTATAGGATATCTTCAACTGTTTCGGAATTATTAAGTGTTTTCAGATTTATTGCAAAAATTAGCAACACCCAAAAAAACTAATAAGTAATATTGTATATTTCTTGATAATGTAAAAACAAAAAAAAAACATTAAGGTAGGAGATGTTGAAAATGCTCGCCGCAAACGTCTTGGCAACATCCTAATCTTAAATAGAAATTTCTTCTAACGTTACTGAACATCTCGGGCGTGACCGATCTAATCGCAAGCGTTATTCGTCTTTTTAAGTCAGCTAAGTCGAGGGGTTTAGTTTTGTATACAATATTTTTGACATAACCCCATAAGAAGAAGTCTAATGGCGTCAGATCAGGGGATCGTGCTGGCCATTCCATCGATCCACGCCTCCCAATCCACCGATTTGGAAATACTCGGTTAAGGTACCGCCGGACATTGATTTGGTAATGGGGCGGTGCTCCATCTTGCTGAAACCATGTCATATTCGCTGCAAGTTGTGGGTTTGCTGAATCAGGATATAAGTTTGTCAAAGTTGGCAAGACATTATTTTGGAGTTGTGCTAAATAATTATCAAGATTTATTTTAGATATTGCACCCTTTTGTCTTAACTCCAGAAATGAATAATTCCTAGAACCGAACTTAATATTGGTGGTTTATTTTTTGAACTTTGCCGATTTTGACGGTAATCTAAAACCGATAGCCTACTTTTGTTTATTTTTAAAAGAAGAATATTCGTAATTCGTAAAATAGAGTTTGGGGCATAATCCTTTAACAGTTTCTGCTCAAACATTAACTTTTTCAGGATATTGCATATGATCTTCTCTCATCCAGTGAGGATTTTCCCTAGATCAATAGGGGCAATTCTGACGATTAGCATGACCGTGAAGTGTAAAGGTGCACTCATCAGAAAACAAAACATGTTCTAATTGGATCACATTGTTATCTAACATTTTCATCATTGTTCACAAAAATACGTTCTTCTATCAAAATCGTCTTCCACGAGCAATGAGTAGGTATCATTTTATAGGGATACGTTTTATTTTCTTGTAATGTTCGAATAATCGATGAATGGCAAACATCGAACTTTGGGGCTATTTTTCGACTAGAAGTATGTGGGTTTTCCTGAAACTCAAGCATAATATCTAATTTGGTATCATCACTTATTGCGTTGGCAGCTACTTTTTTTATCTGCTTTACATGTCCAAGCTGGCGAAACTGCTTTTCTATTTTACTAATTGTCCCTTGAGTTATAGGCGGCAAATTTGGAAATTTTTCATGAAATAAGCGAGAAACTTCCATTGGTGTCCGTGTTTTATCTCCATAGCCAATCATCTGTAGAATTGTTATTTTGTGCATTTCTGTTAAATAGACCATTTTTCTGATATGCAGTTAACGAAATTCAAACGACTATAAAGCTTGATTTATAAACTCGAAAAGTTGGTGAGGTTGAAGTTATGATCAAGTTTGTGAGGTTAGATATTCCGAACTTCGAGCATAAAAATTGGTTATCTCGAACTACCTGGGAAGTTTTCGAACCTTACATGAGCTTTACATGAACAACATGAACGAGTGTATAAATAGAACTGAGTGTTCTCTTTAGTTTAAATTGAAGTCCTATTTCCAACACCAACTGAACCTCAACCTCGCCACCTTTTTGAGTTTATAAATCCAGCTTAACACTGACAACTACTGTTATGCAGACAGACAACAATTTGCTAAGGTCTGGCGTTTTAAGCAAAAGTAAACAAAACTATTTAGGTATACATTTTTTTTTATTTCATATCAGTAAAAACATTTTAACATCAATTTTCAACATCTCCTACATTAATCTTTTTTTTGTTTTTTTACATTATCAAGAAATAAACAGTATTACTTATTAGTTTTTTAGTGTGTTGTTCATTTTTACAATAAATCTGAAAACACTTAATACTTTCGAAACAGTTGAAGACAGGTATAGGATATTGTACATGAGGTATGTCAAAAAATTTCTGAAGAATCCAAAAATTAAATAATATACAGGGTGTTGCATTTAAAATAAGAAAGTAAGTATTGGCAACTGTTATATGACACACCCTGTATAAGAAGTTTTTATTGAAAAGAATGCGCAACTAGAAATACCAATAGACGTGTCCGAGCGTTTTTTCGGACACGCCCCTATGTATTCATTATCGAATTTATTGCATTTGGCTGATACACACTGTATTTAAAATCTACGAAAATATCAAAATGTAATGGTGAATCTTATGTCAATTGTTTTAGTGATAGCAAGAGGACACAAAAAATAATTTTATGCAATATTAATGAATTTAACGTAAAGCGACCTCTAGGAGCGATCAAATGATTCAACTTGCTCGATCTAACAGGAATTAGTCCAAAAAGTAGAGAAAACATCTGAAACGACCAGAGAGCCTTTTCGTTATCTTTTGTCAGATCTTAGCCTCAGTGACGAGTCATAATACGGCGAAATGCGCCTGGGTTTGGGTCTGTCAAAAGAAAATGATTAACCTCTGGATTTTTAATTTATGAGTTTAGGTTGTCAATCAGATATAGACCTTATTTCTAAATAATTCAATACTAACATTTTCGTAGATTCTAAATAAGATCTGTGTATTTTAAATTTAGAAAAATAGTAGTCTTGTCTATTATTGTAAATACTTTTGGTGATATTATCTTCGAAGATTCGGAAATATTCTATTTACTTACATGTTAAAATTGTTAACATCATGGTCGAAAATGTGTGATGCATCAAAATAGAAAACAAGAGGTTATAGTTATCCAAAACTTTTGATCCATCTATACCGGCGTTGTAATATAGAGTGCCCAACATCAGGGCTGTCAAAAAGTTGACCCCAATCCTTAGATAAGTAAGAGTCTGTAAATAAAATAAAAGAACTTATACCAAGGGCAATTTTAGAAACCTTTTTGGGGGGAAGGAGGATACACACATTTTAGAAAGAACTGCTCTTGTGATTTATAACCACTTAAGGAAATATTAATAACTTTCTATGTACCAGGAGAGTAACGAAGTTCCTTGGGAGAAAATTGTATAATGCCAGCGACATAGTCCACAGTCTCTCGAATAGTTGCAGGAGATACACCCCTGATAGCACAATATGTGTGCCCAGAATGGGTTGTATTTCCCTCGACAAGGCTAGTTTTTATGTTTGTGGCTAAATTTTGTATTGCTTTTTTAAAATCCAATCATTTTACTGATTCTTACGCATACTTCAACAAAATCTTTAGGTATATGTAGGCAATATTCTACATATCGAATGTATATTTTAATCCTAAAATTAAAAATCTTTACCAAGTAACAATGCTATAGTATATCTTTAAATTATGCGAAGTAGTAAATCAATCAAAACCGTCTTCTCCATGTGCGTGCAAGTATTCGGCATGTATAGATTTAAATAGGCCTGAATTTTTAAATTTGTGCCGAATCAGTACAAGTATCGACATTAAATTTAAGTTTTGTCTTTAAAAATATATTTTAATAATAAATTTTTCACGCTTAAAATTATGTACAGCCGTACCATTTACCTGGAATTTTATAAAGCAATTTTATCGAAACTAATTAGAGTATAGGTACTTATTCCTTTTCTGCTCTAATCATTATATTCCTTTTTTGTTGGTACCTAATCCTGGATACCTGTTTGCTAATTATGTGGTTATTATGCGTTTGGTGTTTGTTTCTCAGTGAAACTAGTTAAAGTGTGAAGCGTCAGTGTTTCTTTAATTAAATATGGAGAATTTTTAACAATTGCCTAAAAGCCCTAGAATCGGTCCATGTACAGTAAATAAGAAAAAATGAATTCTTAACTATTACGATTCTATTAAAAGTAGGAATGCGGATTTGGGTGTTAACAATGCAGTGCAGTTTACAGCAGATATGCTAAACGTTGGGAAAACAACAATATATAAACTTTTAAAAGAAGAAAATAGTGTTGGCGTCAAGCCTCCAAGAACTTCTCCAGGACGACTACAACTTGAGCTGAATGACGTTTTAATGCAGAGAATAAGGCGAAAAGTTCATAGTTCCTTTTTTAAAAAAGAAATTCCCACGCTGGACAAAGTTTTGTCCTCAATACGAGAAGACAAGGACCACCCATTTATGTGTGGAAATACGCTTTGGAAATTATTGGAAAAAATGGGTTTTCGGTGCGAAAAACATAATAGGCAATCGATTTTAATAGACAGAAGCGATATCGTGTGTTGGAGAAGAAATTACTTAAGAAGCATCCGAAAAGCCAGAGAAAAAAACAAAAAAATATTTTACCTACTCGAAATATGGCTAAATGAAGGCCACAGTGACTAAATTTTGGCAGGATAAAAATATTAAAAGCTCAAGGCAAGCTTTTTTGGAAGGATTAAGACCGTCATCTGGAAAAGAACATCGACTTATCATAATCTATATTGGATGGAATAAAAATACAGGAGACTATCACGAAGATATGATGCCGATGTCTTTGAAGAATGGTTCGATGTTGGATCTTATACCAAAAGATGCAATTTATTGTATTGGATAATGCAAGTTAGCACGCTAGGCTGACGGAAAAATTACCGATAAGTGCGTGGCGCAATAGTGGAATAACAGAATGGCTAAGTTTAAAAGAAATATAATTTCTGTTAGATTCTTTAAAAAAAGAACTATTAGTATTAGCCAATTTACATAAAAATTCATTCAAAAAATATGTAGTTGATGAGTTGGCAAAATTACGAGGAATATCTGTGCTCAGACTCCTTCCCTACTACTGCGAATTTAACCCGATCGAACCTTTATGGGCTCAAATAAAGACAGATATCGCCAAAAAAAAACAGGACTTATAAAATGGTGGACTTAAAAAGTCTCTTTAATGAAGCTATGGGTAAAATCAGTGCGGAAAAGTGGAAAAAGTGCATCGATCATGTGATAGAAGAAGAAGCCAAAATGTGTCAGGTAGATATAATAATCAAAGAAATGGTTGAACCGCTTATTATAGACGATGTTAATAAATTTCATCTTCCGAATCGGACTATGATTAAGCCATATCGACAAAGTATTATTCGATTTTTGAAAATGTTTTGTTTGTAAGATTTTATATTATATCTATATTTTGTAATTATATTATGTAAAATAGTACCACACATTTATACTTATTAGTTAATACGATTTTTTAAATGTTTTCATATGTTATAAATACCTAGGAATATAATATAACACAATTTTAGGAAAATAGGCATGTTTAGGATTTTTAATTTAAAAACTTCTCCAATACACCCTCCTTAATAAAGGATTGTACTTGCTAACAATGATAAATCCTTAGATATAACAATAGCATGCGATAAATTCAGGGTGGACCTACGTAAATAATGCTCATTATTTGGATCCTGTAATGTAAACACAATAGATTTCAAGGATGCTGTTTAAATTGCTCTTGATACCCAGGCATACCGGGGTTTTGCATATTTAATGAGCATTTAATACTTCGCGCCATTTAAAGATAGACTGTACCGGGTGTTCCACATAAGGAGGTAATCGGCTATATCTCAGAAAGTAATAACACTAGGACTTTGGGAAAAAATATACATCGATAAAAGCGGCCAAGAGAAATTGCTGGAAATTATTTTCAAGTTCGAAAAATGACCGCTAGGGGGCGTAAGAAAACTTTCAAAATAGAAATGCCGATTTTCTCTTGATTTTTCTTAATAAAAATATGTTAAAAATATAAGCATTGTATTCTTCATAAAATTATGCAACTTTATGTTAGGAATAGTTTTTTTCTATTTTCAATAATAAAGTGGTGGGACAAGGTCAAACTTTTTTTCTTTCAAACGCTGATATCTCTGCTTTGGATAAACCGATTTTATTCAACTTGGTCTTGAAGAAAAGCCCTTCTTTTCCTCTACACGTGGATCTATTAACTATACCATATTGACTCTGATGGTGGCCACTAGATGGCGTTTTTCCGTAATTCCTCAATGAATAAGGATTTTCTCAAAAAAATAAAATGTTATGATATGACTTTTTCATCATATTTTATTTTAGGCTTATTGAGGCTATTAAATAGTGGAATAAAAAATCCAGGTCCGTATTTAAAATAAAAAAGTTGATGATGGTCGCTCGAATCCGAAACGTCGGATTAAAAAACTAGCCCCATCAGCTTGTAGAGGAGGAAAAGTTACTATAAGGAACTGAAAACCGCAACGTGATATCTTTTGTTAAACTAGAGAAATTAGGGATAATAATAATTAATATGGAAAAATATTCCATTTTTTAAAACATTAATTAATCAATTAAATCTCTAGTTTAACAAAAGATATCACGTCATCAACTTTTTTTTTTTTAAATACAGACCTGGATTTTTTATTCCACTATTTAATAGCCTTTATAAGCCTAAAATAAAATATGATGAAAAAGTCATATCATAACATTTGATTTTTTTGAGAAAATCCTTATTCATTGAGGAATTACGAAAAACGCCATCTAGTGGCCACCATCAGAATCAATATGGTATAGTTAATAGATCTACGTGTAGAGGAAAAGAAGGGCTTTTCTTCAAGACCAAGTTGAATAAAATCGGTTTATCCAAAGCAGAGATATCAGCGTTTGAAGGAAAAAAAGTTTGACCTTCTCCCACCACTTTATTATTGAATAGAAAAAAGCGATTCCTAACATAAAGTTGCATAATTTTATGAAGAATACAATGCTTATATTTTTAACATATTTTTATTAAGAAAAATCAAGAGAAAATCGGCATTTCTATTTTGAAAGTTCTCTTACGCCCCCTAGCGGTCATTTTTCGAACTTGAAAATAATTTCCAGCCATTTCTCTTGGCCGCTTTTATCGATATGTATTTTTTCCCAAAGTCCTAGTGGTATTACTTTCTGAGATATAGCCGATTACCTCCTTAGGTGGAACACCCGGTACAAATATATAACATTTGCGTACCAAATAATGTAACATATTATAAAAACACAAGAATTATCGTCTGTCTCTAAAACGAATGGAAAGGAATATGCCAACCGGGTTGCCCAGAAATCTTCTTCAGTTTGTGAGCCATTTAAAGAGCAGAAACCTGACACTTTGGCGATGAATTTTATAAGTTTAGAAAGGATTTAGTTTCTGTGTTTCTGTTTGGTCCGACTGTATTTTTGATAAAATATTCACCAATTGAATTAATTCCGTTCTTTGTAACTAATAATCATACCTCAAATAACATACCTGATCTCTCTTAACTTTGATAAAGCCTCTTCTTAATAAAATTCCCAGCTGATTTATTTTGGAAGTGGCGTGTAAGTCTTCATTGTCATCTTCGAAAATTGTGCTACCTAAAACAATTAAAATAGATAAATGTAAGGAAATACGTTCTGGAGCAAATGGTCACATTCCACAAATTTCTTATATTTGAGGGCCTGATTCGGCTGTTTTAATCAGTCATTTTTGATCCCGATTACAATAACCAGAATAATACTTAACACAACAAACCTACTGCGCTACACCTAAAGAATAGTCGTGAAATAAATAGACAATACAATTTCGCACCCTAATTTCACGCCGCCCTAAGGCTGCGGCTATATACAGGGTGACAATTTGAAAACGAACAGCATTTAATATTGCCTCTACCAATAATAGTATGAAAATTTGGCGAAACACGTCAATTGATATATCAAGGGGGAAATTTTTTAAGGCATTTGTTGTCGTGTTATTTTCAACCCCCTGACCCCCAGGGCACCTACCCCTAAAATTTTAAATGGCAACCCCTATTTCTTTTGCCATTTTTGTGTTCCTTATAAAATTCTACATAAACCGTTTAATTTTTTTTTTCAAAATTGTGTTTATTAACCTCCCAAATTAATGAAATGTATTTAATATCGAATTTTAAAACGGATTGCATTCACCGCCTCATAGCACTTCGTTTAAAACTGTTTGTACCTACCAATAGTTACATTCCAAATTCTTTTATTTATTTACATTTCGTCTTCGATATCGCCACTAGAAAACATAAAATAATTTAATTTTTTTGCCGTTTTCGACAAAACAAGATTCTCGCTTTGCTTATTCCTGATATTTCGAACAAATGATAAGTACTTAGTAGGTACTTTAGTTTCCGACTCCTGGTGTTCATTATTTATTTCATGTTCTTCTAGAATCAGTGAAATAAGCTGTGAAAGTTAATTTCATAAACATTTCAATAGTTTTTAATTATTAGTGTCGTTTCTTAAAATGGTTTACACTATTGCTGAACGCGTAGAAATGATTTTTATTTACGGAGCTGAAAATCGTTGCTTTGCTAGAACGGCGGCCGTATTTAACGAAAGACATCGTGAAAGAAATGTTGGACACAAGTACATCCGTGAGTTAGCAGCTAAATTTGAAGAAACAGGATCTGTTTGCAATAAGAGAAGGAATGAGCCAAGACTGCTCAATGAGGCCGCTCAGATTGAGGTTCTTGGTGAAGTTGCTGTGGCTCCCACTACGTCCCTTCGTAAAGTTGCAGATTAAACTGGACTGTCGCGTGAGTCAGTCAGGAAAGTATTGAAGCGTGAAGCTTCACAAATTTCATCCATACAAACTCCTAATTACTCAAGAATTAGGAGACGATGAACCGGACAGACGTATTGAGTTTTGCGAAATTATGACGGATAAGATTATTACTCAGCCCAGGTTAATAAAAAATATCTGTTTCAGTGACCAATGCACTTTGTACTTAAATGGCAAGGTCAACAAACAAAACTGTCGTTATTGGAGCGACCTCAATCCTCACATTATTAAAGAGGGGCATACGCAATACCCTCAAAAAATAAATGTTTGGGCGGGTATATTAGGCAATATAGTATCATCGGTCCCCTCTTTATCAATGGAAATCTAAATGGTGAAATTTATGCAGAAGTGTTAGACATAGCTATGGAACCTCTTATAATTCGTGAGGTGGAAAATCAAAGGGACGCCAATGGAAATGTTGCTTTAGATGAACATTTGCTCCACTTCCAACAGGACGGAGCGCCTCCGCATTATGTACGCCCAGTAAGATAGTGGTTGGATAATCATTACCCAAAGCAATGGAATGGTAGGAGGGGACCCATAGAATGGCCACCTAGGTCACCAGATCTGACACCGCTGGATTTTTTCTTATGGGGTCACTTGAAATCCGTTGTATTTGAAACTCAACCAGATTCCATTGAACAATTACAACAAAGAATTGTACAGGAGTATAGAGCTATTTCACCTGAAACTCTTGAAAACGTCCGAAACCAGTTTAAATACCGGCTGTGCTTGTGCTTGGGGAAGAATGGAACCCATTTTGAACAATTCATAAAGTAGGAAAGGTGAGCTTTCCAGTAGTTCATTATCATTATCATAATTTTTCAAGGAGTTGCATTGTTTAAATATTTATTTAAATACATTTCATTAATTTGGGTTAATAATCACAATTTAAAGAAAAAAATAATACAGTTTATGTAGAATTTTATAAGGAATACAAAAATGTCAAAAGAAATAGGGGTTGCCATTTAAAATTTTCGGGGTAGGTGCCCTGGGGGTCAGGAGGTTGAAAGTAACACGACAACAAATGCCTAAAAAAATTTCCCCCTTGATATATCAATTGACGTGTTTCGCCAAATTTTCATACTATCATTGGTAGAGGCAATATTAAATGCTGTTGGTTTTCAAATTGTCACCCTGTATACCTATATGATCTTGTGTTTGAACCGAAAAAATGGAAACCGATCCCCAATAATATGAAATTTGTTGAAGTAAAATCATTCTCCCGACAACGCGTGTCTTCATGTTGCTATCCACATGAATTTGTCTATTCAATGTGGTGTCACAATTTATTGAAAGCAATTATTACCGGCATATTTTGTATTGAGAATTTTTTCTGAGTCCTGGAAATACTGCAGACTTTGTCCATTTTGTGACGTTGCAACCATTGTATCAATGTGCTCTGTTCCAAACTCTCCACATGCTAATTCAATAACTGAAAAAAAAATAAAAATTACACACTGCGGAATAAGTTCTATGTATTTGAAAATAAGGCATTATAGCTAATCGATAATACCAAAAGAATATTATTCAAAATTAATAAGAAGCTATTACAAATGCACAGACATATCGATTAATACACTAAGTTCTACAGGACTTCAATCATTCAACTTCTTCTCATCCTTATTTTGCTTCATTTCGCTAAGCTTACCGGCTTGATTTTTTCGGGTTATGCGATTGGTATAGGTGCGTCCCATCAAATTCTAGCGCGGGAAATCTGAATTCTCTCTAAAAGTTTGAAATAGGACATCATACGGCGAAATGCAGTCAATTTGTATAACTCTGCTAGGATGCTGCTATGGCCGACACGTGCTGCATTTTAATATCAGTTGTGTACAAGCACAGATCTAAGGGTGTTGTAAAAATTGAAGGGGTTATTCCCTGGATTATTCTAAGAATATTTTGTTCTTTGATGATTGTTGAAAAGCCGCTCTGTTTCGAAGACACAGGGCAAGAAGATTTTTTGACAAAACCAATTTATATTTTTATATTATATAGATATTATATTTTTCAAATTATTAATGTAATCGAAACAACAGTATGGGGTACTACACTGGGCTTACCGAGTATAAATTATTTTAAAAATGCGTTGTTATTTTTTAGGCAAATCAGTTTAAAGGGCCACCAGTCCACCAGAGGACTCTTCGAACGGTCACTACCATGTGCTCTTTAACACATCAGCCTTGCATATTAGTCTCTCGATAATCTCAACTATAAAAAGAGACAGACCTTGTTAAAAACACAATATATATTGCGCCAACTCACTGGAGCATTTTATTATCGGTTTTGTGGATAAAAATGAAGAAGAAAAGTTCTGTCAACTTTGTGAAATGTGAACCCCCGAACGAATTGTTGATAAGAGCTTTTTTTTTTAATTCTTCTATCGTAATTTATCGTTTCAATCCATTACAGACCGTTTTACACGTTTTGAATAATTTTGGGATGGTTACGCGACCTTATATCACAGGTATGTAACCTAAATGTAAAATTTGCGCTTTGAAAGTTAGGTTTGCCGAATTTTGAAATGTAAATTGGATCTTTTCTAATATTTTTAGCATATATTTTTCAAAAAGATCTGCCAACCGTAGTTTATAGAAGAGGTACATATCCACAGCCCAAGCGAATGCAAATAGAACTGTATGATAAGTCATGCCGAAGGACTTTTAATGTCCAGCCTCGTGTAAGTTTTTCATTTTGTTCTTTGCCATTTAATACTTCAAGTGGTACATTTAAATGTATGCTCCTAATTTGCCTCTATCAGTATCTATGATGGCCTGTGTCGCCCATTCAATAACCAAAATCAAGTATTGCTGTAAATATCCCAGTTGCAAATTGCAAATTGTATCAATAAGCATTTCTATACATTTCCCCTTACTGATGTTGAAAGACTAAAAGTGTGGAAGAATAATTATAATATTAATCCTGACATTGAGTGCAAAAACTTAAGAACGTGTGAAGATCATTTCGATGAATGTCAATTTAAGAACTCAGTTTTAAAAAGGCTTAATTGGAATTTTGCCTCTTGATGTTTTATGGTCACTTTCACATTCTGTAGAACCTGGTAGTTTAAATTTTTTTACTGACGGTCTAAAACATTCCGTTTAGTCCTCTGAATGTATCCATTCTACTTTTGACACAAGTACACCATCCATTTTATATTTTATTTAATTTTTTTCACTGCTTTCAATCTCTTAGTATTTGATTTAAAAATTATGTTTTGTTCAGTCTGTTAGTCATTTTGGTACTAATCATAAACATTTGTTTCTGTTGCATGGACACCTTATCGAGCCCAACTACTGTGTGGCAATTTAACTTTGGCTGCAACATTTGACCTGCACCTGGCTAAGACATCTTGCACCTGGCTACCGGATTTTACACCTAAAGGCAACATTTTACACCTGACCAAGACATTTTTCACCTGGATGGACACTTTCAAATAGGTATCTGGACTGTTATGTTTTTCTTGTGTCAATTTTTTTAAATTCATTTTCTGTAATAAACAGTTGTTTACTGGAAGAAGAAAAATATATTTAGTGTCAGTACTTTTGGCACTGATTAGCTCATTTGATAGACAGTTAAAATAATCATGATTTCTAATATGCCAAAAAACTTTCAAATTTATATATTCAAAACCCTCATTATTTTAATTGTCTATCAAATGAGTTAATTAGTGGCAAAAGTACTGGCATTAGATGTCACAATAGTTTCTCCTTAGTTTTTATTATTTTCCTTCTACCAGAGGCTATAACTGTTTACATCTTTACCACTTGACTGAGCTAAGTTCAAGAGAAAAGCAAGGGAGGAAGTAAGATTCTTATGTAAATTGGTCAAAACTGACAAGTAACTTACTAAATTTACTTGAACTTGAACTTGAAATAAGAAAGTGTGCAAAACGTAAGCAGCTAATTGCTATTTTGTCAGTAGCGTAACTAGAAGACCTGGGTTTAAGATGAAGCAAACATTTTTTTGGAGCAACGCTCAAATGTCAAGAATTCACATACTTCCCTCGAGCAAGCCAGGGTTCATGAAACACTTGGAACCATTTTGTCACGTCACTGTTATTAGTTAAATTTTTGGTTTATTTTATACAGACATTTTTTATTTGTAGCTATAAAGTAATTCTATTGTTTCGATACCAATTTTTGTCAGAATTTGTTCACATTATTTTTTATGGTAAAGATTAAATAAATTTAAAATATTTTTTCATAATCTTTGTTTGTTATTTACATTGGAATTCATAAATAACAACAATATTCGGTTTCTAATGACATTTATTGCTTTTTTGGTATAATTTTATATAAAATACATACATTTAATTCTAAAATTTAGTGAATACATGGTATTTTAGAGTGAATTAACTAAAAAGCGATAAAACGTCTTTAAAAATCTCAAATATTGTTTAAACAGTAATCCAGTAATTTGAAAACGAGTTATTTGAACTATCCGCCATCCGCAATAAACCTACCGTAGCGCACGGGGTGGACTGGTGTCTAACTTGAATCTTTGTTTCTCTGGTTTTCTAGGTAGTTCGCATTTCTAACCTCTTATCTGTTTTGTGGTAAGAACGGTAGAAGTGATAGAAGAGAATATGCTGGATATGACAGAGGAAGATCCAGATACTTTGTAGCAATTTTAAAATTGCCACTATTGACTTTGTAGGGAATGTTAGACTAATCTATGATTCTTACGGTCATATTTCCACGAAGTGCATCTTTTCTAGTAATTTTGTTCAAAAACTTGTTTATTAAACTGTGTTATCTTTGTTTGCAGAAAATTAGTCAAAATATGTGGGATTAGAAGTAGTGCGTTCGCTTTTCTGTTGGTTAATTGCACAAGACGCTGCTAGTCGGTTGACCACGTATTTCCGTTTCTGGCTCCCGTTAAGTCGCAGGACTCCCATTTTTTACTTTTGGCAATTTTATGTATAAACAAAGTTGTTTGGAATCATTTTCTTGATTTCATTATTTAATTTATGTTTCGGTAAAAGCCCAGACTCTCGTATCGTTCTGATCTTTTGTAGTGTGTCTTTGTTCTCTTCTTTTTCGTTGGCTTTGTTAAGTTGGCAACACTTTGAGTCAGCTGATTTTTTTTTGGTAGGAGGAGTTTCGTCGGAGTTCTCGTGGCCTTTGATCTCGCTTCTTGAAAAGTTTTTCAGACAAGAAGGTCAAGCCTGTCGCGGTTAGGCTATCCTTTATCAAAAGACCACGAGGTCTCACCCCCCCTTTTAGAGGTATTATTCCTTTTTTTTTTGTTCTTGTTGGAATTCAGTGGGTAATTCTTTTTTTTATTATTTTTAGGGGTTTTATTGGTGGTTTGTTAAATTTTTGCCATTTCACGGTTTCCCAATTCGTAAGGGACTTCATGGGTGTTACGGTGTTACTAAAGTTTTTTAACCCAAGTTAAAACTCCACCGGGCCACATCAGGAGGCCCAGCTAAAGAAGCTGCTATAGCAGGAGCGAGCAGGCTGGTATAGTCATCTAAACTTTTTTTGATAATATAGTTAACTTCGTTTGGGAATAATTCATCATTACAACTTCATTATTTCAATGACTCAAAATCAATTTAAGTACATTTATTTAATTTATTCAATTGAATTAATAACTTTTTATGTAAGGCTATCTCGGCACAGGGTCACCATATTTTATAGGTAACCGTACATCATTGAAGACATAAGATTCTAGAATCTTCGTAGGTTATACCCCATTTATTAACCGTAAATCCTTACGCCAGAAAAGGCTGTTTTTTTTTTATCATTCACAACTTGAATAATGTAAAGACCACATTTGATTTCAACAATTTTTATACAACAAAGTAACATAAACTTCATTTTCCTTTTTTAATTTAGTAAAATCTTTATTGTTTGTGTGGGAAAATTTCAGTTTTATTTATTGCATAGATTTTCAATAGTACTAACATTCGGTATATTCTTCCTGGTTTGGACTTGTGTCAAACCAGGTGGCACCCAAGGCAAGCCAACGACGATGGAAATGTGTAAGTATAACGGACCACGACCTAGTGCCTCCACATTAAGAGCGATCAGCAGATAGTCACAACCTGTTGTCTATGACAAAAGGTTGCCACTGACATACTCGAAAAATTGCAAATACTCTGAATATAAGTAATGGGACTCTTTGGAAAATCCTTAGTGACTATTTGTTGTACCCATACCACATATAACGCGTTCAGGCACTTCTATCTGCTGATTTTCCTCTACAGATTGCATTCTGCCAATGTCTCTTGCACACATTGATTCAAATCCCTCAGCTACTAACGCTGATTCTTTTTACCGATTAATCGAATTTCTCAAGAAATGCAATAAGGAATATTCACAACAATCATGTGTGAGCTAAAAAAAATCCACATGAGGTACTTGAAGATCGTTTTCAACATCAGTTCTCGTTGAACGTTTGGGTTGGAATTGTGGGTGACTGGCTAGTTGGACCGGTATTTCTACCAGAACGCTATCTCAGTTTCTGGAGGATGTACCATTGGCAATAAGAAATGCAATGTGATTTATGCACCCAGCCTATTTTAGTGTGGTTGCTCGTGCCTTTTTAACAGTAACATACAGAGATCAATGGATTAATCAAGGTGGACCTCACTTATAGCCTACGCGATCCTCGGACTTAAACCCCCGGACTATTTCATGTAGACCTGTGGTACAAATATTCAATATACCATTATAAAAGCAATAATAAACCAATCGTGCATAATTATTCCCTGTAGGTGTAGCTACTGACCAGCCGGAAATATTTTGAAATTTTTGGTTTGCAACAGTTGGTGGAGTTACCAGCATAAAAATTTGCGGAGTACTTATATAAATACGAAGGAGCAAAAAACTCCGGGAGACACTCAATCGGAGGTCACGACTTCGACGTGTTGACGTCATCAATATGACGAGAAAGGTGTGTTCGGTTTAATGTTAATATCTCAACTACTGATCATAATAATGTGATATTGTCATACATCATTTAAGAGCTTTTGCGAAAAGCCAAATAAATAATCTTTTAACAATATTTCCTTAGACCAACTGCTTAGCATTCATATCAGCGGTAACATGGAAGGGGTTAAGAACAAAGATTTCGATAAAGTTTTCGCAACTGGCTATCCGCTATGGAAGACCGCTTGGCACTAAGAAAGGCATCAATTCATAACGTCATAAAAAGCAACTTATCTCTGATGAGTGGAAAGGATGAAGAAATATTGTTGACCTGAGAAAGTCAGCACCCTTTTTGCCAAACTGTACGTTGCTAGCCAAGCGAGAAAAATGGATGTCAAGGAGTTTTTCGTCGATGAAAACAGCTCTTGTCCGCCTTCTATACCTTCCATCCTGACTACGGTAAACTTTGAAAACCTGTAGTACTCTCTTATATCGTCAAGTTAAGTGGACTTTCTGAAACGACTGTGCATTGTCCATGAACCTAATGTTTCAACCCTTATTTTTTCACATCTATGATCACGATGGAGTGCCTGCACGACCTGAAAGACCTATAATCTAGAAACAACTAAATCGAACTCATATGCATGGGCTCCTGGTCACTCGGAGATAGCACGCAACGAAAAAGCAGATAGACCAGCAAGGATCGGAGCTGTTCAGAACCTCAGGATTCCTGAACCCGCCTTATGCGTGTCCAAACAGTTTGTGAAGGCGGCAATAAACAGATGGTCCCTGCAACAACATCTAAACTGTTGGATCACTACACTTAGCCAGAGATACGTAAGAATTACAATAGGGAACCCCTCAAAGGAATTAATAACTGATATGCTGCATTTAACACGAGTTGATACTCAGTGATAAAACAAGTCACAGGCCACTGTCCCTTATGAAACCCCATACATAGGATTGGTATTCACGACATACGTTTTGATGACACTAAAAACTGCAGACAGAGATTTGGGTTTTGATCCCTATCTAGAAGGAAGCCTAAAAAATTCCACCAGACAGTCGAGAGGATCTGGGACAAGACTAAGAAAGAAATTCAATGTTGTCATTCCCTGAGTTGGTTCTTTTCTAACAGCAAAAACAAGGAAGCAATTTTTAGCAGAAAATCTTGTCAATATAATGCTATCCTCTGGGAAATAAGTCATTTACACTTACGGATACATGGTAATTGATTCGCTTTTGCAGCCATCTCTCCTGCATCCCATAAAGAAGCCGATGCTCGTCTTTTTTCGGGTAATTTAAAGTTTACAGTAAAAAGTGTGAACGGTGGTGTTGTAGTAATTGTCATGTATGCATTCTCTAGACTACCGAATCTACAAGAATTGTGGTTGGACTATGGAAGCAGAAAGCATTTCCAATTTCTTCCTATTCACGTGATGCATAAGAAACGTCCACGAGGAATTCAAGATATTTTACCTCTCTTCCATGCCTTCACAGGATCTGAGACGATTTCTAGTTTTGCAAGTATCGGTAAATTTACTTCATGGAAAATATTGATGGTATATCGACATGTAGACCAAGCTTTTTGGCCTATTCCAAACTTCCTGACAACATTACTGAAGAAGATTTCCTACTAATTCTTACTCATTCAACACTTTGTCATCCTCACATGCCATGCATCAAGTTCCACGTAGACTGTAAATGATAGCCGGCGAATTTTATTTGCCCAGGAGGAAAGACCCATTGAACATATTTCACCAACCAGTAACGTTCTCCTGCATCACCTGAAGACAGCCATCCTGCAGTGATATTTGTGGACAAACTTTCTTCAACCGAGCTTTTTATTCCAGGATTCGTGTCACTGGAGATGGAAAAAGATTTGAAAATACTGTAAGCCCCTCTGGACATCTAAACCCCAAATCACTATGGAAAAATTACAGGAACTGACTGCATGCAAGTGCAAAGCAATGTGTACAATTGTACATGTTGTCGATGTGTAAAATTAAGTGAGGGACAATGCAGTGAATAAAGTTGTTTTATATTTGAAATTTTTAAACTATTGTAGCAATAGCAAATATAATATAAATCAGACTTGGTTAAGCTCAGAATCATGATGATGCCTTTGTTTTTATTTTTACTCCTTCCTATGACAATTTGATTTACAGGTACATTATTCATACGAATAATTATAAAAGCATGCAATCCATGGCGTACTTAGAGCGGTGATAGAAGGGGGGGGGACCTAAAAGACAAAAAGTTAAAGAAAATGTCAACCAGTGCAACCACTTGTCTTAGAACAACTTTATAAGAACCCGATTGATAGCTTTCTAAAAAGGCTTTCAAATGATATATCTCAACATCACAATATGATGATTGGTGGGGGGTCGTGACCCCTGATCGAGTGTCTTCCGGCGGTTTTTTATTTTATAAAAGCACTATGCAAAATTTCATTCTGGTAGCCGGAAGTAAAATATTTTAATGGAATTTTTTGCTAACTCCACCGATCAGTATGACAAACCATAACTGAACGTGACATAAAAGAGTGGCTCCACGCGAGAGAAAACAAACAATGAATGAATAGAAGTTAAAAGCCTTGACTGAAGGAAACAAGGAAAATCCCATATACAGTGGCAAGAAAGTCGCACATAATGCCTGTAACTTTTGAATTACCTCGTATACGAAAAAGTGACCTCCATGAAAGTTGTTCAGTAAATAATTACCCACATTTCTACCTGCATGAATATTTTCTGTCATTTCTGGTTTGGTTGCCATAGACTAACTTACTTTTTTCAAATGGAACACCCGGCATATGATTGTATATTTGGATTCTACTGGTAAAACCATGAATTTCTTGTATTTTAAATTTTCACCTATCTGCAAGCGTTTCCGAGCTCAGAAATAAAGAAACTTCCTAATTATAATTATTCCTTATCCACCAGTTGAGTCAAGGTGTTTCCATGACAGCGACCTAAGAGGTGTCAATTTTGAGTTCCTGTTTAATTTTCTGTTGTCTGATTTCTAATTTGTTTACACTATGGTTCATCTGAATCCGAACAACGAGTTGAAATTTTAATAATGAGCGGATACGGAAATATAAAGAGATCGCAAGATCAGGTTTGTCAACTTTTCAATGAATTATATCCAAATAGCCCTCCAATAAATCAGTCAACGGTGCGTCGAGTGGTTAATTAATTTCGAGAAACAAGCAGTGTTAGGGAAGCCGCAAGATCAGGTCGACCTAAAACAGCAACCGGGGGAGACAAAGCTTTGGATATCATGCTCTGAATACATGAAAATCCAACACAGGCAATGGCAATGGCAATGAATTTTAATGTGTCTCATCAGTCAGTGAAAAATTTGAAAAAAAGCAGGAGAAGTTGCATTTCTACAAAATAAAGTTGGAGCACGAGCTAAACGCGGACGATTTTGATAGAAGAGCTGAATTTTGTGAGCTGATGATGGAGGGATGCAATAACGACACAATTATCGTTATTGGTCTGCTAAGAATACTCACTGGTTCCAGGAAGGTTATACTCAGAGGCCCGAAAAAATTAATGTTTGGGCGGGCATAGTTGGTAGACATATTGTGGGACCTTTGTTCATAGATGATAATTTGAATGGAAAAAAATATCTGAACCTCCTCAGGAATCACATAATTCCCTTTTGCAAAAGGGCTTAACCGGGTGTAAATAATAGCATAAATGAACAGGTATGGTTCCACTAAGATGTTGCTCCTTAAACCAGATATGACAGAAAGAGTGCATGCGGGTAGAAATGTGGGGAATAATTTACTGAATAACTTTCATGAAGGTCACTTTCTCGTATGCGGGGTAATTCGAAAGGTTACAGGCATCATGCGCGACTTTTTTGCCACTCTGTATAAAAAAAATTAGTGGATTAGCAATAACCAAATCATAAATTCGAGACATTTAAAATGTTTTTTAATAAATTGCTAATAATAAGCGTGATGAAATATTCTAAAATGCATCGTGCTGCGTAATCTCGATGAAATCGATGCCGAGTGAAGTTAAGAATTGCAGATCAAAATGTTAAGTTTTGGTATGTACAGATATCTTTATCTTTGTAATAACATCGCTTGTCGTCATTTTGTAAACCTATTTTTCCGAAATTTCAAAAATAATTGTCGGCGCGAAATTAAGAATTAACCTTTGTTCCAAATTTTTTACAACGCAAAAATGTTATAATAAATCAACCTTTTCCTTGGTACATGTTTTTATTAATAATAATCGCAATGTTACGCATGTAGCATTAAAACGGAAATTTTTAATAAACTCTTCTTATCACTGCCATAAGTCTTAATTGATTATTGCTCCTATTTATTTATTTTTTTCTTAAAATTGTCAATTTCTTACACAATTTGGTCAACATATGAGGACTAGTAAATAATGGTAAGACGTCAGTAATATTTTATTGGCCATAAATTTATTTTCAGAAGCCATAAACAGAAATTTATTGAATTTTAAAAATATCTATTAATTAACGGATTTTTAATAGAAAACAATAAGAAACTACGACGCGACGTGCTACAAACGTGCCACTCTACATTTCTCATAAAAATATATTACAGTAAAATCTTTCAATAGCGACCACCATGTTGGTCGGTTGACAGGGGTGGTAGGTTAATAGAGAAAAATTAAAACAAGTGGTCTGCATATTACAGTGTTGTAAATAATTTTAAATACACTGCGCCGCTTATTTAACGCACAACCAAAAATTGGTCTCAACTTTGATGTTATGTATTTTCGAAATCTGTTGTTCGTTTTTATTTTTTTTTTTCTAATTGTAGGGTTTTTTCTTAAGAATATTACTGTCTTTATTGTTTTGGTTAAAAAG
Organism: Polydrusus tereticollis; assembly: GCA_963920685.1. NCBI lineage: Eukaryota > Metazoa > Arthropoda > Insecta > Coleoptera > Curculionidae > Polydrusus > Polydrusus tereticollis. The sequence goes on from OY987331.1 coordinate 94,765,527, forward strand.
TAACTTTGGTATTATACCGGGTGTTATAAGAATGCTGCGATTTTTTACGAAAATTCAAAACACCCTGTGAGCTATACTAGGCACTGCAAGATATTGAATTTCACCCAAATGAAAGTCTTATATTTTCTTTACATTTTCTTTTTTGATTTATTTGCTTATCACTGTTACTTTATTAAATACACTGTTTTGAAACATCAAGTGTTTTATTTACCTAAAATTCACTTATCGGTAAAGAAGCAGGCTATGAAAATGAAAGAAACATCATAAAGTGAAATCTAACAGAAGTGTCAGTTTTTGTTGGCAGTTCAACAATAAATAATTTGTGTATGTGGATAATGAAACGGCAATCTAGAAATTTATCTCGTGATGAGTGTCGCATAGCTGTAAGGTTGAGAGTATATCACACTACTATAGCGAGGGTAATTGATAGGTACAGAGAACAGAGATACAGGAGAACATTCCAGACGGGCCGGTCAAGGTAGACCTCGTATTACGACTCCTATTCACGATAGTTTTTTAAGAGTAAGTGCTGTAAGACAACGATTTACGACTGCAAAAAAGTTAAGATCTCAACTTTAAGGCGCAGGTGGTCCGCTTATATGCCTTTAAACTGTACGTCGACGACTGAGGGAAGCAAATTTAAGACCCATGATTGCTGCTCGAGGACCAGCATTAATAGTAGGTCATCGAAGGGCCAGATTAAATTTTGGCAATGAACATGTTAATTGGTTGGAGGCAGATTGGGAAAATGTTCTTTGGACTGACAAGTCAAGGTTCTGTTTGTATAATTGTGATAGGCGTATCCGCGTCTACCGGAGACCCAAGGAGAGATACAGTCAATGCAATTATTTTACACACAACTTTATATGGAGGTGGATCCGTGATGGTGTGGGGTGGAATATCTTTGACGGGACGAACGTACTTGGTAATTGTAAATGGAAACCTCAATTCCGAAAGATACATTAAAGATATTCTTGAGGAACATGTTGTGCCTTATGCACCCTATATAGGGCCCAATTTTTTGCTTATGCACGACAATACGCGTCCCCACACTGCTTTTATCGTAAGAAATTATCTTGCAGAAGTAGGAGTAAATGACTTAGAATGGCCAGCTCGTAGCCCTGACCTAAATCCCATTGAACATATTTGGGATTTTATTGGCAGGCGGTTACAAAGTCAAGAACGACAACCTCAAAACTCACAAGAATTGGTAGAACGACTCATCGAATTATGGCATGGCTTCGATCAGAACGAAATAAGAACATTAGTTTTAAGTATGAATCAAAGATGTCGGGAGGTCATTCGGGCCAGGGGTGGAAACACCAGATATTAATTCGTTATTTACTTTTAATTTTGCTTTTTTTATGGTATTTTTATTGTTATTGCGTTAATAAAAGTAATTTGTTCATTTTGCGGTGTTGATATTTTTCTGCTAAAGAATGTACGTATATTTAACTAAAAACAGTGTATTTAATAAAGTAACAGTGATAAACAAATGAATCAAAAAAGAAAATGTAAAGGAAACGTAGGACTTTCATTTGGATGAAATTCAATATCTTGCAGTGCCTAGTATACCCCACAGGGTGTTTTGACTTTTCGTAAAAAATCGCAGCATTCTTATAACACCCGGTATAATACCAAAGTTACTTTTTTAACCAAAACAATAAAGACAGTAATATTCTTAAGAAAAAACCCTACAATTAGAAAAAAAAATTAATAAAAACGAACAACAGATTTCGAAAATACATAACATCAAAGTTGAGACAAATTTTTGGTTGTGCGTTAAATAAGTGGCGCAGTGTATTTTTGTTTCAATTTATCAGAACTAAAACTAAATGAGATGAAGCCAATTGGCCAATATGTATAATATACTGCACGTGCATACCAACATAATATACAGGGTCGTTGGTATGTATGGAAACGATCGATTATTTCTTAAAGTAAAACAGCTAGCAAAAAATATTTAAGAAAAAAGCTTTATGGTTTTGTGAAGCCTATTATAATTAAAAAAAGATAAGTATACAGGATGAGTCAGAAAGCCGTAGAGGAATAAAGTTGCCTTTTTTTTAATACAGGGTGTTTCATTAAGGTCGAAGAGCGGCCATATCTCGGAAACTATTGGGCATAGAAATTCAGGAAAAAAAAAATTTATAACTAAAGTGGCCATGGGAAAATCCTGGAAATAATTTTTAAGTTCCGCATTTTGCCGCAAGGGGGCGCAATTGAAAAGTAAATTTTTAAATTTTAGATATCTCCGAAAATTGCACGTTAAGGTATATTTTTGATAACACCATTAAAAAGCTTGGACAATTTTGCATAATTTTGGTCCCATGCTTATTGGCGTACCGACTTTAGTAAGAGTGGGGGAAGCTGTTGAATGTGTAATCATTTAAATCGCTGTAACTTATCAACGACTTATCCGATTTTAGCAAACTAAAACTTGTTTGGAAGAGAAATATAAGTACTTTTAACTATCGTCTTGAGTGGTCCATGATACTTCTCAATAAAAATACAAGAGGGCGCAATTTGCAATAATAACTCATTTCTTAACTTTATTCATTTATTTCAAATCATACGGTATAATTATGATACCATAATCGAAAAGTAGATGAAATTTGCTACAAGAAATGTCAAAACCGCAGTTCGATATCTCCATCCGTTTCAGAGTTATTGCCAATAGAATAATTTTTAAAACTTTAAATGAAGAAGCGGTTGTTTTCATAGTTTTGTGATCAAGCATTCCATGACAAAAAATATTTTTAAACTTTATGGTTAGGTAGGTTTGTTTCTCATTATTCCAATGTCAAACTCCGTGCCTTCCTTCACACTTTATCTAGGCTTAGGACTAGTCCAAATCATGTAAAATACAAAATTTGGAGCGTGTTTCAAGGCCAACGGGCCATAAAACAGTATTGATTTTTCGATTATGGTATCATAATTATACCGTATGATTTGAAATAAATGAATAAAGTTAAGAAATGTGTTATTATTGCAAATTGCGCCCTCTTGTATTTTTATTGAGAAGTATCATGGACCACTCAAGACGATAGTTAAAAGTACTTACATTTCTCTTCCAAACAAGTTTTAGTTTGCTAAAATCGGATAAGTCGTTGATAAGTTACAGCGATTTAAATGATTACACATTCAACAGCTTCCCCCACTCTTACTAAAGTCGGTACGCCAATAAGCATGGGACCAAAATTATGCAAAATTGTCCAAGCTTTTTAATGGTGTTATCAAAAATATACCTTAACGTGCAATTTTCGGAGATATCTAAAATTTAAAAATTTACTTTTCAATTGCGCCCCCTTGCGGCAAAATGCGGAACTTAAAAATTATTTCCAGGATTTTCTCATGGCCACTTTAGTCATTAATTTTTTTTTCCTGAATTTCTATGCCCAATAGTTTCCGAGATATGGCCGCTCTTCGACCTTAATGAAACACCCTGTAGAACACCCTATATCTTAGAATATTTTTGGATTTTACATAAAATTACAATTAGTTTTTATTAAGTGCATTATAAGTCTAAACCTAATAGCTTCCGAGATATCGACTTTTGAAAAATGACATTTTTGAACCTTGACAGCTTCTAGCTTTTTAACGGTACGCTATAGAGTAAAAAAGATATAGGGTACTCCATTGAAAAAAAGTAACTTTATTTCTCTACGGCTTTCTAACTCATCCTGTATACTTAGCTTTTTAAAATTCTAATGGACTATAAAAAACCCTTAAACTTTTGTCTTAAATATTTTTTGCTAGCTGTTGCACTTTAAGAAATAATTATACAATGTACTGTATGTTTGCTTTGAAATTCTTATTTTTTAAAATAATCGGAAATTAATGATTCCTTCATATTTTTTATTTTATTTTTATAAAATTCATATTCACATTTTAATAACAATTGAAAAATATTAGTACACTTGTTAAAATTATTAACATTATTAAAACAGTTTTCTTAGTTTCTCAAACTTGCGCAGGCTTCAGATAGGCTTGATATTTTCGACACTGGAGCAAGTTCAGGTTCCTCTTCCTCTGTTTTAGAGTTGGGGGTAGTTTCATCCGCTTCTTGAATCTCTTCAGTACACTCGATGATAGTCAATTCTGCACTTTCCGTTGGAAAATCGTTATCAGTAAAGGCAAATTGTTCACAAATGTGTCCTTAACGTTAGGGAACAGTTGTGCGAGCGGAATATTATCTTCTACTACTACTGTATTACAAATAAATGCGGCTTTCATAAAGCATTTTTTTATTGTTATTAGGGACAAATTGCGCCAGGCCACCGAAACCCATATCCAGGTATTGGTTATGGTAATATTATATCCGATCTCTTGAAGAAGACAACCACCGTCTAATATGTTAAAAGCCTCTTAATAAAGTAGCATCTGTAGAGCATTTTAAAATTCTGAATAATGCCTTGGTTCATAGGTTGGCACTGTGAGGTAGTATTGGGTGGAAACAAAATAAGTTTGACATCATCCAGTGTAATTTTAGGATGAGACGTCGCATTATCCAGAAACAATGCAACTCTTCTATTCTGCTTCTTCATCTTGGTATCAAATCTGTGAAGCCATGTTGTTTTGATGTCTACTGGCATTCACGCTTTTTTATTTGAGACCCATTGCAGAGGAAACTTATCGATATGTGTGCCCTTAAAACATCGAGAATTTTTGCTTTTGCCTATTGTAAGTGGTTCTTCCTTCTCGCCTTCCATATTTGCACAGAACAGAATTTTAAATCGTTGTTCTGCTGTTTTTCTTTCCAGTACACTTATCATCTTTCAATTCATATGTTTCTGTTAGCAATGCACGATAATAGAGATCTGTCTCATCTGAATTAAATATGTCCCTTGGGACATAATCCCTTAAAATGGTCAATAGCTTTTTTTTTTAAAGTAGTAACGTCTTCGATATTAATATCGACTGATTCGCCACATATTTTCTTGAAAGTTATATCGTGCCGACGACGGAATTTTTCTAACCATCCATTTGATGTCGAAGTTATCTAGTCCTAGACCTACTGCTTGAATTAAGTTAAAAACAACCTGGTCTTCTTTTTTGTTCACCGTTACCACCTTCTTGAAAGAAATGTCTAGCTTCTGCTTTATTTTCAAGCAACATAGTCACTTAGGTCTTACCCACTTTAAATTCTTCAGCCAATTTCCTGGTACGTAAACGCTTAAAGAAAGACATTTTCTTTTACCCGCCATCTTCATATATTCACGTTAGCCCTAAAACATACAAAAGCTGTTCAAAACAAAACTAATGTTAACAACCGATTTATCAGCCTTTAAAGCAAATTGAGTAGATCCACCTGCAATAAAGTAATTAGTGTATATTTCTTAAGAATTGTCGGGTCGGGTTTTACTGTCCCTAATAGAGGGTGTTTTTGGCATTAATATTTACTAAAATTCCGATGATGAGTGCCCGCGGTCGTTTAGCAGATGGGTCGGTAAAGAAGAGTATAAAATAATGGGATTTCCATTTCTAAATGTGGGGAATTCATAACCGGTCGCTCACCGCAGGTGGTCACAGAGTTTAACTGTTTACCTAAAAGGCTTTGGAAATGGCGAGCAGTGGAGTATCTAGAGTTAAGGGGTTTTGTTTTATTAGGTTGCCATTGGCAAAATTACATGAGCCATCCTGTATACAGGGTGTTTCATAATTGGATGCTGATCCTAAAGGACGAAAATTCTTGGATAATTATAAGAAAAATGATTTATATAAATATATCCGCAACCGCTTCATTTCTGAGATACAGGGTGTTGCAATTATTAAGCGTAAGAAAAAATATGTACGCCACTACCCTTTTCCTTTTTAATAGAAAAGTTATATAGATAGTTCAATGTCTAAGGCAAAGTCTCTTTTTAAATTTTTGATTTCGGCTTTGTCTAGGAGATAAATGCAATTTTATGAAATTCTCATATGGGCATAGCGATATGCAAATAAATCTCATTTATTTTTTTAATCGAAATCCGTTGGTCACACGAAGAAAAGTCTAGGGATCATTTTTAAGTGATAAAGCGCAATTTTTAAAATAACCTCTGTTTGCGAGCGCCTCTATAAAGTGAGCACTTGCGGTAAACAATCGGTTATGAATTCCCCATATTTAAAAATGGAAATCTCATTATTATATACGTACTCCTGTTTACCGGCCCATGCCAAGACCCGGCCAATGCTAAAACCACCCTCCATAAGGGGCAGTAAAATCCGACCCGACAATTCTTAAGAAATATAGGTACATACACTAATTACTTTATTGCAGGTGGATTCATTCAATTTGCTTTAAAGTCTGATATTAGTTTTGTTTAGAATTGTTTCTAAGATGGCGGGAAAAAAGAAATGTGCCAGGAAATTGGTTACACAATTTATAGTGGGTAAGACCAAAGTGACTATTTCGCTTTAAAATAAAGCAGATAATGTATTAATAATAATAATAATTTGTCTCAAGAAGGTGTCAACGGTGAACAAAAAAAAAATTCCAAAATCGAAGGACTGGCAGTGGACCAAATTGTTTTTAACTGGTTTTGTAAGGGGCGAAACAAGCACTTACCAATATCCGGGCCCATAATTCAAGCAAGAGCCTTCGAATCTGCTCAATATCTAGGACTAGATGGCTTCAAGGCATCAAATGGATGGTTAGAAAAATTCCGTCGTCGGCACGATATTACCTTCAAGAAAATATGTGGCGAATCAGCCGATATTAATATCGAAGACGTAACTAATTTGAAAGAAAGGCTATTGGTCATTTTAATGGATTATACCCCAAGGGACGTATCTAATGCAGATGAGGCAAGTCTCTACTATCGTGCATTGCCAACCAAAACATATGCATTAAAAGATGACAAGTGTACAGCAAAACAGTACGTTTTTGTTTCTGTTCTGTGCTGTACGATTTTGTGTTGTATTGCTGGTATTAATACGATAAACGATGTTATGTTTTAAAATTCGATTTATTTACTTTTTTATAACATTCAATCTGCTTTCAATGCTAAATTGTCTGTTATACGATGATACGTCTCGTTTCTTGACGTGAATATGAATGCTGAATATTGAAATGTTCACTCACTCTCGTTCTGCCGCTGCGCGTTCCTGATGGTTAGGTACCGGGGAAACCCGAGAAATGTCTAACAGTTAATGTTATTGCATTTTAACAATGAGGGCTTGCTCAAATGTTGTATACACGCTACATGTGCAAATATGGAAGGTGAGAAGGAGGAACTACTTATAATCGGTAGAAACAAAAATCCTCGATGTTTTACGGGCGCAAATATCGATAAGTTACCTTTACAATGGGTCTCGAATAAAAAAGCGCGGATGACGGCAGATATCATGACAACATGGCATCACAGATTTGATACTAACATACGCAGCAGAATAGAATACTGGTATTGTTTCTGGATAATGCAACGTCTCATCCCAAAGTTACACTGGATAATGTCAAACTTATCTTTCTTCCACCCAATTCTACCTCACATTGTCAACCTTTGGACCAAAGTATTATTCAAAATTTAATAATGCTTTAAGGAAGCTACCTTATTAGGAGGCTTTTAACATGTATAGACAGTGGTTGTCCTCGTCAAAAAATCGAAAATAATATTACCATAACCAACGCCTTGATATGGGTTTCGATGGTCTGGCGCAATTTGTCCCCAGTGATAACAAAAAAAAACTTTATTAAGGCCGGATTTATGTGTAATACAGATAATATTGACGACTTCGAAGAAGAAGATAACATCATTCCGCTCGCACAACTGTTTCCTAACACTAAGGGTACATTTCTGAACTTGAAACAATTTGCCTCTATTAATAACGATTTTCCAACAGAAAGTGCAGAATTGACTATCAACGAATGTATTGAAGACATCGAAGAAACGGATGAAACTGCTCCCAACTCTGACACAGAGGAAGAGGAACCTGAACTTGCTCCAGTGTCGAAAACATCAAGCTTATCTGAAGCCTGCGCAAGTTTGAGAGATTTAGAAAGCTTTTTTAATAATATAAACAATTTTGACAAGTCTACAAATATTTCTCAATTGCTATTAAAATGTGAATCTGAATAGGCACAAATATTTAAAATTATTTACATATATGTAGATACTTAATAATAAACAAACACTGTAAAATGCAGACCAGTTGATTTAATTCTTCTCTATTAACCGACCAACATTTAATTCCCCGAGGGTGGTCGCTATTGAGAGATTTTATTGTTTTATTTATTTTAAATAAAACAGTAGCGTACCATTTTTTTCGTTAAAAATATCAAAAGACATGTTAGCGCAAGCGCCACTGGTAGAAGTAGAGCAAATCTTTTTTATGATCTAAATGTGTTTTTGTGCCTAGGTAGTACCTAATAACATTCAAAATAATATCTTAAGCGATCTCAAAAATATAAGGGACAGTCTTTTTCTTAATTTGTAACACCCTGTGTCTCAAAATTAAAGCGGCTGTGGACCTAAATTGTCAGGAACTTTTTCATCCAAAGATTAAAACCCCCCAAGGATCAGCATTCAATTATGAAACACCCTGTATATTAAATATCACACAAAAGATGCTGTGATCCAAAAATTTAGTTTTACGGGTCCTTTAATTCAAATCAACATTGTATTTATTTGTCAAATAATACAGCAATATTGTGAACTATACCAAGGTTCAAGGACACAATGGATCTTGCAAGATCTGTGTGTGCACTATTGTTATCTTAAATATTTCCATCCTTATTTACAAATGAAAAATATAACAAATCCATTATACATTTAGACTAGATACATTCATGTTAAAATCAAATCCTAGCATCAAATAAAGTAATTACTGAATTTTTACTTATTGTGAAGCATACAGGGTATCCCACTAAAGTCGGCGAGGTACGATGTTATGAAAGCCATCAACCTTACGGCTTCGGAAAAAAAATGTTATTGACTATATCGACCAAAAGAACTTGCTGGAAAATATTTTTAAGTTTCCAAAATGACCGCTAGGGGGCACAGTTACTAAGATATATCTAAAAAGTCAAATTTTATCAGATATTCGTTATGTTAAAAGCTACTGTTCTAATGACGGAAATAAAAAGTTCGTTAATTTTTTCGGAAACTTGTTTCGAAGACTTTTTCGAAAATATAGGTAGGGGAAGCTTGTGGAAAAAATACTTTTTAAAACGTTGTATCTTCCATATGCGTTACCCAAATTTAAGCTCGTTAGACCCTATTATACTTTGGTCGTGGTCGTTAGTACATACCGCACCTTTTAAGTGGCGCTATTTAAATAAGATTTAGTTTTTTTAAATTTTCTTAATAAAATTAAATGACATTATACATTTTTAATCAAAATAGTTATATTTTGGCGAAAACCGTGATTCGATATCTTTATCTGTGTTAGAGTTATTTACAAATGACTATTTTAATTTAAAAAATTAATGTCTACCTCTAAACGAAAGGAATGTAAAGATTCTCTTGTCATTATTTTTCATCAAATAATATTAACAATAATTAATAAATTAAATTATTAAATCTTTTATCTTTTTAGGGCATTTATCTTGTATACAGGGTGTGCGCTTTATCAGAAGGTGAACATTTTGCTCATTTACTCTAAGCTCGAAATTGTTTATTTTTTATTTTTGGTTATTTTATGTTGTTCATGAATAGCTTTTAGAATGAGTTTAAGTGATTTCTATTTTTTTTCTCGCAAACGAAGCCAGATATGAAAAAAAAACACAAGATACCAAAAAGTTTTATTTGTAGTTGCTTAATCTGAACAAATAAAAAAATTTAAAAAAGGCAGTGGCGTACTTTTCTTTTCTCAATAATAATTGGCTGTGGTGCTCACTGAGACGCCACTGGACCTAATAATTTCAATCTACTTAGGGCTAAATAGGCGCCTTATTACTTCAAATAACTGAACCAAATTCCAACCAAATCGGTTTAAGGATATTTATGACCGTTTTAAAACTTCAACTCTAAAACAAAAACACAAACAAACTATCTCAGAAACGAAGCAACTCCGGACATATGTTCATAGGAACTTTTTTTCTTAAGCGACCTTACGTATCAGCCTCTAAACTTTCGTACCGTAGCTAGGAAACACCCTGTATATTCTCGCCTAAAATCCAAAAAAAGTAAGTTAATCCAAAGGCAAGAGCAAAAATGTAAAGATTATTTAACAACAAAATAGTAATAGTGTAAAGTTACTTTTACTCTTAAAATTCGAGAGGCAAATGGACTTGACTAACGACAAAAAAACAAAAATTATTTAAAGTTACGAAAAAATCACAAGGCAAAATGAAACGAAAAAATGAAAAGAACACAAAGTCTTTATAAACTTTCAAAACTCATAACATGATTTTCAATACAACGATTTAATCTGCGTCGCGTGCTTAATACTGCTGCTTCAATATCAGCTCTTAGAATGCTGCTAATAGCATCGTGAATACGTTGCTTGGTAGTTTCAGCAGTAGTAGGAAGAGTTTAAAAGACAGTATCTTTTAGCCTGTCCCATAAATAAAAATTCACAGATATTGCATCTTACGCAACCATCCTATGTATTGAAAATACCCGACACAACTTTTACATTTTAATGTTTTTCTATGTGATGTGATAAAAATCCCTTCCAATATAGGTAATAATAATATACTGTTTACTAAGTTTATCTTAATTTGTTATTTGGCAGCATCTTATACCGAGTGGTGAATCGCCAAGCTGGCGACAGGAAATTCAACGTAATGAGAACCATACAATGTATGCTACTGATACATAAATTTTTTTTTTTTGAATATTAAGGAGAATGCAAAATTGCAAAAGTTAAATAAAATAATGCCAGACACGACTTATACCTTCTGATGTTTAAATCTAATTACTCGTTACTATTATCAAGATTTTGATTTGTGTCAACATTAACCTTCAATTGGTATTTTGCCAAAACAACCAATTTAATTTTTTTAAAACTGGTGCTGTTTGCAGCATCTCAATCGCATTGCCATATTATCCTGGTTAATTATTATTGTAGCAACAGCTGCCATAGTGAGCTAAATGATACCTTTGAAAAATTACCTTGTTTGGCAATAACAACCCATTATTCAAGCCATTTTAAGCAAATTATTAAAAAATTACATTGGTTGTTTTTGCAAAATACCCTTCAATTAAGATGAAAAATCAGAAAAACAAATATAAAATAAACGCATTTTAATATTCTTAAAGTACCTATGAAAAATGTAAAAATTTTACTAATATACTTCTATGCGGGCCAGAAAGGCCAACAATACCTCTTCGCGCTCCATTTGAGTAAAACTTTAAAATTGCTTTAAATCGCATTAATTAAAAAAAAAATTATGTGTCACTTGTCTTTTATGATGTTACAAATGGGTACAATTTCGACTTTAGTATTTTTAATCTCATTTGGAATACTACAGTTTTTGACCTGATTTACGGGTATTTATCATGGATATTTCATCTATAAACCTTGGAAACTGGCCATCCCTTACCTATAAAATTTCCGTTTTTTGACAAAATCCCGTCATCTAAAATAGTAAAATAATTACTATACGATCCAGTCACCAGTATAATAGTACTTCCTACCCCTTTACGAAATTTTATTTATTTTATATTATACCAATTTGAAAACTATTAAACACCCAAACTATGTATGTTTATTTATTAGACAAATTTGTCACCGATTAAATAATTTTAAAGTTCATTCATATTAGATACGCTAAGCAGTCTCGAGCCCGTAACCTTGCGACTAGAATCAAAGACAGATGATATCCCACTGCCGACTGCCGCCGCGCGCCGCTGCATGTCGTTTTCTTCTGCATGTCGCCCGTCGACTATTCCCATATAAGCGCGCCCATAAGTATTTTCAATACTAAAATCAAGCACCGTGAGATCTGGGGATCTAGGCGGTCATGGAACAAACTTCCTCGTGCGATCCAGCGGTTCGGGTATCTTTAGTTCAATAAGTCACGAACTATCAGAGAAAAGTATGCAGGATATCCATCATGCTGAAACCACATATCCCCTCTCGTTGCCGATGGAACCTCTTCTAATAGAGGCGGCATTTGGTTCCTTAAAAAGTTCAAACAAATATTTGAATTGACATGTTAGTCAAAAAATTACTTCGCGAATAGCATTAAATTTTTTTTAAGGCTTGGGATTTAAAATGTGATTGGCTTTCCAAATTTTTTACAATAAAAGTGACTTTACTATTTAATTTTTAAATTATTTTACTATTAAATAATCTTTAAATTTTTGGTTTTGTGTTTGAATCAACTTCTTTTTTAGATTTTAGGCGGGAATAGACACAAAATAAATGCACCAAGAGGCTAAACATGTAAATAATTTAATTTAACAGGTAATCATTGTTTATTCTAAATTAATGAAAAATTATGACAACAAAATCTTTACATTTCTTTCGTTGAACGGTAAACATTAACTGTTTAAATTAAGATAGTAATTTGTAAATAACTCGAAAATAAATAAATATATCGAATCACGGTTTTCGCCGAAATTTAGCTATTTTAATGCTCTTTAAGCTGAGTAATAAAACGAAAGGATTATACCATTTTATTTTATTGAAAAAGTTTGAAAAAACTAAATTTTGTTTCAACAGCGCCACCTAGAAGACACGGTTTGCACTAGCGACCATGACCAAAGACGGTTTTTTAATAAAGTGTCTATTTAACAAGTCTAAGCTGATTAAATTTGCGTAAAGCATATGAAAAATACAGCAATTTAAAAGGTTTTTTCCACAGTACACGACATTGTTAGTTATGCAACTGTCATCATCGGTAGAAACCTAATAATTGGATTACATTGTTTTCCCTTGATAACCCGAGCGGGTATAGGTCAACGATCAGTCGAAATAATTACCATTTGTAATTTTAATTAATTGCAGATACCATTTTCAATAGTAATTAATTGTAAGGTCAAGTTACTTGCACTCAAATAAATGTCAAATGAATTATACAAGGTGAGTCGGGAGGAACGGACCATATGTTCTTATCCGATTTTTACTTGTTTTCAAAAATTTTGCTTTTAAATTAACATTTCCTTAATCATACCGTTCTTTTAATAAATGTTTAAAAATACCGCCATTGACCTCTAAACATTTTTTGCTTCGTCTACGGAGAGCGCCTGTTACTCTTCTAATTGCTTCATGTCTTTCTTCTGTAATATTAGCTGCAGTATTTCTAATATGTTGAACTAGTGCATTCCGAGTGTCCACTCTTACTGTATACGCTTCATTTTTAAACCAGCCCCATAAACAATAATCTAGTGCTGTGAGGTCTGGAAGTCTTGGAGGTCAATTAATAGGACTACCACGACCAATCCAATACACTGAAAATCTATTGTCCAAAGAGCTCCATTGTGCTGATAGTAGGTATATTTGCATTCTGATGTTTACAGGAATTTCCTCTAGTAATCCTTGTAATTCATTTTGTCAAAAATTAAAGTAGGGGTCTCCTGTGAGGCGGTTCTCCAAAATGAAAGGACCAATTAAATAACTATCGAGCAGACCACACGTTTACCGAAAACTTTTGCTGAAAATCAATTTCGACTGTTGCGTGGGGATTTGCGATTGACCATATATGAGAGTTACGAGTATTATTAATACCGTCACGGGTAAATGTTGCTTCATGCTTCAAACGTAAAAAGTATACGCGATACAACATGGTGATTACTATTTATCCACCGACAAAATTCCATATGTTTACAATAATCTTCCGGTTTTAGGTACTGTACTCTCTGTACATGGATATGAGCATTGCTCGTGGAGTATGATTATTACTCTTTCTTTTGGAATGCCCAATTGAGTGCCAATTCTTCGTGAGCTGGTCGTTGCATCTTCCATCTTCTTCTACTAAATCGAGATTATTTTCTACTTCTTCTAAACCTTGTTGAGTAGCTCGTTCAGATGTTATGTTAGCACTGCGAAGCTTACCGGTCTCGCACAATTTATTAAAAACTCTGCTAAATACGTTTCTATTAGGATATCTTAAATGTCGAAACCGTTGACGATTTTATATAAATAGTCAGTCAAGTTCCATTGAAGCTTTTTGCGGTTTAAGTCTTTAATTCAATTCAATTTTATTGATCCAATACATATACTATGCAAGTAGTCCATACTTACAGTGGAGTCAATGTATTATAAATGAAACAATGCAGTCTTCCTCCACAGTTTAATGTTAAAGTATATTTTAAGTTCCCAACATGTTTCGAATGCTTAAGTATTCATCATAAGGTGTATAACTTACAAACTAGTAAAAGGCACTTAACAGAATGACAATAATATGTATATGTATATATAATACATCTATGCATAATACTAATATATAATTATATAATAAACATACAATGATTGTACAAACAACACGAACTAAACAAATTATTGAGTATTAAATAAATAAATATGTAAATATGAAGTAACAGAATTTAAAATACAACACAAGGCAAGCAAGGAAGCTATGCTGCTTGCAGCAAAGGAACAGTAATATGAGTAAACTCGGCAAGGGAATAATTAACGCTCAGTAATAAATATTTTTTAATCCTGCTATTGAATTGCTTACCACTTAGTTGTCTTATGATCAAGGGTATACCGTTGTACAGTGTCTTTCCCAAGTGAACGATTGTGTTCTTAGATAGTTTACTTCGAGACTGAGAGACGGTTCAGTTATTTCTGGATCTTGTGGGATAATTATGTATGTTATTCCTTGTCTCGCCTTATAGCTATGCAAGTAAGTTAGTGTTTCGAACATAAGTAAATCATATAAGGTAAAGATTTTGAGTAATTTAAACAGTGACTTACAGTGCGCAAGTGTGTCGCTGTTACATATGATTCTCATTGCTCGTTTTTGAATCAGGAAGAGAGACTGTAGTCGGCTTTCAGAAGCGTAGCCCCAAAAAATCAAACAGTATCGAAAATGGGATTCAAGCAATGCATAGTATACTTCCAGAGTAGTTTGCCTATTATTTAATTCAAGGGTCACAGTTCTTAGAGCAAAGAGACCTGATGCCAAATTTTTTGATCTTAAAATGTTAACCCCAGATTCCTATAATCCGACACCCTTTGCACCACGTCAGTTCCAATTTTTAGTGATAGAGGACCGTTATTTAGAAATACCATATGCTTAGTTTTATTTGTATTTATTGCTAATTGGTTTGCATCAAACCATTCTTTAATCAAAGTTAAATCTTTATTGATTATGTTTTGCAAGTTTTCTAATTCGGTCTCAGCCCAGCAGACAGAGGTATCGTCCGCAAACAGAGTAAACGAACCTCTAACGTCTAACCATGTAATATCGTTTATGTAAAGTAAAAACAACAGTGGGCCTAGGACGGAGCCTTGTGGAACTCCATCAGTGATGTCCCTAGTATGGGGACGAACTTTGTTTCCTTTCGGATCTACTACTTGAACTACCTATTTTCGTCCCATTAGGTCATGTGGGATACCTCTAAATCCATAAAACGTAAGCTTTTCCAAGAGTATATCACACAATCACACGCTTTTGCAAGGTCGTAGAACACTGCCGCAGTGACGCCTCCGTCATTGAGGCCACTATATATATTATTTAAAAATCCATAGACAGCATCCCTCGTAATTTTTTTCGACTGGAATCCAAATTGAATCGAAGACAAAATACGAAATCTGTTCAAAAGCGATGTAACACGCACTTTAACCACAGACTCCACAATCTTTAAAAATATTGATGAGAGGGATATAGGTCGGAAGTTGAAGGTATTTTTAACTATTCCGCCTTTATCGATAGGAACAATTAGTGAGTTCTTAAGGCTACTAGGAAAGATGCCCTCGATAAAAGACCAATTTATAATTTCAACAAGTTTCTCGTCGGCACTTCTTGGGAGTGCCTTCACAACCCTTACTTCAACCTCATCCAAGCCAGTAGATGCCTCGTTTTTAAAGCCCTTGACAATATCGATTACCTCCGGAATAGAGGTCGGTGCTGTGTGTGTGTGTCAAGTCTAAGTTTGTTATTTGTTTTAGATGTGTTTCGACCAGAGATGCGATTTACAATATTCCAGGTCCTTCTCTTTGAATTTTTAGAATTAGTTATTTCCTGCATATAATACAGATTTTTTGTTTGCATGATTACTTTTCTTAATATACCTAGTTTTGTATTTTTTAAAATATATGTGAAAATTTAGATTTCTTGTAAATTTGCAACAAACAAACATAAGATAAGCATCGTTTATTCCTATAAGAGATTCGTATTCCTAATGTTATGAATTCTTTTCATTTATGCTTATTTTTTTTATTGTGAAATAAAGAGTTTATGCAATTTATTATATGTTCTTGGAAAAGTGTAAATCCAGCAGATGGACAGGCACTGTCAGCTAGAAAAGACCAATCAGACCTTATTTTTAAATTTTGTAATGTTTCTCAGTGAGTAGTGGCGGGAAATAGTGGTACCTTCAGGTTCAAGATTAAGGTTTTTTAGTAAAAGTCTTCCTATTATTGTCTCATGGTCGCTTAGACCACTGTGGTTAGTCTCAACCTGAATTAACCTGAAATAACCTGATCCTTTAGGTTAGTGCAGAAATAATCAATGATTGTTGTGCTTTGTTTATTAGTTCGTGTAGAGAAGTGTTTGTGCATTCGTAGATCAAATGAAAAAAACACACCCTGGTTAAATCGAATATTCAAACTAACAAATTAATTGAAGCTGAAAATTGAAATCGAAGATGAGTGGCGCAAAAAGCTACATTGGATCACAGTCTAAATTTTGAAAATACAAATTCAAGATAAAATACGCATATTTTAATCTATATAATATGATAATTTCGTGTAAAAAGACAAATCTGAACTAAAATATTAGCATTTCATTATAAGCAAATTTAATAATGTAGAAATATCTTTAAAATAATTATTATTAAGGGATTTTTTTTATATACTCCTAATATAACGAGGGTCTTCAGAGTTTTCGATATTGCGAGTGCCGTTATAGTTACAACTGGTTGATCCTAGCAGATACCTTTACGCATGCGGGATGCTCGACAATCGAAATTGAATGGGGTAGTACCTAGACCCTTGTTAGGTAAACATGCCAAAATAAAAAAAAAATCAATTCAGAAATAACGAAAGTATAAGCGTGTTTCCCTTATAAATTATAAGTGGGACACCCTGTATGTCTTAATTAAATTGTGTTCTAAAAAAATCAATTGAGGCTGAAAGAATGAAATGAATGTACCTACCGAATTCAAAATAATAAATTTCTCAGTGATAAAATTGTGAGAAAGAAAAATTAGTTTAAAAACTGCTTAGAAGTCTATTTCTTAATGCGACAGAGTAATAAATCATTATTGAACTATAAAACCCAGTAATCTTCGCCGTTTTCCATAGGTGTAGTCGAATTATTATTTCATATAACATTCGGAGTTGCAAAAATAGTTGAAATATGACTGGAGTCGGACAGTCAATAATATAGGTACCTAGTTGTGCACGAGGATAAACGCGACCCCATCAGGTCACCAAAGAGAAGTACAGGAAGAAAAGAAACTGTAATAAATGAGGATGAAAAGACTGCCATCAGAAGAATCATACACTCGTTTTACTTAAAAAAAAGAAATATCTACCTTGGACAAAATAATGTCTGAAATGAAAAATGATTTCATTCCAACAATGGGTAAGAAGAAACTATGGAAAACTTTAAAGGAAATGAATTTTTGCTATTTATTTATTTATTTATTTATTGACGGCCAGTGCCATTTTTTACAATTAACATACAAAATTAAATAGTAAGGACTATATCTAAGACTAAGACTACAAATAAAACGATAACTAAAGCTAGCATGCATAGTTCGTTAAAGTGTGAATAGGTTCTATAATAACAACTTCACAAGTACTACCACTTAACTACAGTAAGAAAAAGAAAAGACTTGACATCAACGTCCACCCATTTGCAGTCCAATAGCGTTCACCTCATATAGCTGTTAAATAAAATTCTTAAGGGGGCAAAAGAAGTTTAAGCGTTGTAGCTGATTCTGGTTAGCGAGAGACACCAACCTGGGAAGAAAGGAATTACAACCATACTTGGTGCGGTGATATGGTTGGTAGAAAGTTTGAACGTTTCTTGTGTTGACAGGGGGTACATGCATGGTAGCACTAGAGGTAGGGTATGGACAGTCGACAATAGAGTTAATGATTTTAAAGAAAAGGAGAAGATCATGGTGACTTCTTCTATCATGAAGTGGTGACATATTCAGTCTCTGACACATTCTCTCGTAGTTATACTCAGTGTCTCTGAAAAATCTAAAGTGGATATGGTGCATAAACTTCCTCTGCACGCGCTCAATTCTGTTAACATCACAGGCATATTAAGGATTCCACACAGAGGCTGCATACTCCAAACCACTTCTGACAAGGCTGCAAAAGAGGATTTTAAAGGAACGAATAGTCATGAAGTCTCCCGTAGTTCTGCTTACGAATCCCAGCATTCTCAAGGACTTGCTCACTAGTGTAGATATATGAGTAACAAATGATAATTTTGAGTCGAGAATTATACCCAGATCTCTCATGTTGTCAACAGAAGTTAAAATTGTGCCGTCTACATTGTAATCGTAAATAGTTTTTAATTGCCGACTAGAGAATACCAAGAGATTGCACTTTGAGGTGTTAATATGCATATCATTGTCTATGCTATTAAAAAACTCAAAACAGAAAATCACTTCTAATAGAGAAAAACAAAATCATCTGCTGGCGACAACGATATTTGAGGGCAGTTAGACAGTTTCAAAGGGAAAACAGGAATATCTATTATATGGACGAAATCTCTTCAAAACGAAATATAACGGTACTTCGCATTCCGCCATATCACTGTGAATTAAATCCCATATAATTGGTGTGGGCGCAAGTAAAAGGGTTTGTAGTAAGGCATAACAGCCCTTTTAAAATGAGGGGCGTTGGAAACCTCCTGCAAGAAGGAATAAATACAGTGGATTGTGAAAAATGGAGTAAGGGCATCGAACATATGATTGAAATAGAAGAAAGAATGTCGATAGCTGATAACATGCTAGAAAACACTGTAGAGCCCCTTACTATTTTTCTGGACCCCAGCGACGATAGTTTATCGGACTACTCAGAACATGATAACTAAACTTTAAAATATAATATTAATATTTAAACTACCTGTAGTAACGCCGCTGTTACTACAGGTAGTTTTCATTTCATTCTCCAAACTGGTCTTTCTGTTGTGTGCTAATTAGGGCGACCCTAATTTAGGACCGATTCGGGGTGTGTACGTCTTA
This sequence comes from Polydrusus tereticollis, assembly GCA_963920685.1. NCBI lineage: Eukaryota > Metazoa > Arthropoda > Insecta > Coleoptera > Curculionidae > Polydrusus > Polydrusus tereticollis. Next base: position 94,784,774 of record OY987331.1, read on the forward strand.
AGTATCTGAAATACGGAATTTTTAAAAACTACCATTGCAATTTACGTGAAATTTATAATGCAACCTTTAAGTTGTCCACCCTGCTTAAAGGGTTGTGTCATTGCAAATTTACATTTTATTGCTTCCTCGCATTAAGAAATAAAGAATAGTTAAGTAGTACACTAGGTCTTCAATTTTACATTCCTTATCTTGTTAAGTTGTACTCATTAATTTGAGACAATATACATTAACAGTTTCGCGCAACTCGATGTCAGGTCCCACTCAAACTTCTACTTTATATTCATTGGTTATTCCTAACTTTGTACTATCCTTTTTTAGTATCCCCTGAGGATTAACGTTTAAGCGTTTGAAACATGTAGCGAACTATTTATTTGTTTTAACTGTGGAGGAAGACTGCTTTGTTTAATTTACATTATATATAACGGTTTATTTTAAATAAACCATAGACGTAAGATGACCCAAATTGATTTGTAAAATGTAAAAATGGTTTGAATCTAAATGCGAACATCTCCACAAAAATGTTACGAAATGTTATATCTTAGTGCATATTATTAGAGGAACTCAAGGTATGTTGAGACAATAGTGTATAAAAACAATGATTATTTCTTGTTAAACATTTTAAATATTACAACTTATTATAATATTCTCTTTCGTAGTCCGATGATGGTTTAAAGGATAATAAACTAAAACGTCACAAGAAACAAATATTGATTTTTGTGAAAGCGTTTCGAAATAGACATATTTCGATATTGATTAGAATTTCGAAATGACACTCTTTTAGGCACTAGTGTCTAAATATGACAGTTTTAGGCACTAGTGCCTAAAAGTAAAAATGCAACATTAAAATCAATGAAAATATCTATTTATTATATATGTTAAATGTACAATTATGTAAACTGTTGAACTGAATTCTAGAGGCATCTAGCTTCTCTTCTTTGAGAGCAATGTAATTATTAGTAGTCGGAATGGATAAACTGCTAGTATTGACAATGCTAACTTCTGCTTTTGAGTGAACTTCTTTTATTTTTGTATTTGGCGTATCTTTCTGCCCTATGATTCTTTTTGCTATTTCGTTTTTCTGTTCAATGGAATTTTCTATATAACTCTCGGCAACTGAACTTGATCGCCAACCTCCATGACGCTTTAAAAGTGGCATGTCCGCTCCAGAATCTGCCAACATTTTTGCAGAGCTGCGCCGGAAGCAATGGCCAGTGTATTCATTGGTGTTGGTTATTCCAAGGAATTCTGCTTTTTTTTTGGCATACCTCCACATGTATTAATTCTAACTGGCAGGGTACAGCATTTACCACTACGATATGTCAAGAAAAATCGCTGATGTGTCGTATTCAGTGGACGAAGTTTTGCGTACTTACGAAATAGATCTAAAAAATTGATGCCATCTATTGATCCCTCAGTAATCATAAACATTCTTGGAACATGAGTTTTTGTGTTCGGAATTTTGACACTGATAAACGACTGACAATCTTTGATGGCATTTCAAAAATGTGATTTCTTTCCTTCTACATGCTCCAAATACTCCAACGATTAAAACAACTTTGGCTAACAGGAATTCTTTATCATCAGCTTGTCTTATAAAGCGTTCTATTTCCAGCTTTGTAAATATTTTTGATTTCTTTGGCTGATATCCGGTAGCTTTCCTTTTTAAAATTGCAATAAGGTTTGTAAATTTGCAAATATCTACGTTTTTGTTCAGATAAATCATGGTGCGGAGCATCGAATATTTGCTCCACAAAGTTGACGGCCTTAAGGTGGTGGATAGCTTGAGGAAATAGGCTAGTAATACCTTTTCTGTAAAGTTCTCAATATGTTTTTCTTTGGCCCAGGTTTCAAAGTTGTCGTAGGTTTTTTCGTATAAATGTTTCGATTTCTCGGGTACTAACGTGGATAGCGCAGCTTCAGCAGCTTGTTCAATATCCAAAGACTCGTCAATATCACTCATTTGAAGTAATTTTTTTGAAAAACTTTGCGGGAAAAAAGGCAAAACGCGACGTTCGAACTTGACAATACACTTGACATTAAATAATGCATTAACAATGCATTAGAAACAGATTGCCTGCCTACTTTTCAAATTGTTTAAAAATACTAATAAAAGCTTAAATTATCAAATTCTCCGCTTTCACAAAAAATCTTGTTTATAATTCGTTACGAAACGATGTCTTTTAGCCACTAGACGTGTTGTCCAACGAGGCAAAGCCGAGTTGGACAACACGTCTAGTTAATTTTCACGTCGCGTGCCTAAAATACACTCATTTCGCAACTTATTGTATAAATAGCTATTTTAATTCTAAAATGGACAGGAAATCCAAGAACGTAAAACTAAAATCTTGTAACTTTATTGCTTATTGTTTTATTTAATCAATTTTGCTTTTTGCCTTTTGCCTTCCCCATAAAACCGAATCAAACTTGAAATATTTCGGGTTGATCGCTATAGATTTAATTACATTTCTAAACAGTGAGTCAAGTTCCATTGAAGCTTTTGCGGTTTACGTCTTGACCCCAGTTAAATCGAATATTTAAACTAACCAATTAATTAAAACTGAAAATTGAAATCGAAGATGAGTGACGCAAAAAGCTGCATTGGAACACCAGCTTAAATTTTGAAAATACAAATTCAAGATAAAAATAAATAGGCATATTTTAATCTATATAATATGATAATTTCGTCTAAGAAGACAAACCTGAACTAAAATATTAGCATTTTAGTATAAACAAATTTAATAATGTAGAAATATCTTTAAAACATTTATTTTTTGGAATTTTTTTTAATTTACTCCTAATATAACAAGGGTCTTCGGACTTCTCGATATCGCGAGTGCTCTTATAGTTACTGATTGATCCTAGCAGATCCCTTTACGCATGCGGCGGGAAGTTCAACATTGAACTAGACGCTTGTTAGGCAAACATGCCTAAATTCAAAAAAATCAATTCGGAAATAACGAAAATATAAGCCTGTTTCCCTTATAACTTAGACGTGGTGAATGTATGTATGTCTAAATTAAATTGTGTTCTAAAAAAATCAATTGAGTCTGAAAGAATGAAATGAATGTACATACCGAATTCAAAATACCAAATAAATTTGTCAATGATAAAATTGTGAGAAGTAAAAGTTAGTTTAAAAACTGCCTATAAGTGTATTTCTTAATGCGAGAGAGTAATAACTCATTCTTGAACTATAAAACACAATGGTCTTAGCCGTATTCCATAGGCGTAGTCCAATTACTATTTCATATAACATTCGGAGTTGCAAAAATAGCTGAAATGTGTTCGAATATGACTGGAGTCGGACAGTCAACAATATACCGACTTATGCACTAGGATAAACGCGGCCTCATCAGGTCACCAAAGAGAAGTACACGAAGAAAGAAACTGTAATAAATGAGGATGAAGAGACTGCCATCAAAAGAATCATACACTCGTTTTACTTAAAAAAAGAAATATCTACCTTGAACAAAATAATGTCTGAAATGAAAAATGTTGATTTCGTTCCGCCCATGGGTAAGAAGAAACTATGGAAAACTTTAAAGGAAATTAATATTTTATGAAAAAAATCAAAACAGAAAATCACTTTTAATAGAGAAAGACGAAATAATCTGCTGGCGAAGGGATAACAGGAATATCTATTATATGGACGAAATCGCTTCAAAACGAAATATAACGGTACTTCGCCTTCCGCCATATTACTGTGAATTAAACCCCATAGAATTGGTGTGGGCGCAAGTAAAAGACTAAGGCAAGGCGTAACACCACTTTTAAAATGAGAGACGTTGTAAACTCTTGCAAGAGGGAATAAATACAGTGGATTATGAAAAATGGAGTAAGTGCGTCGAACATGTGATTGATATAGAAGAAAGAATGTGGGAAGCTGATAACATGCTAGATAACACTGTAGAACCCCTTATTATTTCTCTGGACCTCAACGACGATGGTTCATCGTACTACTCGGAACATGATGACTAAAATTTAAAAATTAAGTTGTTGTATTTTACATAGTAGATTCTTTTGGTGGTCTTTCCATTGTATGCTAATTAGGCCGACCCTAATTTAGGACCGATTCGGGGTGTGTACGTCTTAAATATCTGAAATACGAAATTTTTAATAACTATCATTGCAATTTACCTCAAATTTACAACGCAACCTTTAGGTTGTCCACCCTGCTTAATGGGTCCTGTCATTGCAAATTTACATTTGATTGCTCTCTCGCATTAAGAAACAAGGTATACCTAAAATCGACGGGTCCCAGAGTTTTTTTGAGTTTTAATTGGATCTACTGCAATATTTTTGAGCTCGCTGTTTATTAGTGAGATAAATAAATAATATGCATTCTTGATGCTCAGTACTAATGTTTGTTATCCTTATATTTAGGTATTCCCGTAATTTAAATAAATATTTTATATTAAATTTAAATGAGTAGTTGGGCTGCATTAAGTACAACAAGAAAAATCGTTATCGTTATCAATGTAGAAATTATTGAATACACTATTTTTTTCGAAATTTCTCATTACATTTTTATTTTAAGAATTTATGCCGACCCAGCATTTTCTATTCAATTTTTCCGTTTTTAATTATCAATTATTTGAATTATCTTCGCGATATTTGTGTAAAAATTGTAATTTATGACCTTTTAATCAGTAAAAGATAATATTTGTCTTATTTAGATTTGGGTTTAGTATTTCTTGAATTTTATCTTTTCTAGTATGAATTGGGTAAAATCATATACAGGGTGAGAGCAAAAATAAACTACCAATAATTGAAACTTAATAGGGCCCGAATTATCAATACCCTGTTAGTGGTGTTAAGCACATGACATACTTTCCGTGACAACAATGGTATCTTTAGAAGTTGTCTTATAGTTAGAGTTAACAGGTGTTTATGATTTCATGTTATTTCTAAGTTTAATACAATATAAAATTATTAATTAATAGATTATGCTAAAGGTCTCGTATGTCAGGCGTCCGATTTTATCTTGATTTTGAGTTACCAGGCATATCACAAGCTGTACCAAATGGGGTACGGGAAGAACGCAACGAACCTGCGTAGCAAATACCGCCCCCGTGTGTAAGTACTGCTTTGGAAAACCAAAAATTTACCAAATCGTACCAGTGATACAGGTGGATGAAGATAGGGATTGGAGATCATTTGTCCGCTATTACCTACACATTACACTTCTTTTTAGAAATATCTCTGATATATTTCGAATTACTCAAAATTATAATCTTTCATATCAATATTTCTGAAATATTTTACGAAATAAATATGACATTTTAAATTTTAAAAAATTTGTTTCTACGTCCATATACAATGTTTTTAGTATTGTCTCCAATTTTTGAATTTGATTGTAATTGACTTGGGTTTCAACACGTTTTCTTCTCGCATGTCCTATATTAATTCTATGAACATCCTTATGAACAATCTCAAAAAAGTTTCTCCCTGAGGATGGAAATGAAATATATGATTTCCGAAAGCTTGGAATAACTTTAAAGAGTACTCTTTCATTTGCTGCACTCCCCAATATTCACTAGTTTATCTCTTAACTAGTCAGCAACGACTACCCTCTCGATATGACATTTTATATGCATCGACAACACTTATAAGATATTTCAGATTCATTAGACCCAAAATGACAGTTGACACCTCAAGGACCAAATGCAGAAAAACCAATCTGTTCCCCTCACGGGTTCCCCTTATTTTATGTTTTGTTTTGGTAATGTTCAATTAGCAATTCTAATTAGACATTATTATTTGTGGATGAACTGTGCTAGGAAATATTGAATAATTATATTATGGATAGGGAGACTGAGGTAAGTCTCTATTTTAATAATAGGCATAATAATAATAATTGTAGGTAAGGTTCATTTTATGATTTTCCCCGCTTTAGTTTATTTGTTAAACTTGAGTTGTTACTGTTGTGAATTAGAATATTGAACAGTAAAGGGACAGAAGAAGAATGAAACAATTTTTAAATTACAAAAACATTAATATAATAATAAAAGATGCAGTAAGACATCATCTTCCTCCGGGACAGAACTAGAGGTACAAAAGATTGTTGTACTGTGGCCGTCGTAGCGCAAACTTCGTTTGTCCCGTGAAATGTAAGACATTTTGGCTAAACTTTGTCTTTATAATGAAATATGTCGTTTTAATAGTGTTTATGTATTAAACATTGACAGACGCAGCGTCCTTGATATAATATGGATTGGCATTTTTCTACCAGGGACCTACAGGTCGATTTGTTAACCCTTTTGCCACCGCTCTCGCTCATCGCCACCGTTCTTAGGGTACTTATACAACACGAACTGCACCGTTGTAAATTCTTGACAGCAGTAACGTATTTTGAGGCTAGGGTATTAATTTTCTTTGAAAAAGTGAATAATGTGACCAGCATTTAATATTATTATTCAACTATGAGATAAGTTAAGCCATGTCTATTGTTTATAAATGCTAAAATCGTAGGAATATTTATATATGTATAATATCTCTATGTTTTTATCAAATGTGTCAAATTTCTTTCTTCCCATTGGCTAAAGCACGAATGACGAACAGCACAAGGTCAGCGAGATAAAAATTGGTCATGTTGGAACTACGAACGCGAGCGAAGACTGCTTTTATAAAAACATACATTATTACCCTTTAGGTCAAGTTGCGACGGGAACGGTGGCGACGAGCGGGAGCGACGACGAAAAGTTTTCTAAATGCACCCTTGATACTGATATATATTGATGTCTTACTTTTTAACAAAATTAATTGATACTTTTCAGATTCAAACCACTTTAATGATGTAGGTACCTCTAAAGCCATGAAGTTCAAGCTTTATTAATAATGTGTGCTTAACACAATCAAAAGCTTTAAGAATATCATAAAATATTTCTGCGCCAAAATCTCACTCATTAAGCTTGTTTAAGAAATGAAAAGATAGCATCATTAGTATTTTTATTTTCTTGAAATGCGTATTGGTTTATTTTTGAAATATTATTTTTTTTTAAAGAAATCATTATATTTTTAACAAATTTCTTCTATAATTTTGGAAAGCGTGTACGAAAGTCGATCAATGCAAGTGAACAATGAGAATGGTTAAGTTCGTCGAAAGATAATAAAGTATGAATAGGTATTTATGTTGTTTTTCCCTCTTTAATCATTAATAATTTTCCAATATTCTTTACTTTGATTTAATAATTTAGTAATACGGCTTTCAAGATAATTTTACTTGGCCTTTTTAAATAATTTTCTATAAATATTTTTATAATTATTAAAATATGAAATGAATGAACTGTTTGATGGATTTTTTTTTAATATAATAAAGTGAGCGCAAATTCTTACAACCTATGTTAATACCCTTTAATATTCAAAATTGTTTTATTGATTTTATTAATAATTATAATGAAAAAAGCTTTAGTAATTCTATTTGAAATCGTTCAATGATAATTACTATTTATAACATTATTAAATATATCAAAATTATTTTAACTGCAAATACGTCCCATACGGTTTATTTTGTTTTACCTTTCCTATCTTACAGTTAAATTCACGTAATATAGCTTCATGGTCAGATAAACAAGTATTTAATACTTCACATTTAACAAGATATGTATTTAAAAAAACATAATTAATTATAGATGGAACATTGAGAAAATCTGGTTGGCGAATTAATGATACTAGTAAATTTTTTAAATTTATAGTGGCACAACTTTTAGAATCTTCAAAAGTAATAGTAAAATCTGCACACACAATACAAGATGTTAAAGTATTAAGCTGTGATAAGAGATTCTTAAGTCTTGTAAGAAAAATGCTCGTATGAGATATTGGTGAACCTTATAAACAAATTATATAAATGCATAAGTAATTTTTTTTTGAGAATATTATGGAATATTAAAATTTTATTTCAATCAAGATACAATCAAATTTAGTCACATTAGAAAGCTACGGATGTTTAATATATTATTTTTTTTATAAAAATCATTGTGCCACCATGTAAAGAATTAGATTTACAAAATTTAGAAATAACAACAAAATTTGGCATAAAAACAGGTTTACAAATATTTAATAATAATTTATTAATAACTCGAAAGCTACCTTCTAATTATTTATTTAATACAATTATAAATAAAATACCTATAAACCAGAGGTAATACCAGCACCTTCCTGGTCAATTATCTTGTATATGGATATTATGCGTACTAAACTAATTGAAATAAATCTAAAAGCATGTTCTTAGATATTTGCTACAAAGGTTTAATATCTTACCATAGTCTGCAGGGTTGTGAAACTTTGGACAGGGACACTTAATATCCTCGAAAAATGGCACCATATTGTCGGTTCCACCTTGGTATATACATTGACCTTGGGACAGGACATAGACTTGATCGAACATTTGGAACAATGTTGCGGAGGGTTGATGAATTGTGCAAACGATCGTCCTTCCTTGTCTTGCCAGCACTTTTAATAGTTCTAGACATTGTTTACAGGAGGAACTGTCCAACCCACTAAAAGTAAAAAGAAAATATCATAATTTATGTTTATGTGTGATATGAGGTATAAAGTAGTTTGCAGTCCTGTCGTTGGTTAAGTTATTTCTTGTTTGCTAGGTATCGGACTGTAAAACAGGGGTCCTTAAAGTTTTGTATTTCGCGCCCCCTCTTTTTTACCTTGAATAATTCTATGCTCCCTGTATAAGATAAGGAAGATAATGCTAGGCCAGATTACACGATTAATTGTGTAATTACGGTTAGAATTTTTAGTTAGATTTAGAAAAAATATCACTTTTAATTTAAACTTAAAATTTCCACTGCCTTCAATTTATTTTTTCCACTATTAACCTATAACATCGCCATTATTGACCGATTATTAACGTTAGAAATCGTTTTTCTCTACCTCATAAGTTATTATTGACCATGGTCAATAATAAGGCATTGAAATCCATTATTGACCGATCATCAAGAATCTATTTGAACGCAGGTAACTTGATTTTTTGATCCTACAACATGAATTCATAAACATGAATAACCTGAAAGGTGATTTCTTGCGGTTAGGCAACCAGATAATTATCAATACATATTAGATTATTAGAGATGCTTGATATATAAAATATACAGAGAAAACACTGTGCTTTAATATACTACATCTGCGGGATGTCGACGCTACTTGAGGTTCGTTTTTTTTTTACGACAATACGCGGCGATCAGTATTATAATCATTAATATAATTTTTTTGACATGCGCCATGCACAGTTACAAAAGATAGTGTTCTTAAAATGCGCGTATGTGCGCGATTACCTTGTAACTCACTCGATTTAAAAAGTGTCTTTACACCTCTTTCCTTTACAACGCAAACGTCACTTTCACTTAAAGTTTTGTCACAAATAAAGCACAAATCAACATTTTTTCTGCTTCCATCCTTAATTCTGGAAGTGTACAAATAACAATATCACTAACATTTTCTTCGCTCATTTTTTAAAAAAACGGAAAACTCGTGAAATCTGATGACATAAATGAACAAAATTTGACATTAACAAAGTCACCTGACAAAACAACAAAATATTTTGCCAATTCCAAAGCGCAGGTAACTTGATTAAAAAATATACTTATACCCAACTATAATTTTTTATAATTATTAATACTATAAAGATAAGTGTCTTATAAAAGTTTGTAGTAGTGGAAAAAATATTATATTAACCACGGTTTAGACAGCTTATAGCCCTCGCGTCTTAAATCCCTCGTCGCTCTGCTCCTCGTGATTTAAACTTGCCGCTCGGGCAATAATGATGGCTGTCTAAACCTTGGTTAATAATGTACTATTATTTTAAGAATTACTACCAAAGTATTAAATTTTCTTACTTTGCCTCTACTCACACTGTACGCAGGAATTTATTAAACTCGATTTTTTTGCAATATTGGCTACGCTGCCGACGTGGCAAAGCCTCGCCGTATGATTTACTGTTACTCGAGTTTTCGCGGTAGAGACCGACACGTCTCGAACTCTCTGGGTTAAAAATATGCGGCAATTCGACTATAAACGCACCAAAAGCAGCAACAGCGTGACTTAAACCCAAAGTATAAGTATATAAGAACTACTGCTGTAAGAACTGAAATTTGTACTTGTTTGTTCTTTATTGATGTCAATATACAAGGTGTTTCTGAAGTACGGTACGTAACTTAAGGGGGTAATTCCTTATGATATTCTAAGAGAAGAAGTTCATATAAACATGTGTTTAAAGTTGCCTCTAACTATGAATATTAACGAACCTTCAACTAGTTGCCCGCCTACAAGAGAAAAATTCAAGAATTATTAAAAGACCGAATAATAGTTAAAAACGTATACTATGGAATTTGGGAATGAAATCCTGAACTAACCACATTAGATGCTGCAGAAATATGTGGCACTTTAACGAAAAATTCCTCGCGCAGTGTGTTCAGGGTTTTGAGAGGTCCCCGCAAGAAATTGACGAAAAAGAAAATAGTCGAGGAGCCCAGACAACAGGAAGGAAAAAAGTAGTCCTGAATAATGCTACAAAATACTCCACTCATCGTAAAATCCATGGATTCTTTTTCCTAAATGAAATATCCACAATAAAAAAAGACAATGGATAAAATTAAGAAGGGAGAGTTTTGGGTACATTAAATGAACTTTAAATAGCCTACTAATTAATACAAATTAAAGATCGGGAAAGAGGAAAGAAATTGTATTACACCGACAAAACATAGCTCAATGAAGGGGCACAAAGTTGAGAAGGTAAGGCAAGATCTAAGCATTAAAAGTTGAAGGTAGATATTTATGGATGGATTTTCGCATTTACTAAGAAACCCTAGTGGAAAATGTCGTCGTCTTAAAGGATCAGATTTTAAGGGTTAATGAAATAAATTTAATTTATAGAAAATTATATGACGTTCCGACGAAATTTCATCATTTATTATTTTTTTAAATGCTCATTCCACTGGAATTCATTCCCCTGACGTCGCACAACCCGGAGCTCTCGATATGCTAATAATGAGTCACTTTGCCACTTTTATTTAATTAAGAGTACCTTATGTTTCTAAAGAGAAATCAGCTTGACAAAAGTATTTGAATCAAATCAAATCAAATGTGTCTATTGTCATTTTTTGCCAATAGGCTTTAGACATTACAGCGATACAATAGTACATTATTCAACAAGCATGTAATGATGACTCTTATTCACGCGGATGATGTTTATGACAGGAGCCGTAGGCGAATTTCATAAATCATCCAAGTAAATAACAGCCATTATATGCGAGTATAGTATTCGAATACTTTGTCCAGGACTACAAAATAATTTAGCTACAATTAAGTACCACATATCTTTATTTTTAAATAACTAACATTGATACAAAATATAGAACTTCTCAATAACTAGCAAGAAAAATTATCTGTTAACATTAATATTAATGTTTGTATTTACATAGTGTGTTAAGTTAAACGTAGGAATCGAACTTAAATCTACATTGATATTTTGAAAAAACTAACCTTTTGACGTTTCAAATTAAAATTAAAATCTGAAGCGCAATTGTCAAACTAAAAACGAGGTGCCATGGTGTTGCCATAGTAACAAGCGCTGCGAGTTGACGTTCATGGCATGCTCTGTCTTTTATTGTACGTACAAAATCATATTGAAATCATATGATTTTATTATACACCGCGTGTAATGAATATTATACACTGGTGTATATTGGATATTATTATTATTAAGGAAACACATGTATAATGATCATGTTATATAGTAGTCGTGGACAATAGTATATTATTAACCAAGGTTTAGACAGCCATCATTGTTGCCCGAGCGGCAAGTTTAAATCACGAGGAGCGAAGCGACGAGGGATTTAAGACGCGAGGGCTATAAGCTGTCTAAACCGTGGTTAATATAATATTTTTTTTCCACTACTAGCCTATAACATCGTCATTATTGACCGATTATTAACGTTAGAAATCGTTTTTCTCTACCTTATAAGTTATTATTGACCATGGTCAATAATAAGGCATTGAAATCCATTATTGACCGATCTTCAAGAATTTATTTGAACGCAGGTAACTTGATTAAAAAAAAAACGGAAAACTCGTGAAATCTGATGACATAAATGAACAAAAATTGACATTGACATTGACAAAATATTTTGCCAATTCCAAAGCGCAGGTAACTTGATTAAAAAATATACTTACACCTATCCTATAATTTTTTATAATTATTAATACTATAAAGATAAATGTCTTATAAAAGTTTGTAGTAGTGGAAAAAATATTATATTAACCACGGTTTAGACAGCTTATAGCCCTCGCGTCTTAAATCCCTCGTCGCTGCGCTCCTCGTGATTTAACCTTGCCGCTCGGGCAATAATGATGGCTGTCTAAACCTTGGTTAATAATATACTATTCCACTACTACAAACTTTTATAAGATATTTATCTTTATAGTATTAATAATTATAAAGAATTATAGGTAGGTATAAGCATATTTTTTAATCAAGTTACCTGCGCTTTGGAATTGGCAAAATATTTTGTTGTTTTGTCAGGTGGCTTTGTGAATGTCAATTTTTGTTCATTTATGTCATCAGATTTCACGAGTTTTCCGTTTTTTTAAATGAGCGAAGAAAATGTTAGTGATATTATTAATGTACACCTCCAGAATTAAGGATAGAAGCAGAAAAAATGTTGATTGTACCTATCGATATTTTACAATATCAGGCGTCTCTAATAATCTAATATCTATTGATAATTATCTGGTTGCCTAACCACAAGAAATGATGTTTATGAATTCATGTTGCAGAATCAAAAAATCAAGTTACCTGCGATCAAATAGATTCTTGAAAATCGGTCAATAATGAATTTCAATGCCTTATTATTGACCATGGTCAATAATAACTTATAAGGTAGAGAAAAACGATTTCTAACGTTAATAATCGGTCAATAATGGCGATGTTATAGGTTAGTAGTGGAAAAAATATATTATCCTTTAAGACTCTCTTTAGTTCTCTCTTAAACAGATTTATGCTTTGATTTTTTAATTCTGTAGGTAACAGGTTATATAGTTGCATTCCTTGGTAAAAAAGGCTGTTTAAAAATTTATTCGAACCCGGAAAATTAGGCCTTAGCAGATCTTTTCGGACACTATATGTATGAATATCGGCAGCAGATGTAAATTTTTTTTTGTTCTTGTGTATAGACATCAAAGTTCGGTAAACATAACATAATGGAAGTGCCATTATCCTAGTCCTCTTAAAAACATCATGATAAGATGCCTGTGGATGCATTCTATTCATTATCCTTAGGCTCTTTGTCTGAGTTGTAAATATCCCAGCAGTACGACTCTGATTCCCCCAAAATTCAATTGCATACACCATCTTACAGTGAAAGTAACCGTAATAGGCACATTTCAGGATTTTGTCTGACACCACGTCATGCAATATTTTAATAGAAAAATAAATTGAATTTAATTTTAAACTGAGATCCGACAGGTGTATTTCAAATTTAATATTAGTATCAATTGTTAGCCCCAAAATTTTAATTTCATTAATTCTGCCAATTACTATACTTGGTCCCCTACTTTCATACTAGGCATAATCGCATTAGGCATGTTTCTGTTTTCAAACAGTAATATATTTGTCTTTCCTATATTAGACTTCAACCTGTTTGCATCAAACCAATCTAGAAGCTCTTTAATAGTTTGTTTTGTTTTATCCTCCAACGTGTCAAGTTTTTTGTCACTTACAATACATGTGGTATCATCAGCATACATAACTATTTTATTTGATACGTGATTTGGGAGGTCGTTAACAAACAGGTTAAATAGCAGCGGACCCAGAGCAGACACCTAGGGTACCCCCGCCGACGCTATTTTTTCCTCAGAGTCAAATGTGTTCATACTATCCCTGACACTAACAAACATGGTTTTGTTGTGCAAGTAAGATTCAAACCATGACAGCATTCTACCTCTCACACCATAATTCGACATTTTCTTTAGCAAGATTTTGTAGTCTAGCGTATCAAATACTTTGGTTAGGTCACATGCAATCATAGCACAGTAGTTTCCCTCATTTCGTTGCTGATGAATTTCACACAAAATATCGTACTCTCTGTCGATAGGGCTTCTCTAAATCCATGTTGGCATGATATCAGAACCCTATATCTGTTTAGAAATTTTATAATTCTATTATAAACTGCTTTTTCTATGACCTAGGTAAGCACAGACGCGAGAGCAATATGACGATAATTGGAAATTACCTCTTGTTGTCCTTTATTTTTGAAAATTGGGATTACTTTTGAAGCTTTTAGTCGAGCCGGGAAATATTCAGCGTCAAAAGACTCGTAGATCAAGTCAGAAATTGTGGGAGTGAGAGTATCAATGTGCATCTTTAACAGAGAGACTGGAATGTCGTCTTTCTCTGTTGAATTGGTGTTTTTTAGTTGAGTGACTATCCTTGTTATCTCTTCACTATCAGTTGGGCTTAAGTATAAACTATTATCGATTGTAGGAGTTTTAGGTATTTCCCTGCTTTCAGAATGGTTATTATTGCCTATGCTTGAGAAATAAGTTGCAAACCGATTTACTATATTTTGTTTATCAGTAATTGCGATAGTGTCTATTTTAATGTACCAGTCATAAGAATATGTCAGTTTGTTTCTACCTGTTTCCCGTTTCACAATTTTCCATATCGTTTTAGGTAAGTTAGAGGATGTGAGAATTTCTTCATTAATGGTCCTCTGTTTAGCCTTATCAATGAATTGCTTTAGAATAAGGCAGTAATTAGTATAAAACTGCCTTAAAATATCATTAGGATTTTTCTTAATAAATTTAAATAGCTGTTTTTTATGCTTACATGACTCATTACATTAAAAAATCAGTTTTCAGCTTTGTCAAATGACAGCAGACAACATTATGGACCAACGAGTGTGCTGGTCCGTTCCTGACTTCCCTAATGATGCAAAATATTTACTGTAGAATGGTTTATACAATACAATACAATACAATACAATACAATACAATGCAAAATGTCTTTATTGATAAATTAAATAAATAATACAAAAAGTTATAGAGCGATGGCGACGTTCAAATGAATGCTCTTCCACGCAACCATCAGAAAAAAGAAAAAATTCTTAATAAAATAAACTTAGTACTATAAAATTACGAAAACTATTAATGGTATATTATACAAAAGGAAAAAAATATTTTAATAAAATGAATAAATGACACTACATAATATGTTGTAGAGACAAATTTAATCAAGTACTATGGGCACAAAGTCACACACGCCCTCCCAGAACATGCCCAACTAGGTTACTGTTGAAGGACTGAACGCTAGGGATCTCTTTATGTCCTCTGGGATATTATTGAAGATTTTTACAGAATTGTAAGAAAATGATCGCTGAGATATAGCAGAAAAATGTCTGGGAACGCT
Source organism: Polydrusus tereticollis (assembly GCA_963920685.1). Taxonomy (NCBI): domain Eukaryota; kingdom Metazoa; phylum Arthropoda; class Insecta; order Coleoptera; family Curculionidae; genus Polydrusus; species Polydrusus tereticollis. Next base: position 94,800,189 of record OY987331.1, read on the forward strand.
GTAGTGCAAGGATGATCTTGTTAAACGATTATGTACATCAACCCTCCGTATCAACTCTTTCGATAAACATAAGGGCTTTTAAATTTATTAATTTTATAAATCAGACATGCCATGTGTACTTGAAACCGCTCATCCAAATTTAGCCAGTGGGACTCTCTAAAACACTCTGACATATGGTCAAACTTACGTAAATTGTAGGAGAAACAAACACATGCATTTTGCAGAGAATGTCGGTCAGGCTGACGCAAGGCAGACCAGTAAACAATATCACAATAAGAAATAAGTGATAGAATTAAAGAATCGCACAATCCTAACTTAATATCGGTACTCAGAACATCTCTATGCATATACAACACCTTAAGTTTAAAGTAACATTTTTGTAGTAAGTTATTAACGTGACCCAAAAATCTCAAATCTGTATCAAACTGCACTCCCAGATTACGACAACTGTTTGTAAAAGTAGGCTTAGTACTATTCAAATCAATTCGAATGCATTATTTTGTTGAAGAAAATTACTGTTTTTGCAAAACAACAAAACCTCCGTCTTAGATTCATTTAATTTAAGCGAGTGCGCTCCTGATACCCTGGAAATAATGGCGAGATCCTCATTCATCCCTTGTGCGGCTGCAATAGAATCAGCAAGGGAAAAGACAAGTAAATCTGGGAATCATCGGCATATAAATGCATGTTGCAATGCTTCAAGAATGTATTAAAGTCCGAAGTATAGAGCAAATATAAAAGGGGTCCCAGGATACTACCCTGTGGAACGCCCCTACCCACCATTAACAAGTCCGAGATCATCCCATTAAAAATGACTCTCTGTTTTCGTTCACACAAGTAACTTTTAAAAAAGGCAACCACCTCTCTCGACAAACCAAAATAGTACATCTTATCACACAGCAGATCATGCTCCAAGGTGTCAAATGCGTTGTTAAAGTCAAGCAACGCCAGACAAGTGTTCAAGCCTCTGTCTGCTTCCATAATGATATCATCAGACACTTTAAGCAGGGCAGTACAAGTACTATGAAATGGCCTAAACCCAGATTGTATTACTGGTAAGATTTGTTCACGGGATAGGAATTTGTTAAGTTGTTTACCAACAACTTTTTCCAACACCTTGGAGACCGCGGGCAAGATACTTAGTGGTTTGAAATGACCCAGCTCGACAGGGTTATTATTTTTTGGTACCGGAATGATATTTGCATTTTTCCAGGCGTCTGGAAATATACCTGTGACAAGGCATGTATTGACAATATGAGTAAGATATTCAGTCAGATAGGGAAAAAGACATGTGAGCATTTTCAAATTGTGATTATCAACCCCCTCCTTCGCATTGCTTTTTATTGTACCAAGGATCTGTAGAACAATGACAATGAATGGTTTATGAAATATTACAATTTCATTAAATTATGCTAGTCGGTTCAAAAGTTAGAGCCGAAAGACACCCTGTAGACCTTGGGATTAAATTTTACCATTGTCATTAGCAGGTTTCAAAAAAATTATAAAGTTCAACAAGTTTTTAGAGACGATTTCGCGGTTTCACGAAATCCAGCGGGAAGATTTGCAAGGCACCCGTCATAATATTTTTAATAAATAGTTAAACACAGAACCGGTTAATGGTATCAATTTAAATTATTAATATGAGACAAATGCTGTTCATTTGATATTTAAATTAAAATGATATTGCATAATAATAGTGTTCTTTGTCTAATACTGGGCTGCTAATGACCTTTACTAATTACATTATGACAACACGTGTAAAAGTTACTAATAAAATAACATCTTAAATCGGATAAGAATTGTATTTTGTTTTAATTGGGTGGAAATTTCTTAGAGTATTTTCCTTTATTTATTTTTCTAGAAGATATACAAGGTGCTAACCAACCCGAACTAACCTGAACAAAAGCGCTGGAACACGTACATTTGATTTTATTATTTTGCATGTTTTAAGATTTCTAAGAAATACACAGGGTGTGCCAAGAAGACTGAATAGCTTCAGTTTTCTTTAAACGGTATACCTCACTTTTTAGACTCTTCTTAAAATTCTAGACTTATTTTACATAATGCGTCTAAAGTTAACTGTCTCTAAAATACAGGACATCAAGAAGAATTTGGGGTAAAGGTAACTAACCAGAAATCTAAAACAATTAAATTTTATGAATATTGAATACTTAACTTTAACTTAACTAACTAACTAAAAAGTTTAAACCGGACGATTTTTGAGACATTTTTTAATTGCGACTTTAAATAATATATTACAAATAGGAAATTATCTTTTTCTATCTACTGACGTTTTATAACAACCCCTTTTTGATTGTCGTTTTGATTTTTAAATAACCTCCTTTTAGGCACAGCGTGCTTAAAAGTTTTTTAAGCACGCTGTGACTAAAAGTAATTATTTACAATTAACAACTAAGCACAGACTATAATTTTACCAATTTATTATGAATATTAAAAGTATGGTCATTTATATTATTAAAATTAATGCTTCGGTAACCTAAAACAGTACGCTGAGATATTTCTCTTTGTAAAATAGATGAAGAATTTGAACTAGAAATAGAAAATGAATCTGCAACAGCAATATCAATTAAACCCATTCTGATTCATTAGATTCAACACGTTTGTTGTTAGCGTCCAAAGATTTTTCACCAAGAGTTTTTTTTCGAAATGTTTCTTTTGTTTTCTAAAGAATCGTCTATACAGCTGATAAAGTCTGGAATAATCAATTTTTCTTGAAAACGCAAAAGTTTTTCGAAAGACGCTCGGACCCGTCGATTTTATTTTATTCTTTGAAATTTCTTCAATATTATACCGGATGCGCCAAAAACGCTAGGCAAGTGTCAACTTCACTTTTTCAAATAGAACACCCCTTTTTTTCTCCAATATTCAGATTCCTCTCTAAAGTCTAGACAAGTTTCATATGTTAAGAAGTATAATGAAGTTGGTCACGTTAGGGATAAACCTAGAAGTGGACGACCTAAAATTTCCGACGATGTCAAACTTGATATTCTAGTTTCGTTGGAAGAGAGACCACATTCGAGCACAAGAAGCATTTCTCAAAATTTTGAAAATATCCACGATTCAACGGTGGCAAAGTTCCTGAAAAAGGAAAAATGGCACGCATATAAATGTCAAGGAGTACAGGAATTTTTGGAAGGCGACCCTGACAGAAGGAATGAGTTCTGTGAAATTTTCTTGGATAATTACTTGATTAACGATGCATTATTTCCGAGTAACATAATTTTTTCCGATGAGGCGACTTTTTTCTTGGATGGCATGGTAAATCGTCAAAATTGCTGGTACTGGTCCAGCGAAAATCCCTATTGGTTCCGAGAAATTCATACCCAGCGGCCGAGAAAAATTAATGTATGGGCAGGAATAATTCGGGATACTGTTATAGGACCATATTTTTTTGAGAAAAATTTGACTGGCCAAAGATATTTGCAGTTTCTTGAAGAAGACCTCGCTCCAACGTTGATTGCCCTATTTCCCGATCGGAACATTCCTGAATCACATGATACAACTATCTGGTTTCAGCAGGATGGTGCACCAGCCCACTATTCGGCCGAAGTTTGTAGATACCTGAATGAGTTATTTCATCATCATTGGATAGGTCGACGGGGTCAAATAGAGTGGCCTGCGAGGTCCCCCGACTTAACGCCATTGGACTTCTTTCTGTGGGGCTATATTAAGGAAAGGGTTTACAAAAATAAACCAGAAGATATTGATGTTCTCAAAACCCGCATAACAACAACCATAAGACAAATTACCCCAGAATTTGTACATAATGTACAGTTAGAATTTGTTGAGAGATTGGGACATTGTAGAGCCGTAAACGGACACCATTTTCAACACTTACTCAAATAATATTTTAGATTGTTCACTGTATTACCAATTTTCTGTTATATAATTTTTTTCCTAGCCTAAGTATTTGTCATGGAAAACAAGCTTTAAAATTATACCTTGATTTTTATTGGGGGCCCTGTATTTCAATTCCTGTTGACTTTAGCCATACAACATGTTATATGAAACTTGTGTAGAGTTTAGAGAGGAATCTGAATATTGGAGAAAAAAAGGGGTATTCTATTTGAAAAAGTGAAATTGACACTTGCCTAGCGTTTTTGGCGCATCCGATATAATATTGAAGAACGTCAAAACATTTTAAAGAATAAAGTAAAATCAACGGGTCCGAGCGTTTTTCGAAAAACTTTTGCGTTTTCAAGAAAAATCGATTATTCCAGACTTTATCAGCATCCTGTATACCCCTCAGCCACCGCATTTGACCGCCAACCTGCAAGTCGTTTTAGCATTAATATATTCGCTCCAGAGTCCGCTAAAAAAGTTTCTGAAGATTTTCGAAAGCATTGGCATGTATATTCATTTGTCTTTGGAAGCCCCAAGAACTCAGCTATTTTCTTTGCTGTTGCTTTAATGGTATTAATGCCCACTGCAAGTCTGGAACATTTGGAGCTTCTGTACGTGACAAAAAATATTTCATAGGTTATGTGTGCTAGACGTAATAGGGTGTACTTTCGGACAATATTCAAGAAGTTGACGCCGTTAATAGAGCCTTCGCTAATTACAAAGCTTCTTACAACATTTGTTTTAGTGTTTGGAATGGTTATTTTAATTAAAGACTTCGAAATTTCGATATTATTTATCTTTAAATATGTGAGTTCTTTTCTGCGACATGCTCCAGAGATTCCCACAATAAGAATGACTTTGTCCAATAAATAGTTCTAATCGTCTGTTTCTTTGACAAATCTTTATATTTGTTTCTTGGAGAAAACTTTCGTATTTTTGGGCTTATACCCCGTGGATTTTCTTTTTAAAAATGCGATTACGTTTGTAACTGTCTTTATATCAACATTTTTATTTAAATAAACCATCGTTCGAAGCATGGAGTAAGTACTCCACAAAGTTAATGCCATTGCTAATTTGTGACATTTTCAATGTCTGAGTCTTCTAAATCACTTATTTTTTACGCGACATGCTTCAGAGATTACGACAATAAGAATGCCTTTGTCCAATAAATAGTTCTAATCGTCTGCTTCTTTGACAAATCTTTTTATTTGTTCCTTGGAGAAAACTTTCGTCTTTTTGGGCTTATACCCCGTGGATTTTCTTTTCAAAAATGCGATTAGGTTTGTAATTGTCTTTATATCAACATTTTTATTTAAATAAGGCATCGTTCGAAGCATTGAGTAAGTACTCCACAAAGTTGATGCCATTGCCTCATTTGCGGCATTTTCAATGTCTGAGTCTTCTAAATCACTCATTTTTTACCTAATATTTGCCGAAGTTTTTGACAAAAATATTCTTTAGAATTTTTTTTTTGACGTGAAAAATGTAAATAAAATACAGGTAATAAAATGTTTGGTAAAATAAATCAAGTTTTTTATTATAAAACGCCCGTAGAAAAAATATTGTATACCATTCGTTACGAAACAATATCTTTTAATCACTCTGGCGTGTTGTCCAACTCGGCTTCGCCTCGTAGGAAAATTTTCACGTCGTGTGCCTAAAGGACCCTTATTTTGTAACTTGTTGTATAAATAGCAATTAGGTGACTGGCTGAATGGCTGATCAGCCCATGCCAATAAAGTTAATATAAAAGAAAATGGAAAAATAACATAAAAGCAGTAAACAAATCATTAATCTTATTTTAGCGAATGTTGAAAACCTTGTCCATTAATTGCTCTAACGACGAACAAATTTCAATTGAACGGTATTTATTATTTCCATAGGGTAATTTGTTTTATGATCGTTCGGTTGTTGGTATACGCATTTTTAAGTGACTTTCGAGGTGGTTCGACCGAATCCTGCCAAAACGAAGACCATTTTTTTCTCGAAGAGCAAAGTTAGAAGACTCGAGACTGCTTTTGGTTAACGGCATTCGGATAAACTGAGTTCAAGAAGTCAAGTACTTGGGACTTGTTCTTGGTGAGACTAAAGTGGAAAAAGAACTCCGAAATAATAATAAAAAAAGCTGTCAATCAGCTTCGTTCAATATACTGCTTGTTAAATAAAAAGAGCAAGATAGGTTATAGAACTAAAGTTAATTTATACAATCTCTCGTCAGGCCGGTCCTGACTTATGGAGTACCAACATGGTGCACCATAAGCAGAACAGCGCATAACAAGTTCCAAGTGCTACAAAATAGAGCGTTAAAAATAATTGCGGACGCTCCGAGTTATACTGTAAATAGAGTACTACACAGAGACTTTGAAATACCAACACTGACGGAATTTTATGACAAAATATTAGCGGATTACTACAAACGTACAGACGTATCCATCAATTCACTAATTACAAGTTCACACATACAATCGCCGCCGAATTCCATCTACAAGTTCCCTAGGAATTGGCTGCCTTCAGCAATAGTGGAGAGGCACTAACGATGGAAGCATCGACAAATCATCGTTTAATTAAGCTGAGAGAAGAATAAGTCCAAAAAGACGCTCATACTCCCTTTTCAAACGATCCAGGGCTTCGCTCAACTCCATTTTCTTATTTCAAGTTTGGCCAACAAAGGTTCCAATGACTAATAGAAGTTAAAGACAATCCCTGACTTGGAACAGAGAGAGAGATCCAGAAGAAGAATGACCTCAAAATTTTGTGATTTATTTTTATGAATCTTGTCTTAAATACAAAAAAGGAGTCCAGCGGGCTTAAATCGGATGACCTCGCCCGCCAATCTATTTGCTTGCCTTGGTGATTGTCTAGTTCTTAGAAAAATTAAGAAGAGGTATTATAAATAATAGGGTAAAAATTGTAGTCAAATGAGAAACAATTGACTGCGCGCATGAAAATATTATAAATTGCAACAATTCAGTGCATCTCCTGTTTTAATCAAAATTGTGAGAAGTTGGTGTATTTTAAAAAATTTTTCGATCCATCTACATAACTTCAATTTGCTGAACAAATCGAAATATGAATAAAAATACCTTGTTTGATTTTTTTAAAACTCAATTTGAATTTTCTGGGAAAGTGTGTTTCAATTTCTTAGAGCTTGCCGGCGGGTTTAATTTTTTGTACTAAGAATGAGCGCGCACTAAGATTTTTAACCGCGTTATAATTTTGTCGCGCAAATGTGACACATAGAAATATATTACATTGCCCGCATATAATGTCAAATGTCACTATAAGCTTCTAAAACTAAGAACTTTCTAGTAATTAGGTATTTTCATTTTGAACCCATTTTATTACGCCTTTGTCACGTTTACCAAGACCATACCATTCTAATATTTGTGTGATTTGGACTCTACGCAGTATCTACATATTTTTGCTTGTTTTTGGAAAGCAGTTTCCTAATATTACCAGTAAATAAAGTATATAGTCAAGGATAGAAATCATTTCTTCTAGTACTAAATATGATTTGCTTTGTCCCATGAATTTGTAACCAGTGACTGTTCTAGAGGGTTAATTACGAAGTGACTTCTAGCAGGGAGACGGTAAAGTATTCGAACACAATTCTTCCAATAAAGTTTTTTGAAACACAATTTTTGGAATGTATAATTCTTCGAAAGCAACATTCTTCAAAACTCTCCCACAAGCTAACAAAACAACCCTCTAAGTAATTTAAATGGAACAATGCAGTCCTCCTCCACAGTGTAATAAATAAAAATTAAATAAAAGCTCCCTGCATGTTTCGAGTGCTTAAGCACTTATCACCAGGTGATACTAAAAAGGATAATATAAAGTTCAGGGCAAACAATGAATATAAAATATAGTTTTAGTAGGACTTACCTAACATCACTAAACATAAACACTAAAACTTTATTTTATATTCATTGTTCGTTCTTAACTTTGTACTATCCTTTTTAGTATCCCCTGATGATGAGCCCCAGGAGTACATGAGAACCTTGACTAAGATTAGATATCGTGTCATTGGAAAATTCACCGGCAACCACACTAAAATTGACTGGCGTAGCATAGCGTATAAGCCACATTAGATTTCTGACAATTATCTGTCAGATGGGTCAGATAGCGATTTTTCCAGAAAATTTTGTATTTTTATATTCTGTAGTATCTAGGTCATAATTTCATTAAAAAAAAAAGCAATTAATATGAAATACGTAGAGAAATACTAAGTTTTGATAGCACCGGAATGCAACTTACGTAGTGGGCTCATCCAAGAACATAACCAAAGGATTGTTGACCAGTTCCAGAGCTATCGACAGCCTTTTTTTCTGACCTCCTGAAAGTCCTTGAGCCTTAGTATTTTTGGTATTAGTAAGTCGAAGGGTATCCAAAATTCCATCGATCTGAAAAAATAAATACAATTACAATGATATTAAATTAAACAGATAATGAAAGATTTTGTCTTGAAATATTTGTCAAAATTGCAGTTATACTTTGAATGCCTAAATATCGTCCTACGAACACTTTCTCGAATTACTGAAAATCGGACCGCAATCTCATTCACAATTTTGTGAAGATATGAGTGAACGAATTATAAACGATGAACATTTTCTATTCAACACTTGCTTTTCCTTTTTCTTAAATGGCGTAGCAAATCGTCATAACTGCCGATGTTGGTCCGATTCTAACCCCAGAATTTATCGTGAGGTACACACACAGCAGCCACAAAAATGAAATATTTGGGCTGGTATTTTTGGCGATCATTTAGTTGGTCCTTTTTTCTTACCTGGAAATTTGACCGGTGAAATGTACTTGGAATTACTGCAAGACGCCATAGATCCTGCATTAACAGCCATAATTGAAAATCAGAATGATCGGCGGTACATTGCGAATAGGTTGATGTTCCAACAGGATAGTGCCCCATATTTAGATTAGACGTTTCCAGGTCGATGGATTGGTAGAAGAGGTGCCATTGAATGGCCCCCAAGATCGCCAGATTTATCACCTTTGGATTTCTTTCTGTGGGGTCACTTAAAAAGCAAAATCTATGCTACTCAGCCAACATCGTTAGAGGATTTGCGACAAAAAATTGTGAATGAGTGCCTTCAAATTACTCCTCAAATATTGCAAAATGTGCGGCAACGTTTTGAGCAAAATCTTTATTACTGCATGGAGAGTCATGGTGGTCATTTCCAACATTTAGTTGGCTGACGGGTCAGTTCATTTTTCATTTTTACACTACTTTGCTGCCAAATGTATTGATCTCCACTAATGATGATGTTTTAGAGTTTTATTTAAGCTTTAAATCAATAAATCTCCAAAACTACTGAACTGAAGTACATGAATTTTACATAATTATAAGGGGAATTGCAGGACCTTTAAAATAAGGTATCACTCAACCCCCCTTTCCATTTAAGATTTTAGGGGTGGTGCCACCCCCGCCCAGGGGACTGCACGCGTTAACGTGATTTTTTACCAATTTTGTGTCTCCCTCGAAAACAAAATCGACGGGTCTGAGCGTTTTTCCAAAAAAGGGCAAGCTCAGTTTAATTTTATTATACTTGTGGGTATTTCATCATCTCCATAGCTATTTTTGTGTTCTATTTTCTTGGAAAGTTCTGTGATTTCATTTTTTGTAACTGGGCTAAAAAATATAGACATATTATTTTCTGTTATTGTAGTATTCCACTGCAAGTCTTTTAGGTTATTAAGTAAAAGCGGTACCCTTTCAGTAAAAAAGACATTTAGCTTATTGGAGGTTTAATGAGCGTTTCCCGAAATCATTGTGTCCTTTGATTTGGTAATTTTATCTTCATATGTTTTACATCTACTGTTTACTAGTAGGGAATCATATTCTTTTTTAACAGATTTATACACTTCTGAAAAAGCATCATTTTGATTTTTTAGCATAAGCAGAATGTCTAGTATATTCTTTACATTCTGAACCTCTACCTGATTCTTGTACACAGATTTCTCACTAACCCTCTTATGTGTTAATTCTTTTGGGAAACAGTAGTTAAAGATAGTTATGTACATATTTATGAAAAGGGACCATTGTTTATAAACATCACATTTTGAAATATTATATACATCTGACCAATTTTGTTTTCGTAATTCAGCCAGGAATTGAGCTTTGCTTTTTGGCCTAAGAATCTGTTATACTCCTGAAGTTGTTTGGTGTTTCCCCTTAGAATTAGCCAAATCTTTTGTGCAGTGTGGTCTGAAATATTTGTAGGTAAGACTTTTGTTTTTAGGTTTACTTGAGGAGTGTTATAAGAAATATTGTCTATACAGCTACTGCTCAGTCAACTTATTCGTGTATTTTCGTTTATACAATAGTGAAGATTAAATTAACTCATCAAGGAACATAACCAGGTTTTGTTCTCATTTTTCTTGGGAATTCTATATTAAAGTCCCCTACAATACAAATCTTACAATTAAATGAAAAAATATCTAGCAGTGTACTCTCCATTCCATGCAAAAATATTGTAATATCCCCTCCAGGTGGTCTATATACTGTTATTGTTACTAATTGTTGTCTTTGAAACTCACACTTCATGCCTGCACATTCTAAATGAGTGTTATACTTAAAACGGGGGTCGGTATTATCCTGAAGGGATGGTGAGATAAAATGAGAATTCAAAGTATATATACCAACTTTACCCTTTTTAATTTCCCAAACTAGCTCATCAGGGTGGGTTCACTGGATCTCATATCTGGTTTTACAAATGTATTACGATGGATTAAAAAGAAATACGAAGCAAGAGAAATCACGATGGATATCAGAAATAATTAGCCATAACTGATTACCTGAAAAATTTAGTAAGGAATGACCGAAATACAAGGTATGCTTGCAACAATACATAGTTAACAAATTCCAGACCATTACACCACTCCCCTACCAAAAAAAAATTACCCCGTAATTTTCCCTAAAACCTAACTTACCAAAGTAGAGAAAACAGGTGTATTACTAAGTGAAAACTGACCACAAGGTGAAAATACCCCTAATAAAAAAATACTACTATCTAAAAACCAAAAATATTCCAACGTACATCTCACAGGAAAAGACACCAGTGAAGTTCCCAAGGAAAGAAGTAAATGTTTCAGACTGCCACAATGGTTAAACGCGTCCAAGGTAAAAACAAAACAAATAATAAGAAAATAAAAGAGAACGATGTTAATGTGAATTTGAACGTTAGCTAAAATTGCGTTGACATCCAGATCAGTGTGGAGCAACCTCGTATCATAGCCTCAAAATGACAAGTCTGAAAAATAAACCACCAACCCGAAGAAAAATCAAAGATATCCCCCCATGGGGTGTAAGCTGAAAGGTGGAAGAAAAAGGATTAAAAATCAAAAATAAAACTAGGATAACCCAAGAGTCCACCATACAAATGGGAGTGAATTGCAGTACCCACCAAACTAAAGAATACTAGGAAGTATTGTAAAAAAAATCCAAAAAACTAATTTTAGGGTGTTCCGAAAGGCGGCACTATCAAAAATCCTCCAAACTCAAACGAAAAGGGAGCTCAGGACCCATACAGTAGTACGACCCAGCTTGTTTCCCGAGAAAGCTAAGTTCCGGAAGCCCAAGTCAATACCCCCCATACAGACCCCTTCCAATTTCGGTTCTAACCTAAGTTAGAGATGAAAATGGAGCTATTTAATACCCAACGCCCACCGGCCTGTAAAACAAAAATACAATTTTAAAAATCCTTAACACTATCTTTAGTGTAAGGACCAAGGAGACTAGTGGAACTTATCGTCTCATACTAGGAGAAATCGTCAAAATCGGTATAACTTATCCTAAAGCATGTAACTTCATAATTCAAAAACTGCAAGAGAGTTACCAAGAGAACCTAAATATGCACAAAAAAACGAAAGAGAGCCAAAGGGTTGTTCAAAAATTTACCCACCGCTAAGGGTAGTTAGCTGAAGACTAACATCCTAAAACCAAAAACTCTAACGAAGTCTCACCACATGTCGTATCTGCACTTATCCCATTTCACGCTAAGATAATTGCCAACACGCCGTAGGCTAAACCGCAATTAGAATCTACTTTACCAAAACCCAAAAATTCCAAACAAACCAAAACGGTGGTAACAAAAGTAACAAGGCAGCTGAAGGCTATCCTTAATACAGCATTTTCAGTGGGCTCCTACCACAACTAGTGCTCAGTGCAGGATAATTCTTTGATGTAATTCCAGCAGTGTCTATACATGCATCCGTCTCGCGCCATGATAAATGTCTAGATACTCTGCAGCCCATCACCGCAGGGCTGAACAACCCAAAAAAACCCAAAAAGTTATTCAGTTACTCTCCAGTAGGAGCGTAATAAGGTTTCAAGTCCTGAACGTGCCATCTTCCCTTGGATTTGTTGTCCTTGTCCACCAACTCGTACACACAGTAACCACATTTCTTTTTGACCTTATAAGGCCCCTCGAATTTACCAGCTAACTTAGCGGAAAAATAGTTACCAGCATCTGACAAGGCATACAAGCGTTTCCAAACTAAACTACCCACAGGAAAATGAACATCGCGACGTCTTAAGTTATATTGATCACTATTCTTTAAATGTGCTTTCTCTAGTTTCTTAGCTACAAAATTTCGCAATTTATCTAAACTTTCTACTTTTTGAACTACTCTATTTTTAGGAGGTTCGTTGTCATTAACCGAATCGTTATCTGAATTATGTATATCGTCCAAGATTGTCGCCCTCTGATATTCGCTACCGTGTAGAATCATTTCGCAACCAAAATTGAGAAAATAAGGAGTACGGCTAGTGATTTGGTGCACGGACGTATTTACAGCGCACTCAAGAGACGTTAGATTTTCGTCCCAAACACGTTGAGTGTCTGTCACGAACGCAGAGATCATAGTTTTAAGCACTCTATTGACACGCTCCGTTAAATTTGGGGGTGGATAATAATTAGGATTAAAAAGTATTCTAGTGCCATATTTTTTTGTTAACTGATCAAAATTGCAACCTTTAAATTGCTTGCCATTGTCACAACGTATAACTTCAGGTATGCCAAAACGTAAGAAAATTTGTTCTTCAACAAGTTTGACAATAGTTTGTGCGTGTGCGCGCCTAATAGCAAAGAAACGATTCATTTTACTAAAAGTGTCCGTAACAACAAAGATGTACATATTGCCTTGCTTAGTCTTAGGAAGTGGTCCAAATAAGTCCATACTAATAATCTGCCAAGTACGATGCGCAGCAACAAAACCACCCATATGACCAGCTGGAAGCTTTTGCTCAGGTTTGACGCGTTGACAAGTCAAACATTCCTTGACATAACGTGCAACATCCGCTTTGAGACAAGGCCAATAATAAAGTCTAGAAACTTTATAATAGGTTTTATGAACGCCAAAATGTCCACTAGTCGGAGTGTCGTGACAAGAATAAATAACTTCCTTGCGTTTCTCCTTAGGTATCACCAACTTCCAATACTCAGCATCTTCTCTCAATTCGGGAACATCGAGCTGAACATACTTAAAAATTTTGTCATCACTGACTCGCCATTGTGGGTAGGATAAAGGATTTTCCAAAATACGCTTCCTAAGTTTAATATACCACTTGTCCTTAATATCCTGAAGCTCAATGTTTGAAGTTTCCAATTCACCGCTAGTCTCTGGAACAGCTCTAGACATCAAATCTGGTCCACAATGATCACGACCCTTCCTATGAACGACATTATAATCAAACTGCTGAAGGCGAAGTGCCCATCGACCGAGACGACCTTGCGGATCCTTCAAATTATCTAACCACTTCAAACTATAATGATCCGTAATAACAGTAAATTTTGTATATTCCAAATAGCAACGTAACTTTTCAATGGCGAATAGTACTGCAAGCAGCTCTCGTTCAGTAGCAGAATACAATCTTTCTTGACGACTCAGAGTCCTTGAAATATAGCAAATGACATGTTCTCGACCATCATAAAATTGACTTAAAATTGCTCCAACTGCGTAGTTACTGGCGTCTGTAGCTAGAGTGAATTCATGCTCGAAGTTAGGGCATGTCAAAATAGGTGCCGAAATAAGTGCATTCTTGATATCCTGAAAAGCCTTCACGCAACTCTCATCCCAAACAAATTTTATTCCTTTCCGGAGTAGACGAGTCAAAGGAGAAATCACATCAGAATACTTTGGAACAAACTTACGATACCATGATATCATACCAATCACTCTACGAACTTCAGTAATGTTTTTAGGAGCTGGCATGTCAGTAATTGCTTGAACTTTGCTCGGATCCACAGAAATTCCATTACGGTTGACTAAATATCCTAAATACTTTAACTCAGAGCGACAAAATTTACTTTTCTCCTTATTCAGTGTTAAGCCAGCTGTCTCCAGACGTTGAAATACCTCTGCAAGAACCTCTATATGCTTCTCAAAAGTCGGCGTGACCACAATCACGTCATCGAGATAACAAAACACATAAGGCTGCAGCTCAGGACCTAGCACAGTGTCAATTAACCTCTGAAACGTAGCTGGAGCGTTGTGAAGACCGAAGGGTAAACGACAAAATTGAAATAGTCCGCGTCCTGGTACTGTAAAAGCCGTGTACTGCTTACTGGACTCCTCCAATTCCACTTGCCAATATGCGCTCGGCAAGTCCAAAGATGACAAATAGCGTGCTCCACCTAGTTTGTCCAAAGTAGCAGAGATATAAGGCAGGGGGTATGCGTCCTTAGCGCTGGACATATTAAGACGGCGAAAATCGACACAAAAACGCTGTGTTCCGTCGCGCTTAGGTACCAAAAGGACAGGACTAGACCAACTACTGGTAGATCTTTCTATTATACGCGAAGAAAGCATTCTATCAACCTCTTGATCGATTAGTTTCTGCTTAAAAGGTGATACTGGGTAATACCGCTGCTTAATAGGGTCGCTGTTAGTGACAATCTTGTGTTTGACAACAGAAGTACAACCTAGTTTGTCTCCGATCTTCTCAAAATAGGCAGAAACCAATGAATCCAGTCTGGCTTGTTGATCAGCTCCTAAGTCTGCTTCACACTGAAAGAAAGCTCTGGGGCAGAAAAGTCTTCATCCGAAAAATGCCACTCACCTTTTCTCATGTCTGGTACTATACCTAACCTAATCCAAAAATCAATGCCCAAAATCAGTTCATGACGCAGCTCCGGTACTACATACAAATCAACTATCCTAACTACGTCACGTACCCTAACTGGCACACAAGCAATACCAATGCAAAGGCAAGAATCATTATTCGCGACAGTACAAGTAGCTGTCCTATTCGGATCTAATTTAACTCCCAAATTCTTTAATTTAGTCCAACCCTTTTCGCCAACAAAAACTTTATTTGCGCCCGAGTCAAGTAAACCATAAAATTCTAAACCTAACATACTAACTTTTAAGTATGGACACTCTCCAGGACCAACGTGAGCAAGAACGTAATCTAGAACTATTCTATCTTTAAAATTCAGATCTGTAGAATTAAAAACATCTAAACTATTTTTATTCGAAATATCAGAGGTCGACAAAACAGTGGGAAGCGCGTCTCGACCTAACGACGTTCCCCGGAGTCGTTTCCCGAACTCTTAGATTGTTTTTTTGTTACATTCAGGGCAATTCTTTTTAGTAAAATCTTTTTTACCACATTTAAAACACTTAATGATTTTAGAAGTGCAGTTTTTAGCCATATGATTCGGCTGATTGCATTTAAAGCAAACCAAAGAATTACTACTATTGCCCGATTGATTACCCTGAACTTCACGAACTAACGGTTTATCTTGATGTTTTGAAAAGTCACGCCTAGGCGGATTATAATCTAAGTCAGGTTCTAAAGATAAATTTCCTCTGCGAGGTGGTCTAAACTCTTCAACGCGTAACCGAGTCTCTTCAAGTTTACGACATAATTCGATGACTTCAAAAGGTGTGTGAATGTCATGTAAAGTTAAACGCTCCTGATAAAATGGTAAAATGTTAGCTCTTAAAACTTTAAGCCTCAGGTCATCAGACACGGGTAAAGGCATACGATCAAAAAGTTTAGTCATAGCAGCTACATAAATACCTATCGGTTCATTATTGCCTTGAGTTCGCTCTAAGATTTGCCGCCAAAGTTTATCACCCAAGTGAGAGGGAAGGAACTCATCCTTTAATAATTTCACTAAACCATCCCAATCACTACAATACCTAACCATGAGATGATAATAATTTAGGGCATCTCCCTCGAACAAATCCGCAGCACAACGAAACAAATCTGCTTTACTAACACTTCTCGAAAAACAAAGTTCATTAACGCGTTCGAGAAAAGCATTAAAACTTAAACCGCATGAGTTTCCTGAAAACTTAACGTCCCACTTCCAAACTGGTAAGCTATTAAATGAAGTTGAAGGCATCATCTGTGTAGATGGTCCAGCTTGCGTTAAATTAAGATTGCTAACATTTGGGGGTGGCGTATTTAAGTGATGTAACGTAGACTGTCCAGTAGGTGTCGATTGAGCTGGAGATTGTAAGACCGAATTAGAAAAATGCGGGTTTAGAGGACCTACAGGTTGAGTTTGTTGAGTACCGATCACTCTAAGCCTATCTTCATAGTCCGAAATACAAGTGGTCAAGCTAACTAATACTTTAGATCTTTCCACGTTTACGTCCTTATCCTGATCCGGAATCCTATCAATGCGACCTACTAAATGCGCTATCTTAGTTTCAATCTTACGAGATTGTGTAGAAGATCCATTAAAGGCTGTAATAATATCGCCTAATTCTTTTATTTTATTACTACACTCCGTAATTTCAGATTGAGGATCAAGAGACTGTGAACTATGAACGCTACTACCCGATCTTTCTAGAGAAAGCAGCGAACGCAAACATTTTCTTAAGTTATCTACAGTTCCAGATTCGGAAATACCGCGAATTTTCAGCTCTTACTCTAACTCACATTTATTTAAACGATCAACGTCTAAACTATACATCGTGCTAAATATGTTCAAAACCTTTTTTAAAAAAAAAATTATCAAAAGTAGAACAAAAGCCAAAATCAAGTAAAGGTAATAGCAGTTGCTAAAATACCTAAAGTAAATCAAAGTATATCAGGTGAACTTCCAAACAAAGCAAAGTTTCAATAAGAAAAAATCAAAACCTGAAAATAAGTTTACCCTGTATACAATATTACCAACAAAATTTATCCAAAATATATCAGTGTCAAATCCAGGTATTAGCACAAAAGAATAAATCAAAAATACCAAAATATTTCAAATAAATTACCAAAATACAAAGTTACTATCAGGTGTCAGTACCAGAAATATTCAATAAATGTGCAACAAAAATTAAATGTCATAAAAATATTTTAGTGTCATACGATTATTCCATGTATCTGCAAGAATACCATCACAGATATCAGCAGAACCAAAGAGAAATCTTTTAATTTGTTCTACAGGTTTATCAAAGAAAAGTCACACTACTTGGCAACACTGTATAAAAAAAAAATATTGAATTTCAATTCAATATACCTCACCCCCTCAAAAAAAAATAAAGGAAATTATTACCAAAAAATTTACAAGTCACTAATCAAGTTAGGTCTAAACCAAAAAAGTGTACCAAAAAAAGTTTCTAAAAACACTTCAAATCAAAAATACCCAAGCTTGACAATGTCTATTACTAAATAATTCCCTTAGCTAAACTGGGGTTTCAGCCACAGTAGAAAACAAGCAAGTGCAATTTACTTCCCTATCAAAATTCAAAAAAAGTCACTCATGTTTGCAAAGGCATTATAATTTTTCAAAGAAAATTGGTGGAAAGCCAAGGTTATGTACTAAATTTAATTTTAAAAATCAAAATAAATTTTTAAATCAAATGTCAGAATAGAAACTCGATATATAAATGTGGAAAGTAGGCTCGTAATAATCTATCGTGCCACAGTACTATTTAAACAACAATTCAAAAATTTTTACCCGAGCAAGGTTGAATCAAGTTCCTGCAAACTGAGTGTTTTAGTAACCCAATAGAACAAAAAAACAGTTGGGCGCCAGTGTTATACTTAAAACGGGGGTCGGTATTATCCTGAAGGGATGGTGAGATAAAATGAGAATTCAAAGTATATATACCAACTTTACCCTTTTTAATTTCCCAAACTAGCTCATCAGGGTGGGTTCACTGGATCTCATATCTGGTTTTACAAATGTATTACGATGGATTAAAAAGAAATACGAAGCAAGAGAAATCACGATGGATATCAGAAATAATTAGCCATAACTGATTACCTGGAAAATTTAGTAAGGAATGACCGAAATACAAGGTATGCTTGCAACAATACATAGTTAACAAATTCCAGACCATTACACTTCTATTGACCTATCTTTTAAACATTTTAAGGTTTTGAAAGTTACACTTTTACGAACATAATTGCAACTCTTCCATAGCCCTCTTTACGATAGAAATCGGCTGCTAGATTAAAGTTACTTAAAGGAAACATACCAAGTTGATTGCTTTTCGGTTTTCCTATGGTCTGTCACATAAAAAATTTTACAGTGCATTTCATTTTCAAGGAAGTGGTTTAACCGGTCGACGCAGTATTTCTTCTGGTTCCTCAACAACAATCCTCGTCAATCTCGGACATTCTCGACTCAACAGCGGGGATATTTGGTGGACTGTTTCTCGGAAAATTAACCGTTGAATTTGAAGAAAATAGCTCGGCCAGTAAGGTTGCTTTTTCCTGGGATTTCGTCGCAACAGCGCCATCAGAATGTATTAGAGGTGGAATGGTCGACTTGATAAAGTTCTGACGGCCTTAGTTACCGACAAAAATAATCTTAATACGATAGAACATTTAGGAAGTTTGTCTTTGATCTTCTGGTTGTGTGGTCATTTTCTCTGCTTTGTCGTTTGCTTGCATAAGTTTAGAGTACGATTTTCAGCCGTAGGGTTTGGCGCCATTGCATTACCGGTAGAAATAATTTTTTGATTCTTCAGCTCGCTCGGGTGATACATTGAAATAGTATCCAGAGCATCATCAACTTCTCGTGCTTCACTTCCGAGCTAATCTAAAACTGTGTGTTTTACATTCTAAGGTTTTACTTAACAGTTTAAACTCTACACCATAAATACCGGTTAAGGTCTAGTCAATAAATATAACGCCCGTAAAGAAACTATTCTGTTTTTATGTATCCCATTTAAATTTTATTATAAAAACTTGCAAGGAAACATCCAACAACTAACAGAAAGCTCTAGTTTCGTTGCATTTGCATTTCATATTTACAATTCCTACCGGAACTTGTTGTATGCACGCGGTGAATCGGTATAACCTTTTAAATGGTATGAACGGCTGTGAAGCGCAGAAAAGATAATTTTCCCTCTCTGAAGATGTTATCAACCTCATCTTATCTCAAAGTTTTATATAATTTTTTTACTGGTCTCTTTAACTTCCTTGTAAATACAATACATATAGAGTACACGGAAACTGACTTTAATAATGTTTTTGTTGCCCTAGTTGGTACGACTAATCTCTTCGGGTCAGCTAATCCAAGATAAAGCGCCACGCGTTTAATGTTTTTTTTTTGGTAAACAAACGATTTTCTGCATGTTTTTATTATTACGAGCAAAACTCGTGTATATCGCTTACGCAAGTCTAGGTTATTCTTGTTCTGTGTGTTAATGTTCTATAAATGCTGACTTAAGAATAAATATGAAAGTGGAAGATTTGAGTTACAACATTTTTATCGCCAGATCGTATAAGTACAGGGTTATTTTTTATATTTGGATACCCACCTACAGGGGGTAATATTAGTGACAGAAAAAAACTTTTAATACAAAAGTTGCATAATTTTTCCCGTCATATCCTTTAGGCTTATTAAAAAAATCATACCCGCATCACAAAGTTAAAAAACAAATGAAGTTTTATTTTTTTAAATGGAACACCCTATATATTTTCCATTGCGGGGAAAGATCTCTTTCTCCTGATATATATATATATATAACATATCAACATTTAATTCAGTCGTTTGTGAAATATTTGAGTTTTGATAAATTGAATTGATTATAAACGAGTTGGCGTTCCGCATACTTCAACGTGACATAT
The DNA here is from genome assembly GCA_963920685.1 of Polydrusus tereticollis. Lineage (NCBI taxonomy): Eukaryota > Metazoa > Arthropoda > Insecta > Coleoptera > Curculionidae > Polydrusus > Polydrusus tereticollis. The sequence continues at coordinate 94,820,098 of OY987331.1, forward strand.
TTGTCTGTTTACTTTAAATTGAAACAATCAGTAAGAAAAAATGACTTATGTTTTAAAGTCTGTGCGTTTTAAGAAGTCCGCTAAGCCATAAAACCTCTTGAGCATTATGTCGGTGGCTCTCAAACAATAAATTATATTGAAGGTAATTTTGAATGTTGATGAATTACATTTTCTAAATAAAATAATTTAAAGTAAATAAAAAATTAGTTTAGGTAAAGAAAAATAATAATTTTTTAGCTTTTGTAGTGTTCAGACAAACTAGTTTTACGAATTCTTTTTTATAAAGTTTTGGTTCTAAAAAGAACCGATTTTGTAGTCTTGCGACAGAACGTACCTACTTGTAGATAGGTACTACTAAAAGTAGTCTTTCTCTGCATTTGAAATTTCACCCATGCTTTCAGACTCATCAGAATCAACATCATCGTCATCATCATCATCATTCGTAATAATTAACGGTCTTACTTCGTCTATAACCTGTTCTGTCTCATAAGATTCAAAAATAATTTTTTCTGTGTGTTCAATGCATTTCCGCCATTCTTCTTTGCCCGCTTGGCTAAGCGCCTCCTCCCATAACTTTATAACGCTAGGCTTACCGATATTTTTACAGGCATGTTTGTCATAATAGTTCTTGCTAATACCCCATACCAATTCAATTGCGTTGTAATGACAATGGTAGGGCGGCAATCTCAAAACTTGATGTCTATATTTGAGGGCTAATTCGTCAACAACATACTTTTTTTTAAATTACTGCTCTTTACACTTGCTTAAAAGTTCACTTTTTAAATATAAATTTTCATGGTTTATGTTTTTCTTTGACAACCACTCTTTTATTTCTTCCTTTTTCCAGCTGCTTGTAGGAAATTTCTCTTCGAGTCTCGTATGGTAAGAGGCATTGTCTAAAACAATTAAGGAAGGTTTTTCTAAACTTTTTAAAAGTTTTTCCTCGAACCAATGCTCAAAAATTTCAGCATCCATATTGCCGTGATAATCATCAGTTTTTTTTGTTGATGAAAATATCAAACTGGCATTTAAAACAAAACCTTCTTCATTACCAGCATGTAATATAATATACCTTTTTCCATTACTTGCACGGGTACTTGAATAACAATGCTTTGATTCATCCTGCCAAGACGTTTTTGTTGAAGTTCCGTTTGCAAATACCCATGTTTCGTCAAGAAAATCAACTTGTCTTAACAATTCCGATTTTTTGTTGTTTAAATAATCCCTTAAAAATTGCCATCTTTTCGAAACAACATTGGACAGCTCGCAAAGCAGTTTTCTGTTGTTCTTTTTTTATATTTGAAACCCATATGTTTTAAGATGATGGACAAACTGTTAGTTCCAATATCGCAAAGTTTTTTCTGCTTTATCTTTTCAAGAATAGCTTTAAGGGTAACATATTCCTTGGCTTTATACATATCATAAACAATATTCCTAATAGAGAGTTTTATCCCTTGGGATAAATCCAAGGTTTTTGAATGGAGTCGAACCCTTTTATATGGTCTGTCCAAATCCTCTTCACTCTTTTTTCGAAGTCTTCTTAAGGTCTTCTCTGAAATGCCGCAAGCATCAGACGTTCGTTTTTGTACTGCCAAAACAGACTCTAACGGGCCCGAGTTATCTTTTTCTAAAGTAAAATAACGTTCCACTTGTAATATCAAACGGCGTTCACCTGGAGATAAATGCCTTCTAGGCGATGTGCCACCTTGCTGAACATTTTCCATAACTTTGCTTAATAACTGATTTTAATTCACACACAATGAGAAACAAACTAAAAGTGAAAAGCACAACTACTTATTTAAAATAAATTAGAACATACCATCCCGCACTTCAGCAAATTTTAATTATTTCTTGGAAAATAGTAATTATTATGAAGATTTAATTATAATAATCCCAAAATAATGTCATTATCGGAAAAGTATATACCTGACAAAATCTTTAACATATTTAACCATCCCGCACTTGAGCAAATTTTAATTGGTTCTTGGAAAATAGCGATTATTATATACATTTAACTATAATAATAGCAAAATAATTTAATTATCTATTTAATTATTATTTATGCTCAACGCGTAATTTTGTTTTGAAACCTCTGATTTCACCCAGTAATAGAATACAGTAAACCAGTGGGATGTTCGGTGTGATCAAGTATAGCGAAGGTGCGAAGATATTGTAACTTAACCGACTTACTGTTTTAAAAGCGATAACATCCCTTGGTGATTTAATCCGATATCGGACTTCTTAAAACGCACAGACTTTATAATTCAATTTCAATAATATAAAGTAAAGTAAATGACTATATGTTTTCTATATACCCGCCACGACTTCTGACACATTTTTGAATATTTTCTCTCATTTTGTGATCGATCGCGTTCGAAGTAAAATCTGGGTGATCTGTATTGAGCATGAATATTTCTTGTTCAATCCTTTGTCTCAACACACGTATATTTTAAGGTCTATCGTAATAAATACGGCTTTTTAGAAATCCCCACAGAAAAATATCTAACGGGCTTAGGTCCGGGCTATTAGCCGGCCATTGAAGTGTGCCATTCCTGCCTATCCAAAGGTCATATCTGCCATTTAGGTATTCAGTAACTTGAACGATATTATGGGGTGGTGCCCCATCTTCTTGCCAAACAAGGTTATTGTATTGCCGAACTGGAAGTTCTTCTAAATATTTTTCAATAATATTTTGAATGAAATCTAAATATCGATTACCCGTTAGATACCCATAAAAAATAACAGGTCCAATTACTTGGTTGTTCAGCAAGCCGCACCACACATGAACTGACCTTCGTCCCTGTATTTTGACTGGTTGAATTTTATGTGGGTTTTCACTTGCCCAATAGTGTTTGTTTTTTCTATCAAACATCCCCGCCGTCGTAAACGTAGCTTCATCGATGAAAATAATTTTTTTTAAGAACTCGGGATCTTCTGCTATATGCCTTAATATTTCTTGACAATGATGTAACCGTTGAATCATATTTCTTTCAGATAAGTCTTGAACTGGCATACATTTGTACGGATGATATTTGTAATGTTTCAAAGTGGTCTGAATCTTGTAGAACGACTTTCCAAATTGTGCGGCAACCGTTGAGATTTTCTCAAATGTGATTTCTAATTTATTTTATTTATAATTATTAGAATGCAAGAGAATACTGTTACCTTCAAAATATAGTAAAATATTTAAGTCTTCTTCGTCATTTCTAATAACGGTTCTGTTTTTTCGACCGAGATTTTTGGATTCATTAAATCGCCGGCTAATTCGTTTGATTGTGTTACTCGATGGTACCCGTCGTCCAGGATTAATTCGACGATATTGCTGTTGAATTACAGCTACTCGGTTGTTATTAGAATAGAAAAGACGTACCAATTGAAGTTTGTCTTCTTCCGAATATCCCATTTTCCTTACTGAATGTTTCAATTTAAAGTAAACAGACAAATATGTCATGTTGAAGTATGCGGAACGCCAACTCGATTATAATCAATTCAATTTATCAGAACTGAAATATTTCACAATCGACTGAATTAAATGTTGATATGTTATATATTTTTGAAATCAGGAGAAATATATCTTTTCCCCTGGTGGAAAATATATAGGGTGTTCCATTTAAAAAAATAAAACTTCATTTGTTTTTTAACTTTGTGATACGCGTATGATTTTTTTAATAAGTCTAAAAGATATGACGGGAAAAGCTATGCAACTTTTGTATTAAAAGTTTTTTTCTGTCACTTATATTAACCCCTGTAGGTGGGTATCCAAATATAAAAAATAACCCTGTACGTTCCTATCAGTTGCAGTTTGTTCTGGTTAAGAAAAGCGATTGTCCTAAAAAGAAGCTAACTATCGGGCACTAGGGAAGTTCTGTTCGAAATGGAGAATAATGACTGTGATCATTATTTGAAATGAAAAATTGTTGATTTGTTTCCCTTTTATCATGTTGAAACTATTTTTGATTTTCGGTACAAAGTAATCATCTTAATATATTGCGTACCGAAATTATGTTAATTAATAAATATTTTGTGAAAGAGTCGTTAACACGATTTATTTACTACTTTATCGTTGTGACATGCCTATCTTAAATGATGCTGAAATATAATTCTTATTTGTATACAGGACCCAGTTCAGGACTTGAAAAATATTACTTTTCTGACTGGTACGTAAAAACCTATTTCTGCAAAGTAACCAAGAGCTAGATTTATAGTTTGACGGTGGCTGGTACTCTTCGACATTTGACGGTGGCAGGTAGAGATAAACAAATTGCTTCACCGTTTTCCGATTTATAGATTTCTGATTGAGTTTGTTCTATACTTTTACCATCAATGGGAACATATGGAGACTTAAAGTTATTTTCTTGCAAGATCATTAAAGAGGTCTTATTAGTATTTAAAATAAGATTATTTAACGAATACCATTTTAGCATACTGGCTGCGACCACTGTGGATCTTTCAGAAGGCAGTGCTCTTTCAGTAGACGATGCTATACATGATGTATCATCAGCAAACTGTAATAGAGATGTAATGTTTATTGTCCTGTTTAAGTCATTTGCAAATATTAAAAATATAATCGGACCCAATATGAAAAAATAAGTTGATCTCTGACTAGAATCGATACAGACTGTCATCTTTCTATTTGTCAAGTATGATCTGATTAACTTGCTGGGTATACCGCGTATATCATAACACTTTAATTTTTGCATTAATATGCCATGGTATATCAAGGCATTAGCCTTATTAAGGTCAAAATACAAACGAAACACCATCATTCCTTTGTCTACTTGTCCGATTATTTAGTTTAGAGATTGAAAAATCGCCGTTATAGTTGAGCGTTTGGGAAGAAAACCATGTTGCCCAACGTAGAATAGGTTCCTCTTCATTAAGTAATCCAAGAGCCTAATATAGAATAGCCTTTCAAAATTTTGGAGAAAACTGAAGTCTTTAATTAACAATGTCATCAGGATTACCCTTCCTTATAAATGGGTACCACCTAAGCCAGCTTTAGTCTATCAGGAAAAAAAATATGCTGGAAATAGACGGCCTGTGTAGTCTATACCGACCGAACTGAGCCTTCCCCATATATAAATATACGATTGGGTTTAAAAAAGATGTGTAAATAAAGACCTTTATTATTATTATTATTATTATTATTAAAACGACAATTATAATATTGCTTATAGACGGACGGCAAGTTCATTAAAATACGTCGTTTTTAAAAGAAACCCAATATTTCGGTATAACTTTATGAGACCGATACTATGTTATTTCATTAAGCATGTGTTTTTGCATAAAAAATCATAGACGCCGACTTTTACGATTGGTCGAGATCGAAATTATAGACAAAAATCACGAAAATTGCTAATTATTAATTTTTAGATTTAACTGCAAAGAGCTTTAGCAGTATTTATTAAAACAAAATAACATTTTTTTTACAGGTTTAAAGCCTAAAGATGTGTCTTATTTCTGTTGCATGATATTTTGCAAGAGTGTACATTTTAACACATGAACGTGGTGTCAACAACATGGCGAGCTCTACATGATAATTATGTTTCCTACACCTCTAGACCACTGTGCGTTGAGGTCGCAGACCACTGTGCCACCCAATGTCAAGATCAATTAAACAATAGTCAGCACTTTCGGTGCATGAAACATTGGGTGGACACGGTACCTTCGTCTTTCCGACTGGTCACCTCCCCTACGATCAGGAGCGCCCATGTGTCTTATAGACTCCAGCTCTCTCTCCTGATCTTCCTTTAACCGTCCACCTCCCCCAAAGACGTAGTCCGGGCAAAGCCTGTCAGGCGAATCCCCATAAGAGCCCTCTCCCCCCCCCCCCCCAAGCCGATAATGCCGGCCAGGTCGACACCCCTAGGGGAACATGCTGGGTTTCCTCCAGGCTATCTGTTAAACAAGTTAGAAGTATAAATAAAAGTTGGGATTGGTCAAAAAGAGGGTTCTAAGAGTGTGACACGGATAGAAGGACACAGGTCTAAAAAACGAAGTTCTTTATTCTTAGCACAATCACATTGGTCTTACCACAATCACAATAACACTTAACTTACGTCTAACCTCTAACTTACATTATTTAGTCAACGTGTCCTCGGGGTCGGGGGATGAAATGGCTTGGCTGAATCGCGGATCTACCGAGCTACTATCAGCTGATGGCTGTGTGATCGCTTCTTGAACGCTCTTTGAGAGCCTTTCGATAGCTCCTTTGAGAGCTTCTCGATAGCTAGCTTCAGTACAGCATTATAAAGAAGTGCAAGCATGCGTAGGCGGTAGAGTCGCGTGATCCCCCTCGCGTTCGCGCCTGCCTCGCTATCTAACTGATGCAGATGCAATAATTGGTTTATGTCATTTGTTTATTTATTTATTTATTTATTTATTATTATTACAATGTACAATAGGTATTGGTGATATTACAAAAAATATATGTGCAATATGGACTGTGTGTCTGTGTGTGCACAAGGAGACGAGTTTTCTCTGGATTAACAATAAGAAAAAGAAAAAAAAACCAAGAACAAAAAAATATATGCATAATCATTATGAATAATTAACCTAGTAGTAGTAGCATGACAGTTAATGCCTATCTATCTATATTACAGATTATAAAATCCCACTTAAACTAGAACATTTATGGTAAGATATCATGCTAAAAAGGCAACGGCATTTCTAATTCTTAGAGTGTTATTTTTAATCCATTCATTAAGATCCCTTTTTGCTTTATATTTAGTATAAATTAGTGTATGCGTATAGTGCATCGTTATGGGAAATAAAATATCTGTGAAAATAAGAGAAGAAGAAGATGTCAAGAAAATGTTACATTCAATAGAATCGACAAGGGTTAATCCGTTTGATAGGAACAACTTTTCGGATGATCCAGTTCATATCGCCACTAGCAAGATAGCTTCAGACGACATTAACCAATCGCTATCAAATTTCAAGGAAAATGCTTCTTCCAGTAGATTACCGATTAACAATGAAGTCAGTTTTTGAAAAGTTGTTCCTAGATATCAGACAAAGACTTATGCTTTTGATAATATTGGTTACAAGAAAAATGAAATATGAAACATCATCAATCCTGAAAATATGTATCGAAGAATTATTAGTGCTGCGTAGTAAAAGAAACTTAATTTTGCTGACGTTCTTAGTTACGAGTCCTATTCCAGTATCAACTTTTCATAAAGACCGTACAATGAGAAATACTGCCAAATCTGAATTGGTGAACAAATTGGAAACATTTTCAAAAACACTGTACCTACAGAAATTAAATTATATTTTATTAATGGTATGGTGATGTTGAAATGAAAAAAAAATTAAAAGTTTTGAAAATCTGAGAGATGTGGCGCCTAAAATTTTTTTCTTTATTTATAAAGAGAATACATATTGCAAGGGAATATCACTAATATTCGATATTTAGAAAAACAAAAGATGTAAGTACATCTAAAGGTACCTTAAGAATGTGTACAAGCTCTTAAACCGCAATATCTTCAACCCCGATTCGAGTTTTGTCAATGGATGCAGTTCAAGTTGGCTATTTTCTTCAACTTCTGCGGACGAAGCCAGTTTCACGTGAGAAGGAATTAAGAACTTTCACAACAATCTCACTGGGGCAGACAATAATTCACATGCACTTATAGTAGATTTCAAGACAAGTTTTCAACAAATATATGAGTGAGAATTTCTTTTTCTTCCGAGGGGCCGTCCAAGTTCCGGATGCACTTCGGCGAGGTTTGGCCCATTGTGCTCACCCTAGATTGGTCTTACACCCACTCGTTTATTCCACTTCCGTACACTAGTTTGTGTAGGTCAACTAGGAAGAGTGTCGGAATGTCCTCTGGTTCTAGTCTTGGTTGCCCGAGTATTTGTTGCCTTCTCCGATCCAACAACTCGCACTGGCAAATAATATGCTGTACCGTTTCACTTTCTTGAGAGCATAACCTGTAGCTTAGGTTTCCGTTTTAAGGTTGCATACGGTTCAGGTGCTTCTTGACGGCCATGTGTCCTGTCAGAATTCCTGTGGTAATTCTCAGTTGATTTCTGCTCATCGGAAGTAGCTGTTTGCGGTCTGGGTTCGCAATGAAAGATTTGCTATGATTTAATATCTGACTGTTATGAGAGTGGCTTTTGTGTTGATTCCTTGTCCATCGTTTTATGACATCTCGTACTGTGCACCTTGGGACTCCGAGTGCCGGTTCTGGACCAATTAATGTTTTCTCCGACCCCTTTCTTGCAAGTTCGTCGGCCTTTTGGTTTCCTGTAATACCTTCATGTCCTGATACCCATTGTAGTATTACATTGTTGGCTTTAACCTGGGCCACTAGTTCCTCTTGGCATTCGCATACCAGCCTTGATGTCACCTTATTGCATGTTAGCGCTCTAAGGGCTGCTTGTCTATCGGAGTATATGTGGATCCACTTATTAAGATAAGTCCTCCTATTGTTTTCATAGGATGGCGTAGATTTTCGCTTGGAACACCGTGGGAGACTTACCCAGGGAGAAATAAGCATCTCTCGTCGGTCTTACTATGTGTATCCCTGCTTCGGTACCGTCTTTGGTTTTTGAGCCGTCTCTGTACCAGATTATTGCCCCAGGAGTATCTGGTGTTTTATTGTTTCACGCATCCCCGTCGTCGATTACGGTCTTGAATGGTATGTCATAGCAATATGCAGGATTTGTGTGGTCTGATCTCAATTCTAACTCTCCTTATGATATCGCATAGAAGTACGTGTTCAGTTCTGTGCCACCCAGAAAGTGACGTAGAACTCTGTAGTCTGTATAGGCCCCTTCTTGCCTCTTCTTTAGTCATTCAATGGGCGGGGATACTTAGAGATCATTTAGTTGATTCATATGTAACGCTTCGTCGCCTAAATAGTGAGCTCTACTTCAATATAAATTTTGAAACGATCTTATAGATCTCGTAGATAATGTGCCATAAGCAGTTCGATAAGCATGTTAGTTTATACATGACAGAGGACCGCCCCATTATAGTGTTTAGGTTTGAAATCATTTAACTCAACTTAATCATTAAAGGTCGAGGTGGTCAAATTGCGTTCCCTACTCGTTTACTTGACCTAAACACATTAGATTATTTTCTGCGAGGATATTTAAAAGTCTACTCGGTTCTAATTGAAATCGAAGGTCATCTTGAACGAAAGGTCATAGAGCAGTGCAAGGAAATTCTAAATAAAGGAGGCATATTTCAATGAGTACGATCATCCGTGAGCAATTGGCTAGCGAGTTGCTTTGACATGAATGGCGGACATTTGCAGGACTTATTATAATTGTTTGTTATTTGTTTATTTTTATTATTTTATGGTTTGTTTCCCAATTTGTATTATTGAACTTCTTTCAATCTACTCTTTCGTACATTTTGTCATCATCATAGACCTATCAACCGACTTACTAAATTTTAAACAACTTGTTTTTAAAATACTATCGATTAACTGAGTTAATTTATTCCTTTAAATAAAAGTTTGCATAACCATTTTTCTCGAGCGCGGTTGGAAATCTAAAAATATGAGTTAAATTGGAAAAACAATATGCGATTAAAAACAAGGTAAACATTTTTTGCATGTGACCCGTGGCGCTGCCCCTGGTAAGAGATTTCATCGATCGGTACCGTTTTAAAGAAACTACCGTCATGGATGGTTAAAGTACTAAGCGCATAAGATTGACATATTAAAGTTCCTGAGATAAGAAATTAAAACCATCTTTGGCCACAACCTATAAAGTGCTGTAGCGTATCATTAAAGCAATTCCAAACATACGTTTATATGAATTTATTCATTTCTATGGTGTATACTGTAGAATCACCTCTTGAAGTTTGGTATATGAATTTGTGGACACCCTGTATGATCTGATTTAATGTTTAAAAGGTATAATATAATATTATAATCTTATGGAGTTACGTATAAGTATATAAAATAAAGTTAATCAAATAATTAGAAATGGCACTGATTGTTATAATACAGGGTGTTTCAGAAGCACCGTACGTAACTTAAGAGGGTGATTCCTTATGATATTCTAAGAGAAAAACTTCATATGAACATCTGCCTGGAGTTGTCCCGTTTTTGATTTACAGAGTGTTAAAGTTTTTAAATTTTGTACCGTTATTTGGTATCATTATTAAAAAAAAATTTAATTTAAATGTTTTAATTAACTTTGAAATACATCGGTATTTTTTTGTATAGGGTATCCAGTTTTCGTGTATTTTCATATATCAGCTCCCTCATTATAATAGATAGAAAGATGGGGTTTGCGACACCTTCTATACGAAAAATGAGTAATTTTACAAAAAATGTTAAAATTATCCCTTTTTATAAAAGAAATAAATATAGACTATTATATATTTTTCATAAGCTCTTAAAGAGAGGGATAAGACGAGGAAATATTATATAGGGTATTCCGTTTAAAAAAAACAAAAGTTTGAGTCATAACTCAAAAACACTGCTATTTAGAAAAAAAACTAGCTAAGCTACTGAATTCTACGTAAAAAAACTCTACAATATCTCATTTTACATTATTAATAAGTTATCAAATGATCAAGATATAGGGGATCGTCAAAAATGACTTCTTATATAATAAGGCAGCAAGTATATGAAAACCCACGAAAAATGGACACCCTGTACATGCAATAAAGTGGTTTTATTTTTTCTCTTAAAAACGAAGCAAGATACGAAAACAATTGAAGAAACTGTAAAAAGTGAATCTGAAAAAAAATATCAAAATTAGAGAAAAGTCAGTGGCGTACATTTTCTTGTTAATAATATCCGTTGAGGTGCTCCCCGGAACGCCACTGGACCTAAACAATTTAATCTAGTTATGGCTAATTAAGCCCTTTATCAATATGAATAATGATACCAAATTTCCATAAAATCGGAAAAAGGATATTTAAAAAAATTATAAAAAAAACGATTTTTTTTTAAACTTTAACACTCAACTCCGGACACATCAAATTTTTTTTCTTAGAATATCATAAGAACTCACCCCCTTAAGTTACGTACCGTACTTCTGAAATACCCTATATAATAATAAATGATTAAACACTTTTTTATTTAACAGTTAAAAATTAATAAAACGCATTATTATTAATAAAATAAATATATCAAAATCAAAGTCCAAAGTATTGCCAGTTTGGGGCACCTTTATCTCGACAATTAATCATCATTTGTTAAACAGTTAGAAGTGTAACCTTCCATCAACAAAACTTATCTCTTTGTCACTTTCTGTTTAAATATAAATGTTTTATTTTTTTAATTATCACGGTCGTTTTTCTAGACATTTAGACTGGTGAATCAGAGTCTTTGTTTGGAAGTACTATCTTATTAGATATTGGTCGCTTGATCCTCTCTTGATGTAGGAAGATTGAATTTTGAAATATTTTAAAGTTTTTCCCTAAGACTACTAAGTACTACAGGTACCTATAGTTTATCTTTAAATGATGCGAAGTAATAAATCAATCAGAACCGTCTTCTCCATGGGCGTGCAAGGTTTTACGGCATGTATAGATTTAAATAGGCCTGCATTTTTAAATTTGTGCAGAATTAGTACAAGTCTCGACATTAAATTCAAGTTTTGTCTTCAAATATATATTTTAATACTAAATCTTTTAAGCTTAAAATTATGTACAGCCGTACCTGGAATTTTAGAAAGCAATTTTATCAAAACTAATTAGAGTCCAGCCACTTATTCCGTTTCTGCTCTAATCATTTTATATCTTTCTTTTTTACCTAATCCTTTACCTGTTTGCTAATTATGTGGTTATTATGCTTTTATGGGTGCCTCTATTGGAATCATACACCTATTTATATCTATACATACTTAACTTAGATGTTTGTTTCTCAGTGAAACTAGTCAAAGTGTGAAGGGTCAGTGTTTTTTTAATTGAATATGAAGAATTTTCAAGAATTGCCTAAACTCCCTAGAGTCGGTCCATGTACAGTAAATAAAAAAAAATTATTCTTAACTGTTACGATTCTATTAAAAGTAAGAATGCGGATTTGAGTGTTGACAATGCAGTGAAATTTACAGCAGATATGCCTAACGTTCGGAAAGAAAGCAACGATATATATACTTTTAAAAGAAGAAAAAAGTGTGTGTGTGTGTGTCAAACCTCCAAAAACTTCTGCAAGACGACCAAAACACGAGCTGGACGACACTTAATGCAGAGAAAAAGGCGAAAAGTTCATTGTTTATTTAAAAAAAAAGAAATTCCTACGCTGGACAAAATTTTGTCCTCAATCCGAGAAGACCAGGACTACCCATTTATGTGTAGAAATACGCTTTGGAAATTATTTAAAAAAATTGGTTTTCCGTGGAAAAAACATAATAGGTAATCAATTTTAATATACAGTAAGGAAATCCTCTGTTGGAGAAGAAATTACTTAAGAAGTATCCGAAAAGCCAGAGAAGAAAAAAAAATTTTACCCAGACGAAACTTGGCTAAATTGAGGCCACTCTGTGACTCAATTTCGGCAGGATGAAAATATTAAAAGTTTAAGGCCAAGCTTTTTTGGAAGGATTGTCCAGAGGATTAAGACCGCCACCTGGAAAAGGACATCGACTTATCATAACCCATATTGGGAGTTCTGAAGGCTTCGTTAAAGGTTGTCTACTGATGTTCTAATCTAAATATACAGGAGACTATCACGAAGATATAAATGCCGATGTCTTTGAAGGTTCGAGCAAATGTAGGATCTTATACTAAAAGACGAAATAATTGTAGTGGATAATGCAAGTTATCACTCTAGGCTGACGGAAAAATGACCAACAAGTGCGTGGCGTGAAGTGAAATAACAGAGTGGCTAAGTTTAAGACAAATAGAATTTCCATTAGATTCCTTAAAAAAAAAACCATTGGTACTGGCCAATTTACATAAAAATGTATTCAAGAAATATGTAGTCGTTGAAATGGCAAAGTTACGAGGATTATCTGTGCTCAGACTCCCACCTTACCACCGCGAATTAAACCCGATCGAACTGATATGGGCTCAAAAACACGACATAAAATGGTGGGTTTAAAAAGACTCTTTAATGAAGCTTTGGGTAAAATCAATGCGGAAAAGTGGAAAAAGTGTATCGATCATGTGATAGAATAAGAAGCCAATATGTGGCATGTAGATATAATAATTGAAGAAATGGTTGATAAAAGACCATCTTCTGAATCGGATTATGATTAAGCCATAACGACAAAGTATTATTCGATCCTTGAAAATGCTTTGTTTGTAAGATTCTATGTTATATCTTGTTTTTTTAATTATATTATGTAAAATAGTACCACCCATTGTTATTTATTAGTTAATACGATTTTTTAAATGTTAACCAATGTCAAAGATATAATCCATCAATCCCAAATTCTTCCTTGCTTTGCACTTGATTATGAAGATTACGATATTGAAATTGACGTTCAAATATCAAATGATATCAATCTGGAGTCGCCCGAAGAAGTTAAATATAGATTTTTAGAAAAGTTAAATACAAAATGGCAAGGATATGAGCATATTTATACGGATGGATTCTTAATCAACAAAAAAACGGGATGCGCATACTTTCATTCAAATGTTAGTGTTCAACATTTAAACTACCAAAATATACTTCAATATACTCAGCAGAACTATTGGCCATTAGGGAAGCCATGAGTTACTGTCTGGATTTCGAGACAAACTATAAATTTGTAATTTTCTCCGATTGTAAAAGGCTTTAGAAAAAATTAAGTATAGCAATTTTAAAAATAACACAAATCACATTATCTGCGACATTATTCATTTAAATAAACTACTTAAAGACCGCCAAAAGTATATTCATTTAGTTTGGGTAAAAGCCCATATAGGCATAAACGCAAATGAAATAGTCGACAAACTGGCAAAACAGGCGGTCGACGATGGCCTCATTAAAAATATTTATCTTCCGTGCACCGATCTATTACCATTGATTAAAAATAAATTATTCTCAGATTGGTTTATTTTGCAACAAATATCTCAAACCGGTAAATATTACATGTCACTACAATCGGAGGAAAGTAAACGAAATACTTGGTTTCACTCAGTATCTAATAGAAATTTCGTGCGAACTATTTGTAGACTCAGAACATCACATGTTTGGGTTCCTTCCTACTTATGTAAAATAGGGAAAAAAGATCAATAGTAACTGTGAGTGTGGAGAGATGGGGAGTCCACAACATTGTATACTTGAATGCGAGATGTTTCAACAACAAAATACTGAACTATTTAGTAAACTTAAGGAATTTAGCCCACTCCCGACAAACTTATCAAACCTTCTGGCTTCCGAGAATATCGCTATTTATAAGATATTATATGATCATATAAATAAAATTAATTTGAAGCTTTGATTTTTATTATTGTAATCATAACATAGTATCTAGTCATTATTTGTTAAAAAAAAATATAATAAAAAAAGAAAAAAAAAAAAAAAAGAAAGAGGAAGAGGAAGAAAAAAAAAGAAAAAAAAGAAAAAAAAAGAAAAAAAGAAATATTAATAATAATTAGAGGTTAGAATTAGTTAGAGAATAGTATCAACGGTAGATCAATGGGTGAATAATTTATCAGAATTGTTTTGGGTTAAGTATTGAAGAAAAGTCCAAATAACTGTAACTCCATCATAGGAAAGATAAAGCTGGCCATTTGGTTTAAACCAGTGCCAAAAACGTACATACACACACACACAAGACCATCTTCTGAATCGGATTATGATTAAGCCATAACGACAAAGTATTATTCGATCCTTGAAAATGCTTTGTTTGTAAGATTCTATATTATATCTTGTTTTTGTAATTATATTATGTAAAATAGTACCACCCATTGTTATTTATTAGTTAATATGACTTTTTAAATGTTTTTATATGTTATAAATACCTACGAATATAAAATAATACAATTTTGGGAGAATAGGCATGTTTAAGATTTTTAATTTAAAATCTTTTCCAATACACGCTTCTAGCTAAGGGATTTTCCCAATAACAATGGTAAATCCTCAAATATAATAATAGCTTGCGATAAATTCCGGGTGATACCCCAGTATGCAATTTAAAGATAGACATAAAAACTTAATTTTGAAGAATTATTCACAGTGTAAGGTATAGCCGTTGAGTTATGGGTCCATAGCTCCACGATTTGCGACCAATCATAACATCGAATGTGCTTATATGGGTTGAAAGCCAGTAGCGCATAACAAATCCTGGCTGTCATGCAAAACCAATATCAATTACGTAAGAAGGTTAATTTCGTTACAAATCGTTGCTGCATTTTGCGTTGAAATGCAGCAACAAGCGTTATGTCGCTGAGTTATTACAAATAAAAAATGAACTTTAGACTAGATAAAAAAGAGCGTTTATGTGAATTCGCGTATCATATTAATTTTATTTACATTATTGCACAATCTAAATCTAAACACATAAACTATAACTATAATTTAACCGAAGCCGCAGATAAACTATTATTAATTAGGATAACCAAAGTATAGACAGTTCCGAACTAAACGGCGAATGAACAACCCAGATAAAAAAAAGATGAAACCACAAACTTTCATTGGTGTACCAAAAACTTCTTAGAACTTTCGTTAAAGCATCATAGCTGTAACTAAGTTACTTCTAATTATTGTGCCGGGTGTTCCACCTAAGGAGGTAATCGGCTATATCTCAGAAAGTAATAACACTAGGACTTTGGAAAAAAATATATATCGATTAAAGCGGCCAAGAAAATTGCTGGAAAAAAATTTTCAAGTTCGAAAAATGACCGCTGGGGGGCGTAAGAGAACTTTCAAAATAGAAATGCCGATTTTCTCTAGATTTTTCTTAATAAAAATATGTTAAAAATATAAGCATTGTATTCTTCATAAAATTATGCAACTTTATGTTAGGAATCGTTTTTTTCTATTTTCAATAATAAAGTGGTGGGAGAAGGTCAAACTTTTTTTCTTTCAAACGCTGATATCTCTGCTTTGGATAAACCGATTTTATTCAACTTAGTCTTGAAGAAAAGCCCTTCTTTTCCTCTACCCTAAGATCTATTAACTATACCATATTGATTCTGATGGTGGCCACTAGATGGCGTTTTTCCGTAATTCCTCAATGAATAAGGATTTTCTCAAAAAAATCAAATGTTATGATATGACTTTTCCATCACATTTTATTTTAGGCTTATAAAGGCTATTAAATAGTGGAATAAAAAATCCAGGTCCGTGTTTAAAATAAAAAAGTTGATGATGGTGGCTCGAATCTTAAACGTCTGATTAAAAAACTAACCCCATCAGCTTGTAGAGGAGGAAAAGTTACTACTAGGAACTGAAAACCGCAACGTGATATCTTTTGTTAAACCAGAGATTTAATTGATTAATTAATGTTTAAAAAAATGGCCTATTTTTCCATATTAATTATTATTATCCCTAATTTCTCTAGTTTAACAAAAGATATTATTGAAAATAGAAAAAAACTATTCCTAACATAAAGTTGCATAATTTTATGAAGAATAAAATGCTTATATTTTTAACATATTTTTATAAAGAAAAATCAAGAGAAAATCGGCATTTCTATTTTGAAAGTTCTCTTACACCCCTAGCGGTCATTTTTCGAACTTGAAAATTATTTCCAGCAATTTCTCTTGGCCGCTTTTATCGATATATATTTTTTTCCAAAGTCCTAGTGTTATTACTTTCTGAGATATAGGTGGAACACCCGGTAATTCACCAAACACCACGCGAATAAAAGTTATTATCATCAATGTGTGCTCTGCATCTAGGGACTTTCTGCTTAGCGGTAGAGTTTAATACTTATTGGGTGTCAGTAAATACTAGCATTATCAATCAATCAATTATGGCGTCATCTTTAACAGTCCAGTAACTTGTTCAATATCTTGAATAATTCACGCAATGGGTTTTACGGAACAGCACAAAAAAATCATGGTTGAAGCGTATTTTCGAAATAGGGTTAGAGTAAATGGTGAGTGGCAATACAATCAGCGTTTGTGCGTGGACGATTTTTGCGTAAATTCTTGTAACGTGGTTTTTACTAATCGTGATTTTTATCATTGTCTAAGAAGAACGGTGGCTCTGTTTAGGGAAACAGATTCTATACAACATAGACAAGGAGCTGGTAACCTGTAAGAATAGTTAAATTTGTTTCCTTATAAAGTGCAGGTATTCCAAGAAATACGTAGATTTTAAAAGACGCAGGCATTACTGTCAGTTTTTACATAAAATTTATTGGAAATTAATGATTTATTAGACCTGACATATTTTCTGATGAAGCTTGGTTCCACCTGATCAGTTAGTAGTGAAAATATCCATTTTTTTTGTACAGTCCGCATTGCACCTTCAAATTGGTCTCTGGTTGGCTGTTTCCCGAAGAAGAATTGTTGGTCAATTTTTTTTCCTTGACACAGTTACAGCACAGCGGTACAGAGACAATATTTTGTATCCATTTGTGGCGTAATTACTTGACGATTAACTTCGTTTTGGTTATTCTCAACAGGACGGTGCAACCGTACTTACACACTGTTCCTCATTTGAAGAACAATATTTTTAAAACAGCAGTTGAAAATTTAGAACATCTACAAGAAAGGATTATCCGAGAATGTCGTAACATTTCTCCAGAGATGCTAGTGCACGCTAATATTGAACATATGAAGCATATAGGACTGGCGATCCGCGCATAAAAACGTAGGCGAATCAAATGACTCAAACCATTAGAACAGCATTAAATGCAAGAGAATCTAGAATTTGGTCTGATAAAATTGAAGGATTAAAAATCGAGGATAACACAATTTACAAATTCACTTGCTCCTTAATTAAAGGAGGGAAGAAACCTATGTCCCTCATCAAAGATCCAAATACAGGCCACATACTTACAAATCCAGAGAAAAAGACCGAATTGTTTGCAGACAGTCTCTGCGAACAATTCAGTGAATTTCCCAGTAACGATTTGGAAAGAGATGCACGAATCGCCAGGATCATTCAAGTGTACAGAACCATGCATCATCGCGAAGGTAACATTCCGCAAGTGACATCTGAGGAAGTTCGGTCTGCTTTACATTATATTAAAGCAAAAAAGCGCCCGGTTTTGACGGTATTAGGAACGCAGCTTTGAAGATTTTGCCAGAAAATACAGTTTTGGATGTAGTAAACATAGCCCAGGCTATACTCAAAGAAGGTTGCTTCCCCGATACTTAAGAAAAAACCAAAGTTGTACTGTTACGGTAAAATTCACATTTACCATACCACCTCTAAATCTCAATATAAATTTTAAATTCAGTAATACTATCGCCACCTGTTGATACAGGATTGAATTTCAACTGGGGTATCTGCAACCTGGCTACGGTAGATATGGCGGTACCGGTTTTATTTCTTTTTAATTAAGATGGCACTGGTCAACCAGGGTGATCTTATTTTTAGTCCGGGTCATGACTGTCTCTTTCTAACATTAAAAGTATTCATGTTTAGCATTTTTCGTCTCTTTTTTGGCACTGTTAAAATTTATACAGTTTATCGTGCCTTTAGTGGGTTTTATAACCACGTTTATATGTACATAACCTGTTTTAATTTAATGAAATGTCTATCTAATGTGAAGATTGAGTCTTAATTATTTTTGATTAATGAATTGATAATTAAAATGGATGTTTTACCCGCGAGCGAATCGAGCAAGCTGTAGACTTTTTTTGTGGTGAGTGCGTGACCTATAAAGTGATCTCTGATTGGTTTAAGTGAGGTCGCAGGGATATGTAGAGAGGATTTTTCTTCAGCAGGAGGACGAAAAGGTAATTTTTCTGGGGTCTCTAGTGTTCAGGCTTTTGCACAGGCAAGTACTAAAATTCTTCTTTCTTAATTTTTTTATTTTTTTTTGAGTTTCATCATAGAACCCCGAGCTCAATTGTTTTATTTATTTTAAAATTATCTTTTAATGTTACCCTAAAGATTGATTGATTATTTTATCTACTTATCTTGTCTTAAAGGGCATAAATTGTCTCTTTAAAGATTTACCTGGTCGCCATTTTGTGCATAGGCACATGGGCACCCCTATCTTTGGTTTTGAATTTTAGAGGTTCATTACCTATTTCTTATTTTGGACAACTTAAAGAAAAACTTCACTGCCCTGGTTTTTATTTTTTTTATAGATTTTGGAAAAGAAACTAATTGCTCTGATTATAGAGTCGGTTTATGCCACCTTATGTAGTTTCTGACCAATAATTCTAATTTAGAGAACCGAGCATAAGTTTTAAGTTGCCATTATACATTACGCTATCTTTGGTGATTGATCACTGGGTACTGAGTTTTTTCTGATGTGTTAATATCTGAAGATTTGTCTCGGGGGTTCTATGATGAAATCTCACTGCATATCTCTTTAAATTTTCATTTATCTCTTGCTAATTTAGTACTTATTACCTGCCTTGCCTGTGCAGAAGTCTCCTAGAGCACAATTTACTATTGATTATTTTTGCCTAAACCTGGTTCTGTGCAGTAGTTTATCCTAGAGCACTATTATATTTTTTTTATAAAATTACTATTACCTACTTATCTTATCTTAAAGGACATAAATTGTACCTGGTCGCCATTTTGTGCATAGGCACATGGGCACCCCTATCTTGAATATTAGAGGTTCATTACCTATTTTTTTTTTATTTTATGCTTGTATAGCTACAATTTTTTTTTATAATATTACCATTGAATATTTTTATCTAAACCTGGTTCTGTGCAGGGCTTTCTCCTAGAGCACAATTTCATTTTGCGTTTCTATAAATTGTATAGCTACTATCTGTTTTTATAAAATTACGATTAATTATTTTTATTTACACCTGGTTCTGTTGAAATAGTTTGCACCAGAAAACTACCTTATTTTATGCTCTTATAGCTTTTATCTATTTTATAAAATTACTATCATTGTCAAGTTATTGATCATTTTGTTTAAACCTAGTTCTGCTGAAAAGGAGTATCACTGCAATTTCACAATTCAGTTTATTATTACATTAATTAATTAATTAAAATTCAAATATATTCCTTTTTTTTTTGTTCTGTAAATATTCCTTTTCAAGCAGAGCAAGGGAATTTATAGGGTTTTATTTGGTGAGTCTTAACACCTGGTCTTTTCTCGGTACCCAACTTCGGAACTTCATTATTGGAGCCGGACAACGCAGCTGACGTGACGTCACGACAGGGGCCCTAAGTCTGTTGAGCTCTACTCTCCTATACCTGTAGAGAGTCGATTCCTAAGCTTCACCCGAAGCTCTGACATAAACTGGTTATATCTCTACAGGGATCCGAAAACCACCATTGAAGAAAAAGGGTAAAGGTAACTGACGCCTTGTGTGTGATTCACCATAAAATAAATCAAAAACCTGTCAAAAATCTTTATTTAACTTTTGTTAAATTTTTTTTTATCTGATTGGATATATCATCATTGAAACTATTATTTTATTTTTCCTTTGCAAAAATAATTGTTAATTCATTCAAACTACTTATTTTTAAAATTTTCCTTTTGTCAAAAATCTTTGTCATACAAATACTTATGTAAATAGACTAATTGTTAAGTTGAACTGAATGTGTTTTTATTTCATACTGGAAGGGACTGTTAAAATTTAAACTCGAACTTACCACGCCCTGCCTGAGCTAGCAAAGCAACAAAAGGTAAGAAATTGGCACTCAACGACTAAATAAATTTTCATTACAACTTTTCTGGTTTGAGAGCCAAATTTTGATTGCAATTGGCGTCCCAACGTCATTAAATTAAATATTTATCACAATTTCGGGCCCCACGTTGTACCAAGCCCTACGTTTTTTAGTCTAAGCCCGTTCGGATGAAAATAATTTTTGCTCGCGCGGTATGAATTTGCTTCATGACCTGCTCCTCTTTATCAGGTGCTCAGGTGCGGCAGGACATAACAGTCAGTGCACTAGAATATCGCATCTACCAACACTTCTCGGCTAGCCGCAATATAACACTATCTACAGAAGAGGAGCCTGGACATTTCAACTCCGCATTGTGGTTACAGGTGGAATTATTTTTCTTTAAAAAGGCGATAAGATACAGGGATCAACAAAAACTATCTTCAATTCTGATCTGACCCTAATGTTACTGTGAAAACCAAATCATGTGTTGGTTACTATACCAATGAACAATATACCGGGCTGATAACACTGCGGAACAAATTTCAACTTTTTTTTTGTTTCCTGAACAAAACTTATCTTTTTTTTTATTGAACTACACTCAAGTAACTAAAAAATACATATTAAAGATTTTAGTTAGATCGCAAAAAAAATCTGAATTATTTGTTACAAAATTTTAAATTATAGGCATATACAATGAACATTTTAATTTATAGGCAATTACAATGAACATACAAACAATATATTGTTGGTTCAACAATAGCAATTAATAACACATTTTTATCAGCGAGTCTAAAGACACTCATTTTACGCTTCTTAGCCTGTAATAGTCCAACAGTAGTCGGCTAACATCACACAGTTCCATTTTCCCCGATACCTTCTTTCCATGTTTGAAATATCCTAGTGGAACCTCTCACCGTGTTCATCACTTACAGCACCACAATTTTCCGGAAAGTAATCCAGATGAGAATCCAGGAAATGAATTTTCAACGACATATTACACCCTAGGTTTTGGTAACATAAAAGAAGTTGGGCAACCAGGTCTTTATAGTTTACTGTTTACTGCTTTTATGTTTCCCAAAAAATTTGTTGCAACTATTTTAAAGGCATTCCAAGCGTCCTTTTCCTTGCCTTCAAGTATGGAATCGAATTGCGCATCTCCCAAAAATTTTCCTAACTTTTAAATCCCCACAAATAATATCTTTCATATTGTATGGTGTCCAGTAACAATTTCAAATTGCTATACGTTTCTTTCATGTGGACTGCATGACTAATTGGGACTGAAGGCAACTTGTTTCCATTATAGAGTAACACAGCTTTAAGACTTTTGAGGAATCAATGAAAAGTCTCCAGTCTTTTGGATCATAGTCGAGATTTAAAGCTGCCATTAATCCCTCAATATCTCTACAGACTACCTAATTGTTTTCCATGGTAAAAAATGGTATTGGGTTTTTTTGACGGCATCGGTACATAGAAACTTTTACTTCATCCTGAAGTAAGTTCCATTGTCGCAATCGAGAGGCCAATAATTCGGATTTTTTCTTAGGCAATTCCAAGTCAAGTATTTTGTGAGGCTTTTTACTGGGGAGTTCACAGAGAAAATCGGAGTCTTGCGAGGTTGATGGGCCGGCGACATTTTCCAGTACACAACCGTTCGAATCCATTGGATCATTATCAGAATCAAGGCTATATTCCTGAGGTGGATTAGGTACAGGCAACTCGTCACTATTAGGCACCGGGCGTATGGCGGATTATAAATTTGGATACTGTATCGCAGACCTTTTTTGTCCGAAAAGCCTTTTTGATGGGAGTTGTCAAACAAAAGTAACAGTCAGTAACGTGGTCTTTCGGTTCTCGCCAGATCATAGGAACAGCAAAGGGCATCTTACGCTTTTTTCCACTTAGCTAGCCGCGAATGTTGGACGCACATTTGTAGCAGCAGATATGGGGAGCCCAATTTTTATCCTGGTCCCCAATTTTACAGCCAAAATACAAGTGGTAAGCCTTTTGTATTAAAGGGCTAAGTGTACGTTTTTGTTTCATAAAAGTCACTTCACCACACATATAACAAAAATGATCCGTCCTATTTAAACAAACTCGCGACATGTTGCTCAAAACTCTCTAATTTCTCAAATACCAACAGCTCTCAATCATCTGGTGGTTGAAATACAACTAACTGACAATTTAGGATTTATATTATATATATTTAAACCCCTTATAAAGTACGCCTGGTATAATAAATCCAGGTAATTCTCATTTAATAGTCGAATTTTCCCATACATTACGGGCAAGTAGGTAATTATCAACAGTAATATACCGATAGAGGAGGCGTCTTATCGGTAATACCGATGTTTTTAAGAAGAAATCGATTTTCTGACAAATTTTTACGAAATGTAATTTTTACTTATAATCTGATATGATCCCGAGAGCTTTAGCTCGAGGGTCTTATCTTTGATTATAAGTAAAAATTACATTGAGTGAAAATTTTCTTGGAAAATCGAGTTTCGAGTGAAAAACGAAGGTATGAAGATAAGAAACCGCCTCTAGAGGTGTATTTTATTGGATAATTTACTGAACATAAAAATGAAGGCCGTCTGATAAAGGTAAATATACAAGTTAGAGGTGTTACTAATTTTTTATTTAAGTAAAAAAGCTACAAGCGTTTTTTCGAAACCGTCTTTTCGAGCTAGCGGTAGTCTTATCGGGTAAGACGACCGTTACCAAGGTGGTTGCTATGAAAATGAGCGTTTTGATTGGTTCAATAAAAGTGAGGTGAATTATCAATAGTAATATGTTAAGTGCATGTAAAATTGCTGAAAATCATGCATGAAGGTTTGTTGCCCTAGAAACAGCTTGAATGCATTTTTATTGTTATTTACCAACCACTTTTTAAGGTAAATAACAATAAAAATGCATGAAAGCTGTTTCTTTAGGGCAAAAAATCTGAGTGCATGATTATCAAGCCATTTTACATGCACGAAATATATTTTTTAGACTATTTCCTGAATCATTTTGATAAATTGATGCGAAATTGTCAAAGCAGAAATTTCAACTTGTTGTGACAGTGACGGTTATTCTCGTAGGTAACCAACAATGAAAAACCAGAAGAGTGCAATTTTCAGCTCAATCGCGACCGAGGGCTGATTTTCACCGAAAATCAAGTGAAAAGCGCATTGTAGTTACAGTATATGAGGGAAATAGTCATAATTAGCATGGATCTATAAAACCGGGGCCAACTAAGACTTTTGCAAGATTGTTAGTTAGTATAATAAAATAAGTAAGATTTTGCTATTTTGGTCTCGGGAACATTTTTGCTGTTGCCCAGTGTAATTTATATCTTTTAATTTTCTAATTAAGTACATACCAGAAAAATCTGTATTTAATTTAGCTCATTAAATTGCTGCTTAAACAGATAATTGGGAGTTTTAAATACTTAAAAATTAGTTCATGGTGGTAAAGAAAGTATAGCATTTTATTCGCATTAAATTTGGGATTGAAACAAAAATATATCAAAAGTAATCAGGAGAGACAATCGAAAGTACAAAGAAGAAACAATCAAGAAAACCATTGAGGAAATTAAAGATATGAAAATCTTGAAGGGAATATTTTAAAATGAAAGAAAGGAACTCTTTAAGCTCAGGGACCCCAGAACCAAACTATGTTAAGTCACAAAACCTTCTCTTGAGAAAATCAAGTTTAAACATACTTTTCAAGCCTTTTTCTCATAAGCTGAAACAAATTGGATTGCAGATATATCAAATTTAAAAAGTAAAGTTATCAGTTCGCCCATAAAAACCGCCTCATCGTAATTTCTTTGAAAATATATTTATTTTTTCCGAGCGTGACTTAACCTAGTTTATCTCGTTGAAAAAAATCAATACCGTACTTGAAATATACCATATATTCCATATAAATATATGGAGATCTGCTTACAATATCAGCTGATCCAGAATTTTTGCGCTTTATACCTGAAGAATCGGGTAAAACGGGCAATGGGCTAAGATCGGCAGACCTAACAAATGTGATCATTTCTTTCTACCAATGACAGTACTAGTAGACCCTTTTACACAAATCTTATGTTGAATGACAATATTTTTCTCAGTTCTTTGGCATTCTTCTGATTTTTCTTTATTTTTAATATCCACGATGGAATTATATTGATTATTATCCTCCAGCTCCAAGGAAGTTTCTTGTTTATCATGAATTGCATAGTCAAGTCCAATAAAGATAAATATATTTAAAATGCAGACGTTAATGCGCATTAAACCGTTCGTGTAAACTTGGTAATAGAGGCGCATTTAAAGTCATACTGATAAAAACATAAATAATTGGGTTAGGTTGTGTGGACTTGACGTATTCCAGCGGCGACTGTCTCAGAGGGAAGCAATGTTAAGTTCACTTAACATGGGTTTACTTTAAGGAAACTTAACATTATTCATAAATGTAATTAACTTGCGTTGGGCTACATTCTTGGTGAAACCGTATATTACCCATAATGGATTATTCATAAAGGTATATCTTCCGTGTCTAAGCAGGTAACTGAATATTAAAAATGACTTAATAAGACAAAGTAGTTTTCATGGACTTAACATAAATAACTAACACACATAAAAAACATAGTTTGACTCGGAGATACAGCTATAGGAACAGAAGTAAGGTAGCAGCAGGACCAGAAGATCTATAATCCGAGAGAATTATTAACCCAGGGTCAGAGGTTATCTCGGACATGAGCACAGAAGAATTACACCATGCCTTGATAAAGCAGAACAATAAAGCACATGGAGAGGATGAAATCGTCACAGAAGCTATACAACTTGGAGGACATATCCTGATATCGAACATGTAGATCCTGCTAAGCCTATGCCTGCAACATCAAACAATTTCCCCTTAATGGAACGTGGAACTATGGAACCATGATCTTTATGCACAAAAATAGAGACCATACCAATCCGAAGACCTATGGACCTATGACGTTTATAAACTATCTACCAAAATAATATTCTCAGAGCACGCTGGATTACTCTCTGGTTATGAAGAAAACTATTGAGGAAACCAAATGTATAAAAGTCTTGGAGAAAAAAATTGAAAATGGAAGAAAGAAACTCTTTACGCTTAGAGACAGACAGGGAAGCTCAATTACCAATAGAGAACAGAATCAGATAGTGAAAGTAGCGGATAATGAGACAATGCATTCATTTTTGGAATCTAACGAGTAAATGTTAGCTTATGTCTTATGTTCGTAGTAAAAACTTGTAAGCTACTTACAATATTTTGTTTCTCCTGCTGTTGAATACTGGAACTCAGTTTTAAATCAGCTGCTATGTGCATGTATTCACTGACTGTCAAAAGAGGCTGCAATCTGTCATCTTGCGTTATGTAACAGGAAAGTCTTCGAAATGCTTTAAGTTTTCTGGGATGTCCATTTATAAATACTTTTCCTCCAACCTAGAAAAACAGATATTTTTTTAAAATTAGTTGCTTTTATAATATTTTTATTTTCATAGCAATAATAATACTTACAGTTTTCAGATACTTTTAAATATTACATCAGTGATTTTTAGTTTACACACTTGCTTACCCCTTGAATACTATATCCACTTAATACGTTGAGCAGTGTACTTTTTCCGGCTCCTGAAGGACCCATAATTGCTATGAGCTGTCCAGCGGGAAACTTTCCGTACACTTCATGAAGAATTCGTTTTTTAGCTGAAATAAAAACAATAATATTAATTATTATTTTAAAAAATACAGTAAACTAATATAGCAGGGCAGATCTACGAGGGGGGACAAGAAATGGTGAGTTTCCCCAAGAGATGTAAAAAAAACAATTTCAAGACAAAATTTGTCGAAAGAGTCGTGTCCATATACGAATGAATGTAGGATGGTGGTAATGCATATGGTTTGATATACAAGGGGTTCATTTAGTGTTATCGGTCGATTTTAGCAAAAAAAAAAATTATACAAAAATTGTACACATTAATGGCCTGCATTTTTTAAAAACAATTTTAAATATACAGGGTACTGGACAAGCGCGAGACAACTTGAATTCAAACATTTTTAAATGGAAATATATTTATTGCCTGTAGTTAGTGTCCCTCTTTATTCCTTATTTATTCCCAATTTTTTTTTCCAATCTGTTGCGGTGTTGCCAAGTTATTATTATTTTTGCATTTTTATGGTCGCAATAAATATGCCACCGTTTATTTATTGATTTTAATTTATATTATATCAATAAATATGTTTTGCAGATAATTGCATGAGGATGAATACCTACTATCTATATATGATATCATGAGATGTTTCCATACGGGGTTCTCTAACTTTACTTTCAAATTTCGCAGTTTGTTAAGCAAGCCAAGTGTTGTTTTTTAACTTGCGTCAACAGTACATGAGGCTTTTATGTTCTTCGATTGTAAGTTAATTTCACTGATTCTTTTATTTACTGAGTGAAGGAATTAAACGAGCTTCTCACTGTGGTAATTTGGCGTTTATTTCTCCAAATCACATAAAGCTTCTTTAGTACATAATTTTACAAAAACATACTATAACATAACTATTCACTACTGATTTTACACATAAGTAGTCACTGCATTTGTTTAGTACATTTACTGGGTGCCTTTTCTTAGGCAATGCTATTTGTTTCAATCCGACGGAAAGAAACCTGCGTTTGTTGACATACAACCTTGCTTTATCGAAGCCAAAAGTGTAGTAGTATACAAAATTGGAAACTATATCATCTGACAACAAGGTTACGCCCTCGCT
The DNA here is from genome assembly GCA_963920685.1 of Polydrusus tereticollis. Taxonomy (NCBI): domain Eukaryota; kingdom Metazoa; phylum Arthropoda; class Insecta; order Coleoptera; family Curculionidae; genus Polydrusus; species Polydrusus tereticollis. Next base: position 94,847,466 of record OY987331.1, read on the forward strand.
GTCACGACGACCAACGTTTTCTTTTAACCAATTGGACGGTAATAAACAAATGTCACCCCTCTAGAGCGCCAAAACACCGTCAAAGGGTTTTCGGATGTAAAAGATTCTAAAACATATACTCTTAACATCTAAATGTAGAACATTGCTTTTTCCTGGAATAACGGTCGACTAGCCGCTTATTATATGTATTTTAAAAGATGATATTTGCAAGTTTTATGTTTATCCCGGCGATAACACTATTCGTTCCGCAAACATTGATACATTTTGCTCCTTTATTAAAATAATATTGAAATCAGATATTTAACAGTAGGATTGATTCTAAAAACATTTGTTGCATTTAATTATATTATTTTTATTGCATTTGGATGATCGTTTCCCCAACACAGTTTAAAGTAAATTTACTCAGTTTTCCAAAACCTGATTTTTTTTTGTGCGCAGGAAACGATTCACGTTGGTCTTGCATCTTTAAAGATTATACTCGTTGGGGAACACGGCCTCATGGAGATCGTTTCAGATTGATGACGTTCTCCAGATGAAAGAGTTTTTCAACAGTGTCGTTCAAGGGACACTAAGCTGAACCACATACGGGTGGGCTGCAGTGGCTCGTCGTGTATTTTTACCATGCACCGCTCTGGGTGGAGTCAAGCGGGCAACCTCAGTTAAGCACTTTTGCCATGAAAATATTTGTAAAATAGACTTAAGTCGCCAACCTGCCTTCGATGTTCAAGACTTTCCAGGTTCTTTGGTTCGGAAAAGTATTCCAAGCTTATGCGAGGCTGCCTTAGCAATGGCCACAACGTGACTATGCCAAGACATATGACTACCCAAATTGACGCCCAATAAATGAATTGATGAAGCCTAGGGAATCGAGTGTCTCGCCATGACTATATCCGGTTCTTCAACATTAACTTTTTTAGAAATAACTGCTGCCTGGGTTTTTTTAGCGTTAAATTCTACTTAGTTACTATCACCCCAAGACACAATTTCTTCCAGGTCTTTGTTGAGATGTGAGACCTTTTGTTGCCTATAGAGATGTGCATTGGCAGCCGATGTTCGAGCATTCAAAATAAAAGATGAGACGAGTGTGCTGTCATCAGCGAAGCTATATGTAGGATTTTTGGTTTTTTCCAAAGGATCGTTAATGTATAGTAAAAAGAGGGTGGGCCACAACATAGAACCTTGAGGGACTCCGGCGTTGATATTAAATTTCATTTAAGGTTTGCTTTTTTCTAATGCATAAAACACATAATCCGATGTTACAAAGTTAGGTATTAGTATTTTTATTTAATTAACATTATGTAGTTTTTCTGAAGCGCTGTTGCTAGGTTTTTCTGCGTTAATACACTATTTTCTCTTTGATACAATGGACAAGATTTACCACCTACGCCTGTAGAATAAGTTTTCTTCAATTTTCTTAAAGATATACACAAACTTATTATTTAATAAGTTTCGTTGAACATTTGTTCAATTTTAATTACACAGACAAATTCTTTAACAAGCTCCGTTGCACATTAGCCCAATTTTTATAGACATACACAAACTTATTATTAAATAAGTTCCGTTGAAAATTTGTTCAATTTTAATTACACAAGCAAGTTGTTTAACAAACTCTGTTGAACATTAGCCTTATTTTTATACACAAACTTATTGTTTAATAAGTTCCGTTGAACATCTGTTCAATTTTATTTACACAAGCAAGTGGTTTAACAAGCTCCGTTGGACATTAGCCTTATTTTTATAGATATACACAAACTTATTGTTTAATAGGTTCCGTTAAACATTTCTTCAATTTTAATTACAAAAACAAATTCTTTAACAAGCTCCGTTGGACATTAGCCCAATTTGTATAGACATACACAAACTTATTATTCATTAAGTTCCGTTGAACATTTGTTTAATTTTAATTACACAAGCAAGTTCTTTAACGAACTCCGTTGGACATTAGCCTAATTTATATAGACAAACTTATTATTTAATAAGGTCCGTTGAACATTTGTTTAATTTTAATTACACAAGCAAGTGGTTTAACAAGCTCCGTTGGACATTAGCCTTATTTTTATAGATATATACAAACTTATTATTTAATGGGTTCCGTTAAACATTTTGTTCAATTTTAATTACACAAGCAAGTGGTTTAACAAGCTCCGTTGGACATTAGCCTTATTTTTATAGATATATACAAACTTATTATTTAATAAGTTCCGGTGAACATTTGTTCAATTTTAATTACACAAGAAAGTTCTTTAACGAACTCCGTTGGACATTAGCCTTATTTTTATAGACATTCACAAACTTATTGTTTAATAGGTTCCGTTAAACATTTTGTTCAATTTTAATTACACAAACAAAATCTTTAACAAGCTCCGTTGCAGATTAGCCCAATTTTTATACACAAACTTATTGTTTAATAAGTTCCGTTGAACATTTGTTCAATTTTAATTACACAAGCAAGTGGTTTAACAAGGTCCGTTGGACATTAGTCTTATTTTTATAGATATACGCAAACTTATGGTTTAATAGGTTCCGTTAAACATTTCTTCAATTTTAATTACACAAACAAATTCTTTAACAAGCTCCTTTGGACATTAGCCCAATTTTTATGGACATACACAAACTTATTATTCAATAAGTTCCGTTGAACATTTGTTCAATTTTAATTACACAAGCAAGTTGTTTAGCAGACTCCGTTAGACATTAGCCTTATTTGTATACACAAACTTATTGTTTAATAAGTTCCGTTTAACATTTGTTCAATTTTAATTACACAAACAAATTCTTTAACAAGCTCCGTTGGACATTAGCCCAATTTTTATAGACATACAAAAACTTATTATTAATTATCTTCCGTTGAACATTTGTTCAATTTTAATTACACAAGCAAGTGGTTTAACAAACTCTGTTGGACATAAGCCTTATTTTTATACACAAACTTATTGTTTAATAAGTTCCGTCGAACATTTCTTTAATTTTAATTACACAGGAAAGTGGTTTTCAAGCTCCGTTGGACATTAGCCTTATTTTTATGGAGATACAAAAACTTATTGTTTAATAGGTTCCGTTGAACATTTGTTAACTTTTAATTACATAAGCAAGTTATTCAATAAACTCTGTTGAACATTAGCCTTATTTTTATACATGCATCAGATACACACCAATAAATTAATCAACTCTTTGAGTATTTACCCACTTTGAAATACAGTAGAACCTTGATTATCCGGTCCAGCCGGGACCGAGCATTCGCCGGATAATCGAAAACACGGATAACCCAAAGACCTCATTTTTATTTTTTTAATCATTTGTTCAGAAAAATACATGTGTCAGGCGAAGAAAGGAAACGTGATACACACATACTACATACATGTAACAAAAAATAACAGTTTTAATATTTATACATAATGTACATTGAACAATATATGTATATGTACATATGTATGTACCACGCAAAAAAAAATCACTTAAAAAAATCACTAATTTTTGTTTGTTTTTGGGCTTCGTAACTTCTACACTTTATAATTTCCTTCATTTTTCTAAGCTGAAGTACATGAATATCATCAGTTCCAGGCTGTAACGAGTCGGTCGGCAATTGTCAAAAATAATAAGTAAACACATAAATGGGGAATGTCCCGAACATGGGGATTCCCCGAGACGAACGTCTGCACGGTGCATTCAGCGTTCATGCGCCAACCTCTGGCCGTCAGCCACGGAAAATCCGCCGCCCGGATAAAGCGCGCACGGATAATCGGGGTTCTACTGTATTACTTTTTATCGAGACTATTTCGATATTTTTACTTACTTTGTTTCAACGTCCTCAGGATTTATTATACAAATATCTTGGTTTGCAAATAATGCGCTCGCAGTATGGAAATTAATTAATCCTGATCGTCAATTTATTTCTTAGTTCTTAATTATTGTAATTAAAACAATGGATTTCTCTTTAACAGTTTTATTGAGTTAACTCTCCACACCTATAATACAGACTGACTCATCCTATTTATCAATCGATCGGTGATCCCTACTTTAGGATATTTTCGCATTATATCACAGTCTACAGGGTGTTATCTAATGATAGGCCGTATTCTCAAGGACGCATTCCTGACCCCAATCCAAATAGAAAAATTCATATAAACATGTGTCCTAAAAAGTCTGGTTTTCAAGATACAGGGTGTCAAAGTTTGAAAAAAAAAATCGTTTTTTTATTAATATTTCAATGATGCTTTTACCGATTTTGGTGAAATTTGACAATGTTGTTCATTGTAATAAGACGCTTAGTAGCTAAAAATATAACTTCTTTGTTTTTCTCGTTTCTTACTTCGTTTTACAGGTTTGAGAAAAAAAATAAAAGCCACTTCATTGAATATCGAAATTTTTTTTTCTCGAAAACGAAGTAAGATCCGACAAAATATTAGGAGATAAAAGAGTTCTATTTTTAGCTGCTTAGCCCGGAAACAACAAAAAACTGTTAAACAAGTCAGTGGGGTACATTTTTTTTGTCAATATTATTCGTGAGATTCTCGGCCGGGACGTCACTGAAACTCATAATTATCATCTAGTTAGTGCCAACTTAGCGTTTTATCACAACGAACAACACTGCGAAATGTTAGCAAAATTGGCAAAAGGATTTTTGAGATATGAATAAAAAACCGAGTCTTTTACTAAATTTTGACACGCTGTATCTTGAAAATCAGACTTTCTAGGACACATGTTTATATGAACTTTTCTACTTGAATTCGGTTTAAGAATGCGCACTTGGAATTACGGCCTATCATTAGGTAACACCCTGTACACTACAATTATAGTACTTCTTGTTTTTAAAGGTATTAAGGGTGTTTTAATATTATACCGACAAATTGAAACAGGTGGTTCCTTCACAAAAAATAATGAAAAAAGTTCCTATTAATGGAGGTTCAGAAATCAGGATGTTCAACTTTATACTGTGTAAACTAATGTATAAATTTCTGTTAATCTTACCAGAATAAAAATGTGTTCCCTGCTTTAAATAATATTTTACCAAATATCAGCCGAACCGTATAAGATATCAAAATAGTGCAAGAAATGAAAAGGGTAAATGATAAACCAAAAAAGTTGTTTTTATATGAAAGGATAGTCAGTGTCGTATCAAAGAAAAGTTGGGGGGGGGGGGGAGGGGCAGTGGTTGTGACGCACACGACTATAGGTTAATTCTTTAGATACTTTAATAGGTAATAAAAGTATATATAATATTAGTAATAACATATACTATTCAGCCGATATCAATGATAAGGTGAAATTATTTAACGCATTAATTTTAAACATATTTGATATACATGCACCCACTCGTACTGCACGTATTACGAAGAGGAAGGCACCATGGGTCACACAAAACATAAAATATATGATATCACTTAGAAACAAAGCACTTACAAAGTTTAAGAAAAACAGAAATGCGCAGAACTGGGAGTACTATCGACAATATCGTAATTTTGTTACTGCGGCGATCGATAGGGAGAAAAAGGCGTATTTAGAAAATAGAATTCGGCTAAAGGGTCCCAAGGACAACTGGAAGTTACTGCTGAGGGATTTGAATGTGTATGGTAGGAAAATAGCGTCGGTTCCGATTGAGTTGGGGAGTGCGGACCAGGTTAACGATAATTTTGTAAACATTCCTCAGGTCGATCCGGATCCGACTATTTTAGACATTTACTTAAATAACAAAAAAGAACATGTTACTGAATTTTATTTTAGAAAGGCCACTTTGGATGAAATTAAAGACGCATTGTTCTCAATAAAATCGAGGGCTGTGGGGCATGATGAGATAGGTGTCGATATGCTACTACGTTGCTGTCCTGTTATTATACCAGTTATTGCGCACTTAGTGAACTACAGTATTGAAATGGAGACTTTTCCAGAAATAAGGAAAATTTCTTGCGTAATTCCGTTGCCTAAGGTTAAGGACCCTAGTGAGCTAAAATATTTGCATCCGGTGAGCATCTTACCAACCCTATCTAAAATAATCGAAAAGGTACTTAACAATCAAATTAGAGACTATGTGGGTCAGTGCAGTATTCTGCCAAGCGTGCAGTCCGGATTTAGAAAAAATTATAGTTGCACTACCGCTCTGCTAAAAGTTACAAACGATATGTTTGAGGCAACGGAAAGGGGCAAGCTCACATTGTTGATCCTATTAGATTATACCAAAGCATTTGACAAGCTCAATCACACCCTCTTTGTAGCAATTCTTAAATATCTCTATACTTAGAACGCAGGAGACAAATGGTTGTTCTAAACGGAAATACATCGGGGTCGAGGGACTTGAGGTTTGGTGTTCCGCAGGGATCGATACTAGGACCATTGTTTTTTACACTGTATACAACACAACTTATAACGCGAATCAAGCACTGTAGAACCCACTTTTATGCGGATGATACACAGATCTACATTTCTTTTAAACCTAGTGAACTTGTTAATGCCAATAACAAGATCAGTGAGGATCTGGGTGTCATTTTACAGGTATCTCAAGCACACTGTTTAAGTATAAACCCCAGTAAATCGCAAGGACTTCTCTTTAGTAGGAGGAAAGATCAATTGTTATGTCAAAAACATGTTAAAATAATTGCAAATAACGATACGTTTAAGTTGGTAAATTCTGCAAGGAATCTGGGCCTGGTACCTACTCGATAACTTAGATTTTCTGAACATGTTCATTCTATCTGATAAACTTAAAAAAATGCTATGTGACTTCATAGTTTTATCGCACTTTAATTACGCGGACGTAGTATATAGTCCTTATCTGCTAAGTGTTGATGCTCGGCGTATCCAATTAATTCAGAATTCTTGCGTGCGTCTGATAGGGGGTCTTAGGAAGCGTGAAAGGGGAGTGTCTGTGAAACTAAACGAAATTAAATGCTTACGAATGAACGAAAGAAGAGTCCTGCACTCTGTAGTTCTACACAACAGTATAATCTCTAGAAGGTGTCCGGATTACTTATACGAGACATTAAATTTCGCAGTGACATGCACAATTTGGAACTTCGCCATAAATATACTATAACTACTCCGGCACACACGTCTAGTAATTTTGAGAAATCATTTAGTCATAATGTGGCAAAATTATATAATAAAATACCCCTCCACATAAGGCAACTTACGGGCATAAGATTTAAAATAGGAGTTAAAGAAGTCATAAAACTTATTATCTAGTTTATACTTGTTATTGTGATTGATTTATATAATACCCTAATAGGGTTCAACCTACAGTACAGAATGTTTTTACTTTTTTTTTGCTAAATAATGGATGAATAAAAAATGTATATATTTACCTTAGGTTAAGTGAGGAAGCTTGCTTCAACTTCGCCTTTTGTAATTAATGTTTAAAATATAAACAGTAGTTGAATAAATAATATTTAAGCGCGCATAAAATAAATAGAATTTCATTTTTTGGATAGTTATGGTTCCGTTTTGTTATTAAAACCATTAAAAATATCGTAGTGACAAATTTTACTTTAACGTATTGTATTTCATTTTCCGATATCAGGCTTAAAGACAATGAACTTTGGGTTAGCCTTTTTATAATTAATCGGTTAACGATATTTTCAATATAAATACTATTTTAACCAAAATATGAACAATAGACGTGTTTTATCAAAGGTGATATTTTTAAGGAAAAATACATATGTATTTATTTTGATGACAATAATAAAGTACACTGTTTAAAGGTTAATTGTTTTTTATATCAGGTAATTTTTCCACGGAAAAATAATCTTACAAGTTAAGACATGACATTGTATCAGTCTGCTATTAAACATATATTTGTATCGATATTGCGAATAAAATTCTTGGTTAAAATTTTCGTCTTTAATTTAGTCCTCCTCGCTAAGATGCAGATACCCATAAATCCCAGCACATTGTTAAACACTAATGGAGCGCAAAAGGAAAAACAAGCCAGGAACGCAGATCTTATGCTTAGGGATTACCAGCGATGAAGTATCCCCCTATATGAATGTCTACTCAATTCATTCAATTTTGAATTTAAATACTGAGGGATCCCAGACTTAAGGATTTTATGCACAAAATATGAATAATGGATAAAACAGGAGTTTTAAGCATGCCTAATTCACGAATATAAGGTGTAATATGAGCGAATATCGGCATAGGCTTTATGAAACGAATGGCATGATTTAACATTTCTTGAAGCTGGCTTCGACCCTCATTTATTTGTAATGCAAGGACCATCAACAATAATTAAAATGGGACATTATCAAGGAGACAACAAGAGTTTTCTTGGTTTCCCAAACAAGAAGATTTTTGAATGGTAGAAGATATTTAAGACTGAGGTATGTTTTCTGACAGATACTATTAAGGCCCTTGTCAAATGTAATGAGGCAATCGATAATGAGTCCAAGATTTCTAGCATACTCTACAGTGGCAATTGAGATACTGCATATGTGCAGAGTTGCAAAATTGGGGGAGAACTAATCAGGACATGTAAGGTCTTTGAATCCTTGTCTATTGGTGGGAATTGAAAGATAAGCTGGATGTCATCAGCAAACATATAAATCTGACACTGCTCCGGTATACTCTCCAAATCGGCTGTATATATTGAACATAGAGTTTAATTCCACGTCCAATATTTTTATTTCGATGCAAAAAGGTAGGTTTGAGAAAATGTAAATCACATTCTTTATTCATGATAATGATAATGGTGTTTATGTTTTTATTTGAAATTCATTTTTCCTTTCGCTAACTATAAATAAACTACTATAAAAAAAATTGGAGTTTTTCAAACCTGTTAAATTAATTATTCTATACAGGGAATTTAGAGGTTGCAAAATGGAGACAAAATGATTTTATTACAGCATAAAATTCAGAAACTTTTGCAGATTTTTTTCAGAATTTTCTTTTTTATTAAGTACTTACTTGCTTATAATTATTGTGACAAACTTGACAGTCGTTCATGATGAATTGTATTACGAGAATAAGTTTTAACGCGCTGTAGAGACGAAAATCTTTGCCCATTTGGCACAGATATATTGGCGACAATTGAGTGGAATAGGTAAATGCTTTGTTTACCAAATAAAATTTATCAAGTTTTAGTTGACTAAGGTATATGCTTTTTAAAAATATCATGCGTTTGGAGAGTCCAAAATAGTTCGCAATACGGATTATGATTATTCCTTTTTCTTTTGAAAATAAAATAATTGGCCAACAATACAGTTTAATTTTGGTTTCACCACAGATCTAATGGGTACATACCTTCTATATACATTCACTACCCGTAAGCCATACATTCTTTTGATACCATTTTTCTAAAAAGGGCCTATTACTTCCTTTTGTTCTCTCCCGTATTAATTAAATTCAACATTTTAGTGGTCGGCCTACCATTGTATTTCAATTAAATTTATTCATCCAATGACAAAAATCCACATTTTAAACTTAAAATATATTGAAGAAGGTATTATATCACTTTTTACCTCCGCTTCAACTTGGTTTTCTGTACTGTTGCGTGCGTAACCCTCAATTTTTCGGAATGTCTAAACAGTTTATTTTATTTAAATTTTAAAACACTTATCTGAGGTTAATATTAAAAAAATTTAAACAAAAGTTTCGTTATTCGACAGACAACACGCACTCTTACTTATTTTACACTAATTCATTCCGTTCTTTCTAACAATAATCACAAAAACTTCAAAAACAACAGATCGATATCACGGATTACAAGATCTTTCCTGTCGATAATAAGTATTAGACATAACCTCACTTTAAATTTAGCGGCAGGTAAAGCCTGTCCAGAGATGAAAAAAGTTATACTTTGCCTTTGAATGAGATTATCCAAAGGTGGCCATAAAAAAATGCAACTGGAAATCCGGAAGACGTAATTTCATTATTAAAGTAATAGTTTGGTGATTTTAAACCGTTTCTTACCTGATTCAAAATGAGAGGGTTGATCCCATAAAACAAATTATGTTCTAAAGACTGTATATTATTATATAGCCACTCTAGTTAGTTTTAAGCTTAGTAATTATTCTTACTTCGTGTGTAATAGAGCGTTTAATTAATCGTATGTGAGTCATGGAAAATATGTGCGAGCTCAATGTATCTCAGGAGATAACCCCATCGAAAAGCAGAAAACGCTTTTCTGTGGAAACTAAGGAAGTTATAAACAATATTTATTCAACTCTCATTGAACGTGCGGTCAGCAAGCAAGCAGTGTTAGAAGAAACGGCCACATTAACAAAAATTCCAACATCAACTGTATGGAAAATTGTGAATAATTTCATGTTAGCGAGGAAAAAAAGAACCGATACTGGCATTTTCTCGAAGGTGGATGGAAGTGATCAAGATGTAATACGGCGTAAAATTTACAGGTTATACGAGGAACAAAGCGTGCCTGCATTAGATAATTTAATTAAGAGGCTTGAAAAAGATGAAACCGGCGTTAAATGTGGCAGAACAATGTTATGGAATGGTATTCAACCCATGAGTTTTATATTTTAAAAAATTAATAAAAGACAAGTTTTAATGGAATCCAGTAGAATTCGGGAATGGCAATCCGAATATCTACAAAAAATTAGGATTTACAGAGATCAGCAAAGGCCGATTATTTACTTGGATGAAACCTGGCTCGACACAGATGATACCCCGGAAAAGGGTTGGGTTGACTCAAGTGGCAAGTGTAAAATAAGTACGCCATCAAAAAGAGGTAAACGAATTACGATTTTGCATGCTGGATCTAAAGACTGATGGATTCCAAAAGAACTTTCTCTGTCTGCAAAAAACAATAAAGATTCTTCTCTGGATTACCATGAGGACACCACTGCTGATTTATTTGAAGATTGGTTTAAAAACAAGGTAATTCCAAATATACCTCCGAATAGCATAATTGTAATGGACAATGCAAGCTTCCATAGTAGGCAGTTGACCAAGATTCCCTTCTCAACTGACACAAAAGCAACAATCCAAAACTACATGTATGATAATGACATTTATTTTTAGGAAGATTACACCAAGAGGCAATTAATTGAGGTTTTACAAAGTTGAAAACTACAAAAGGAATACTTGATAATTATGCAAAATATCTAGGGCATACAGTTTTAAGGCTTCCACCATATCATTGTATATTTAATCCCATCGAACATGTTTGGCACCAACTGAAATCTGCCATTCGTCGTAACAATATTTGCCCTACTATTAACTCAAGTGTACTTAAGCTTACAGAAACTGAAGTTTTTAACATCCCTTCACAAAGTTTGGCAAATTCTGTTACACATGTTGAAAAAGTGGAAAAAATCCTATATCCATATAAACAATATAGCACAAATAATAATTAGAACAGATGATGATAGCGATAGTGATATTGATATATTATTAAGTGAATAATTATTATAAGTACCGAACAATTTGTAAAAAGCCGCCACTATGATAGGGGACCACATTCAGAAATTGTACAGGGTGGTTCACAAAAGAGGGACTACTTGAACATAAATATTTTTTAATGGGACACTGTTTATGTAATGCCAAATTTTTTTTTCTAATATAATTTTTTCTGTTAATTTTCTTTAGTGCGGTTGCAATAAATATGCCGCAGTTAATTTATTTGTCGATTTTAATTTAGTAATTATTGTTTCCAGGCAGTTGCATCAGGGTTATATCAGTACTATTTATATTATTTTGCGAGTAGCATTTATACAGGGAAAGTTTAGATTGAATGTAGTCGATGAAATGGAATACCCTGTATATTTTGACAAAAATTGAAACTTCGACTAAGTCCCCTTATAACTTAAAAGTATTTTTTTATTGAGTGCGGCGTTGTCAAATCATGATTATTTTCTGAAAATTTTTGGTTATTTCTTTAATTAGTTTTTCTGTATACCTAAAGTGGAGATTATCTGGAATATTGTAATATCTTACATTTATATTATGCTCTACAACAAAACATTCAATCTTATATCGACCCTGTAATTCTTCTCAGCAGTCATTAAATTGATGTTTTCCACATCTTAACTGTCCATTTAAATTTGTTTATATAAGACTTGGAAGCCATAGAAAATTAATAACAATCATTGTTTTAATTAATAACAACAAACAACAATTATTGTCGCTAATTGAATTTTGGACATTATGTTGATGATGTTTTGTATAATTAAAATTATATATAAATAATACATGGGAACTGCCCAAAATTTTCCGTAAAGATGACATCCTTAGGAAATAGGGTTAAATGGTTAAAATAACGGTTTAAGAGTATCTGGGGCTCTCAATTATAGTCACAGAAATTAAAAATACGATTTTTTAAATAATATCATGTATCCTCAATATAATCACATAATGTCACTCCAAAAATAGGTATTTTGCATTTAATTTAAAGGTCAGTTCAAATGTTCAATTTTTTCTTACATTTTTAGGCATTTTGTTTCAATGTGGTCGTCAGGTTCGTCACGATAATATTTGGACTTGACAATGTCTGAGATGGAAATCTTTCAGCAGAAAGCATTCGAAGAGTTGAAAAGCGCTTCCCAAAAATTAAATGCTCATCAGCATACCCTGCGTATTTTATTTTTAACTGTTTGTGTTTAGCATTAGCAACTTTTACGTGTTTCGCAAAAAAACCGATTTTTCTCGAAAAACCGACAGTTTTATCAAAATAAATTAAGAGTAGCTTTTGTGAACAGAAATTACCAGAGTATTTAAAAAATCAGTTTTCAGCTCTGTCAAATGATACCGGTCAATATTTTGGACAAATGAGTGTGGTGGCAACTTCGTTTAAATTCAAGTTCAAATTCAAATTCAAAACATGCTTTAATGCCCAAAATACATGGTATTCATTGACAAAGCTGAACTATAACTATTTAAAAATGGAATACTTAATCTAAGATAAGACCAGACTCAACGATAACAAATAAAATAGTTAAAATCTTAAAACACTTAAGCAACTAATAGATACTACGTAAAAAAAACAACTCCAAAATGAAATTAATCACCGAAACAAATGTCATCACAATACATATCCTAGTCAATAAAAAAAAACAGAAGAAAAAATTTTTTAATAACATTTAGATGTAAAAAATCCTAACTACCTCACTTAATGTTACAACTGATCCTCAAAATACTCAGTAATATATAGTATAATAGGCCTTCCGTACAAGCAATCTCTTGGTCTCCCTCCCAAATTCAGATATATTCTGAATACATCTTATATTCACCGGCACCGGAAGATGATTGAACATTCTCTTGGCTTTATAAATAAATGATCTTTTTATCTGGCTTGTTGCTGGAATCGGTAGAGGGATGTTGTAAATTTGTCGAGTATTATAATATGGACCTTCAGTAATGGTGTGTTTATACTTGTGAAAGATCAGGTATGCACTTTCTGCTATATATAGACATGGAAGGGTTATTATACCCTCTCTTATAAAAAAGGGCCTACAAGAATCTCTTCCTCGCATTCCAAACATGACATTGACTTTCCTGACGATGTAAAAGATCTGCAGTAGTATGTTCTAATGACTATTTATGGCCTCTATAAAGTAATAAAATTTAATTAAATTATACAATTCGTTTCAAAAGTTGGAGCCAAGAAAGTAAACCGCTGGGTACCCCTTTGAGGCCTTGTATCTCCGATAAGGAGCAATTTAGGAATTTTTTTCCTATAACAAATTAGGGTTATTTTGACCTCCTCTGTATGCTCTCCAGAAATTAGGAGGTAGTTACCGGACACCTTGTATTTTCAGGATGAAATATTAAAATTTTAGGTTGTTTAGAATTTTTACAAAATAATTCTTAGTAAATTCGTAACGAAAAACGGTAAATATTTTAAATGTGACGCACTTGATCATTCTATCTGTTCTTGAAAGATTCCCCTTGTTCTCTGGGTTTTGCTTTAACCTATCTCAATAGCTGTGTAAGCGTCAGATTTCAAAATGGTACCCGACTTTCAGGTTTGTTACACGTTGATCAGCTGCGTCACGAGATTTTGTAATGCAGCTGACTGTGAGGGACCTGATAATTGTACGAAACTAATTCTAAATTATGTTTAAACCAACTCTAATTTTTTCTATTTTTGGAACATAACCAACAATTTACATATCTGTAAATTATGAAGTTAGTAATAAAGAAAGAAAATACATAAATGCTTAATGAACGTGATGTACTTGAAGTCCAATAAACGTACGCACCTTTAGTTGCCGCTTTGCTTATTGTTTATTGTTAAATTTAAAATGCTGATGATACATGCTCTCATGTGCAATCAATCAAATGCAACAAGCGAATTTACATGTTTTTCCTATTGTTGCTTAATGTGAGAGACTAATAAGTCATTATTGAACTATAAAACCCAGTGGTCTTCGCCGTAGTGCAGTCCAATTATTATTATTGCACCTATGATTATTGCCAGGGGTTCTGAGATCGGCTAGGTAGAGGCACAGGTAGGTAGTTTACCTACCTGTGCCTCACTGTTTTTTGAAAATTTGAAATGTTTTGTTACTTTCTAGCAGTTGTTGGAAAACTTCGTTCTTGAAAATGGCTAGTATTTCTGAATTTGTTGCTGAGAAACAGATTAGTAAAACTGCGCTTTCTAGAAACGAGAATATTATTATTCTCAATGTGTTAAACGCTGTTGGCCACCAAAATTTAACATTCGGAGTTGCAAAAATAGTTGAAATGTGTTAGAATATGACTAGACTCGGACAGTCAACAATATACCGACTTGTGCACGAGGGTACAGGAAGAATAGAAACTGCAATAAATGAGGATGAAAAGACTGCCATCAGAAGGATCATACACTCGTTTTACTTAAAAAAGGAAACCCCTACCTTGGACAAAATAATGTCTCAAATGATAAATGATGATGATGATGGAAAACTTTGAAGGAAATGAATTTTTGTTATAAAAAATTCAAAGTCAGCGGATTATGAAAAATGAATTAAGTGCGTCGAACATGTGATTGAAATAGAAGAGAGAATGTGTGAAGTTGATAATATGCTAGAAAACACTATAGGGCCTCTTATTATTTCTCTGTACCCCAACGACGATAGTTCATCGGACTACTCGGAACACAAATAAAAAAGTTTTTCCTCTTTGATAGTCAATCCATGGACACACTGCTATATATGTTTTTATCCACTTAATATTAGAATAATTAATATCTCAATTATCTGGCTATCTCTATAATTATAATCAAGTATTATAATTATTATACTTATTATTCTAATAAACTACCTGCCGTAACGCTGTTGTCACATTACTTTCATTCACGAAACTCGTCTTTCTATTATATATGCAAATTAGGGTGACCCTAATTTAGGACCGATTCGGGGTCTGTAGCGTCTTAGCGTACCTTATAATTTGTCATCATCATTTCCGGACACCCTGTATAATAATATTCTATTATATCCAGTGGCGCAACCAAGGGGGGGGGGGCGTAGCTCGGGTCGTCCAACTTTCTGTTTACAAGAGAAATAAATTCATTACTACCTAATAGGTAAAATTACATAAAATTGAAACAGGTCTGGCTGTTTCTGTGATTTTCTGTTGTATTTTTTAATTTTCTTACCTGAAAATCAAGCATCATCCTTGAAAAAGGTGAGTGGCACCCAAGCATTTTTTTTTTCAACCCCCCCCCCCCAAACTTATTTCCTTGTTGCGCCACTGATTATGTCGCTTATAATAGGTATATATTTTTTTAATTAGATAATTTTGTCTCGTGTTAACAAGCCAGTCTGGCACAGCCAGAAATTGGAATAAGAAAAATAAAGGACAAAACGACGCATGTGAAAATTTGCACAAAATTGTATAAATAGAACTACTGTTCTCTGGTCTGGTATAATTATCAAAAAAGTATAGCGAACAATATACAAAAAGGGCTTATTGGGAGGGCCCTGGCTCCATGGCCTCCGCCAGTGCAGCAAGTATTAAATAAAATTGATATAATATCGTTATGTATGGAATTTTACAATTACTTTTACTTTTAACAGGTGACCCCAAAACCCAATTTTAAGAATACTTAATATTTTAGAGATTTGTAAAATTTGTACCGATTATTTGAGTACGTAACCTTTAAAAATCTTTAACGAAATAAAACAGAGCCGGAATAGGGTTTAGAATTAAAACGACATCAAAGTGAAAATAGCTCAATAAACACATAATTTTATGCCGATTTAGATTAGTGTTAGTACAGGTTAATTCAGATATTTTTTATATGGATGTTTGTAAAACAACACAAACTAAACTGTCTATCAGTGAAACACGCTTATTTTGAGAGGTATTTACTTATTGACGTTGTCGACCTTTTATACAGAGTGATTTACGACGATCTGCTACTAGAGCTTCTGGAGGAAGAAGTTGCTTTCTGTAGCTGTAATAGTGGCATAACCCTCACTTCCGGTTAGTTCAAGTTAGGTTCTTTTGTTGTTTGCCTAAGTCTACCAGTTTTTTATTATTTGGTAAATGAAATGAAGCCAGGTTTTTAAAAAGGTACTTCGTTAAATTTATTACAGGTGTATGTCCAAATTTGGCGAAATTTTATATCCATTAATATAACTTTTGCTGGTGTTAAAATACCACGGTAAACATATCTATCATATAGTATAGATGGACGGAGAAATAATGGATAATTAGGATTGGTCGAATAGGCTTGTTACCGATTTTTTCGTAATTTATTTTATAGTATTTAATAAAATTCACTAATCTAGATAAGCCGTTAAAATTTCAGCTGAATTTCTAGTTGAGGATAAAAGTCCAGCAACCGAGAAATCATGTTTAAATTACATAGATTCAGATGGAAATATTAGAAAATGCTTATATCAAATTTAAATACAAATGTATCTTAGTAAAATAATGCGTGAAATATTTGTCATGTCGCTTCCGGATATTGAAGAGTCAAAAGAAATTACAATAAAATATTGCAATTTTGATGAAAAACTTGAATAAAACAACTAGAATGACAAACAATGAATTTTGGGTAAAATTTTCTTGATACGAAATAATGTAAATTATTATCCTCGTTTATTTAATTACATGATATACTAAATTAATTACGTCACAAACTATTTTCACTGCATTAAATCTAAATATTTAACCAAACTTAAATGAAACGTAGCATGTGGTTGAAGAATATAAAGTAATTCCCTTACTCTAGAAATCATTCGTTTAACATGTCTTCTTGAGCTTGCAATCCTTTTTGATTAATTAACTTCTTGCTTAGAATTTTTTTGGCTGGATGAGACAGATAGTTGTCTAACAAGTTGATTATTATTGGTTGCAAGTTGGTACTCGAGATGCTTACTGTCGGCAATTACCTGGACCCCTGTATTTAATTTATTTAAAAATGTCTATTTTTCGACTATCAATTAGTCAGTACTTCTACCACCAAACCCAGAAAAAAAATGTAAAAAATAAAATTATTATGTGTCCAACTGTCCATGCTATTACATATTTCATGGAATTACAACCTTTGTATTCTGACCATGAAAGGGAGGGTAGTATCGGTTCACTTGGTTTTTGTATTGAGATTTCAAAACAGGGAAAGGAAGTTTTTTTTGAACCTCAGATATATATGTATATATATGTGATTTAAAGTTAACAAATGGATAAAGGTAAGCTGCTAGTAAGGGTACTGTTTTTTAAAATAATATTATATAATATGGCAACTTTTACACTACAATCGTCAGCTAATATTCTGTACGATAAATTTAGTTTGATCTTTCTTAGAATTAAAAGAATGTCCAATCTGTTCAATTTATGTTTTTGAGCTAGCATATTCACTATAAATAATGAATAAAGTTTTTAATTTTGTTCTATAAAGAAAAATGTTCTCTTTTGTATTTCTACTGGAATATCTATATATTTTCTACTGTCGGAATCTGAACCTGACAAGCTTAGTTCTAATAAAATAAATGCTGTTGTAGGGCCGTTACTATGAAAAACTAAATCGGTACCATTTCCTTCCAACCGCATTTCCTTCGGAACCGTTTCCTTAAAATAATATTTTCTCATTCTTCCCGTTTTTAACAATGTCAAATCTTCACTCGTACACTGAACTCTCGTGCTACGAACTTCGACCTTAGGCAACTAACACTTGAACACCTATATCACAAATCAAATAAGAGACCCATATCTTTCACTTGTTAAAATGGGGCAAGAAACTACTGAAAAAGTACCAGGGTAAAAAGGGGGAAAGAAAACCACGTTCTACAGTTTTTAATTGCTTATTAAACTAGGACTTTATTAAAAACCACACCAAGAAGGAAGAAAACTAACAACCAATACCCTATCAAGCGTCTAATGAACATACTTCATAGGGTTAACGAAAATAGGGCAACACGTTCAAAATAACCAAAGACAGATAATATTTCGAATTTATTTCAACAAGACTTTAGTTCAGATTTTATCCCATTTTTCCTGCTCGAAGACCTTATTCTCAATAGAAATCTCTGAAGTTTCATAGATATCCAGAAAGAAGCAAGCCCAGTTAAGTAACTTTTTCAAGTTTAAAAATCAAATTAATTAAGAATTATAATGCCAAGACTTAAATCATATGTAATAAAGAAAATCGCGAACGGAACTAAATGAATGTTATGGCTTCTGTAAAGGCAGTAGAAGAAAATCTCATCTAAAGAATTATTAAATAAATATCATTTGAAACCCTATGAAGTAAAGATTGTTCACTATTTATTTTATGAGCTCCGCACAGGCATTATTTCCATAATTGCCATAATACAAGATATGGGTCCCCAGTTGTAAATGTAATATTAGTGTATTTTTACATAATATTTATTTTAGCAGTAATGACACATTCTTAAGGAGGATATACAAAACCGACATGATTCTAAATGCAATTGGGAACAACTCAAACATGAAAGTGCTAAGATCAACACTCTCCCGCGGAAGGACAAGAATAACCAAGCTTGAAAACAGACAGGGGACGAGAGTTTCAAACCTAGAACAAATACCCAAAATAGTGGAAGATCTCTATAGGGATTTGTATTCGTGAAAGATAACCGAAATCGCAATGCGGAGTGACGAACGTAGGATCAAAAGATTTGCCGGAAATATTACTTTATGAAATCCGATCCGCATTGAGAAACATGAAAAATAATAAATGCCCAGGAGAGGACCATATTACAAGCTGTTTGCCAAGATCATATGCAACCGCATAACAAAAAAATTGGATTTTTACCAGCAAGTAAAACAAGCAGGCTTCCGTAGCGGATATAGTACCATCGACCACCAGCAAACACTGCGAACACGAATAGAAAAAACCACTGAATACAATATCTCTATCCATCTGGCGTTTATCGATTTTCATAAGGCCTTCGACACTGTCGAATCATGGCCAATCTTAAGATCTCTGGAAAATGCAAGAATAGACTCAAGGTATTCTGCCATACTCGAAAATATTTATAAGAATGAGACTTTTCACGTCAGAATCAACGAAGAACGTGTCACCAATAAAATAAACATGGGCAGAGGAGTACGACAAGGTGATACCATCTTGCCAAAACTATTTACAACAAGTCTGGAGGACGTCTTGAAAAACTTGAATGTGACTCTAAAGGTATAAAAATTGATGGGGTAAACCTTAGCCATCTACGATTTGCTGACGATATCGTCTTAACCTCTAGTGACCCAATGGAGCTAATGGAGATGCTGCAGCAACTTAACCAAGCAGCCAAAGAAGTCGGACTCACAATGAATACCAAGAAAAAGAAGATATTGAGTCAAATTGACCCCATATATCGCTAGATAGAGTAGCTATCAAGTGCGTAAACCACTATACCTCGGCCATACGGTCATGCTAGGGAAACCAAATCAAACAGCAGAAATCACTAGACGTATAGGCCTTACATCTCAGATGGGCGGCATTTGGTAAACTTTGATACATCCTGGGAAACAGTAGTATACCTATAAACCTAAAGAAAAAAGTATACGACTCATGCATTTTGCCAGTGGCTACATACGGTTTGGAAACAATCAGTCTCACAAAAAAGAGCATAAGTAGATTGAGAATAACACCAAGAGCGATGGAACGAACAATACTTGGAATTTCGCTGACAGACAGAGTAAGAAATGATGAAAATCGAGAAAGATCAAGACTTACAGACTTAGCAGAACGGGTAGCACGACTAAAATGGAGCTGGGTAGGACATGTCGCAAGGCAGGACAACGATAGATGGACAGTTACAATCATACACTGGCGGCCAAGAGAAACGAAAAGGAGCAGAGGACGACCACAAAGAAGATGGCTAGACGATATTAAATCGGCAGTCTCTAGTGACTGGTACCACAGCCCAAAATCGCCAAACATGGAAAATGTACGGAGAGGCTTATGTCCAGGAGTGGATGAGAGAATGCCGACTAAGAAAAGGACATATTCTTTTGTTTGCTTCGATGGTTTCATAGCCTACTACACTAATTTTGTAAATTTTTCGTTTTGTGCGTTTATTGTTAATAGAAACCATCAACTATTATATATTTTTAAAAAGCTTAAAAATAGCTCAATCAAATAAAAGAAAAATATACGGGATGTTCCATTTAGAAAGTCATATGTTTGCTTTAAATCTCGAAAAGTAAGATTCCCAGAGAAAAGGTAAGTACGCCACTGAATTCTACAAAATAACTTTCTTGGAAACAGTTTTTAATTTTTTGATGAGTTAATGGATAACCGAAATACAGGGGGTAGTCCAAAAGCAAACATTTTCGATAGCATCCTGTAGCTTAAAAACTAGAAAAGCTATGACGTTTCCATTTAAGGCATCTTTTGTTTCACGAAAAGGTAGCAAGTAATGTTAAAGCCTCGAGTCTCTATCTTAACTAGTTTCCGAGATACGCTGCAATTACATTGAAAAATGAACACCCTGTTCAATCGTAATTTTTTCGATAACTGTTGAGTTTAGATATAGGATATGGTACACGAAACATACTTAGAACTTGATGCAAAACTCAAAAAAGAAATAGGTTAGGTTAGAGTGGCAGACTTCTAGTCTATCCAGACAATCTCACGTACTCCTATAAGGACCGTTGTCTTACCACACATGTTCTGCGGAACCTATCAGCATCAGCTCCCTGATGGCTAGTGCGAAGTACGGCGTAGAAGAATCTTGGCAGCTCACTCAAACCAGCCACTACTGTTGATAAACCTAGTAAGTCGACCCAGTTGTAAGCTGCTTATTTCCTCCAGATTATTGAAGAATGGTTCTCCCAAGGCATTAAACCTGCTTCTTGCAAGACCAGGGCATTCACACAAAAAATGTTGAATGCTTTCCTCCTCTTTTTCGTCTCTGCAACTTCTGCAGAAGTCGTTAGCTGGTATTTGCATACGTTCAGTATGTCTACCGAAAGGACAGTGTCCGGTAAGCACGGCAGTGATATTTCTTAAGTCCTTCCGACTGTGTTGTAATGACGCTGCGGTTTTCTTGTTATCAAGTATGTGCCACAATTGCTTGGAGATGCTACAGGTTGTTAGCTCTGTCCATCTGCTTATTGCAAGTTGTTTGGCTGTACGATCTATCTCCTCTTTTACCAATCTCAGCGGCCTAGCCACGGCATTATCTGCTAGATCGGCGGACATTCCCACGCCCTCCTTGGCGAGCGCATCAGCCTCATTACCATCTATGCTGTGATGACCAGGAACCCACCACAGAGTGTTTCGATACCGGGCACCAAGTATGCGAAGATTGTTACGACATCGCCTCACTAGTTTTGATTTAATGTTGTTGGAACGAATTGCCTTTATCGCTGCCTGACTATCTATATAGATAGCTATTGACGCAGCTGCTCTCAGGTTAGTTCAGGTTGACGTTCCTGCAGGATATTTACTGCTTTATCTACTGCCATCACTTCTGCTTGAAAAATGCTGCAGTAGTCCGGAAGTCTATATGACCTCTGCATTTTCATGCTCTCAGAGAAGATACCACCTCCCACTCCGACGTCCATTTTTGAACCGTCTGTGAATATTGAGTGGTCTGTCTCCATTGTTAACTGATTGCCCTCCCAATCTTCCCTAGTCGGAATGAGCACAGAAAGTCCCTCTCCGAAATCTGTTGGTGGGACGATGTAATCAGTCTGCAAATTTTGGACTGGATATTTCCTTAGTATACTGCTGTGCCCGTAGTTAGTGTCGCTCTAGCATTTCGACTCTTTAAGTCGTAAAGCACCCTTTGCAGCCATACTTTTTCCATAAATGTCCACGGGCAGCAGATGTAACATCACTTCTAAAGCCGCCGTCGGTGTGGAGTGAAGGGCACTAGTTACTTCTAAACAACCTGCCCGTTGTATCTTGGTTAGTTTCTTTGTGTGACTACTTTTCCAAAGCAGTCCACCAGACCAGGACCCCGTAGGTTAGTATAGGTCTTACAATGGCCGTATAAATCCAGTGTACTATATGGGGTCTCAATCCCCACTTTTTACCGATGGCTTTTTTGCAGGCATAGAACGCAACTGACGCCTTAATGACTCGTTCTTGTAAGTTCATGCCCCAGTTTAACTTGGAATCAAGTATCAGTCCCAGATACTTTGCTCTTGCTTTCAGCACCAAGGTACTGTTGTCCAGGACTGGGAGCCTAAAGTTCTCAATTACCCTTCTGCGTGTGAATAGAACAAGCTCCGTTTTTTCTTGGTTAATTTGCAGGCCACATCTCGAGGCCCAGCGTTGAAGATTTTGTAGCGCTGTTCTTGTTAGATCGCTGATGGTATTTAGAAATTTGCCCGACACTAGTATAACTAAATCGTCAGCATATGCAACCACTTTAATTCCAGCCCTTTCTAAAGTTATAAGAGCTTTGTTTAAAAAATGAAATAAAAAATATATCTTATTATTTGAAAAAATGAAGTTGATGGTCACAATTTATTTTTGGGCTATCCTGTATACATTAATTTACCATCAGGAAAATCTCACTAAAAAATAAAAATCGACGGGTTCAAGCGTTTTTTCAAAAAACACACCGCTGAATTTTAAATGAATTTAGACATTGCTTCTGGGAGTCACTGTATATTTTTGTCTTTTGAAGATCATACAAATTTGGAATTATCGGCGAGATAAAAGCTTTGCTTGGTTACAAACCAGGTAATTTTGCTTTTAATAGGTACTTTGACATTTAATATTGGTTGAGATGACGTTCGCATATAAATACGTATTTTATTTTGTATAGTAAATATGACTTTTAACCCCGATTCCAAACCAGTCTTTTGACATTGAGAAACAGATTATATGGTTTTAAAAAAAGGAACAAGGTGAGATTGTGCTAATGAATGCGTCATCGATGTGTGTTTATTTTTACACTTGGTTGCATTTTTTTGGGTAAAGCTCAAGGTCAAATTGAAAACAGCACATATGCGAAGAAAATCGGGGAATTACTAAAATTGTATCTTGTTCAAATTGCAAGGTTAACTGACGAAATGGAAGTTCACACATTATTAAATACCTACCTGTCAAGGATCTGTCAGGTTTTTCTTTACGTTAAAAAACCTGATCGATGCTGTACTGGAACAGTCTGCTTTTCAGTTTCTTAGTATGCGACAAATTTTATGAATAATGACACTTTACACAATTACAACCCGACGACAGTCCAGTTCATTATTTTCACAATGCTAATACCTTTCTAATAATAGACGAAACATTCATAAAGCCCTAAGACGTACTACTTTTCAATGTGCGCATTAAACCCTTTTATATTGGCAGGAAGGTAAATTTTATGAGGGGCCATTTAAAAGGAGTGCATTTTTAAACAAAAAGGTAACCTAAAATGGATTGTTTATAACATTAAACTTATTTTCTTATTCAATCTTCTTTTGAGTTCCGAGTTCAGTGATTCAGATTAAGAAAGTTTTTTCACCGACGAAAATGTAAAAGTGAAACGCGGCGCAGTTGCAAAATTTCCTCTGACAAGTTTTGTTATATTTGTAGAGAATTTCTGGTGAAGACACAAGCCAGACCATTTTCTGAAAATGCGAAGAAAGTCTATTTCATGTATTTTGGTGTTTTAATTGGAGATCAAGATAAGCAGTGGGCTTCCCATGGGTGCTGTGTCAGCTGTAGCGTGTCATTGGTGCAGTGGATGGAAGGGAAGAGAAAAAGTATGCCTTTTGACCATCGGTACTTTTGGATGACAAAGGCTGAAGGTTATTTCAAAAAAGAAAATCGTAAGATCGAATATCCGAATTTACCTTCTGCCATAAGACCTGTTCCTCTTCAATGCAAACTTACCACTACCGACTGCGCCCTTAGACTGGCGTGATTTGAGGTTGTCGAACCGACGGTCAGAAGTTGTTGATTCCCGTCGTAAGCAGTGAAAGTTAGTTGCCAAGATACAAAAATTACGACTTTTATGAAAAGAAATGCGACGTTTTCTGCATTTTACAATATGGAAAATACGTTATCTGCGTGTACTGATATCGATGCAGGAACTTAATATTGAGCATTCTCCTTGTAGTTAGAGCCGCGGTGACAAAACTGCCTTGGAACTCCCAAACGGATGAAAAGCACGTTTTTGTATAGTTCGAGTATCGTTCTCGAAATCCGTGTTGTCGAGTAGGGGTCTGGCGCTCGGTGGTGAGCGACTATAATATTTTTTTCAAATTCTGACCAGCGGTTTAAAAAAACATTTCCCAAACGGATGTATATTACTGGAGGGCATCTAGGCAACCCCCCAATTACCGGAAAAACATTTTCATCCGATTTGATCCTTGCCGTAACCTCCAGTACAATTAAATGGACCCAAACTCCGAAATTTAAAAAAAAAATCAGCCGCATGCATGCATCCGGACTGAAATGAATTGTTATTATTTGCGTTATTAAAAAAAAAAGTTTTCATCCAAAATGAGCCTGGCTAAACTATGCCAAATAACAAAAAACCTAGCCAGCACGCGTGATTTTGATCCCGGAGTTCTTCGTAAATTTTCTGCGAGATTTAGATGGAAGTTTCGTAAACTTATTTGTCTCTGGTTTAAAAATATAAAAAAAAATTATATGCTCCCGAGAGGCGGTAAAATGTTGTGACTATTCAATGGTAAGTAAAAATTTTTATCAGATTTTGTAATTGAAAGCACGAAAACGTATATTTTCGTGAAAATTGGCTGATTATCAGCCCGCTCCCGCTTTTCTGTCTTCCTCATCGTTTCTGAACCCTGGGCAACCTTCATTAATCACCCCCAAATATAATGAACCCACGACTCATTTTCCATCACTGGTTAGAAAGTTATGGGCGGTTTTTGATTTTGCAGATCGAATAATTTTTTTTCCCTATTTCCATAATATGAGTGTAATAACATTGCCACTAGTAAGCATACAGTAACCACATATTTTGGACTGTCAGAGGAAGCTTCTGAACCAGTTTGGTGATAAATAAATCAAAACTCTCCTTCTGACAGCCGAAAAACGTCCTGCGAGCATGTATGTCGGCTGCCAGGAGGAGAGTTTTGATTCATTAATGGCCAAATTGGGAAAAAAACTTCCTCTGACATCCCGAAATATTTGTATATACTTTGGTAGCAATCGGACTAATAAGAGAAACTAGAGGCGCTTGGATGTAAGCGCGACGAGAGCTGAAATTCCAGTGAACCTGCAGCCAGAAGCAGAGTTTTCATCGGAATGGCACCAAACAGGCTCATAACCTTTTTCTGACATTCAGAAGCAAGATTCTCAAGGTTGGTGCCAGTTGGAGCAACCAGTTTTCAGTTAGGATCTTTTTTTTCATCGATTTATGATCGATCAGTTGTGCGCTGAGTAGAGCGTTTTGCGGCTGCCGATTTCAGAGTTTCCATCGGAATGGAAACTGGATCAGAACCTTCCTCTGATATCCGAAAATATGTGGCTATATACAGGGTGTTATGGAAATGACTTATTATTTTTTAACCCGTAAATATATAGGTCGAGACGAATTGGGGAAAAATTGCTATAAATGGCGCTCGAAGCTAGAAATTCGAGAAAAATGCCTTCAAAAATTTAGGTCCAAAACACCTACGCGCCAATGACCCAAACAGCTGATTTGGGTAATTGTTTACTTTAGTGCAAATGTTGAATTTTTCGCTAAAATTTCGTATATAGGCTAATTAAGGGTAGCTGATCACAATTTTCCTTTTGCGTTTAGGCGGCAAATGCACTGGTTTTGAGAAAAAAAAAGTTAAAGTTTTTCTAACTCACCGGTATGTTATTTTGCATGTAATCCTAAAATGTTGCTATTTCCAATAAAATATTACTTGTCGGAGTCATAGTATACACTTCCGAGTTGAAATAAACGAAATATGCCACAAGGAAACTCTGAAAAACGGGATAACTTGTAAGCGAACAGAAAACTCTACGTTATCTGGAAAAAGACGGGAGACAGCTCACTGACAGCTGGCCAAAAAAGCAGAAGCAAACTGCACGGTACAAGGAGCCTGTTTGCAGGTTCACTGCACCCATGTTGTCAGATTGTTAGTGTATTATAAATTGCCTATACTTTTCAATTCATTTTTATTAATTGAATGAATCCTATTGGCTCGAGCTAGCATATCATTCTCCTGGATGGAAGCCATTAATAATTACAAGAAAAAGAAGAACAATCTGGCAACGTGAGTGCAATGAATCTGAAAAGAGACGCTTCTACTTTGTCGGCGTATTAACAACGAATTTAATTAAATTTGTGCCTTTTCCATTGTTTTTTTGCTAAAATGTTGTTCTTATTTTATGAACAGATAGTTTGGTGAAAGTTTTATCACATATTTTGAAGGGAAAACCATAAAATCAAGGAAATTGAAAGGAAAGTGAAACGCGACACCCAAAGATATCGAAATAAACAAAAATACCCTAACCTGTAAGTGAAAAACTTTAACATTTTTTTTTCTCAAAACCAGTGCATTTGCCGTAAAAACGCAAAAGGAAAATTGTGATCAGCTACCCTCAATTAGTCTATATACGAAATTTTAGCACAAAATTCAACATTAATTGCACTAAACTAAACAATTACCATTCCAGCAGTTTGTCTTGTCAAAAACACATGTGTTCAGGGGCATTGAACTATCATGGAAGGCGCACATAGTCCGGTTTTAAGGTATTTTACAAAATTCAAAATACTTCCGATTTTAGAAAAAAAAACTATCAAGTGTAACTCTAGACCACCTCAGGAGTGGCCCCTTAAAATATAATAAGTCATTTCCATAACACCCTGTATATACTTTGGGTATCAATCGGAGCAACCGGAAAAACGAGACGCTTGGACGATAGCTGAAATTCCAATGTTCCTGCTGTCAGAAGCAGATTTTTGCTTGGGGAGTCACCAGGATGGGAAAGAACCGTCTTCTAATATTAATCTAGTCAAAATCCGAATCTCTAACACAAAATATAAGGCGACTATAATAACCAAATTTCATCCACGAGCAAAGCGAGTCAAACCCTACTAAAGATATACTAGCTAAAATGTGGATGAAGTATGCGCTTGTCGCGTTCATACGGTCTAAAAGAGTTTTCACTTCATAATCGGTTAATCAGAGGAAAATATTTTCATCAATGTTTAGGACAATAATATAGAATTTGATTGTAATCGGCCTTTCTACTTTAAAGATTGAACATTCGGATCCTGCACTGTCCTGGAGTTTCCGGTGATAATGAATATATCGGAGCATGTTCTGGAAGATCTGGTCTTGGCCGCAATAAATTTGGATGAAAATAATTTTTCGATGTTCTGTAGGTGTCAAAGAACCTGTGTGCAAATTTTCATCCATGTGGGAATTACTTTATCAAATTTTGCCCATTTAAATTTTAAAAAACTGTTATAAAGCGATGGCGACACATGGAGCAAAACAATTTTTTTTACATATTCTCAGACACGAACTCTAGCTCCCTGCCAAATTTCAAGTTTAAATGAAAATTTTTCCCCCTTTTTTCCATTTTCTTTTGAGCGCCGGAAGAGCTCTTTGCAAAGATCAAATCGGATGAAAATATTTTTCCGGTAATTGGGGGGTTGCCTAGATGCCCTCTGGTAATTTTCATCCGTTTGGGAAATGTTTTTTTAAACCGCTGGTCAAAATTTGGAAAAAATATTATAGCCGCTCACCGCCGAGCGCCAGACCCCTACTCGACAACACGGATTTCGAGAACGACACTCGAACTATACAAAAACGTGCTTTTCATCCGTTTGGGAGTTCCAAGGCATTTTTGTCACCGCGGCTCTAACTATTGTGAGTGGCGCTTGTTCATAGACTCATCGAAATATAGTATAAAAGCTGTGTTATTACATAATGGAAATTTAAAACAATCTATACCAGTGTTACATTCAGTGACAATGATAGAAACCTATGAAAATATGCGCATCATTTTAGATAAAATAAACTACAACTGGTACAACAGGGGCGAATCCAGAATATTTTTTAGGGGGGCGGGGCGATTAATTGAAAAATTAAAATTTGACATCACACCATTTTAGGTCAATTAGTTAAATGCAACTAATAATTATTATTATCTAGTAAAACAGGCAAGAAAACCAAATGGAAATATATCTTCGTAACAAAGTAATAGAGAAGAACGTGTTTTATTTACAGTTTTTCTATTATAAATACAGATAACATAAATAAACAATTAACTAAGCAATTCAATATAAATTCTAGTACATACATTTTTAAACTTAAAGGAACTAAACTATAATATTCTTTGGAAAAATGTGCACATTAATAATGTACGTAGAGAAAAATATCCAGATCTAATGTAGCTCTAAAACGTCAATTAATTAAGTACCAATAATTTGTGTGACAAATTTGACGGTCATACCTGGTAAATTGTATTAGAAGAATAAATTTTAACGTGCTTTAGAAACGAAAAACCTCGCTCATTTGACATAGATAATATAGATATGTGGGTGATAATCCATTTGAATAGGAGTAAATGCTTTGTTTACCAAATAAAATAAATCAAGTTTTAGTCAATTCATATGTGATGGGCTACATGCTTGTTGAAATGGATATTCCACAGTAGAGAAAATTAAAGTCGTACTTGTTATATTCCACAATTTAATTCAGTTTCCTGACACGTGTTTCAACCCTTGCGGATCATTATCAAAGGCAATAGACAAACAATAATAAATTCTACATGTCATTAAAATAAAAATGACAGATGATGATCAAGTTTTAGTTGACTGAGGTATTATGCTCTTTGAAAAAAACATGCTTTTAGAGAGCCCAAAATAGTTTACACTACAGACTTTCATTTTTCCTTTTTCTTTTTCAAGTAAAATGATTGGCAAGAAAAAAAAACAGTTTAATTTTGGTTTCACCACTGATCTAATAGCTCTACGTATCTACTACTTACATACATTGACTACCCGTAAGCCATGCATTACCTTGGTACTGTTTTTCTGAAAATTACCTATTAGTCCTCTTGACTTTCTCCCGTGTTAACTAAATTCAACACCTTAGGGGTAGGCCGATCATTGTTTTTAAACTTAAAATGTATTGAATAAGATAAGATCACTGTTTACCTCAGTTTTAATTTGCTTTTCCGTGCAGTTGCGGGTGTTACATTCAATTTTTCAGAATATCCAAACAGGATATTTTATTTAAATGTTACAACACTTTCCGGAGGTCCTAATCTTAATAAAACCAAACCGACACTTTCGTTTTTCAACCGACAACACTCACTCTTACTTATGTTACACTAATTCAGTCCTTCTCTTTTAAGAATAATCACACAACTTCAAGAACCACGGATTGATATCAAGAATTACAAAATATTTTCTGTAGACCTAGGGTTTTAACTGAAAACCCTTTTCGATGCATGGTGTATGTTTGGTTGCCTATCTTCAAGCCTGATATTCTTACGACAGGATAGGCAGGCACGCCAACCTCAGCCCGGCTTACTTCGAAAGAAAACCAATTTATTTTATTGCTGCTGTAGTTTGCAAGTATGACGTCCGGGCTTACAGCGGCGATTTAAAAAGTTAAGAGGTTATTCGCTGGCAGTTTAATGTAGATAAATAATATAACATATAGTCTGCTTGTTTGACACTGGGTCGGCAGTGCCGACCCTGTCACACCTAAAAAGCCGCCACTGGTTTATTTAAATGCTGCAGGCTAACCCTGATAATGGTCTGTTGAGACCGAAACGCGTCGAAAATTTTATTAATAAGGACGTCTCAGGGAAAGCTAAAAGTTGGCACTATCCTCTGGTAGAAGCGGGATCACCGCATTGTCGAAAATCTTTTGGTTGCATAGTTGCAGATAAAAAAAAAACAAATGAAGCACCCCATTAACTGGTTCTCCATAAACATCTAATATTCCATCCACCGTGAATCATCCTGTATGCTCAAGTTTAGTGAGCCACTCTGCGTCTATTGCAATATATCTTTAAATTTGCTTATCACGCCTTAGATACCAATTTTTATTATTTAGAAGTAATCTATAATTTACTTTTTATGTTCTTGAAATTGTGGAATTCAAGTTACTCACAAAAAATTTAAATTTTTTATGAAAGCTATTTTTATAACAATATACTGGTTTAAGTTAATATACAGGGTGTTTCAATAAAAACTCCCAGGCTAATTATTTCGAAAACTATATGTAACATGTAAATTCTGTAAACGCCAGTTTTTAGCCTCTATGATTGTGATGTGTGTAAATAATACAAGATGTAGGTGGTGCCATGGTGCAAAGAATTTTTTCAATGACAGGAACTTTTAAATGTTATGGCTCTTAAAGACAATTAATTTTTGATCAAATAATGTCTCATAAAAATTTTTGATAAATCCAACATGAACGGAGATATTTAGGGTTAAGTTTTTTATTAAAATAATTTTAACGAGTATTCTACTTATAAATATTTTTAATGTCCTTTAGCAGATTTTAATTTAATTTTGGTAATGATAATTTTAGTAATAAAACGCTCGTGTAGCGCGAAATTATTACGTCCAGTGACGTCTCAGGGGACGCCTTAACAAATAATATTGCCAAAAAATAAGACGCCACTGAGTTTTTGGTAATTTTTATATTTTTTTCGGATTAAGCAACTAAAAATATCCTTTTATTGTCTGTTAAATTGTTTTCATATCTTGCTTCGTTTTCGAGAAATAAAAATAAAAACAATTTTATTGCATATGCATTAAAAAACAAAACCATAAACTATCAATTCGTTGTATTTTTTGTTGTTTAAAAGCAAAGTTAAAACATCAAGCATAATAAAATAAAATTAAAAGATGTTTTAAATTTTATGAAAGAACTGATGAGAAATTATACAAAATTATTAATGAAAATTAGAACAATACCAAAAACTAACTAATAGGGTCGAATGAGGTGTTCAAAATTATTGCCGTTTTCATACACACACATAGCAAATCGATATAATAATTCGGTTCTGCAAACTCTCAATAGTGTATTTCGATTAATAGCGGCTATATTAGCATAAATTTTGTTGTAAAGGTCATCCATGTCTTCTATTGGTTCCTTGTAGATTTCATTTTGTAAGTAGCCCCATAAGTAAAAGTCCATCGGGGTGAGATCAGGGGACCTTGCTGGCCATCTAAGATCCCCATTTGTGCTGATCACTTTTCCTGGAAACGTCACATTTAGATGATTCTTAGCGATATTGTTATTGTGTGCTGGGGCACCGTCTTGATGAAAACACATAGTATTTACGTCAATTCCTACATTTTGTAAAAGCAAAGGGAGATCGTTTTGCAGAAATTGTAAATAACGAACTGAAGTTAAATGTTCATGGTACAAATAGGGCCCGATTATGTAACCATTTACAATACCACACCAAACATTTACCCCAAATCGTGTTTGAAATTTAGTTTGTAGCATTCAGTTAGGATTTTCTCGGGACCAGTAGTGACAATTATGTCTGTTAATTACTCCATTATTGTGAAACCGGGATTCGTCACTCCACATAATTTGGTTTAATAAATTTGGATTTTTTTCAAAAAGAATATGAAAATGTGCTAAAAAGTTTAATCTGCGCTGGTAATCTTCTGGTTGTAGATGATGCACTGAATGAATCTTGTATGGAAAAAACCCATTTTCTTTTAGGATTCCACATAAACTTACTGTAATATTAGTTTCATCTTTTAATTTTTGTAATTACGTTTGAGGGCTATTTTCTACTGTTTGTAGGACTATAGCTACATTTTCGTCATTCGTAACTCTCTTCCTTCTTGGAACCTTTCCCTTTTTAAAGCTACCATATGTAGCTAAGTTGGAACACAAAGCTACAAAAGATTTGCGATCGGGCGTTGGTCTATCTGGAAAACGAGCTCTATAGCAGCGCACAGCTTCTGAAGCATTTTGATGGCATTTTCCATATACTAAAGCCATGTTCAATTTGTCTTGATTTGTATGGCGAACCATTTTTACTTTAAATATGTAGAAATTGCAAATTCTGACACTGACACTGAGTGTTAATAATGTTAATTATTTAATGATTTTTGTTTTCCAGAGATATGCATTTTTATTTCTCGAAAACGAAGCAAGATATGAAAACAATTTAACAGACAATAAAAGGATATTTTTGCTTAATCCGAAAAAAATATAAAAATTACCGAAAACTCAGTGGCGTCTTATTTTTTGCCAATATTATTTGTTAAGGCGTCCCCTGAGACGTCACTGGATGTAATAATTTAGCGCTACACGAGCGTTTTATCACTAAAATTATCATTACCAAAATTAAATTAAAATCTGCTAAAGGATATTAGAAATATTTATAATTAAAATACTCGTTAAAATTATTTTAATAAAAAACCTAACCCCAAATATCTCCGTTCATGTTGGATTCATCAAAAATTTGTATGAGACATAATTTAATCAAAAATTAATTAACTTTAAAACCACAACATTTAAAGGTTCCTGTCATCGAAAAAATTCTTCGCACCATGGCGCCACCTACATCTTGTATTATTTAAACACATTTTTTACACAGTTGTGAAGCCAATCATAGAGGCTAAAAACTGGCGTTTACAGAATTTACATGTCACATATAGTTTTTGAAATAATTGGCCTGAGAGTTTTTATTGAAACACCCTGTATATATTATATACAGCGTGGGCAAAAAGAATGGAACGCCCCCAATATTTTTGAAAAACGCTCGGACCAATGACGATAAAGCAAAGCAATCGTCATTGGCTCGGACCGTTCGATTTTATTTATCATTTTTACAAATTTTGAAAATTTTTACTATTATACAGGATTGCTCAAGAAGTCGGAGCGCACGTCAACTTTAATTTTTTAAATGAAATACTCCAAATTTTATTCGATTTTTGAATTCTATTTAAAATTCTGAATATTTTTCATGTAACATACCTTATTTCGATATTCAGCTGTTTTCGATGTACAGCTGTTTACGATATATCACAATCTATACAATAATGATGTTAATTTTCATGGAATTAATAAATAGGGAAGAAAATACGGAAGCTTATTAACTTTATTGTAGTAACCCTGGTAACCAAGCACATAATTGTACTTTTTCCCCCCTGTCATTTTTATTTAAGTGACAGTATTGCTAAAAAAAAGTTACGTTGTATTGTTAAAACGACACGTTTTAAGTAAAATGCGCTTAAGTGAAAGAGAGCGCATAGAAATCCTCATGCTGGTTGGCTATGGCGATAGAAAGAGATCTACATTTAAAGTAGAGAGTTAACGCCGATATCAAGGTCTACAGTAAGAAGATAGTTTTATAATTTAAAGGAACTGGATCTGTGCGCCATAAACTAAAAAGTGGCCGTTCCAAAATTTGTGATGAAACTAAATTAAATGTTTAACTGTCGTATTAAGACGATCCCCATTCCAGCACTCGTCAAGTGGATCGGATTCAAAATATTGATTATAAATCTGTACAAAATATTCTTCGTAAGGAAAAATATCATCCTTACAAAATTTGTCTTGTCCACGAACTAAATGGGGATGATTTCGATCGACGCCTTCAGTTTTGCGAGAATATGCAACACATGTGCAATAATGACGGAAATTTCGCACAGAATATTTTATTTACCGATGAGGCTAAATTCTGCCTTAATGCAACAGTCAACCGACATAACTGTACGTATTGGTCCACAGAGAATCCTCACTGGATGCAAGAGGCCCATTTACAGCACCCACAGAAGCTAAACGTATGGGCCGGAATTTTACGTAACAGAATAATAGAACCCTTTCTTTCGAAAAAACGTTAAACGGAGAGAGGTATTTGGAGTTTGAATTAGTTCCTGCTTTAGCTGTCCTATATCCAGATCACGATGAACAAGATAGTCCTGAAAGAATAATTTGATTGCAACAAGACGGTACACCGCCCCATTACGCCGCACGGTTACGAGAATTCCTAAACAAGGTTTTAAACATAGATGGATAGGTAGAAAGGGAGAAATAAAATGGCCAGCTCGCTCACCCGATTTAACACCACTAGATTTCTTTTTGTGTGGATATTTGAAAGAAAGAGTGTACAAGAACAAACCGTCGGATTAAGAGACATTAAAGCTGATAATACAACATGAAATTCGACAAATTCCTGAACAGGTTATTGGGAACGTTCAAAACGAATTTGTTTTACGTTTAGGACACTGCCAAATTGTCTCTAAAAAAGTACTCTACTTTTTATAATTAGATTTAAAAGCTTCTGCTTTTACCTGATAAACCTACCACTTAAATTTTGTTAATTATTATTGTTTAGATTGTGATATATCGAAAACAGCTAAATATCGAAATAGGGTATGTTACGTGAAAAATATTCAGAATTTTAAGTAGAATTCAAATAAAATTTGGGGTATTTCATATAAAAAATTAAAGTTGACGTGTGCTCCGACTTCTTGAGCAATCGTGTATAATACTAAAAATTCTCAAAATGTGTAAAAATGATAAATGAAATTGACGGGTACGAGCGTTTTTCGAAAATAGACATGGTTATGGGAATATTGGGGGTCTTCCATTCTTTTGCCCACTCTGTATAATATATATAATATGTTAATTTTAACAAATACGCTCAAACACGGAAATTGATTTAAATTGTTGTTCATCTTTAGGTCAGGTGTCAGGACCGTCCTGACACCCCTCCTCGCCGGTAGTGTGGTACTATATTTATTCTTGGTCGGGTGTCGTACTCATGGTTATCACTTATCAGCATGTGTCTGATATGTTCCTATATTCCGTCTTGTATATAGGACATTCTCTAAGATGTACAAGGATGGTACTGTGAGTATCTTCATAGAGATAAATGCTTCCCTGCAATCATCCCTGTAGCCCAGACCTGTCATCAATCTTACGACCCTTCTCTGCAACGAAAACAATCCGCCACCCTCCGAAGAATGTCCCCAAGCTAAAATAGCATAGGAAATGTGTGTGTGAAAAAGTGCGAAGTAGGCCGTTCTCAAAACATCCTGGGACACACAAAAAGCAAGATTACGGATCGCGAATACACTCCTAGACAGTCTTGCAGTCAAGTCACAGATGTGTATTGCCCGCTGGAGTTTAGGGTCCAAGGTAACACCTAGAAACTTTGCCTCTGCAGGTTGGTTGGTACAACCGCGCATATTACGCATTGAAAAAACCATTCGCTTGGTCTTATTCTTGTTGAGTAGAAGCCGGTTTGAACTGAATCATTGCTCGGCCCTAGCCTGCGCCGCCATGGATCCATCATTCGAAGCATCCATTGAATCATCAGCAAAGAGGGTGTAACTTGCTGCCGTATCGTTTGCAGGTAAGTCATTGATGTAAATTAAGAATAAAATTGGACCTGCGGCACACCAACAGTAATTCTTCTCTCAGCCGATATCACCCCCCCCCCCCTCCGATGAAAAGATGTAAGCTCCGTGTTTCCTCAGAAGAATACCATGGTCAACATAGTCAAAGGCTTTGCTCAGGTCACAGAATAATACATACAGCACTGTATTAAAGCTTATGAAAGGCGTCTATAATGTTTGAAACGAGATCTAAAATGCATATTACCGTGTTTTTATCATTTAGAAAGCCGAATTGGGAATCTGTAAAAAGTTTATTTAATTCAAAAAAGTATGTTAACAGTAGAGACATGCATTTTTCAACGATTTTCGATATAATCAGTAGTAGTGTGGCTGGTCTATAGTTCTCAGGGCTATTTGGATTGCTCTTAAAAATTGGGGAAACTATGACTTTCTTTAAAACGTGTGGGAAGATATTTTCTCAGAAGCAGCCATTAACGAGTTTAGTAAGCGGTACCAAAATGATATTTTTTATTGCTTTAATTAGTTTGACATTAAGTCCATAGATATCTCGACTTTTTTTATTCTTCAGACCATCAAATGATATCACGTATCTCGTTATAAGTGACCTCAGAAAAACAGGAAAGTATTACTATGTTTCAATGTGCCTGTTTCATGAAGACGTTGATGAATCCTTTGGAAGGTTTTTCTATTAGGAACATTCCGGTCAGGAAATCGTTCAATGTACAGCTGCCTAGCTTGTAATGAATTATCATCAGCAAGCCCGTAAATAAAATGCATGTCAGTCATCTCGGAGTTCGTATAGTAATTCATGATAGAGGACTTCACTAACAAAAGTTTAACTATTAAAGACAGAAAATGAGAAAATACACGTCAAAGAATGAAACGTCAATCAACAAGTTCGACACATACAAAATGATCAATTACGAGACGTATTCAAATGAAATACACGTTTAAACTGATTTGCTTAAAAGAAAACAACGCACTTTTAAAAAGAATTAACTCGGTAAGTCCAGCCACACCTTTATTTCGACTACATTAATAATTTGAAAAATTTTAAATTCGTTTTGTAGAAAACTTTTCTCCCCTGTATATTTGAAACAAAGTGGCTTTTGAAAAATCATCAAAGGAGAAAAACATTCTTAGAATAGTCAATTAACCCCTTCAATTTTTGCCGTATGTTTAATAAACACCATGTATACAGGGTGTCCCGAAATTAAGGGGCAATACTTTACCACCACACTCTCCTGCTAAAAATAATAGAGTTTTTTTTTCATATGGACACAAGTGCAGAAATGCTTGTTATGGGAGCTACCCCCTCTCGAATGGGAAACGCTGAAATCGGTTTTTTTTTTTATATTTTCGAACCCGTTCATAATTAAATTTTGAAATTAGGTACGGTTATAAAATTTTAACGATAAATCAGTTTGTGAATTCAGAATTTCAAAAATTTAGTCGTAGGCGTCACATACCATACATTTTTTTTTTATTATTTTCTTAATAATTATGAAATTTCTAAGCATTCTGCGTAAAAATGGTGCCCTTTGTTCACCTTGATAGGTCTTACAGTTTTTGAGTAAAATCGTTTTAAAGAAAATCACGTCCCTAAAGGAGATAATTAATAAGAATAATAAGCAAAGTGAAATTTGTGAATAGAAGGCCATGGATTAAAATTGATATTTGTTTCCTTTGACATTTCTTTGTCAGATATTGTCTGCTGTTATTGCTGTTGTAGAATTAGACATAATAAATAAGAAAATGCAAAATTTTTCAAACCACGAGCTTACCGATATCCATTTTGTATACGGATATTGTAATAGACGTTCCTTTCCTGCGGTGCAGGAATATCGCAGACGTTTTCCGCAACGGAGACTTCCTGGACGCAAAGTATTTGAGAGGATTCATAGAAATTTTATGAAGAATGGTTCGTTTAAACGCCTTCGTGGGCAAGGACGAGCTAGGAGGAATTATGATTTGGAAAATGCACTTCAACAAATAGTAGATAATCCTCAAGTTGGACTCAGACTATTCAAGTCAATATTCCGAAATCAATTATAATGCGTTTTACTTTACCATATTGCTATCCATAATTATAACGAATATTTATGTCAGATAGGAAGAATGACTCAGATGCAAGGTCTTCACCCATTGAAATTCTGAATTTAGCAACTGATTTATCGTTAAAATTTGAAGAAGTAGTCCATACTTGCAGTGGAGTGTAGGTAATAAATTAAAACAACACTTCTGTCTTCCTCCACAAATAATATACCGGGTCGAGCGGGACATAGGAAATCCCATGTGATTTTAAATGGGGTCAATTATTGGCTTCCCTAATTATTTTAGAGAAAAATTCTATTTAGAAAGAATAACTTTAGATATTTTTGATGAGCCCGTTTACGGGTTATCGCCGATTTCTTTTTAACTATTTCTCCTTTTTATGGCCCCGTATTTGCTGGCACCAGTCAAGGTAAAAGATGACTGTCAAATAAAGTTGTAATTTTGAAATGTGTGCTTTATTGTTATAAAAACTCGTACATCGAAAATATTAAAGGTGTATTTATGAGTACAAATTAATCTGAATAAAACTAAAATAAAGTATCCAATTACAAGGTTAATTATGACATTTTACATGTTTCAATATTTTACTAATTAATAGGTAGGTACTATTAAATTGTTAGAACTTTAGGATTTAAGAAGATGTTCAAATATTCCTCCATTGACTGCTAGACAATAACCGAGGCGATCATAAAATTCTCTTCTTACATTCGCTAGTTGGTAAACTGAAATTCTATTGCATTCGGCAGAAATAGCATTTTTTAACTCCTCTAGATTTGGGTATTTTTTATCTTTGTATATCCTGTTTTTTAAATGGCCCCAGAGAAAGAAATCATTTGGCGATAAATCAGGAGACCTGGCTGGCCAATTTACTGTATGATTTAAGCCAATAACATTTCCATTAAAAGCACGGTTTAAATATTCCCGGACAGCCAGGGTACTATGTGCCGGGCAGCCATGCATTTGGTACCAAACTTCCTGATTTTCCCTGGCGGCATCATGTAAAGTAGGTAAAATATGATCTTCAAGTAGTTCCAAAAAATATTCTGCATTTAAATTTCGTGTAAGAAATAATGGCCCGATAATATTTTCTCCGAAAATCCCAGCCCATACATTAACTTTTTGTGGATATTGCGTCCTTGTTTCCACAAACCTGTGTTGGTTTTCTTTGCTCCAATATCGATAATTTTGAACATTGGGTTCATTGTTTAAGGTAAATGTGCATTCGTCAGTGAAACAAATGTTTTTTAAAAATTCCCTATCCATGTTTGCTCTTTCCATCATACCAAAACAAAACTCCTGTCGTCGTATTTCGTCCCTATCTCTTAGCTCTTGGTGCTTTTCATATTTGTATGAATAATATTTATGTCGTTTCAAAGCTCGTAACGCTGTGGTGTGATCTAATCCTATGTCATCCTCAAGTTTCCTTGTGCTGATCTTCCCATCATTTTCTTCCACGCACAATAAAACTTGCAAGTCCCTATCATTTCTTGCATCTCTTCTTTGTTCCTGCCTTTCTTCACATCTGCAGTTATTTATTACAGTGCCTTTCGTCTCAAATTTCTTGATAGTCCTTTCGACTGTAGATTTTGCAGGTATCGGTCTATTCGGATACAGAGCAGCAAACATGTCTGACACATTTTGATAACTATTTCCTTGATAATATCATTTAATCATCAATATTTTTTCTTCAGAAGTGTAATTCATGGCTAATATTTTCGATGTACGAGTTTTTATAACAATAAAGCACACATTTCAAAATGACAGCTTTATTTGACAGTCATCTTTTACCTTGACTGGTGCCCGCAAATACGGGGCCATAAAAAGGAGAAATAGTTAAAAAGAAATCGGCGATAACCCGTAAACGGGCTCATCAAAAATATCTAAAGTTATTCTTTTGAATGTGGGTTTTAGTGCTCTTTAATAAACCTAAATAGAATTTTTCTCTAAAATAATTAGGGAAGCCAATAATTGACCCCATTTAAAATTACATGGGATTTCCTATGTCCCGCTCGACGATGCAACACCCGGTATATTTTTGAAAATTTAACGATTGTCCCTACATGTTTCGACCATATATACAGTCATCTTCAGGGGAACTAAAAGGAATGTGTAAGAATACAAAAACAATAACAGGCACCATAAGAGACTTACCTATATCGAGTGTAAAATGGGATCCAATAGTTGTCTCAAATTAATGAGTACAACATTTAATATCATAGCAAGTGAAATTTGTGTAGATGAAGACTAACTTGAGGTAACTTAGAGTTGTGGATATGTGAGTCAGCACATTTTAGTTATTTAAAAATTTTTTTTTATGTTAATAAAAGTGAGAAAATTTAGTTATATTTAATGAGCATGGTGTGAAAATAAATTTTAATGATTAATATATTTATATTATAACATGGTTTATGTGGAGAAACCAAAAAAGAAAAGAAAGAAATATCCACAACTCTGAGTTACCTCAAGTTAGTCTTCAACTACACAAATTTCACTTGCTATGATATTAAATGTTGTACTCATTAATTTGAGACAACTATTGGATCTCATTTTACACTCGATATAGGTAAGTCTCTTATGGTGCCTGTTATTGTCTTTGTATTCTCACACATTCCTTTTAGTTCCCCTGAAGATGACTGTATATATGGTCGAAACATGTAGGGACAATCGTTAAATTTTCAAAAATATATATTATTTGTGGAGGAAGACAGAAGTGTTGTTTTAATTTATTATCGTTAAAAGTTTATAACCATACCTAATTTCAAAATTTAAGTATGAACGGGTTCGAAAATAAAAAAAAAACGATTTCAGGGTTCCCCATTCGACAGGGGGTAGCTCCCTTAACAAGCATTTCTGCATTTATGTCCATATTAAGGTAAGTCGGCCAATTATTGCCACCCTAAGGGTTCTTAATTTTTATTGCACGTGTTATCATCATTATTTCGCAAATTATTTTTTAAATTAATTTTGTACTGTGTTGTACACAATAATAAAAAGTTGCTAATTCCTCAGTTAAAAAGAAAGCCGTGTTCGGCACATTTTTAAAAATTTTGTATAATGACAATATTTGGGACATATGCTCCTATTATTGCCGGGGGTGGCAATAATAGGAATGCCTAGGAACGAATAGGAAAACCTACAAGAATCTTGGACAAATATTAACTTTATTAAAAATTAACCTAAGAATCTTGGAAAAATACGAACTTTCTTAAAAATAGGTAGGTAAAAAAGGTAAAAAAATCTCAAATATTGCCGGGTGTTCCAAATATTGCCGGAAGTCCCTAATATTGCCAACGGCATTATTTGGTATCTTTGACATTGACAATATTAGGAACAAAGCAGTGTATATGCAAATATGGCGGTTACTAAATTTTTGTCTCTTAATATAAAATTTAGATACAACACAAAATGAAGTACTTTTATATACCTACCTTGTAAGCCAATAACCCTTACTTAACTTTGAGTAGTAACCCGGTGTTAGATTTTAACAATTTAACGATTTTAATATCGAACACAAGCCGAACGCGTTCATTACTACTACAGCCGTAAATGAGAAATGAGCCTGCTGCGCATCCAGTTGCTAAAAGCTTTCGATGCGTATAACCAATTCCCGGTGACACTCGGTGCATGAAGTATGACGTCATAAATTAAAGGCGGGTGACAATATTAGGCACATGGCAATAATTGGCCGAGGTACCTTATGAAAAAATTAAAGTATTGCCTTTCAATTTCTGGACACCCTGTATAGGTACCTACTTCATTCATTTAGAGTGACATATTTTGGACACTAAATAATAGTGGCAACTTTTTTATTAAGTAATTTTACCCCTTACTATAGTATGTACACGCTTATTTCAATAAAATAAAATTCCGTAATTATAATAATTGAGTCACATAGTTTAACAATTTCATTATGAGTACCTACTATAGATTCCGTTTCATTAACGTCACTTCAAAAATTAATTCTGATAAGGAAATTATCTTTTAAAGTCGCCAAAATTTATAAACGTTACCTACCTATATCTTATTTTTTTAATTGTGATAATTGATACGACGATATAAAATATTAAGAACATTCATATATATACTTTTCTCTATGAGATATGATACCCACAAAGATAATGCCCTTGAATTGCTTATTTTTAAAACGGCTTCACAATAATAAGTGTTCAAGGTTTATTAAAATTGGTTAAGGCCCAATTAGTCCTTATGCACAATACACCGCCTGATGACGTCACTAAAGTCGGAGGATTGTTTGAATGAACACACGCATCCTTGTTCATGGATATCCATATGCGTAATACGGCTAAAAACGTTAAAACATTGGAATAAGTTAAAATTAACCCACTTTTATCCGTGATGACCTTGACGAGTCGTCAGCTTCCTAAACAGATACTTGATTGGCTACTGACGATCACGTGGTAACAAACGATGCGTGATCATTGATGTGTGTGGCTTGAGACCAAGAAGTGGCCACCAGCCCGGTGAGACCCAAATGGGAGGAAGCGAAGCAGAAGAATGACAGCTGTCACAAAGCTACACTGCAAAAACCGCAGAAAGAATCGCCACACTCTTTAACATTTCTCGGGTTATTCTTTTTTACAATGTGTTATTTGAAGTTGTTCCATCACTCTCACTCTTAAAAGTTCAGACTATACGTTCGAATTTTTTAATAAATGGTGGGTGAGGTTGACGTTTCTTTTTTGTGATTTTATTATCTTTTTTCCAATTTTCTGCAGAAAATGGGTCTTTTTGTCGCAGGTACCTAAGTCATTTCAATCATTTATTGGTTAAATGTCCTCAAGCATCACTCTTATATCGGAAGATTCAAAAGAAATCGCCCAAAATTGGTCATTGACCTCCCAAAACCTTGCAATTTTTCTAAACAATTTTTCCTGTTTAATTTCCATCCCATTTTTTTATATTTTAGAGCTTGTTTTAAATAATAAATAGTAAATTTTACCATTACTGTAAGTACCACAGGATAGTGACAATGTAAATAAAATATAATTTAGGTGTAGTTGTTGTTGTTTAGGAGAAGTTGTGAAATACTGAATTAGTGCCCCCCGATTGCAATGTATGTTTTTAAACTGTAAATATTACTTCTCGACGACTATTTCCACTATCAATTTCTTCACGATATCCCTGTAATACCTTTGTTTCATGGTTTTATAGTTACACCGAACCAGCCAGACCATCAGTTTACAGTCCTCCGAGTCCAAACTAATATTTTATTAGAAAGTATGTTTACATTTGTTTTTACTTAGGTATATAAAAAACAGATTTTGAGTGTTCTCATATTGTGTAATATATGTTTTAAAAATTGTTAAATGTTAAAAAGAATTGTTTAATTATATAAACATTGTATGTTGCTTTTATGTGGGGCTGTTTTTATTAGTATAATGATGTTACCCTATTTTATGTAGTATAGATTTAGTCATTCAACTGTATTGTTAAGTATATTTATTTTCATATTATTAAATTAAAGATGTTTTTAAACCATCCAGTTTTGCGTTTAATTACCATAAAATATTTAAAAAGCTTTAATAAAAATGTAAGAAAACATTTTTTGAAAGAGCCGGTCTTGCGCATGCGCATATCGCAGCTACACTGCAATATGGCCGCTGATTTTGACATTTAATTAGACATGCGTGCATCGGTTCAATAACATGGGTATTTGCTTTCTTTAACCTTAGTCTTCATTGGTGGCCACTGCACCATCAGCGTGTAAGCGTGAAACGTGCTTTATATCGCTTTCACTTTGAAATGTTCCTGTGTTAGCACAGAATAATAGTTCTATGTAAAACTTTAAAATATATAGAACTATGGCTGATAATAATTTCGCTGAGTTTGAAATCCATAAAAATAATTTTTTACTTTACTATTCCTGCTTATTAAGTAAAATTGAAACTAATCAGGATTTGATATTTTAAAATGCAATATTGCATTTGATAATTTAAAATATTACTTAGTAACAAATTCAGCGTAAAAACAAGATACCGTAGAAAAGGGAAATACGCTTCTAAGCTTTTGTTATCAGAATGAACAATTCATGCAATATTAATATTCCATTTATCACTAAGCCTTTAAACATTACAGCTGATATTTTTATTTAAATAAATTTATTTGCAGAGTATAATGAACCAAATGAATACTATATTATACAGTAGGTGATTTTAACAACAAGTTCCGTGAGCAAATATTCAAATTTAAATAGATTATTTCACATAATGATAATAGGTCCCAAGTAACATTTTAAATTCCGTATATTTTTGTGCTGGTTTAATAAAGGCAAAAAATAAAACTTTAAAGCTTTTAGGCTTTAGAATAAGTTTTAACAGCGCTGCAATAACTAGCAGATAAAGCCAATTCACTTTTTATATTATAAGAAAGAGTATAAAACGTACATTTTACCATAGACTTTAGATCTAAAAAGGCTTAACGTGGCTAAAAAGGAGGCATACAGTTTTAAGTACATAACAAAATATGTAGCATAAGGTTGTATTTTTTTAGGTACATAATGATCTATAGGAAGGTTTAAATAGATGTTTTAAAATTTTCACTACTTTGAAATGATTAGGTTATGTTAATGCACATTGCTGACGTAAAAATAAATGTTCAATCCTGAAGTATAATAGAAAATGGCTAAAAATAGAAAAGGGCGTTTTAAACTTAACAAAATCGGAAAAGAGAATGTACCTACACCACCCAGCTAAAATTGTTTCAAAATATGAAGTTCAGCGTCCAAGAATCATTGATGGCTCATTTGAAAGCATGAGGTTTCATTAAAGTTTTAATTAATACATTTTGTTAACTGTCTTGCGGCTTAATATGTATGTAAATGCTATGTTGAAGGCAATACGGCCTA
This sequence comes from Polydrusus tereticollis, assembly GCA_963920685.1. NCBI lineage: Eukaryota > Metazoa > Arthropoda > Insecta > Coleoptera > Curculionidae > Polydrusus > Polydrusus tereticollis. The sequence goes on from OY987331.1 coordinate 94,891,998, forward strand.
AAATAAACTCTGTTTGCTTTATTTTTTATTTCATACATTGCAATAGGTTTAATACCAATTCCTCCATATTTGTTACAGGAATAGCACACCGGTCATTTTAGGGCTAACACATTTTTGGAATTGTTCGGAAAATAGCTACGCAATCTTGGAAATTGCATTATTATTGTAGCTACTATACTATACTATAATATGAAAGATGTTTCCTGTGTATCTAATGCCTAGTACAGACATAGAAACAAAATATGGAAACTATTTCAAAACTGTTTATAAACAAATATTTGAAACATATGGAAAACTTTATTGAAACAAATTAAAAACAACGTTTCACGTCCACATATCATAACTAAAGAAAATGTCGAACAATAACATTGCACTGACTGCGGCAGGATTTTGTGCGGGTTACATATATTTAAATTGTGAGGTGAAAAAGAAAGCGAGATGTTGGTGGCAGAAAACGTTTTTTTGAGGAGGATATCTATTATGAAGAGAATTTGAGTCGAAAATTCCTTAGGATTTTGACGAATTGCTGAAAAAAGTTGGTCCAAAAATATTACGAATGGACACAAAATATAGAGCGGCAATTTCTCCTTCAATTACGATTTCTGGCTATTGTTGATTCGTATACAAGTCTACTGTATAGTACATTAAACAATCTATATCTTTATTAGTACCTGAAACATGCAAAGCATTAATCCAGTCTTTGCAGAATCATATTTAGGTAAGTTCATACAAATAGCTTAAATACAGGTCAGATACACACAGAAATGTCCACGAACTTGCAAACGCCTTTACAAAGAAAATTACAGTCGATGAAACACATTATTACTTATTATGAAAACATGTGAGATGATTATTGCTCATATTCTAATATAGATATGGTGAATGTTGTGATGGCTTTTCGTTCAGATATTGTTGTCAAGAAGGCTCCAGATATGAAATAACTAAGGAAGAAATAAGGAAGGAGTTCGTGATAGCGAAAAATGACAGAGTACATTGGTTGACGTAGGCATATTTCCTTGTGTAATGAGGAATATGGTAAGGAAGAGACGGTAGAGAAAGAAGAAAAATAGGAATTGGGTAGGTACATACTTTGTAGTTCTAGAATGCTCATTTCTAAAATCAGGTATTTCATAACCATTGTCAAATTAAATAATATACTATCAATCTTATGTAGGGCTATTAAGATTTCGAACAAGCTTTTTCTACAATTCCTTAATTTGTTACTCACGGGCTCTCCATAAACGGTAAACTAAAATTTCTTTGCGGACTGGCATCAGTGTTATGCATTTACCATTTAAGTAAATGATTTTCTGAGATGTTTTAATAGCGGGTTGCTCTAATATAACTTTTTTGGGAAGTTTGTATTACATTTTCTTAAACGAAATGGAAATGGAATGCACTATATATATTTTGTGAAAAACTAAAGCTCCTAAAAACTGCTTACTTTGGTGATAAAATATGTTATTCGATATATCGATATTTTATGTTTTACTTATCGTAATTTGATTTATTGATATATCGATAATAATATCCATATATCGAATTTTTCCCCACCTCTAGCGATAACTTCCTCTTCTTAGAGTACCGTCTTCATTTCATTGAAGGTTGGCAACAATCGCGGAGAACGTCTGACGATCTTGGGCAGTTCGAAACAGGGAGTGAGCATCCATACCTGTCCAGTCTCTGATGTTTTTTAACCAGGAATGTTTCTTTCTACCTATGCCTCTCTTGCCCTCGATTTTACCTTCCATTATCAATCTTAAGAGGTCATATTTACTTCCACGCATTACATGACCCAGATAGGCCGTCTTTCGTTTTTTGATCACGTGTAGCAATTCTCTCTCGCACAGCGCTCGCCCCAACACCTCCTCGTTTGTGACATGAGCCGTCCAAGGTATCTTGAGAAGCCTGCGAATTGCCCACATCTCAAAGGCCTCTATCTTGTTAATGGTGTTGACCTTTAAAGTCCATGCCTCGCAACCATACAACAAGACGAAGTGTACATAGCACTTCACAAATCGACATCTAAGACTCATATTTAGGGTGGGATTACACAGGAGTGATCGCATCAGGTTGAACGTGGCTCTTGCTTGCTCGATCCTGGATCTAATTTCTACATCTGGGTCCAGGTTGTTGTTGATCCAAGCGCCCAGATATTTGAATTTGTCTACCACTTCTATTCGTTTCCCATAAATACTAATATCTATTGGCGGTTCTGGGTTTCTTGATATTATAAGTATTTTTGTTTTGGTGGCATTAATTTTAAGGCCATAGCGATCTCCGACTGCAGTGAGTTGACTTAGCAAGCGTTGTAGGGCTTCTGGACTATCCGCCATTATCGGAGTGTCGTCGGCATATCTAAGGTTATTAAGCACTCTACCGTTGATCTTAATCCCATCAGTTGTGTCTTTTATTGCCTCTTCAAAAATATGTTCGGAGTATAGGTTAAATAACAGTGGAGATAAAATACAACCCTGTCGGACACCTTTCTGTATAGCTGCTGGTTCAGTTGTTATGTTGTTATACTTTACTACTGCTGTTTGATCCCAATACAAGTTTTTGATAATTAAAATATCGTTTTTATCTAGGCCCCTTGATTCTAATATTTTTAAAAGTTCGACATGATCCACTCGATCGAACGCCTTCTCATAATCTATAAAACATGTATATACCTTCTTTTGCTGGTCCCTACATTTCTGAAACAAAACGTTCAAGCCAAACAGCGCCTCCCGAGTTCCCATTCCCGCACGAAATCCAAACTGTGACTGGCTGATATCCCTCTCGCACTTTCTAAATATTCTTGCATGTATGATTTTGAGGAACAGTTTGAGAAGATGGCTCATTAAGCTTATAAGTCTATATTCATCGCATTTTCTTGCGCTTGCTTTTTTCGGAATCGGAATGAATTCGGACCTTAGCCACTCCCGGGGAATCACACCGGTGCGATAAATCTTGTTAAAAAGTCCAACCAGTGTATCTATGTTTTTTTCTTCCAAAAGTTTTATTATCTCTATGTGAACTTGATCTGGGCCAGGAGATTTTCCGATTTTGCTGTTCCTTATTGCTTTTATGACCTCTTGTTTCAGTATTTCAGGGGAGCTGTCCAGATCTCTGGTCAGTTCGAACCGGCGTGGTTCTACGCTTTCAAACAACCGCTCTATGTAGGATTTCCAGTGTCTTTTGAGATCTTCGATATTTGTCACTGCTCTGTTTTTGTCGTCAAGTAAGACATAAGTATTAGGTTTCCTGTTTTTCCCTACTACCTCCTTTATTTTCCTATGTACAGCGAAATGATCGTTCCTTATTTCCAGCATTTCGATTTCCTCGCATTTTTTATTCATCCATTGTTCCTTGGCTTTTCTAACATTTCTCTGGATGTCCCTGTTAATTTCTCTGTACCTCCCTGGGTCTTTATTTTTATGTTTTCTTCTTTCTTCCATTTTTTGTAGTATCTCGTCTGTCATCCATGCCTTCCTCTTATTTCTGTCCTTGGTTCCAATTTCCTCTCTTTCTATGCTACTTAGTATACTGTGTAATAGCGATAACAACATACAACAAATACAATTTTTTTGTCTTTCTGAGATAAAGGCTCGCCGCCCTTAGTTGATCACCTTGAATATTTTTTTAAAGGGACAAAATACACATTTACGAAAATTGAATAAGTACCCAAATTCTAACCTGAACTAACCTAAACATCGCGAAATGCGGAAATAAAACTTGAGCACCCTGTTCAAAAACATCTCGTAAAATAATTTAAATAGAACTTGCAGAACCCGGATGCCACGAAAAAAATATTTAATTAGCTAAATTCGATAAATAACCTGTTTAAATTAGATTAAATATTAAATATCTAATGCGAGCGTACAAGATCAAAAAAATTAGAAATAGCTATTTTCCTAACAAGTGCAGAAAATCGATTTTTCCGCACGCAAATGCCGTTGACAGCACGACGCGTAGCGGAGTGGTGCAAGCATTTAAGTGCGGAAAAATAGGTTTCTGCACGTGTTAGGAACAATAGTTTTTCTACTAGCGTGAGAAAACAAATTGAAAATAATTTAAAAAACGGAGTTTTTTTTTTAAATTTTTATTACAATGAACAAAATTTTACAATATTAATTTACTTATTTATATTGTAATTAATTGTAAACGTACAATTACTAGCACTATTTAAATTAATAGCAGAAGCCAGTTGGTTGCGGTTCTCCAGTAAAGATTGGGGTGCAGGAATAATTGATATTTCAGTAGGTTGCAGCTCGTTTTCTGAGTCCTGAAGCCCATCAGTTTGTTCATGTTGTGTACTTGTTGCTGGATGGGAGTAAGAAAGGGCTACACAGCTGCTGGTGGAAGCACTGGCTGGGGTTGATTTCAATATTTTACTTGCTATTAGTTTTTTATTTTCCAAGGATTCGTTTAGATAACCTTCGGCGACTTTTGTGGATTGCCACCCCCCATGACGCTTCAGGTTGGTTATGCCCACTCCGGCATTTGCAAGGGCAGTGGCAGAAGACCTTCTATAATAGTGGCCAGTGTACTCTTCTGGATTCGGCAATCGTAAATAGGCTGCTACCTCAGATGGCATTTTTCCAAATTTATTTATGCCAACGCATTGGATGGTACATTCCCCTTTGCGATATTGTACGAAAAAACGTTGGTGTGAAGTATTTTTTGGTCTAAGTGATACATATTTTCTTATCAACGCCAAGTTTTTCTCCCCAGTGACCACAAAACTTCGGCTTGTGTGCGTTTTATTGTCGGCTATTTTCACTAAAACGAAACATTTTTCCAGCTGTACGTTTTCAAACAACAAATTTGTCAATTCTTCCCGTCTGCACGCCCCTGCTAGGCCAAAAATTGTTGCCACTTTAATTAGGAGGTATGTGTCATCAGGAGCGCTGTCTATAAATTTTTCCATGTCACTTGTGGTTAAAATTTTCGACTTTTTTGGTCTGAAGCCAACCATTTTTTTCTTGAGAAAAGAAATTAACTTAAAATGCATACCAATATCCACATTTTTTTTCAGCTTGAGCATAGTTTTCAACATTGAGTATCTTGACCAGAGAGTGGACGGCTGGTACGATTTCGATAATTCGTAAAAGTAGGCCAAAAAAACTTCTTCTCTTTCAAAATTCACATTTTTCTTCTCCTTACTCCATTTGCAAAAAAGGGTGTATTCTTTTTCATACCGTTTTCTTGATTTTTCTGGCAATAAATCTTCTTTAAGATTTTCAGCCGCCAAAAGAATCTCCTCCGGTACTTCTTCTATAAAATTTTCGTTCATCTCTTCATCGGAAATCATTTTGCGTGCCGAAGAATTCAGCAAAACTCCAGTAGAAAAACTGATAAACTAGTTTAAATTTATAATATTCTGTTGACAGTGACATGCAAATCAACAACTGGTTATATACACCATAGCAACTAAGATATTTCAAAGGTAATATGATGAACAGTGACTTCAAATCGTACAGCATTTAATTTAATTAAATTTAATTTCAAAATATAACAGTGCGGAAAAATCTTTGCCGCACGGTGCGGAAAAGTGGATTTTCCGCACTAAAACATGTGCGGAAAATACGTTTTTCCGCACGCTAGTAGAAAAAATTATTTATAGCTTAGTTTTTCTTTGATTGTGATACAGTAAAATCTCTGTTGGCGACCGCCCTTATAAAGTGACTACCTGCGTTAAACGACCGGTTATGAAAATGGAAATTCCATTTTTTTATACTTGTCTTTACCGACAAATCTGTTGAACGACCGCGGGCACTCATCATCGAAAATTTTAGTAATCATTAATGCTAAAAACATTCTCTATTGGGGGCAGAAAAACCCGACCCGACAATTCTTAAGAAATATAGGTACATACACTAATTACTTTATTGCAGGCAGATCCATTCAATTGGCTTTAAAGACTGATAAACCGGTTGTTAACATTAGTTTTGTTTTGAACAGGTTTTGTGTGTTTTCGGACTAACGTGAATATTTGAAGACGGAGGGAAAAGGGAAATGTCTTTCTTTACGCGAAAAAATTAAAATAATCGAGGAACGCAACGTGAAAAAACTGGCTTAAGCACCAGTAAATTGGCTGAAAAATTTAAAAAGGGTAATACCTAAGTGGCTATGTTGCTTCAAAATAAAGCAGAAGTTATAAGTTTGTCAAGAAGGTGGCAACGATGAACAAACGTCCCATCCCAAAAATATACTGGATAATGTCGAACTTCAAGACAAATTTCTATCCATACCGCACATTGCCAGCCTTTGGACCAAGGCATTACTCAGAAGTTTAGAATGCTCTACGGAAGCTACCTTATTAAGAGGCTTTTACTATCCTTAGGGAGTGGTTGTCCTCTTCAAGAAATCGAAACTAACACAACCATAACCAAAGCCTTGCTAGGGGTTTCGGTGGCCTGGCGCAGTCTGCCCGCAGTGACAATAAAAAAAAATGCTTTATGAAAGCCGCATTTATATGTAATACAGATAAAATTGACGACTTCGAAGAAGAAGATAATATTCTGATCGCACGACTGTTTCCTAGCATTAAGGATGCATTTGTGAACTTGAAACAACTTGCCTCTTGTGAAAACGATTTGCCAACAGAAAGTGTCTATCTGAATCCTGCGCAAGTTTGAGAGACTTAGAAAACTTTTTTAATAATGCCAACAATTTTGACAAGTCTACTAATATTTCTCAATTGCTATTAAAATGTTAATGCTCTTTAGCACCTACCCATGCGACCTGGAAACTTCAAGCCCCGATATTTCAAGAACCGTTATACAGGGTGTCCGGTAACTTATGGGCCATAGAGCAACTGGAGATAGTAGATATAAAAACATGTCTTTTGAGCCAAATTTGCCCAAGTAAAATGTTAGAGGTTAAAGAGATACAGGGTGTTGAAAGTGAAAATTAATTTTCGAAAAATGATGATAATTTTGAAACGGTTTAAGATATCGAATTCAAAATCGGTATAACTAGGTTTTCGAGAGTGAGAAATTTGAATTTGGTGTTAATTTCAAGATACTCCCTAGAGGGCGCTTGCTACGTGCTTCATGTTGAACTAATTCATCCATATTTTTTTTAACCGTTCAGTTACTAGTATTTATACTTTAAACTATAAAAGAACCTACCTTTTTACGTAAAAAAGGTACTCTTGGTCGATCTCGATATCTCAAGCCGTTACCCAGATTCTAGCGTCTGAATGTTCCATTGCAGATTCTGTTGATTGCTGAGAAATATTTAATTCACAAAGTGTGCCTTGCATTTTGACAAAATTTGTTGCGGTGAAAACTGTCATTATTTTCTACTTTTTCCCGTCAAAGGTACGTAAATAAAAAGTTTTTGCAATATCCAAGTACTGTAATCTTTTCAAATAAAAATGCCCAGGCTTAATAAGTTTTCTAACCGTGATTTACGTGATATAGTCTGCGTTTATGCACAAGAGAATTATAATAGTCGTGCTGCACTTAGAAGGTATGTAGAACTCTACCCAACCAGAATCATTCCAGACCGAAAAATATTTCAAAGAATATTCAATCAGTTAGGTGAAACAGGTTCGTTTTATGTCAAAAATCCTGGTGGACGACCGAAAACTATAACGATCGAACAAGAAGAAGAGATCTTGGTTCGTATCGCGGAAAATCCTGAATTAAGCACTAGGCGTTTGGAAGCTTCTACAGGAATAGGTAAATCGACCGTCTCAGAAGTCATCAATGCAGAAAATTTATTTCCTTACCATTTCACGCCCGTTCAAAATTTACTGCCAGGAGATTTGCCAGTCAGATCAGAATTCTGTCAAAATCTACTAAATAAGAATAACGAAGATCCCATGTTCCTGAGAAAAATATTATTTACTGACGAGGCAACTTTTACAAGACGCGGAATTTTTAACTGGAAAAATAATCATCACTATGCTTTGGAAAATCCACGACTACCCAAAGAAAGACATTTTCAGCACGAGTTTTCGATAAATATTTGGTGCGGCATTATCGACAATTTCTTGATCGGCCCATATCAGCTTCCGCAGTCTTTGCAGTTTTTAGAAAACAATTTACCTTACCTTCTGGATGATATACCTCTGAACATAAGACACAATATGTGGTACATGCAAGATGGTGCCCCAGCACACTTTGCAGTTCCTGTTTGAAATCATTTAAATCAGCGTTTTCCACATCGGTGGATTGGTCGCGGTAGCGAATTTCCTTGGCCACCGCGTAGCCCAGATATTAACCCGTTAGATTTTTATCTGTGGAGTCACATGAAGGATTTGGTGTATGGTGATGAATCCAATACACGGGAAGAACTTGAACAAAAAATTCAAGAAGCCGCCATTGTTATAGGAGATAATCAAAATATCTTCCTGAATGTGAGACGTCATTTGTTAAAAAGCTTAAGGAAATGTATTGAAGTAAACGGTGGACACTTTCAACATTTACTAAAGTGAATTAAAACAAATTTTTAATAGTTTCCAATATTTTCATTTTGTTTTTTTTTCTGCCTTTTTATCATCAAGTCCTAGAATCTGGGTAACGGCTTGAGATATCGAGATCGACCAAGAGTACCTTTTTACGTAAAATGGTAGATTCTTTTATAGTTTAAAGTATAAATACTAGTAACTGCACGGTTAAAAAAAATATGGATGAATTAGTTCAACATGAAGCACATAGCAAGCGCCCTCTAGGGAGTATCTTGAAATTAACACCAAATTCGAATTTCTCACTCTCGAAAACCTAGTTATACCGATTTTGAATTCGATATCTTAAACCGTTTCAAAATTATCATCATTTTTCGAAATTTAATTTTCACTTTCAACACCCTGTATCTCTTTAACCTCTAACATTTTACTTGGGCAAATTTGGCTCAAAAGACATATTTTTATATCTACTATCTTCAGTTGCTCTATGGCCCATAAGTTACCGGACACCCTGTATAGGAATGCGGGAATAGTGAATAGAATCATTTTTGCTTCACATTAGCCATAAAATTCCTACACGAAGTATCTCGCACACCTTGGCGGCCACCCTATAGTTTAAAATTCCAGATCTAATTATTGCAACAACCGATAATCGAAAGTCTACGACTAATGCGACTTACGACAAATTAGTGTGAAGCCTAGAATATCACGATTAATAAAAATATCGCACGGAGAAAGGATACATGAAAGGCAAATGCTGGGGAGAGGCTAACCAATTAATGGATAAGAAAGCAAACAAATGTGACCGATATCGTGAAACGTGTGGCCCAGTTCAAATGGCAATGAGCTGTACATAATGTAACACGTAGAACAGATGGACGATGAGCAATGGACAGAACGAACTATAAAGTGAAGACCAAAATATAGGCGATCACATCAGGAGTTTGGAGGAGTGGAGTGTCAACTTCCGGTTAAACCGGATGTAACTCAAAGGGCGGAAATACAGTACTTCCGGTTTAACCGGAAGTTGATGTTTCTGGAAAGATAATAAAAAAGTAAGATAGGGACATGTAAGCCGTTTTACTCAAAGACGTACCGTTAGAAGCCTAGAAGCTGTCAAAGTTCAAAACTGTCATTTATTTTTCAAAAGTCGATATCTCGGAAATTATTAAGTTTAGATCGACTTATAATGCACTTATTAAAAAATAATGGCTATTTCATGTAAAATTCAAAAATATTCTAAGATGTAGGGTATTCCATTTAACAAAAATATAGTTTTTGGTATTACTCTTTTTTGAGACACCCTGTATTCTTAAAAATAATTTTAGGTTATAGCAGAGGCGAAACGTTATAAGTTTTATTAAGAAAATTTTCCCATAAGTTCAACGGTTTAGCAACTATTGACCGACGCGCCCTTGTTGGCCTACCCTGTATATATTGGTACATTTGCTTCATCTCATTTATTTTTAATTCTGATAAATTTGAACAAGAATATTTAAATATTGTGGGGTGATTCAAAAGCACTTTGACAAACTAAGGGAGGTAATAGCCGACAATATTTTAAGATGAAAAGTTCTTATAAACAGTGGTCCTTGGCGACTTCGGTACGGAGATACAGGGTGTTGAAATGTTAGAAGAAATAGTAATAATTTTTAAATAACTCCTTAACGAGTTATTTTTTTTTTATAAAATTTAGTGAGTTAAATAAGCATCTAAGGACATTTATTTTCAAAGTTTAACATGTTCGTAAATTTAACCAACGGCGTCGGTACAAAATGTTGCTATCATATTTTTTGTGAAAACTATGCTACACCACTGACTTATTTGAATTTAACTTTCTTTTTATGAACCCCCCCTTCATTTACAACAAAAAAGATCACGTGTGTTTTTTTGATACGAGGAACGGTTTAAGGGTAAATGATTATTTTATTTGACTTTACACAAATATTGAAAAATGTGCTTTAAATTCACAAATACCCTTAAATATTTATTAAAGTATTTTAACGAATACAATGTATACATACACACTTAATAATAAACAAATAAGTATATTATGCCTAAGAAAGGCATCTGAAAATGCCTATTTTCTAAGTATAATACGTTCTCAGTGGTATATATATTTATTTATTAGTATGTTATTTTTTAATATTTTGTATTTTAACAAGGCGGCTTTGAAAATGCTTTTTTAATATTTTGTATTTTTACAAGGCGGCTATTGAAATGCATTTGTCGATAAATTAAGACATATTTGACAGTTAGTTGCTAATGTGGTTTATTTCTTCAGTTTGGTTTTTTTGGTTGGATATTATTAGTACCTATTGTTTATAAGGTACCTACTGTGGATTATTTAAGAAATAATAAATAAAAATAAGTCAGTGGTGTAGCATAGTTTTCACAAAAAATATTATAGCAACATTTTGTACCGACGCCACTGGTTAAATTTACGAACGGGTTGTACTTTAAAAATAAGTGCCCTTAGATGCTTATTTAATTCACTAAATTTCATAGAAAAAAAATAACTCGTTAAGGAGTTATTTAAAAATTATTACTATTTCTTTTAACATTTCAACACCCTGTATCTCCGTAACGAAGTCGCCAAGGACCACTATTTATAAGAAGTTTTCATCTTAAAATATTGTCGGCTATTACCTCCCCAAGTTTATCAAAGTATTTTTGAATCACCCTGTATATTATGTAGATACTCATTAATAAACAAACACTGTAAAATGCAGACCAGTTGTTTTAATTTTTCTGTATTAACCGACCCACCCCTGTTAACCGACCAACATTTTATTCTCCGAGGGTGGTGGCTATTGAGAGATTTTACAGTATTTTTATACTTTCGGGATTAAAGTAGGTACTTTAGACCAAACAGGGTCTAAAGTGTATTCTAGCAAAATATAATAATTAAAAAAAGGTTGAAATTTTATTCACTTATTTATATTCAGATGGATGTTTAAGCTCATATTACCTAATTTTGGTACTACTATTCCCGAGAGTATAGAAAATAGTGCATAAATCAAGGGACTAAAGTGCTTTAATCTTTTCAACTCCATTCGCGGGATTAAATGAAACACTTTAGTCCCTTGGTTCATAATATCTTATTTATAGAATAGATAAATATATAAAATGGCACTAACTTCTTCCTCTCAATAACGATCCTTCAGTAGCAGTGTATGTAATCTTGTCGAATCGAATGTCCACTGGTGTAACCGTTGCTGGCATATTAAGGGTAGTACCATTTAGGGCCAGTCCATTCGATTCCTTATCAAAATAAGGCACTAATTCACCGGGTTTTTCACTCAATTTATCACTAGAGTCACTTTTTGATACGGTGCTGTTATGTGTAGGTACCGATACCTGCCCGTTTTTCTGTTGATGTCCAGTAGAGGCTTCGAGAAGTACAGCCTCCATTCTGTCCAGCAGTATATCAAAGTCTTTGTTTGCGAGCGGTACTTGGGAATTAAAAAAAAACTAGGCTTTGTTCGAGAGGATTTCGACAAAGTACTACAAGCTAAACAATGTCTATTATGCGGACGAGTAAGTAAATCATCGAGATACGGTGGTACCGATAATGCAAGATGAATGTTCGCGATCTAGTACCGACTAAGCGTGGTTATCTTGTGTTGGTCATTTATATACAATGTTTGCGGTTGGACCCTGATTTATGGAGTTCAGGCTCCTGTACTGGGGAGTTATCGCAACTATGATGGTACCATGCATAGTATTATAATCACCTTTGCGAAGTGTGTACTGGGCACGATGCACATGTGTGCATGCAGGGTGTTAATGAATGTTACGTAGATATTTAAGGGAGATATAGTGCTCGCCAAAATAGAAAAAAAATGGTCATAAGAATGCGGTCAAAAAGGCTTCATTTTTGATAGACAGGGTGTCAAAACTTTAATTTTTTAAAATTTTTTTTTTCTTCCACATTTTCCGAGATAATTATTTTAAATTTAGGACACCCATTTATTTTCGGAATTTCTAGAATAAAATGTCTATATTCTCAGAGGCAGTATTCGGACTATTACATTGATTCCGCTACCAACACTTTCACTCTCCTGAACTTTCTTTTGGGATACCCTGTATAAATGCTCATATCATATTTTTATTCCCCGTTCTTTTTGATCCCCTATATTTTTATTTTATCTGTTATCTTCTTCTTCAAGTGCCATCTCCGCACCGGAGGATGACAAATGACTTTGGAGGCTGCTGCTCTTAAGAGTTCACCCGAGGTGCATCCAAACCATTCCGTCAAGTCTCGTAGCCAGGATATTCTCCTCCTTCCTAGCTTTCTTGCTTCACAGATCTTTCCCTTGCAGCATAGCATATTTCTCCCTTTGTGTGATATGTCCAATGTATTGTAACTTTCGGATCTTACTGGTCTCTGATATCTCCCTCTCCTTGTTCATTCTCTTCATGACGTCAGTGCTTGTTATGTAATCCGTCCATGGAATTTTCAGAATTCTTCGGTAGACCTACATTTTGAATAATTAAATTATCTTGGTAGTCTTTGCATTCAATGTCCAAGCTTCCACGTGATAAAGAAGTGCAGAGAAGATGTAACATCTCACCAACCTGACCCTCAATTTCAAAGTTAGGTCTCTGGCGCTGAGCACCTTTCTCACCCTGATAAAGCTATTTCTATGTGTCTCTTAATTTCTTTGCTGTAGCCATTTTTTGAGTTTATTAATGTTCCGAGGTATGTGTAGTTCTCAACTTGCTGTATGTTCTTGCCGTTTACTGTCAGATTTTCTGGATTTGCCCTGGATTATTGAGATTCTCATAAATTTAGTCTTCTTGATATTCAGCGTCAGTCCATATGCCTCGCTGCATTCAGCAATTTGCTAATCCGTCTCTGCAGGTCCTCGAGATTCTCCGCCAAGACCACGGTATGCATACCTTATTCAGCCCTATGATCAAATGCTCACTTTAATTTTTAACGTGAGTGTTTCCATGACAACAACCGAAAACAGCCTACTTGTTGATTTTTCACTGTGGTGGAGAAACAGCTGAGCCGTTAAAGTTATCGGATGTGATTGTCAGATTTAAGTGTCAGAATTCTTAACCTAAATATAGTATAGATTTTAGATTTTAGAGAGAAAGTTTTATAGTGTGCGTTCGAGATACATTTTTTTATGTCGTAAGTACCTATTTATATATTTCAATTGGATGCTTGTTTACATATTTACATTATTACAGCTGTTTTTTTTAGAATATGGATTGGAATCAAAGTATTAACCAGTAAAGAACACAGACACAAGACAAAGTTTATTTCAATTGGTAACTGTGACAAGTTTTCACCAAGAAAATGGTAAAAGAAAATATTTGATACGTAAAGAGGTTAGTTACTAAACAATTATATGTATTTACCTACTAGGTACTTCATATTAAATATACTTTTAATAACTTTAGGGCTCCTATTGGGAATAAAGATTATTAGTATTTGTATTTGTAGTCCGGCTTACACTTATGTATTAACATCAGTAGAATGTGGTTGCTGCATGAAAATTAAAGTAGGTACTCAATAATTTATCTGCTTAAGAGAAATTGAGAACAACTTGTGTCAGAAAACTCACTTAGAAAAAAAGAGATTATGGTATGAGATGCTTTTCAACTAGACAGATAGCTCAAGAGATTATTCGCAGTGAAAGCAAAGTATGTATTGTATAATTTTAGTTTTTTTTTTATTTTAGCCTTTTTCTCAGTGATATAATGTGATGTTATAGGATGTGACCAACCTAAAATTACCAGCACATATCAGGACTCACGAAGATTCCAATGTGATTAAACTCGATTCAATTTTATTCACTAATAAAAGGATCATTATCTAATAATGTGAAGGTAGGTCCCGTCTTAAAATATAGTAGGTACCTACCTAATTTTTTATTAGTATTGCTCAAACTTCTCTACTAGCACAGCTGCTTACGATCTCTTGGAATATATTTATAAAACAATAGATTCTAATTACTATACTATAGCTCTATTTTTCGATTTAATACAATACAATACAATAGTATTTATTTGTTCAATAATAAGATGCTTACATTTACTATAAACATAATAAAAAAAAAAAACCAATAGGGGCTGTTGAACAATGTCTGGAGAGATTTTTGTAAATAACCATTTTAAATTTGTAATTACATTACATTTAGACAATGACAATTTTGATAAAATTACACATGCTTAAAATTGTAACAAACATTTAAAATTTAACACTGAATTATTCCTTTATCAGGATCATCAAAGAATTCATTAAGGTTGTAGAAGGCCTTACTGACTAGATATTTTGTTAAGGTATATTTTAGTTTATTCTTTGGCAGGTTTCTAATTTCGTCTGAGAAACAATTAAAAATTTTTATGATGCAGTTTTTTACATTTTTTTGGAGGTATGTAGGTATAGTTATAATTTTCTGGTACTAAATTACTTTTATGGCGAGTGTCATAATCATGTTTCACATTAAAATCGAGGAAAAGATCCCTATTATCACATACAAATATTACAGAGTCCAAAATGTACATTCCTATTACCGTCAGAATATTTTTTTCTACAAAAACAGACCTACAACTTTCCTGCTGTTTCATCTTAAAAATATTTCGGATGCACCTTTTTTGCATGACTATAATTCTGTGTATTTCCGTTGAACTACCCCAAAATATCACTCCATATCTTAGCCCAGCGTTTGACTGCGTCGACACTGCCATCTTGCTCAGAAAGTTGCATGCTATGGAAATACGTGGTAATATTTCTGACTGGCTGGAATCATTTTTCTCTAATCGCCAAATAAGAGTAAAACTTTAGGGCTCCTATTCGGAGAAACTAAATATCAGATAGGGCGTTCCCTAAAGAGGCGTAATCTCTCCCTTGCTTTTTGCATTATTTATAAACGATTTTAAAAAATGATGCAACAGTAGTCATACCTGCTTCTACACTTCATCAACTACTTGAAATAACTTATACAATTCTGCTTAGATTTTCTGTTTGGTGCCAAACAAATCATCTAGTTGTTAACACAAATAAAACCCATTACATGGCATTCTATAAAAAGCAGCAGGTTCCTGATTTATACCTAAAATTGAATAATAATTTTATTACAAGGGTAGAGCAATGCAAGTTTCTGGGTCTTCACCTAGACTCACAATTAAAGTAAACAGCCCATGTAGACAATGTTGCTGCAAAACTAAACTGCTTATTATGCCTTTGTCAACTTAAAAACCTTTATGAACCCCAAACAATTGTTAAATATATATTATTTTTTGGCCCACAGCCACTTAACTCTTTTTGTGCACTGATGTTTGTTAAAAAACACTCCTACAAGTTTTAATATACCTACTTCAGATATAACACTAGAAACTCAAATAAAATCTATATTTCAAGCTACAAAACATCATCATATCGGTAAAGCCTATCTTAACTTCTAAAAAATGTCCTAAGCTCTCTTTTAAAACTATTAATCGATGAACACTCCTTGACATATCTCGGTAGATCATTGTACTCTTTAAGACCTTTGAAAAATAAAGAATTCATAGCTCTCCTGGAATTAGTCCTCTTGATATAAAAATCATTTCTATTTCGAGTAGGGTAATTATGTACATCACTGTTATGGGCAATAAATCCACCAAGGTAAGATGGGAGAAGACCATTTAATAACTTATATATAAAAGCCATGGCCAAAAATTGTGTGTCAGAGGTTACGATGAGGATGGTATATATTTGCCATCTTCCACTCAGTGATGTTCTATGCAGTCCTGACATGAGGCTGTGCAAGCCAGTCAGGGCAAGTTTTGGTCTGCAGAGGATAGTAGTTTGAATAACTCTAGGACTAGGCTGGAGAAAAAACTGCAGATAGGCATTTATACAGCTACAAATTCCCACTTTTCTATCTCAGTACATATTAAAGTGCCTGTTACATGTCAAAAAGAATGAACAATATCTTACAAGACATAGAGACGTGCATGAGTATGAAACCAGGAGCAGAGATGCGTTGGTTCCAACATATTGCTGACTAAGGAAGTGTCAAAGAAGACCAGATTCTAGTGTCATCCAAATTTTAAACAAGTTGCCTAATAATATAAAACAACTACCACTTTATGGGTTTAAAAATAGTGTTACCTCGCTGCTCATCTATAACGCTGTATAATAGTTTGAAAGAGTTTTTAACTTTACATTTTAAACTGTTTGTCGAATTTTTGAATACTACGTTTTAAACTGTTCGTATTTGGATGTCTATTTGTGTCCTTTAGCAGGCAGCATTTGACAATATTATTTTGCAGTCATTTAGAAATAGGTAAAATCTTGAAGATTATTTTAAAGATGGAATGACAAAGGTCGAAATTTGTCTAATCCTTATTCGTTTTATTTTGATTTGAACACAACGTTTCGGTTGACTAACCTGACCTAATCGTTTGCAAGTGTAAACTTAAAATTGATAAAAAAAAAGTGCTAAGGCTTATCATTAATAATTGGCTGTAGTCAACCCTACATATAAGGTCTCGCTTTCATCTACTATAAACTACATAGTATATTATTCGACGTTAGTAATGTGTAGACATTTTAGTTTTTGCTTTCTTCCATGGGGATAATTACTATACAATTTAAAAATATGTTAAAATAAACTTGATTTATTTTTGAATTTCATTCCAAAATTCTCATTCAACAAACCTTTTTTGAGCAATCATAAAAGTAGGTTTGTCAAATGGGAAACTTTAGGAGTGACATTCCAGGATGCCCTGTAGCTAGGTAAAAAATTAATTTGTAAAAAGCTGTTAACAATTTTAGGTTTTTGGAATATCTAGTTGCAGTAGATAGAGAAAACCCCACCACATGAAACACAAAGCCATGAGACATGACACTAGTTTGCTGCTTCCAGTTGTAATTTTACGTTATAAAATGTAAATTTGGTTTAACAATTAAATTACTACTGTAATTTTAGATATTAATTTAGTAAAACCATTATATAAACTATTTTCGTTGTTACTTATTTATTTATTAGCGAGCAAAATCACATTTATAATTTTTACAAAATCTGGTAGGTAGGTACTGCTAATAATATTCAACACGATTGTCAAGACTAAAATAATATCGTATCAAGAAATTGCTAAATTTTTTTTGTATTTTGGTTTCACGACAAAGCTATAATATTTTTCAGTTTAAAAAGAACTTAGTTAACGTTAGAATTTTATATGTGTCACTTTCTGCTTACTAAAAAAAGTAACCCAAAACTCAAAAGAAACTTGTTCAAAACAAAATCGTATTCGGGAGTATTTTATTTATTGTTTGATAATTATTATAAAACTGTAACCTTGATTGTTTAATCCTTTTAGTGATGTTTTGAGACAGCTTCTTTATCTAATATTAAAATTAGTGTGAAAACTAGAAAATTTTCGATCAGGAAATCATAAGTATACTGTTCCCTGTACCTCCGGAAAAACGTGGTAATTTAACCAATTAATATTTTAAAACCCCTTAACATGTCTTTAATAATTTAGAGTTGACCTTGTTCGTTACTGACCTCGTCGCATTTTAATTAATATAAAAAAAATATATATTAAATTCGGTCCTAAATCAACATATATCTCCACCTAAAATAAAAGTAACTAGAATGTGATACATGCCATAAAAATGTAACCTCAACTAACTTCTTTCTAAACCGAAAGATACTATACCTACTGTTTTTGCGATAAAATTTTAAGGAAGTCTCAGAGATACCTTCATACAGGAAATATAAAAAGAGTCATGTTTTTAAACAATGCTGTTATGTTAAGCGATTTTTTTAGAATTTTAGTATACCTAAAGTTATCTAAAAGTAATTTCTATAATTTAATATCTTTATTATAAATATGGGGCTGTACCCTGTTCCTGTCGCGACTTTACTGCAGTCTAAATTTTATCCATTGTCCATGTTTCTGACACTAATTGCTTTAATAATTTTTGCACCTCAGAACATTTAAGGTATTTTTAAATTGAACTTCATTGGCATTCTTTCCTTCTACATCTCAATTTTTAATCTTGCCCATTCTATACTAGTTCTTCGTATTGCATCCAGCTGCTTCTGCCTCATTTGCCTTCAAACAAAAAATAGTAAAATAACATTCGAACTTATTTAAATATTTTTAGTATTAACTTTGCTCTAGGCTACCATTCCTCGATAGTAATATTTTAGTTTCTGAATTTTACAGGTGCATATGTTCTTTGTTAGGATACTGGTAGGTATAAAAATAGGACTGAATGTTTTTTTAATACTAGTAGACATCATCTCGATCTAATCAAATTATTAATAAAATGGTAAAAAAAAAGGTTTAATAAGATAGAATGTTGATATTTTTATTAAAAATAAACAAAGGAATGCTCTGCATAGGATAGATAGGATAACTAACCTGAATCCTTACCTTATGAGATATTTTTACAAGCACTTAGGTAAGTAAACAACAAAAATATCTACTCTCTATTCTATTTCTAACTTTAAAACTGTTAAAAATATTTTAGAAAAATGGATCAAAGCCCAACGAATACCAAGGGACAAAGCCCTTACTCTCACTTTTGTATTCCTACCTGGGCTTTTGAATTGTGACCCTAGTGGTTTAATTTTTTATAAACATTAGGTACCTACTAAAAGATCTATAAATACAACACAAGTTGTGTAATTTGTACGAAACAATACTTGGTTGATCCAGGTTTTAATAATTATCTAGTATCTAGCTACCTAGTTTAAAAACTTACCTCTATTAGGTATAAATTGTTGCCAAAGCTGAATTTAACTTTAACATCATGTATTTTTCAGCTTGTAAATTATAGGAAACTATTTGAAGGCTTCAATAAATATTAGAAAATGGTATAATTCTTATATTTTATCCACTTCTACGTGTAATTCAGTAGCTGGTACGGATTTAGGTAAATAGAAGGAAATCTCCTCGAAATTCTCTCCTCTCATGTTTTGTTATGATCTAAAAGGTATAAAAGTCACTATAAGTGAGTTGTAAATCAAATCAAATCAACTTTGTTCAGTAATTTCAAGATTTTTAAAGTAAAATAATCTGAAAGTAAAATCCTTTGTAAAAATCTATACCAACAATGTACTTACAATTGTGTTTTTAACTTACCGTTATTAATATATTTCCATTTCTTTATAAAAAACGAGCTAATACATCTAACAAACGTTGCATTTTTCACCAAAAACTATTCGATTACTAATTTTTGAAGCAAAAATTTCCCAAAATCAACAAATATGTGAATAAAACCCAGCTGTGGCCGTCAACCGCTCGCAAAAGTTCATTGACCGCTTGACAACTTGACATTTCCAAACAATCTTCAAAATTTCCGCGATTGAAAACCGAACTCGTCCCTGATTGGCTCAAATATGCTAAAGTACTCACTTTAAGGATTGCGTCACTCCTGTTTAGGATGACGAGATCGAGAATTAACACGACCGTTAACTGTAGTTGCATCATACCAAAATGGAAAATAGCATTGGATTTTAACCCACTCACTTTAATTTTGAAATTAACGGCTCGCGTTAACTTGCGAGTTTGATCATAGGTCTGATTATTGATCCGTTGACTTTTATTCCGTATGTTTTTCGTTCTAGTGCTTTTTGGATGATTTCTTCGGAGTATGCATTGAAAAGCGTTGGTGATAGGACACATCCCTACCTCACTCTTCTTATCGAATGCTTTGTTTTAATCAACAAAGCACACGAACACGTCCTAATTAACGTCCAAGCATCGCTGGATCAATACACAGACTGCGAATAGGGCCTAACGAGTTCCTAAGCCGTTGCGAGACCCGAATTGTGTTTGACTAATGTCCACGTCAAGTCCTTGATATATTCGTTAATGAATTACTTTTAGAAACAGTCTTAGTGTGTGAGACATGAAGCTGATGGTGCGGTGGTCAGTACACTCACTGGTTCTATTCTTTTTGGGTAGGCAAACGAACATCGACAGCAACCATTCCCCAGACATGCATCCCAATCGATTAACTTTATTGAATAGTTTTACCAAGATGCACATGTGATCTTCATCTTTACCTTTAAGAATAACGCTGAAGAGTTCATCAGGTCCAGGACTTTTCCCGTTTTTTTGAGTTTTTAAAGGCGTACAGCATTTCTTCCTTGGTAAAATCCGGACCTGGCTCATCTTCTGGATTCGTTCGCTCATCTTTAAACAGTTCCTCGATGTATTCCTTTAAACAATGTAGTTGGTTATTATCTGTCATCGTTTACTAGGTTATTTGCTGTTTTTAGTTTATAACCTAACAAAAATATTGCAAATTTAACCATTTGCAGCCGCGATTATACCTTTTTGTAATAAAGGTAATTATTCCCTGCAGACTTCTTGGATCTATTATAAAAAATGTATAAAATGGTTGAAAAGTCATTTTTTTATTCAATTGTTTTGAAAAACAGGTAGTTTCGTATTAGGACCACCAGACACAAGATACATTTATAAAAAAATCAAATCTGCTCTTGAATTTTACCATTGATTCGTCGATTCTTTGGTATTCATTCGGTTTATAACATTTCAAATAGGTTTCTGAAGGAAAATCGATCATTGATCTAAGTTTATACAATTTATCGAAGCTTGTTTCTTTTCTCGGTTGAATGGGATTGTCGTTCAAGTGTATGTTGCCCAAATAGTCAATAATCCTTTTGATAAAATCAGAAAAAACAGTTGGACTTATCTGTTAGACAAAGTCCCACCTTGCAACTGGAATAGTGCCGTCTGGTACGGTGAGGTGCACATCTTACTTTTGTACCATGAATAGGCAGATGTGCACATTTGTCAAATTTTATTTCAGAACAAACAAAAGCCTTATATGTGTGAAGAAATTTCTAAACATTTTGTTCCATTCCTGGATGTGCATGGATTCGCACCAGTAAGTCCTGCCGCAACAGCCAGTCTGAAATCTTTCAAACTTCAAAGTCTCTTAATTGGTGTCCAGTCTCTAAACATTATAAAATAATTTACGATGCTCAAGTCCAAAAAGTGCCAAAAAAACCTTTGCCACCATTTTCTGGACTTGTAATTTACTTTGTATAAAGCAAGAAACATGTCAGATTGGTCTACATAAACACTAGGTCCTCTCAGCATTTTGTCATTATTATTTGCTATATCTTTGGGTTCTTGTTTCCGCCTTTTCCTGATAGTTCCTCAAGCCTTTCTTCAACAGATCATATAACAGAGGAATTGTAGTAAAAATTATCGAGATATAGCTTATGATACTTCCCTACAAGTGGACGGGTCAAATCCTTTACAACTTTAGAGCGTAAATTCTCTTCCACTCTATCAGTTCTTCCTGTATATATTTGAAACTGTAACACATATCTCGATTGATCTGCCCGAATCCATATTTTATATCCTCCTTTGATCGGTTTTTGAGGCAGAAACTGGCAAGAACCTATTCTGCTTTTGAATTTTACCATTAATTCGTCGATACTTTGGTATTCATTCGGTTTATAACATTTCAAATAGGTTTCTGAAAGAAAATAATAAATAAATAAATAAATAAATAAGGTCTTTATTCAGAAGGTACAAAGTTGCAAAGGTATAAACAAAAACAAAATCAATATTGTGCATCTTCTGAAATGGCGAAGTTCATCCATTTACTGACGTAAAGGTTGTTCTTACACTTAACCTGGCCGGGCACCTGCACTGATATACCCGAGCAATAGCCCAACTGTCCAACAACATTATATAAATATTTAAACTAAAGTCATGACCCTGCTCACAGTATATCAGTGCACCCGTCGATCATTGGTCTAAGTTTATACAATTTATTTTCGGTTGAATGGATTGTCGTTGAAGTGTATGTTGCTCAAATGCCAGTCAAGACGGAGACATACATGAAGAAATATAAGGTCCCCTCATCTGTATCGAAGACTTGAATTAATTCCAGCAATAGTGACTTTATTTCTAAATGCATTGGACCCGGACTTTCCTGACAAGGAACTGATGTTCCAGCAAGATGGTGCTCCTCCCCACTATGCTGCCACTGTGCGTACATTTTTGGATGAAACCTTGAATGAAACCCAATCGGTGGATAGGAAGGAGAGAAATTCAAAAATGAAATAAAAATAGATGGTCGAAGCTTAAATTTAGGATATTGAAATAATCACTATCAAATCGGTAATCTAAATAATTTATTATTGCATCCAAATTAGAAATGTATATTGTAATTCTATAATAATCCGCTTCCATCATGTCAAAATCTGGCGAAAATAATTCCGCTTTTTAAGGGAGGAGATAATGAGGAGCCTTCTAACTTTAGACCTATTTCCTTGCTTCCAGCTTTGGCTAAAGTCGCTGAGAAGCTTGTGAGACGGCGTGTGGTCGGCTACATTGATAAACATAGAATATTGAGTAATGTTCAGTTTGGCTTTCAGACTTCAAAAAACACCAGCGATGCCATCTTTTCATTTATAGAACGCTTATACATCAAGCTTAATGACGGAGAGGTTGCAGCTGCCATATTCTGTGATCTTACCAAAGCGTTTGATTGTGTAAATCACGAGGTACTGCTGGGTAAACTGTAAAATATACGGTTTCAGGGGGCACCACTGACCTGGATAAGGTCTTATCTAACGGCGCGGATTCAGAGTGTGGCTTTTAATAACGAGGAATCGTCAGGACAGGAAGTTACCTCTGGTGTTCCACAGGGATCAGTTCTGGGTTCCATTTTATTCCTACTTTATATAATCTTTCTAATCTGAACATATCGGGTTCGTTTACAATGTTTGCTGATGATAAGACGGTTCTATGGCATGGCGGCGACACCAAAGAGTTGGAGGCCAATGTTGCCAGAGATGTAATAAAAATTAAAGAATGGTGTGATTCTAATTATCTAACTCTAAATATATCCAAAACAAACATAATTTCCTTCAATTGTCAAATAAATGAAATTTTATAAAATAATCAAGTTGTGCAGAATTTGAACGTAAGTAAATTTTTGGGCTTGCATATAGATGACAAACTAAGGTTTGAGACGCATATTCTGCATTTAAATAAAAAAATATCTAGAGGTTGTTTTGCATTACGTGTCATATCTCGACAGTTGGATATGTCCATGGCGAGGAATGTATATTGTATATTTCGCGTTGATTGAATCTCATTTGCGTTACGGGGTGTGCTTCTGGAGATCTTGTTCAAGTCAGCTGTTTAATATGATTTTTGTTTCTCAAAAGCGGGCCATCCGATCCATGTTCAGGATAAAATCGCGTGAGTCCTGCAAACCTTTTTTTATATCCCTAAACATCTTGACTCTACCATCTATCTTTATACTCGAAACTGCTTGTCTCATACATAATAAATATAAGCAAGAAATTGAGACTACCAGCTTGTATGCAACTCGCTCTTCCCATTTAACTGCTTTACTCATTCCGTCTTTAACTTTAACGAAAAAATCAACTATATTCAATAGCAAAAAACTATTTAACCATCTGCCTTTAAATATCAGAATGATTAAAAATCCTGTTAAGTTTAGAAGACAAATAAAAATGCTATTGGTTGGAAAAGCCTACTACTCTGTTGAAGAGTTTTATAATGATCGTTTGGATTAGTTTTTACTCGTGTTGTACATTGAAATTTTTTTTTCACTTTTTTGACGTTTCGATTTTCTACAACTTACCTTTTCTGGTTGTTGTACATAGTATTTTTTGTACTCTTTGTAACTATAATATAGATTTTATTCTACCTACTATTATATAGACCCAGGGTCTGACCAACGTTATGTCGACTAAATTAGATTAACTCGCTTTGTAAATAACATTTTGTTTTATTACAATAAAGCTGTTTTTGACTTTGACATTGGTGTAATTAGCATTTGCCATATTTAATTATTTAGTAGTTGTTCTAGAAACAGTTACAGAAATGTCCAATTTACTGTGAATTTCTTCAAGGTCTCTGAATATTTTTAAAAATGAAATATCAGTATTTTTCTGAACTTTCTTTAATGTTTGTATGACTTTCTGAAGCATATTTATAGCAGGGAGCTTATCTATGGGTCTTACTTAAGTTGATGTTATTTGACAAAATTGATGAGAGACAAAAAACTGTTACAGCAAAACGTGTCTGTAACATTGAAGTTTTAAAATATTTCCCGCAGACTCCGTACTTCTCAAATTGAACATCAGATTTAAAGCTTCTGCAATATTAACAAAATTAGAACAATTATTAAGAAAAGCGTCATGGCGCTCAATCCACTGTGTTTCGCATAAATTAATTAGATGTATATTATTTAAAGACTTAAGAATAAAGTTAAGCTGATATGACTGATTATAAAAGCTCACAATTTCTTTTACTGATGCTGCAGTATTACGCACAATGGGAACGCCTACAAGTTGTTAGTCGGCAAGGAATGACACCATTTTTGGTAAATTTTTATTCGTTTGGCTGGTTTAAGGGGGTAATTACCCCCATTACTCCCTCCCGCCTAATTAATAATAGTAAAAAAGAAGCACCAAATTTTTCAGCGATTGAAAAATTAAAATTTAGTTAACTACTTCTTCCCTATTATAAATCTTTCTTGGAAATCCAATATCTAGCAAATCCAACATATCGAGATCGTCTTCAAGAAATATTTCGTCTTCTAGCTCCATTCAAACTACTTAATTTGTATTCGCAAACGAAAATTCACTTCATCCAGAAGTTTGATTAGAAATCACAGCTAGGGCTTAAACTTCACAAACTACACCGATTAAGCTAATCTGAAACCTATTTTATTTTACCCTAATTATTTTAAGAGAATTACTGAGAAAATAGAATAATATAATAGTCTTTAAATAGATCCGTACCTGGAGTCCCCAGATCAGGTGGCCGAATTTTACACCTCACACAATAGGTTATGATGACGGTAAGGGATTAGCATTTGTAATCACCATACACTATCTTCTCAAAAAGTTAAGAATTGTACTCGGTATGTAATTTCTTGCAAAGATCTCTTCTAATGTGACTAAAACGAAATTCAAGTGCAAGTCACTGTTAATGGTGTCATCTGTCAAATTGTTATAACCAACAGCAAGTTTAAAAATATTTTGAAAATGTAACCTATACCGGGTCCGCCAACGAAGCGGGGACGGAAGATTAAATCTTTATCGAGGAACTTATAAAGAATACTAAAACAGCATGAGGTCTGGAATTAGAAGCGGCATATTTTAAAAATATTTTACATTATACAGGGTGGCCCAAAAAAGTGTGGCGAACTAAACTTGTGTTTTTTTAAATGGAACACCCTGTATATTATTAGCCCAGAAGATGGGCATAGAGCTGCTGATCATTTTAATATTTGGTTATGTGGGTTTATTTTTAATAGTTTAAGAAATAATAACGATTTTATCTTAAAAATTATCTAAGTTTAGTAACCATTTCCAAATTACTAAAAACAATTGAATGAAATAGTAAACTAAAAAGCAATATGTTAGAATGTTGCCTATCTTTCCAATTAAAAATATTTGTGTTCAGTGCATTTATCATACAGGGTGATCACATTATGCAAAATATAAAAAATCTATTTTTTTTTAAATGGAACGCCCTGTATATTTTTTTATTTTTAGAAAGCCCTTTTTACATCCTTTCTACTGATACCAATGTGATACCTCTTAGAGTTTACCGTATTTTAGTTATTTCGATATAAACTTTAAAACCCCACACTTTTGCTACTTTTTATTTATTTCATTTTATTTTTATTCGTAATCGAGTTGCCATGATTTTTTTTGTTTAGATTGTCACTATGACGTGACGACCGAATACAATTATTTAACATTATTTGTTCAGTCGTCGAAATTAAGTACTACATTTCTCAAAATGTCGAATTTTACCACTGTGGAAATGGTAAATATGATTTTTATACTGGGAGAATGTGCAAGAAATTGCCTTCTAGCGAGTCGAGTGTATGCTGAAAGATATCCAAATATTGAGAGAAAGCCGAGACCAGAGGCCTATGAGAAGTTGTTGCGAAGATTTGTAGAAACAGGAAGCGTTGCTTACAAAAAAAGGATGGTAATCAATAAACCCGTTATTAATGAAGAAAATGAATTAAGGGTTCTGTTGGCAGTACAGGAAAATCATCACGTAAGTCAGACTGGCATTTTTCAGCAAACCGGTGTTAAGGAAACAAGCGTGCGGAGGATTTTAAAAAAGTATAAATATCATCCTTATCACATAGAATTACACCAAGAACTTTATGAAGATGATTTCTTAAGAAGAATCACATTCTGTAATTGCATGCTTAACAAAATTAGAGAAGTACCAGACATTTTATCAATAGCTCTATTTAGTGACGAGTCTACATTTTAAAATAACGGAATCGTAAATAGGCATAATATGCATTATTATGCTAGTGAAAATCCACATTGGGTTCGTCATGTAGATAACCAAAATCGCTGGTCGGATAATGTCTGGGGAGGAATATTAGGGCCTTACATTATTGGGTCATATTTTTTTGAAGAGCGTTTGACGGGACAAGTTTACTTAAACTTTCTTCAACATGATCTACCCATTTTGCTTCAAAATGTAGATGCCGACACTCTCCAAAACCACTGGTTTCAACAAGACGGCGCTCCCCCTCATTATTATGAGCCGGTTAGACAATTTTTAAATCATTGGCGAGGTAATCAGTGGATCGGACGTGGTGGACCAATCGCTTGGCCTCCTAGGTCCCCTGATTTAACTCCCCTTGATTTCTACCTCTGGGGATATGTTAAGGAAGAAGTCTATGCCATAGCTCCTACGAACCGAGACGATATGAAAAATCGTATACGAGAGGCATTTAGAAATATTAGAATAAGAACTCTACAAGATGTCCAGCAAAATTTTGTTCGAAGGCTACATTTATGCCTTCAAGAACAGGGAAGAACCTTTGAACATATCATTAGAGCCACACAATAAATTCTGATTTACCGCATAATAAGGGTTTGTTTATTTTGTTTTGTCAACTCCTTTATTTTTTTAAAGTTGTAATTTTAATTCATTATTTTTATAATAATCGTTTTAAGTTTATGTTTTATAAATGTCTTAATAAATCAGTTCATAAATAACATTTAGTTTCTTTATTGCAAAATAAAAAATAAGGAATGTCATTTGATGCTAGGTTATTAAAATAGTATTAAGAAAATGAAGTTATGCATAACAAATGCAAACCATTTAAGGGTTACCGCTAGATTTTTCGAAAAAGTAGCAAAAGTGTGGGGTTTTAAAGTTTATATCGAAATAACTAAAATACGGTAAACTCTAAGAGGTATCAAATTGGTATCAGTAGAAAGGATGTGAAAAGGGCTTTCTAAAAATAAAAAAATATACAGGGCGTTCCATTTAAAAAAAAATAGATTTTTTATATTTTGCATAATGTGATCACCCTGTATGATAAATGCACTGAACACAAATATTTTTAATTGGAAAGATAGGCAACATTCTAACATATTGCTTTTTAGTTTACTATTTCATTCAATTGTTTTTAGTAATTTGGAAATGGTTACTAAACTTAGATAATTTTTAAGATAAAATCGTTATTATTTCTTAAACTATTAAAAATAAACCCACATAACCAAATATTAAAATGATCAGCAGCTCTATGCCCATCTTCTAAGCTAATAATATACAGGGTGTTCCATTTAAAAAAACACAAGTTTAGTTCGCCACACTTTTTTGGGCCACCCTGTATAATGTAAAATATTTTTAAAATATGCCGCTTCTAATTTCAGACCTCATGCTGTTTTAGTATTCTTTATAAGTTCCTCGATAAAGATTTGATCTTCCGTCCCCGCTTCGTTGGCGGACCCGGTATACTTCCACTATTAACTTCCCATTCGTTCCCGTCTGCCTGTCCAAATGTATAGAAGTAGGAATACCGTTAAGTCACGAAATTCCAAAAATTGCATCATTTAAATGGAATGGTAAAAGTTATTTACTTGTTTTTTAGGGTGTAATTAATTGTAGGGACTGTTTGTTGTACCATCTCGTTCACATAGGGTCATCGTCCTTTTCTATGTGTTTGAATTAATTGTTTTTTAAGTCGGAATCATTTGCTGCTAATATACATGTTATTGAACTGACCCTACAGAGTACCAGTCATTAGCAATTACTGTTAATAATAACTTACCTTTGTTTAAGATTTTCCCATAGCTTTTTCAGATGTACCTATATCTGTGTACATCGTCACATCATTTGCATTGTATAATTCCATAATTTGCTTTCATGCATTGCCAATTAATTGGTGGCATCGATTCTTTTTTTATTTGAATTACATTTTTAAGTTTATCCACTAATCTCATTAGCAGAAGTTTTACTCTATCTCAGTAAATCTTTCGCTCCTACAAGCTCACTTTTATCTTCATAAAAGCCAAAGCAGTCCAGTTTATGTGCAAGGATATAATGATTTACAGTGTCAAATGCCTCGCTAAAATCCGTATAGACAGCGTCAACTTGCTGTACACTTCCAGGGCATCCCAGGCCGTTTAAGCAAAAGTCATCATATTTGTAGCCGTTAATCTACCTCTACAAAAGCCATGCTGTTCCCGATCAATAGTAGACATCACCTCACTCCCAATATGAATATACACCATTAAAAATATAAGTATCCTTCTTTCCATAAATTAAAATAGTCATCATATTTACCTTTATCTATGATACGAATGCACAATACAAAATCAAAAAGAAAATTGAAACACCGAAAAAAAATATTTACCTCGGATGACGTTAAACGAATTCAATGAATAAAAATATTTAATTGAAAACGGGCAACAATAGTATATTAAATACCGAAGTGGAAACTTTACACCAAGGTTTGTATACTATTTTATTTACAACCACTTTGTCCCCTTCTTATTATTTTGAATTAAAATTATTATTAAAATCGAAATGTAATTTTGACTTTTTCATTTAAAAATTATTGAAGCTAAAACTGAAAAAGTACAAAAAGAGTCAAGCTATACAGTGTATAGACACAAGAAAGCTTTTAGATCCAGCAATAAGAACAGAAGTGCAAGAAGAATTAAACTTTAGATTGGGCAGCAATAATCAAACAATTAACGAAGATAATATTGAAAACACGTGGAAACAGATTAAAACACCCGTAGTAGAGTTAATCAAGATAAGTTGAAAAGCAACAGAACCAAACACAAAGCTTGGATTACTGATGACATCTTGAAATTAATGGACCGCCGTAGATCTTATAAAAATAAAGACTCTGACAGATACAAAGGGGTACAAAAGGAAATTAGGACTAAGATTAGACAAGCAAAAGAAGAATGGCTGACGGGGCAGTGCAATGAAATAGAGCAGTTAGAAGCCAAACACGACTCGTTTAATATGTACAAGAAAATTAAACAGACAACTGGTCAATATAGAAAGATCAACAGCAGCACTCTCATGAATGAACAACAGCAAATTCTTAGCAGCACAGAAGAACAACTACAGGAATAGAAAAAATATATTCAAAATTTCTTTGAAGATGGTAGGAGTCTATCGCATAATATCACTCTGGATGACGGGTTAGATATCACTAAGGCAGAACTCTTACATGCTATATCAAGTGCAAAAAACGGAAAGGCACCTGGACCAGATGGAATACAAATAGAGGTTTTAAAAGTATTGGAAGAAGACCGAGCCCTTGCACTTCTGTTAAACTTGCTAAACTGCATATACAAGACCGGAATAATTCCTAAAGACTGGCTCAGGTCAACATTCGTTGCTATACCGAAGAAGGCTAACTGCAAGTATTGTAAAGATTATAGGACGATCAGCTTAATGAGCCAGGTATTAAAGCTGTTCCTGAAGATCATTCATTCCAGAATATACACCAAATGCGAAGAAAATATTGGCAAGTCTCAGTTTGGCTTTAAAAGCGGTTTCGGTACAAGGGAGGCGCTGTTTAGCGTCCAGGTTGTAATACAACGATGTCGAGATGTAAACGTTGATGTATACGCTTGCTTCGTAGATTACGAAAAGGCATTCGACACTGTTCAACACGACAAGTTAATAACTATACTGAACAATATAGGCCTGGACGGACGAGACATTAGGATAATCGCCAATTTGTATTGGAATCAGACAGCTGACATTAGAATTAACGGCCAGACATCTGAAGAAATACCTATTATGAGAGGAGTTCGACAGGGCTGTGTGCTCTCCCCCCTTTTGTTTAATTTATATGCAGAAAAAATTTTCAGAGAAGCCATCGAAGACAGAACAGAGGGTATAATTGTTAATGGAACAGCCATCAATAATCTAAGATATGCGGACGACACGGTTTTACTAGCAACAGACAAAGATGATTTACAGGCACTCCTAGCAGCGGTTACAGACCATAGCCAACAAATGGGTCTACGATTAAATATAAAGAAGACCAAATGGATAGTTGTCAGCAAAAGCAAAAATATAGAGGACAACTTAACAGATATCAGCATACACGGAGAAATTGTGGAGAGAGTGCAAAAATACAAATATCTGGGCTGCTGGGTGAATGAAGAATGGGACTCAACTCAAGAAATCAAAAGCAGAATAGAACAGGCACGAACATCTTTCAGGAACATGCAAAAAGTCCTCACCAACAGAGCTCTAAAAATTCCCTTAAGAATACGCCTATTACGTTGCTATGTCTTGAGCATATTGTTCTATGGGATGGAAGCATGGACCCTCACTGAAACAATGTGCAGGAGGATTGAGGCTTTCGAAATGTGGACTTACCGAAGAATGCTGAGGATATCGTGGGTGGACAGGGTGACGAATGAAGCGGTTCTACAGGCAGCGTATGAATAAAGAAAGAGAGGTACTTAACCCCATAAAAAGAAGAAAGCTGTACTTTGCCCACGTAATGAGAAACCCAAAATATGAATTGCTCCACATTATTATCCAAGGAAAAATAGAGGGAAAGCGTGGGCCTGGTCGCCGAAGAACATCATGGCTCAAGAATCTTCGCCAATGGTATGGAGTAAACACCACGACACTCTTCAGGTCGGCTGTGGACAAAGTGAAGATCATGCGAATGATCGCCAATGTTCTGGGAGGACACGGCACTTAAAGAAGAAGAAGAAGATTTAAAAATTAGACGGACATTAAAATTTCAAATAACCGCAGGTGGTAAAATAATAATACACATTAAGATGGCAAATATCATTTTTTGAATATGGTTTCCATGTCACTAAACAATATATTATTTTTTGAAAATGTATGTAGTGTCAAAAATTTCGTAAAATATCGAAAAAAAATCAGATGAGGAATTCGAGTTTGCTGCTACTCCACCAGAAATTCGGGAAGCAGCAAAAAAAGTAGAGGAAGATCTTCTGCCAACTAAAAGCCGCCCAAGATATGAAAAGGCATATAACAATTTTAAAGAACGGTGTACGAAAAACAAAGTTCAAAATCCTGGTTCTGAATCGGCGCTACTAGCTTATTCTAGCGAAAATGACAAGACAAAGAAGATATCACCGCTTTGGTTAATATATTCACTGCTGAATACCACTTTATTAATTAGGAAAAAAATTAAGACATACCTAAACACGCAAAGCTATTTGCGTTTTTAAAAAAGCAAAACAAAGGATACAAGCCAAAAAAATCGAAGACACTGTCTATGGAAAATATTGAAACTTTTTTGGAACAAGCACCCATGGCATTTCTTGTTCAAAAGGTATTTTAGGTCAAAAGGTTGACAATGGTAATTGGTGTCTCAGGCGCCTGCAGATCAGATGAATTATACAAAATGAAAACAACAGACGTACACTTTTTAGAAGGGAAGGTCGCGATTGAAATGCAGAATAGCAAAACGTACCAGCCACGATCATTTATTTATGATAACTAATAAGAAATGGATTGCACATAACTTTTCGCGAAAATATGCAGGATGTAAAGCTTTTCATGCAAATCAGATATGGAAAAATGACTAAACAATATATTAGGCACAACACTTTAAGTAAGTTTCCAAAGAAAGTTGAAGCTTTTCTGAAGCTGAATATTAAAAGTTTTACTGGCCACTGTTTCAGAAAAACAGCGGGTACTTTGCTCGAAAATAACGGTGGCGACCTCATGCAGCGGTTAGGAGGCTGGAAATCTAGCACAGTAGCTAAGGGTACATAGATAGTTCTGTCGCTACTCAAGCTAATACGGCGAAATTGATTTCAAAGCCAAGTTCAAATTTTACTAACACCACTTTAACTTCAAATAACCATGAATTAAACCTTTTAAAAAAAAATGTTTGAACATATCAGTGACTGCCTACAATAATGCCAATATAATAATTAATTTAAATGAGTAAAACATAAACCATGTTAATTTTTTGCTTTTCGATAAATGTCATTATAATTCATTTAAAAAATAGTCATTTATTGTCGTTAAATTTGTGTAATGAGTGTGACGTATTACAGTGTCTATGTTGGTGTGTTATTTCGAGATATCGACTTTTAATAAAATTACAAAAAATTAATAATTTTATTTTCCACGCGGGTGGAAAGTAAAAGTCAAGAAACGTCAACTTTCCACCCCTCAAAGATAGGTGAAATGTCATTATTACGTGCATGGTTGTAAATAATAGTATATTATTAACCAAGGTTTAGACAGCCATCATTATTGCCCGAGCGGCAAGTTTCAATCACGAGGAGCGGAGCGACCAGGGATTTAAGACGCGAGGGCTATAAGCTGTCTAAACCGTGGTTAATATAATATTTTTTCCACTACTACAAACTTTTATTAAGACATTTATCTTTATAGTATTAATAATTATAAAAAATTATAGGTAGGTATAAGTATATATAAGTAGGTATTTAATCAAGTTACCTGCGCTTTGGAATTGGCAAAATATTTCGTTGTTTTGTCAGGTGGCTTTGTTAATGTCAATTTTTGTTCATTTATGTCATCAGATTTCAAGAGTTTTCCCCGTTTTTTTTTTTAAATGAGCGAAGAAAATGTTAGTGATATTATTATGTGCACACCTCCAGTATTAAGGATGGAAGCACAAAAAATGTTGATTATATCGATATTTTACAATATCAAGCATCTCTAATAATCTAATAAGTATTGATAATTATCTGGTTGCCTAACCATAATAAATCACCTTTCAGGTTATTCATGTTTATGAATTCATGTTGTAGAATCAAAAAATCAAGTTACCTGCGTTCAAATAGATTCTTGAAAATCGGTCAATAATGGATTTCGATGCCTTATTATTGACCATGGACCAAAAAATATTTTATTCGCCAATTAACATTATTTTATTAGAAATTTATTTTAAGTTTAATTGTCTGAATTAAAATTTATTTCAAACAAACACGTAATATTACATTATCACAACTTACGTTTCGATAACACTGGTCTGCGTTTTAATTTTTTTTGTCTGAGGTCAAAGTTTTTCTAACTGTTTTTGGGTAAATGATATGTGCTGATTTTAAAAATGTAGCGCATTTTTTTTGCTATCCGTATATTTTGATAAATTAGAAGCAGAATTATATTACACTAAATATTTCGTATAAATTTAATTTAACAAATACACAAATTAAAAATGTATTTATTTTTAAGTGAGGTTATTAAGATATAACAATGCTGTATAAAAAAATTATTGTAGCAGGAAGGTTTTTTCAAAGATTTTCGGGCGTGCTTGATTTCTTGAATATCCCTTTTTAGGCAGTCTGGCAGCACATTTACGCCCCACCGGCCCTGATATCTCTCCTCCATTACACGAACGTCCTGGTGAAACCATTAGTCTTGCTCTTCGCTAAAATCCCCACAATTTTCTGGAAAATAATCCAAATGTGAACTTTAGAAATAGATTATTACTAACTTTCCTCGTCTACTTTGTCGGTATTGTTCATATGTATTTTTTATTTTTGTTCGGCAGTAGCTTTATTCCTTGGCGAGTCGTGCGCGGTTATCTAGGATTTTGATGCTGCTTGTTTTTGGCGCCTTTTTTTACCGTTCTTAAAACGGTGCTGTGATGATAGTGCTTCTCCACTATTTCTAGTGCCTCCCTACTGTTAAATGGGCTCGCCAATAGGAAGCCAATCTTTAGGTAGTTTGTATGTCGAGTCTTGTATGTGACTGTGTTATGAGTTCGTTGGTCGAAATGTCCGTACGTTTGTGGTAGTCGGTTATGATTTTTAAAAAGAACTCCTTTATGGTCTGTATTTTAAAGTCATTGTGTAGAACTCGGTTCATAGCATATCTCGGTACATTTGCTGTTAGCTTTAGTGCTTTGTTCTGAACTACCTGGAACTTGTTCAGCTCCGCCTTGATTATGTTACACCACGAGGGCCCACCATAAGTTAAAACCGGCCTGACCAAGACCTTGTAGAGGTTGACCTTTGTCCTGTTGCCAATTCTACTCCTCCTGTGAAGCAGGGCGTAGATAGAGCTTAATTGCCGCAATGCAAGCTTTAAAGCATATAAAATCAAATTTATTAAATTAATTTGATTTTGACACAAGTTAATAAAAAATTCGATACTTCAGAAAATATTTTTGGTCGAGAGAATTTTACGTCAATGTCACACGACCTCACGCTTCGACTGCTGAAACGTGACTATATTATTACAAACATGCGTGGACCAAGAGATTGAAAGTTTTGTAAGAGGTCTTTGACCAGTCGTTAATACTCTTGACTTCGGTGATTTCCCAAAAAGTTTTGGACAATGGAATTAAATGCTAACCCTGCATGTTTTTCATTACCTTCCATATTCTGATCAAATTCCTGGTTCTAAATCAGTTCTCGGATTTGAGGACCGTCAATAATTCCAGCTTTCAGTTTGGCATCACTGATGTTTGGAAATGTTCGACTGAGTAAACTAAAAGCACGACCATCTTTATTGAGAGCGTTGACATAATTTGCCATAAGCCCTAGTTTAATATGTAATGGGGGAATCAGTACTTTCCTTGGGTCCACTAAAGTATGTGCTAGAACGTTGTAAGCCAGGCCTTACTATCCAGTCGCGTTTTACATAGTGCTCTTTATCGGCTCGGCTGTACCATAGACAAAGAAAATAAGGGTATTTGTTATAGCCGCCTTGTAAGTCAAACAATAAAGATATATCCTAAAAATAACAAAATATTTTAAAGTTTCGTGAACGTGCAGTAACAAAAAGAAGCTGAAGCAATTTTTTGAATAAAAAATTCCTTAAACTTACTTACGGATTACACACCTTTAGATCTACTAACCTGAACTAACCAGTTGTGGTTTCAATACTTTAGAGCGGTTAGTTGGTAAGCGTTTCATATTACCATAACTTTCAGTGGTTTGTACTGAATGACCCACTGGAACAGAAGACACTTCATTCAACATCTCATAAGACTGTAGTCAGTTGATTCACCAAATCAGATAAAATAGTAAAAGTATGTGTTTGGCTAGGTTAAACACTCATTGTTACAGCGCAAAAGTTGCAACTCTTTTACATATCGCTTAAAACGTTGAATCAATCAGGTCTCATAGAAAATTACAGTTGACTGTGTCCAATGCAAAAAAATCAAAATTAACTAGGTATTTACAGTTAAATAAAAAGGTACTTATCAGCAAGTTCCTTCTGGAGGTGGCTTGTTCCCTTAAGGGATAACCCCTTGCTGCTTCTCAGCAATGTTGGCCCTCAAATAGCCCTCACAAATGCCTTAAAATATAAGTCTAAAAACTCCGAAAAAGTCCGAGAGATCGGAAATTGGGAAACGGCAACGTTAAAAGGGAAACTGTTCTAACAAATGTACAATACAAAAAATTTAAAGAAAATAAACAAAAGATGATCTGAAAGTTAAGAAAAATTAATAAATTATTTTTTTTTACTGGGACTACCTATATATTTTTTATTTTTATAAAAGAGCTTTCCTTCCTGATGCCAAAAATACCGGGTCCGCCAACGAAGCGGGGACGGAAGATTTCATCCTTATCGAAGAACTTATCAAAAATACTGAAACAGCATGAGGCCTAGAATTAAAAGTGGCATATTTTTAAAATATTTTACAAGAACCCAAAAAGTGAGGCGAATATTTAAATAAAACACCTTATATCTTACACTATTTTGGGATTCGACATGAAATAACAATTATTTTTTAATAAGTCCAAACCTAATAGTTTCCGTGATAGTTACTTTTGAAAAATTACTTTTTTGAACTTTGACAGCTTCTAGTTATTTAACGGTCCCTCTTAGAGCAAAACAAGTTACATGTCCCTATCTTACTTTTTTATTATCTCCACAAAAATGTAAACTTATCTTAAACCGGATAAAACTCGAAAGGCGGAAATATGGTACTTCCAGTTTAACCGGAAACTCGTATTTTTGGGAAGATAATAAAGAAGTAAGATAGAGACATGTGAGCTCGAAGACATACCGTTAAAAAGCACAGGCGGACATTTTATATAGGGGATACATAGAGGATGTCGAATCTAACATAGCTAAAAGTCCGAGGGTTTTCTGGAAGTATGTCAACTCAAAAAAACAAAATAATGAAATTCCTGCTGTTTTAACACTTGGTAACAAGACCTCTATCGATGGAGGTAGTGCAACGCAGCTTTTTGCAGAGCACTTTTCCTCTGTTTATGAAAATACATCAAATAGAGAATATAATGTTAAAATTCCTAATAAACTA
Organism: Polydrusus tereticollis; assembly: GCA_963920685.1. Taxonomy (NCBI): domain Eukaryota; kingdom Metazoa; phylum Arthropoda; class Insecta; order Coleoptera; family Curculionidae; genus Polydrusus; species Polydrusus tereticollis. Next base: position 94,928,942 of record OY987331.1, read on the forward strand.
AAAAATATAGTAGACACAAATGGGTTTAGTGTTAGAATTTTACAGGTATATGACAAGCTATCATGTATTGACACTGGTAAGGGGCCGGGGCCGGAGGGCATAACTCCTTTCTTTATAAAGAATTGTGCATTTGCACTGTCCAGACCTCTCTGGTTATTATACAATAAATCGTTGTCATCTGGCATTTTTCCTGATGAATGGAAACTTTCGTATGTTACCCCCATTTATAAGAATAGTGGCAAAAGAAGTAAAGTGAAGAGTTACCGACCTATCCCAATCATTTCACAATTTCCTAAAATCCTCGAATCTCTTGTTACAGATCATTTGTTTGCAGCATTTAAAAATATTATAACTTCCAAACAACACGGATTTTTGAAGAGTAAATCCATTGCAACGAATCTTTTACCGCGAGGCATTGTCGAGTGCCTTGGAGGGCGGAAGTGTTGTTGATTCAATTTACACTGACTTCTCCAAGGCATTCGACAAGGTTCATGCAGGCCTGCTTGCTCGTAAGCTTGAAGCATATGGTGTTGGCGGAGTCATGTTGCGGTGGATTGATTCTTATCTCACTGATAGGGCACAGATTGTCAAAGTTAAGTCTTGTAGGTCTTAAACCTTCAATGCTACCTCAGGTGGGGGCACCTGGTGCCATTATTATTCAATATATTCATATAGGAAAATCCAATCCGATTTTTCTTCATTTGAATGACCGATTTTAATAAATAATCAAATGTTTTAATCGGTATAATTTCAATTTTAACATTGACATTGAAAACTGAACTCTGTCCGGTAATTGTTTTCCAAGGTAAAAAAAAATCCTCGAATCTTTCTCTATTATTACTATCGATGCTTGCTAACGTTTGGAAATGTTGGCCTGTTGCCAAAGCTAGAAGCATAGCCGTTTTGTGTGTTAGGTTTTGTAACTTTAGGCTACCTGACGACATTTCCCTAATATATTGTAGGACTATTGCTGGGCCCCAAGTATAACTGTAAAAATGAGACCGAACAAATTTGAGGTAAAAATGAGACACTCATTTTTTTCTATTAGTTAACGTGTTTTACTTCACTATTAATGGTTAAAAACGTTAAGCACACTTCTTAGATGTACATGCATATATAAACTTCAATCAATTATGATAAAAAAAGCGTAAAAATATCGTTTATATAAAGATATCACAGTAAACACTCATAAAACTTTTAAACAAAGGGCGCCAACTTTTGTTTCCACGTCAACTGAAATGGTCGGAGCGACTCGTTTTAAGTCGGAATAGTATGGTGTCATTTTCCTTGCGCGTTGGAACCATTTGCAACAGTCTTTCTCTGTTTATTATATATTTCTTTGGCAAAAGTGAGACGTGTTTGGGGGTAAATGTGAGACACCTGTTGGGGTAAAAATGAGAAAGGGAAAACGTCTTTTTTTTCATTAATATCTTATTATTCTTATAGAATACCTACAATAGTTTTCAAAATGCCTAGAACGTACATTCCTAAACCCAAAAATTATACAAAAAGGGACTTAAAAGAAGCCATAAATCATGTTAAGCAATGAAGACTCGGGGTGAGAGAGGCAGCAAAACAGTTTACAATCGACAAGTCCAAGCTTAGTAGATCGTTCAACAACAAAAATAAATCTAAACAAGGTAGAAAGCAAGCTCTATCAGTGGTTCAAGAAAATGATCTCATCGTGATGGCCAAATGGGGATTTGCCCTCTCCAAAGAAGAAATTAAGCGTGCTGTTCAAACATACGTTAATCAAAATAATTTATCAACTGTTTTTAAAAATGGAAAACCAGAAGATGACTGGTTTCGGACGTTTTGCGAAAGGAATGGACTAAGTCTAAAAAAGATGGAACAACTAGAAAAGTGCCGAAGAACTGCAACTAGTGATCCTTTTATAATTTATTCGTTCTATAATAAACTTGAAGAAACAATTAATAAGCTGGGATTACAGGACAAACCTTCACATCTATTTAATCTGGATGAAACAAGCTTCAATTTAGATCCTGGTAGAGTAAAGGGTGTCGCAGCGATAGGTAAGTTAGGAATTTAATCAGCTAGGTATTTTTAAATTTATATCTCTTTTTTAGGGCAAAGAGTTCACCGGAGCATCCAAGGTTCCGGAAAGGAAAATGTGACCACAATGGCCTGCATTTCGGCAGACGGAGATCTCCTGCCCCCCCTTAATAATATATCAAGGACAGAACTTATGGAGCACTTGGAAAGGGACGTAAAATATTGAAAATACGTGCAATGCTGTATCCGACAAGGAATGGATGACAACCGCTGTTTTCAATTCTTGGTTCCAAACGTTTTGTAAGATGATCAAGCAAAGACCCCTACTTGTCATAATGGACGGACATGTTTCTCATCTGGATAGAGGGACCATAGAGCTTGCCATCGAGAGCAACACCTTAAAAAACCCTAAAACTTTTATCCAAAATATTTTTTGCTGACTGTTTTACTTTAAGAAATAATCGACCGTTTCCATACATACCAACGACCCTGTATACGCGCTTAGCATATATTCCGCCCTTTATTAATGAACCTTAATTAAACATCTGTTAAATTCTGGTAATTTACCAAGTCAGACAAAATTGTAAAGGTTTAAGTTCAGCTAGATTAAAACACTCATTATTGCAACTCCTTTACATATCGCTTTATAAGTACCTATAACTGAATTCTGAGATCAACAGTAAAAACAGTAAATCACTTATATACTATGTTGAAATAAAACTGAATTAAACTGTTATGTGATGAAAAATGCAAAATAGCTTATGGTTCTGATTGAAACAAATCAAAGGAAATTACTTGTTTGGGTACGGCAAAAGAAAATCATATTTGGCTGTGTTTATACTATAAAGACAAATTCACTATGATATATGCAGTCTAAAAGTAAGGATACTTATCAGAGTCCTCGTAGAGGTGGCTGGTTGCTTTGGTTGTTATTCAGCAATGTTGATTGCCCTGAATGGACCTTACAAATGCCTATATTGAATCAAATTCCAAATACCCAAATTCGATCTAGCCAGAGAATCTGGGTGGGATAGGAAACGTAAAGGAGAGTCACTGTGGCAGAAGAGGTTTAACTCTGGTTACACTTATTAATAATAATATTAATAATAGTAATAATAGATGTCTTTATTTAATTAAATTTAAATATACAGTTTAAATATTACGAAACAAATTAGGCCGAAGTAGGGCGCAGTCTAGCCAATAACGCTACTCTACTGAACCCCCTTCCGCTCATTTTAATTAAAAAAATATCAATAATATATTCGTAAAAGTAAAACAAGTCCATAAGGTTTATAAATCAAAAATAGCAAAAATAATTATCTTATAAAATAATGAATATAATGATAAATTAGATAATGCTTGGTTTGGAGGCAAAAAAAAAAATGTATGATTAGCATTAAGTATACTAAATTACACAGAACAATTAAGATGATATAATAATTTAAGAATTTTGTGAATTTAATAAAACGTTTTTGTACGTATCTTTAAATTTCTTTGAATCGAGCATAACTATTTCGTTAGGTAACGAGTTATATAATTTAATAGCATTCAAAATAAATGTTCTCTGGAACATGGCTGTCTGATGATGGGGCATAGTAATCTTGTTAGAAAATCTAATATTACATGGATGAACCGTGTTTCGAAAGACAAAATTAGTTTTTATGGATGAAGGTAGGACTGGGTTGTTTAGAATTTTATGAAGAAAATTTGCTAAGTGTAAAGTTGATCATTGTTAGCCAATTTAGTTCATTAAATGTATGTGAAATATGATCAAATTTTCGAAGGCCAAACACAAGACGAGAGCACGCATTTTAAACTTTTTGAATTATTCCTTTGTCTAAAGCATTTAAACACGGTCCGTAAATAAAATCACAATAATTGAAATTTGAGAGAACAAGAGATTCACAAAGGATCTTACGCAATTTAAAACTTAAAATATGACGACTATTGTACAAAACTTTTAAAGATAAATATGATTTTTGGATAAGTTGTTTGACATGTTCCTTGAACCGTAATTCGGTGTCCAAGATAATGCCAAGGTTCTTTGCAAACTTGACAATAGGTAGCTTAACTCCATCAATAATTATATTAATATTATCAGCCAAAAAATCTATATTATTCTTATTACCAAAAAGCATGAGAGTAGATTTTGATGGATTTAACATTAAATTGTAATCTGCAGAAAGTTGTTCAAGAATATTGAGGTCTTCGTTCACCAGATTTGATGCAGTTAAATAGTCCTTGATATCAAAGTGATAGTAGGTCTGCGTATCATCGGCATAAGCCTTAACTTTGCAATTGTTTAATGATTGTAGTATATCCGATGTATAGATAATAAAAAAAGTGGCCCGAGAATAGAACCCTGCAGTACGCCTGATAATATTTGAAGTTGGTCTGAATATTTATTGTTAAAAATAATTTTTTGGAAGCCGTTTGAGAAAATTTCTCAAATATGATTTAATAATATTCAGGGCAGGTTCCGAAACCCCATAATATTTTAATTTTGAAAATAGCAAATCGTGTTAAAGAGTGTCAAAAGCTTTTGAAAAATCTAAAAAAACAAGAATACTATTTAGTCTTTTATCAATGGACATCATTATATCATCAACGACTCCGACCAACGCAACAGATGTACTAAAGTTCTTCCTGAAACCACATTGACTATCTGGAATAATACTATTAGTAACACAATAATCAAATAGCTGGCCATATAAAACCTTCTCAAAATCCTTAGATAGAATGGGCAGGATACTTATAATTCTTATGTCATTAAAAGTTACAGGATCTCCAGTTTTGGGTAATGGTTTACCTATGGAGGTTTTTCACTGATCGGGGAAATAATTCGTCTCTATACAACAATTGATGATATGTGTAATATACGGATCTACAAACGGACTACAGTATTTTACCATTTCAGAAGCTAGGCCCTTAACACCGGCAGCGTAAGTCCGAATAGATTGAATTAGCTTATGAATTTCCTCAACCTCAGACATTCTAAAAGAAAAACTTAATTGGTTATTAAAACTATTATAATTATAAAAGTTAACTTTAGGTGTACAATCTGAAATATTTTGTAAAAGTTGACCAAAAAAATTACTGAGGTTATTTGGATCAGCTAAGAGATCAGGGATGCTGCAGTCATTAGCTGAACTTATCTTAAAGGACTTTAAAGAATTCCAAGTTTTCCTAGGATTATTTTCCAAGCAAATAGAACTTAGGTACCTCCTCTTCTCCCTTCTCACTTCAGAAACAGTAAAATGTCTTATTATTTTATAATTTTCCCAATCATGAACCGCTCTAGTTCCCTTAAATACTTGTAAAGCGCGATCTCTTTGTTTCATAAATAGTTTTATATTAGGTGTAAGCCAAGGTGCCTTAGGCTTGGTAATTTTGGATTCTCGAAAAGGAGCATGCTTATCAAAAAGTGAAAAAAACAAGATTATTGAGGAGGGTTATTTTATTATCTATATTTTGCTCATAATTCCATTTAAGGGAGTGAAGATCGTTAAGAAATAAATTTAGGTTAAAGTTGTTGAAATTTCTGTATTTAATTACTTTTGGTTCTACATAACTTTTTTTTACTTCCAAAGTGCAATAAACCAAACAATGATCAGAGATATTTGCAACCGACAAAGTACCGAAGTCACTAACTAAAGAATGATCAGTAATAAATATAGGACCCAATAACGTACTGGAGGTTTTAGAAATTCTAGTAGGTTGATTTATTATCTGAACAAGATTGTAATTATCAAACAATGAAGTAAGAGGGTTGTCGACTTTAAAAAGATTTATGTTAAAATCCCCAACACAAATTATTTCATCCACCGTTGGATATAATGCAGAAAAAATATTATCAAAGTCATTGACGAGGATATTAAAATTAGTATTTGGTGGGCGGTAGAAAACGCAAAATGCATAACTTTTGTTTTTTATTTTTATTTTTAAAATCAAATATTCAAGAAAGTGAGAAATGGCAAACTGAAAGTTTATTATTTCGGGTATTACATTATTCCGAATAAAGGCTGCAACTCCTCCACCCCTACCAACTCTATCTTGACGAATTATGCGATATCCTGGTATGAAAAAAACAGATATGTCATCATCCACAGAAAGCCATGTCTCAGTAAGAAATATAATATCGTAATGGCTATTATCAATAATCGTCCTAAAATCATGAAAAGCTGTAAAAATTGAACGTATGCTTAAGTGAGCAATTTTGAACTTTAAATCAGTCATTCCAGCAATATACTAATTGTCTCCAAACGCAATACGCAGTGTGAATATTCCTGAGAGAGAGAGAAAAAAAAAATAGAAACTTAAGATAATGAGGCACTAAAAGCTACAAATCGGTATTGCTACAATTGATAATACCTAGAAAAAGGCTATAATTTCAACGCACACAATTCTATTCTGGTCTACAAAAGAAGGTATGGAGTTTCAGGTTATGCGGCAAGAATCTCTCAAAAATATTGATAATCCAAGAAAATGTACGTTGTGAACGAATCATATATGTTCCCCAACTGAGATTCGATGTGGAAATCACTGAGATGGGGAAGGATTTCCCAAATTTTCCCACACGGCGAGAAGTTCAACCAGATCTCGGAATTTCGTTTGACTAACCTGAACTAACCCACCCTATTGAAGATACCTGCACTGTGAATCAAAAACCACATTCTCCATAGTTCCACGTACTCGCTTTAGGAGGTGATGTTTGACAGCCAATTTTATTTATTTCCAGTCATTTGTAAATCTTGTTAAATGTAGGTTAATAACCGTTGCTATGCAGCTAAAGGAAAAAGTAGTAGAACCCAGAGTTTAAACTGTGCCAATTCTTTATCTCCCATTTCTTTATAATTTTGTTAAACAAATTTCGGAAAGCTCTCTGTAGCTTTCGTAGCCTACTTATAGTCACACGCTTTCGGAATTAACAAACTCGCTCACAAGGAAACACATCAGATACCTTTACTCTTACTACATACTTATTCAGAATAATTTTCATTTCCAAAACTCACATTTTTTAGAGTTCCGTTTCAAAATTCACGTTCTCCAATATACAATAGGAAATAAAAGAAAATATATAGTATCGTACATTTGTTTTTATTCACAAAATATCATCTAAGTATTTATTTATAAAACACAAAAAAAAATTAAACATGTTTTTAAAATATTATAATTTTTTTTTGTGATTTCCCACAAATTAGGTAAACAGGAGAACGTGAGATTTGCCTCTAAACCCCTTAAATGTCGTCATTCAGCCACCTGATAGTGTCCTAGCCTCTCTGAAAATTGAAGAAGCACGTTTCGAAAATGTTCTCGTGAAAATAACATGCACAACATCTAAAATTCTGTTTCCAAGATCCTCCAAAGAGTTAGTTTTCGTGACAGTCTTTAAATGACCCCAGAGGTAGAAATCTAAAGGTGTTAGCTCTGGAAATCTAGGAGGCCATTCAATGGGTCCGGTAAATGACACCGATGACAGTCTTCCGTCAAACCCAAGAACCCACCGAAGAGGTCACAGAGAATAACCTTAAAGTCAAAAGCGGTTTTGCGCACGGAAGTAGATCTACGAAATAGCGGTTCTACGACGCAAGATAAAACATAACTAGAACAACCTGAAAGTAACAACGTTACAGCGCTGACCAGCATCCAACCCACCCTCCTTTGCCTGCCAATTCGCTTTCTTGTATAATTTCAAATAAGTTAGTGATATATCAAATCCGGCCCGTACATCTAGTTTTTTTCTGAATTTTTATTCCCCGACTGATATGTCACTCACTTATTTTAAATTTTAAATTTTTGATAAATTTTCCGCTTTGGCCAATTGTAATTCGAGCCATTTTTCTATCGAGCAATTGTTTTCGGGGATACCGAAAAAATCATCCCTTATCTCTCAAAAAATTAGTTAAAACATATTTGCGCAATAAATTAGGGTAGATATTACCCGAAAATAGAACCTCCAATCTCAAGACCAGGATGTTATGACATGAGCGAATAAACTTAATTGATTCGCAATAAACTAGTAGTGGACTGTGGAAGCAAATAGATTATATTCTGATTCTGGAACATTAACTCCTTTAGAATAGAGTTATAATCAATAATACTGCTAGTTTAAAGTCGTACAACTTTAGAGTACGATTTTTCTCATCCGCTATTATACTACATCGTTACATTAGCGTTACGTTATGATTTGAAATTTTCATTGGCGTTGCGTTAAAAATCAACCGACCAAAATTTATCCAATGTCGTTCATGTTGTCAAGATTAGAAGATAATTAGGATTATTGTTTTCAATATTGTCGTTAACTATTTATTGTTTAAAATATTGATAATTTTATTGGAAAACCATTCAATTAAAAAAGCTATTAATATTATCGTTAAGTCCAGAGGATAGTTGGAAAGCCTTATTTTTATGAGGGATAGTAATACTGTTTTTTTTTGCGCTATAAAAATGTAAAATCTTTTGTAGTTAACAAATTTACACAAATCGTATTAAAGTGTTATTATATTAGTATATTAGTAAATTAGGTACTTAAGTTTTTAAATCAAAATAATCTTTTGCCAATGAAAGTACAGAAAATGTTCATTGAAATGGTGTTGCCGCTTGGTGATGACACTAAAATCTATAATATATTCTTTATGATTTGTTATTTAACCTATTACACTTAATACTGTTTTCCCTTCCAGATTTTACCTGCATGTGCCAATATGATGGGAGTTAATGAATCAAAAATCCACAGGCTTCTTAGGTATAGGAAATCTGGAACGGTAGCCCATCCTAAACAGTCGCCAGTAACGACACCTGTAAAAGGTCATAGTTTTTATTTCAGGTTCGGTTTATCTTACTGGATAGAAAAGAAATTATTTTTTGGAGACTGCAGTATCTATGACATATTGGCAGACATAGAAGTCAAAAAACGAACATTTTGAATTTAGACGAAACCTGGCTCAACGATGGACATTCAGTGCAAAAAGATGTCGCAGGATAAAAGTATTCAGAGCTCTTGTCAAACATTTTATAGAAGAAATAAATGAGTGGATAGCTCGATTGCCATGAGATGTCGCCACGTGCAACATCTCGCATATGTATCTATACACTATGTGATGAAGTTCACTGTAAAGTCCCTTTCCTTTTCATCAGACTCTATATAGCCTTGCCGAAGAGCCGTAATAGCTCGATTGTCATGAGATGTCGCCACGTGGAACATCTTGCATATGTATCTATTTTATTAAAGGTTTGTCTACTGGTTTGAAAATTCGTGCTGGTAAAGGTCGCAGGTTAATAATATCGCATATACAGGGTGTCCGGTAAATACCTCCTAATTTCTTGGGAGCATACAGAGAAGGTCAAATTTCTCATAGAAAAAATCCTACAGTGGCCCTTAACGGAGATACAAAGACCAAAAGGGGTACCCAGCGATTTACTTTTTTAGCTCTAACTTTTGAACCGACTTGTATAATTTAATGAAATTTTAATATTTGATTGAGGCCATAACGAGTCATTAGACCATTCTACAGTAGATGTTTTGCATCATCTGGGAAGTAAGGAACCATACTCGTTGATTCAAAATTTTGTCTGCTGTCATTTGGCAGAGCTGAAAACTGATTATTTAAATACTCTGGTCAAGGTCATTCCTCTTTAAAAAGGGTACCTACTCTTAATTTATTTCGATAAAATTGGCGGTTTTCGAGATGAATCAGTTTTTATGCGAAACACTCAAAAGTTACTGATGGTAAACACAATCTTTGTGTTTAGGGTTACTTTTGTTGTCAGGCAATAGGAAATACAGTATAAATAATAAAGGACTGAGAAAAATAAGATTCAGTAAGTACTAAAAAATCCTAATTTTGAAAAAGAGACTTCTAAAACACTCTACTTTTACTTATGATAAACTTTTATCAATCATGACGAAACGTGAAACAAATAATGATAATACAAAGTACTTATAACTACAGTGTGTCTAAAATTTGAGTCTATATTGATACATGAATTAAGTAACATTGTAAGTGACATTTTTACCAATTACACTTTTACATACACACAGACAGAATTAGTTCAAAATAAATTGTAATATTTTAAACCCAAAATTATGCTTTTAGCTTGGTTTTTTCTTAAATGCCCCATTGTATCATGGTGAAGTATTATAGAAAAAAAAATATTTCTCTTCATACCATTGTAAAAGATTTTACTTTAATCTCTCAATTCCTTTAATTCGTCAATAAAACAGTAAATGTGTTTACAATATTTTTTCACCAAATGCATAATACAATATTGCAATTGTAGTGTACCGGGTGTTCCACCTAAGGAGGTAATCGGCTATATCTCAGAAAGTAATAACACTAGGACTTTGGGAAAAAATATATGTCGCTAAAAGCGGCCAAGAGAAATTGCTGGAAATTATTTTCAAGTTCGAAAAATGACCGCTAGGGGGCGTAAGAGAACTTTCAAAATAAAAATGTCGATTTTCTCTTGATTTCTCTTAATAAAAATATGTTAAAAATTTAAGCATAATATTCTTCATAAAATTGTGCAACTTTATGTTAGGAATCGTTTTTTCCTATTTTCAATAATAAAGTGGTGGGAGAAGGTCAAACTTTTTTTCTTTCAGACGCTGATATCTCTGCTTTGGATAAACCGATTTTATTCAACTTACTCTTGAAAAAAAGCCCTTCTTTTTCTCTACATGCAGGTCTATTAACTATACCATATTTATTCTGATGGTGGCCACTAGATGGCGTTTTTCCGTAATTCCTCAATGAATAAGGATTTTCTCAAAAAAATCAAATGTTATGATATGACTCGTGTCATATTTTATTTTAGGCTTATAAAGGCTATTAAATAGTGAAATAAAAAATCCAGGTCCGTATTTAAAATAAAAAAGTTGATGATGGTCGCTCGAATCCGAAACGTCGAATTAAAAAATTAACCCCATCGGCTTGTAGAGGAGGAAAAGTTACTATCAGGAACTGAAAACCGCAACGTGATATCTTTTGTTAAACCAGAGATTTAATTGATTAATTATCGTTTTAAAAAATGGCCTATTTTTCCATATTAATTATTATTATCCCTAATATACCTGCTGTGGAGAGGATTTTGCGAGGCTTCCCAATTTTAAAAAAGTATTTTTCCGAGATGAATGAAAATTGTCCAGTGGCTTTGAAGAAATATTTTCAGAAGCTAATTGTTTCAGAACAGAATGCTTTCTGGCATTTTTTCAAAACACATTAAAAATCTTTCATGGCGCAATATTAATACTAGAAAAAGGTAATATTTTGGTCAGCGAAGTATATGATATAATTAATAATTTGCGAAACAAACTAAACCAAAGAGTAGGTAACTGACAATTTTTTTGGATTTATCAGTACAAACATTTTGAAAAAGATTAATATTGGGGAGCACCAACCCATCAAGAATTGTTTTATAATGTGGTATCGAAGTGCTCTAAAATATATTGAGGATCGCTTTGATTTCACAGAAAACAACAAACTGTCTATACTAAAGTTGTTTAATTTAGAAAAAGAGTTTAGTTTTGATGATTTGACTGCATGTTTGGACAAAATGTCAATGTCCACAGAAGAGAGTGACATTGATATGAATCAGCTGTATGAGGAGTTTTGTGAAGTAAAGGAGGTACTATGTATTTCAATTAAAGAAAATATGAAAGCTGAAATATCAATAACTCCTTTTGATCAATGGCGTAAACTTTTCATTAAGAATAATAACTTAGTGAATTTAATTAAGGTATTTTAATATATGGCGTCGATTCCGGCGTCAAACGCGTCACGCAGAGAGAATTTTTTCCTTCTGTAATAAAACGTGGACTTACGATAGAAATAGATTGACGCCTGAACAAACACACAGGCGTATAACCTCGTTCTATGCTGTTTCACTATGTTCATGCGAATTTTATACTACCACCTTTATAAAGTAAGTACAGTACACTTACCTTAGACACCGAATAACTTTTCACTTGACAGAAATTGAAAATCTCGGCTCAATTAAAATGTTTGGAGATTGCACAACGGAGAGTACAGAATTTGACAGGTACTGGCACGTAAATGCGAATGCTCGTACCTGCGCAGATGACTACGTTCCGAAATATTAATATAAGCGATCGGCATCTCTACCATGCCGACCTCTCTACCGGAATTACCCTAGATACCAATATAAAGACTAAAATTTCGGACACACTCTATTAGTAAGTATTAAATGTTGAAAAAATGTTTACATGTTTAGCTTGTATAATATATTATCACAGGTAGGTAATCTAACAGCTGAATTGCATTTTGAAGCAATGGCAAGGTCGTTGATAATATCTAGAACGAATTCTATATAATCAATGAAGTACATAGGTACTTCAACTATTTAGGTACAAACATCTTAAAAACGATTTACAGGTATTCCAAAATGTTACTATTTTGTTTCGTTTCAAGTTTGACATAAATTTAAAGTAAATTTACTTGTCTTAAGTAAATATTTCAATATACTGGGTTTATTTAAAAGCCTCGCATAAAAATCATAATATTGATTTTTAAGAAAACGCTTATTTAAATTGTTGTTAATCTTTCTCTAATATTTTTAGCCCCCTCCCCTCAACTTCTTATCCTCTTGATACGCAATTTTTTTTTAAATGGCAACTTATGTCACATGGGGCTTAATGAAAAGGTTTTCAGAAGCTGAATACCATGGCTCCAGGAAAGTAGATTATCAAATGCCGAAAGTGGCCTCTACCTTCCACTTGATATGCACGAAGCGTATGGTCAATACAATCACGACAAACACTTTCGGCCGGTAAATCATTTATCTTCATCCTTGCCCTATCTTTTAGGTTCTCAATGTTGTCTGGTCTATTCTCATACACTATCTCCTTCAAATACCCCCCTAGAAAGGAATCCAGTGGCGTAAGGTACGGATACTTTGGTGGCCATTCAATTGGACCCCGTCGACCTATCCAGCGGTTTGGGAAAACTTCGTCTTAGGGTCGTTATAGACGGACAGCTTGGAGCAGTCGGGGCCGACAGCTTTAAGCTGTTGCATTTTGGAGATCTGCAGTTTCAATACAAAATTCTCGTTCGCAATACACGGACTTCTCAAGCAGTTCGCTTGCGTTCGAAGCCAAAAAATGCATCTGACTAATTATACTAAGTTTCTTACTTATCCCATGCATCGCCTTTAGCTTACGGAAAAAAGTCCACAATACATAAGCATAAAATTTTATAACAAATTACCTACACAGATAAAACGAATAGAAAGCCAACGAGCTTTTAACAGGAAAGTTAAAATATTGTTAATTCGGCTAGGACCTTACTGCTTAGATGATCATACTAGCTTTCTCACTTATCCCATGCATCGCCTTCAGCTAACAGTAAAGTTCAGAGTACATGAGCATAATATTGTATAACAAATTACCTACACAGATAAAACGAATATAAAGTCAACGAGCTTTTAGAGGGAAAGTTAAAACATTTTTAATTCGGCTGGAACCTTACTACTTAGAAGATTATACTAAGTTTCTCACTTTTCCCATGCATCGCTTTCAGCTGACGGAAAGAAGTCCACAATACAAGAGTATAAAATTGTATAACAAATTACCTACACAAATAAAACGAATAGAAAGCCAGCGAGCTTTCAAAAGAGCAGTTAAAACATTGTTAATTCGGCTAGAACCTTACTACATAGATGATTATACTAAGTTTCTTACTTATCCCATGCATCGCCTTCAGCTGACGGAAAATAGTCCACAATACATGAGTATAAAATTGTATAACAAATAACCTACATAGACAAAAACGAATAGAAAGCCATCGAGCTTTCAAAAGGGAAGTTAAAACATTGTTAATTCGGCTAGAACCTTACTAATTAGATGATTATACTAAGTTTCTTACTTATCCTATGCATCGCCTTCAGCTGACGGAAAATAGTCCACAATACATGAGTATAAAATTGTATAACAAATAACCTACATAGACAAAAACGAATAGAAAGCCAGCGAGCTTTCAAAAGAGAAGTTAAAACATTGTTAATTCGGCTAGAACCTTACTGCTTAGATGATTATACTAACATGTAGGTATTTAAATCTAAATAGTTGAATAATATTTGACATTATCTCACTTTGTTATCCTAATTGTAACAAATTTAAAATCAAAAATATTATTATAGAGACAGAACATTGAAAGTTTAGGATATGTATTTTTCCTGCAGTGCTTGCAGATGCATAATGCAATGGGGAATTTATTTTGTAGCCACTTTAAATTATTTACAAATTATTAAAGTATTCTGCGTCTACTAGGTATAGTCGTAAATTAACAACGACACCGGTATAATTAATTAAATAATTGTAGACAAAAGTCGATAAAGGTCTCATGTCGCGAAATCAATCATTCTATGGAGATAATTGACTTTTCACATTTTTTATTTAAACATTTTAATTACTGTTTTGATATTGATCGTACGGAAGGTCAGCGGATGAGACTACCGGGTCCCTCCCTCTTTCCCTTAGATTTGTCTTCATTATGACTGTGGCAACCTTTTGTCATGGACAATCGGTTGCCACTCAGTGCTTACGGTAGCTGTTATAGCGGAGGCACTAGGTCGTGGTCCGTTACACTGACACCTTCTCTTCGTCGTTAACTTGCCTTTAGCGCCACCTGGTTTGATTGAAGTCCAAGACCGAACGTCAGTACATATTGGAAATTAATACAATACATAAAAAAAAATTTCCACAAACGATAAGGTTTACCAAAGAAAGATGTCCTTTTCGTCTATAGCCTTGCCGAGAAGCCGTAATACGGCGAAACGCGTCCAAGGATTGGGTCTGACGGAGAGAGAAGGAACCAATATCTTTCTTTTATAACGCGTTTTCGGTTCGCCGAAACCGACAATTGGCTTTCAGCGCCACCTGACATTAGATACCTGCTTATGCGGGTTCCATTTCAGCGTTTGGTCATCTCTAAGACCTCGCTAGTCTGGTTAGGTGGATAGCTCGATTGCCACGAGATGTCGCCAGGTGCAACATCTCGCATAAATAATTATTTATTTTCAAAAGACCCTACAAATGAAAGCTAGTATTTAAGAAGGTTATTCTTGGATCCATTTTAAGAAAAAACTTCATATGAACATATGTCCTAAAAGTCTTAACTGTTGAACTACAGGGTGCTAAATTAAAAAAAAAAAAGTATTTTTTTATGTTAACATCAAAAGACATTTTCTGCTGTACAACATAATTTTTTTATTCTTGCCAGTGGCGTTCGTGCAGGAATCACTCTCTAGGTAAATGGTTACTAGAAATATTACAATGACTTTTGCATGTTAAATTTTATGAAATGAATACGGCTATTTGTAGAAAAATTACTGCGTCTACTAAAAGAGAATATTTTTTAAAACAAATATAAAACATTTTTTGAGTCCAGTACTATGTAACATTAACACCAAAATTAAGTTAATAATGCCAAATGCAAACACATGTTAGAATCATAGGCCACTATTACTATTCAAAATGGGTAATGTTTAAATCCCCAAAAACCGTGATTTACTATCAGTCTTCGTGTCATAAAAACTAATTAATCTGTAATATTAGTGGAAAACCTTTAATTTTTTTTAGTGAAAGTTGTTAAAAGAAGCCGGAGGAATTGAATAATCCCAATATGAATGTAAAAAAATTGCTATATTTAATTTCTTGCACACTTGGTACACAAATTTTCAAAATTCAAAATATACATTTTACGTCTTTTGAGGAGTGCTTATCGATGACGATATTTTTTTTTGATAAAAAATTTTCTTTAACCTAAAAAAAAACAATATTTAAATATTTTAGGTATAGGAAGATGGATTGTAAAAAGAAAGTATTCGAGATGGTATGTCCGATGCACTACTCGCACTTCGATCTGACTTTTTATTTGCGAGTTATTCATTTTTAAAAACAGGCACCTTTAAATTAAAATAAAAATACTTGCCCATTTTCCGATCTTGTCCAAAAACTATACAGACGAAGAAACTCTACAAAATCAGAAAGTTTCAATTGATTTAATCGAGTTTTGCGAACTGTATCGAGTGACATTGGGTCATTTCTAAACTTCGAATTTGACATTTTACATCATTTATTGAAATGCCCTGTATATTTCAATTTTATCGCGCCGAATTGCAGATAAAGCTTAATCGTTTCATCGCGAATAGTTTATGAGGAAATAAGAAAATTGAAAAAAAGGTCGACGTCGTGAAATGTGTAGATGACACGACTTATAACAATTCGACCCGATTCTAACAAAATATATCTGCAATTACAAAGCACATAATGTGGTTGTTTCTGAAACTCTGTTTATTAATGGCCGCAAATCCATTACGTAATATTGTCGTTACTACCTACGCTAGTACGTCTAATAATTGACATGAGTATCAAGAAAAGAGACCAGTAATGAAAATATTAATAAATAAATAAATAATCGTCCAAGTGCCGGATGTACTTTGGCCAGGTTTAGCCCATTGTGCTCACTCTAGTTTGCCTTTACAACCACTCATTGATTCCAGTTCCTTACACTAGATTGTATAGGTAAACTGGGTAAAGTGACGGAATATCCTCTGGTCCTAGTCTTGGTTGCCCGAGTATTTGTTGCCTTTTCAGATCCAATGACTCGCTGTGGCAGATAATATACTGTACCGTTTCATTTTCTCCCTGCATAACCTGCAGTTTAGGTCTCCATTGTACAGTTGCATACAGTGCAGGTGCTTCTTGACGGCTATGTGTCCTGTTAGAATTCCTGTGGTAATTCTCAGCTGATTTCTGCTCATCAGAAGTACCTAGCTGTTTTGCTAGTTTCGGATCTGGGTCTCTAATGACAGATTTGCTATGGTTTAATCCCTGTCTGTTGTTCCAGTAGATTTTGTGTTGATCCCTTGTCCATCGTTTTATAATATTGTACTGTGTACCTTGGGACTCCGAGTGCCCGTTCTGGACCAATGAATGTATTTTCCGACCCCTTTCTTGCAAGTTCGTCAACCTTTTTGTTTCCTATAATACCTTCATGTCCTGGTACCCATTGTAGTATTACTTTGTTGGCATTTTTGGCCACTAGTTCCTCTTGGCATTTACATACCAGTCTAAGGGCTGCTTGGCTGTCAGAGAATATGTGGATCCACTTACTAAGATAAGTCCTCCTCTTGTTTTCATACGCACACTGTAACATGGCGTAGATTTCTGCTTGGAAGACCGTGGGAGAGTTATACTGGGAGAAATAAGCATTTCTCTTCGGTCTTACTCCGTGTGTCTCTGCTCCAATACCATTTTTGGTTTTTGAGCCGTCTGTGTACCAGATTATTGCCTCAGAAGTATCTGGTATTTTATTGTTCCACGCATCCCGATCGTCAATTATGGTCTTGAATGGTATGTTATAGCGATTTGCAAGGTCTGTGTGGTCTAATCTCATTTCCAACTCAGGTCTCCTTATCACATTGCATAGAAGTGCATGTCCAGTTCTGTGCCACCCAGAGAGTGACGTAGAACTCTGTAGTCTGTATAGTCCCATTCTTGCCTTTCCTTTAATCACCAGATGACCTTCTATCCACCTGCAGCAAGTTTCCTTCAGTTCGATGGCTCTGGCTACCCTAGTGATTGATGCGAAGGATGTGCTGTGGAATGCTCCTTCTATGTCCAGAAAAGCTCCCAGTAGAACATCACTGTTCTCTGGAGCCTTCTCCACCCTGCTGATCACTTGATGGAGGGCAGATTCCGTTGATTTTCCTGTTCTGTAGACATGCTGGTCTTAACGAAATGGTCTGTGTTCAAAGACGCCATCCCTTATATGCCTAACAACCAGTTCTTCAAGTGTTTTAAGTACAAACGACATTAGACTGATGGGTCTGAATGCCTTTGACGCCGAATAGTTTGTTCGTTTAAGTTTAGGTATAAATACCGCTCTTGTCAGCCTCCAAGATTTCGAAATGTATCCTGTGGCCAAACTGGCTCATGATATCAGGCGAAGCTTGTCGATTAGTAGGACCGCTCCCTGCTAACGCATTGCTGGGTTTACTCCGTCTGGTCCCGGTGACTTGAATGGTTCAAATGAGTTTATTGCCTATCTGATCTTTTCTTTTGTCACCACTTCTTTGGCAATTCTCTGCCAATTTTCCCTGCGAGCCTTGATAGGAGTCCTAGTTTCCTCCCTTAGCTTCTAGGTCTGCGGTGATTTGTCTAAAATTCTCGAATTGGGAAAGTGTGCTTGAAAGAGTTCGGTCATTATTTTTTGGATTTAGTGTACTCCCCAGTGGCTGCTTTTAAGGAACCTGGATCCCTAGAGAGTATTTTTCTGAGTCTGGCACAATCTGGAGTGCTTTCGATAGCCAGTGCTCCCTCCAGGATGTTTTTTTAGTCTTAATTAACTCCCTTTTGTATTCAGTCAAGGATTCCTTGTATGCCTACCTTGCCATTACCTGCAATTTCACCTACGGTAAAGTTTCTTCCTACTTATCCTCTTCTCACTTCCAGATCCTTACTTTACCAGGGCACGTTCTTGGTAGACCCTGTTATGGTTGGAGGGCAGTTTGCTATAAAAGTTGATTGTAACGCGTCTGCTATTTGATCCGCGATTAACTCGACTTCTAGTGCATTATCCACCGCATCTTTGATCCCACAAGCTTCGCATCAAGGTAGGAGGATAAATAAAACAGTAATAGAGTTAATAAAAAAATCACTTTATTTATTTATTATCAGTATTTATATGGTCAACACATACATTTGACAAGAAATCGTCTTAGAGGTAGTATAGTTCAAAGTTTAAATTAACGAGACTATTACTACATGTCTATTATTACACACATATTATATACATACAAAGAAGACGTTGTTTATAGAAAACAAGTCTTGTTTTTTAACAGCAAATTTAAACTTTGAGCTTACACCAATATGTTTAATAAACCCAGTTCAATTTATACAAGTGTTATTCTAATTTACAAAACTCTTCCACAAATTTTGTTGGTAATAAATCTATAGGTAATTATGTTGTTTACGAATTGCTGGTTAAAAATAAATAACAATATTGTACATGCACACTAATGTAAGAGATTTATGCCCTTGCATTTATACATGTGAACATATTTAAAGTAAAAAAATGTGAAACTTGCTTACACACTTTGGTTCCATTACTTACAACGATAAAACAGCTGTACTTATTTCTAAGCCCTGGACTTTTTCCTCTACTTTAAACATAATGGTTATTTATTTAAAATATCGTATTATTGTTTCAAAAACATACATAGTTTATATCAGAGACGAGCAGCGTCCAAAATACTTAGATTAGCTTTTTATAATAATGAGACGAAAGGTTGTATTTTTTGGAGATCATTGGTATAAACAACTGACACATTTGTATAAACACCAAAAAGAAAACAGTAACAATGGAGTTATCATTACAAGAATATTTTTCTTAATATAAAGATATATTTTCTTTGGAGAAATACTGTTTCTCAGAATCAGTCTTTATTTGAACCAATATATATCACACAAATATTTGAAAATACGTCTAAAATGATAAAAAAAATTTCAAGTATATTATTTTAGACATATTTTTAACCACCTCGTCATATTTATAATAAAAAATAACAAATAACGATAATGATATAGTACGTCACCTGTGTAATCATTGAAACTTTGTATGATTCTACAATGAGATAATATGGATGGTTTAAAATTTGAGAAGTGTTTCAATAAACATGGTTGACTTACTTTAAATGTAACAATTATTGAGACAATTTGTGATTTCTTTTAATAGAAAGCTATGGAAGGAATCCAGAGAGTCATATATCCAGTAGTGGACTTAAGAGGCTGGTTAATGATAATTGATAACGAGAATTTTGTGATTTACTATTAAACATATCACGGGACTACTGGGCTTATTTTCCGAAAGGACTATATTGGGTGGTTCCATGCATTCCTTGCAGGAGGTTATAGAATAGTCCGATGCCAAAATAGTTTTCGAGTAATTTCAAATTTGGTGTGTTTTTCGAAAACACCCACCTGCCTGTCTAATTTACTTGATTTTAAACAATTTAATTGACATCTGATTTAATTTTGTTGGTGTGTTACAAACTACACCTAATAAGAAAAATTTTCTTTTTAGAAATAATTATGTAAGTGTGTCACAAATACGAAAACTACATATTTAAACTTGAAAAAAATATTTTTATACAAAGTGTCCCAGATAAGAACTCTTCGGAAATATTTGGAATTTTTGAAATTTGAAAACATGACGTTTCAGACCTCTTTCCTCTAATTTAATCATCTCTGTATAACCGATGGTTTACGAGGTCCCTGTAAAGGAAATTTTTTGTCTGGATATACTTAAGTTTAAAAGGAAAAACCTTAAAATTACTCGAAAACTAACCATTTTCGGAATAGGATATATTTAGAAAAAAAAACACAAATTATCTCTACTATAACCTTCTGCGAAGAATGCGTCGAGTTACCAATCACCCTGTATATACAGGGTGTTACAAATTTAATGCATTAGCATTACTATCTCGGTAATTAGGAGAGATAGAGACTTGGTTTAATGGGAGCAAATCAGCAGATATTCGAGAAAAACCGAAAAAATAAATTTTGGTTTTTATTTTTCGGATACAACGTTTTGTTTTTTAGATATCCAAATGAACTTTAATGTTTTGAAAACAAACTTGGATTTTTTGTTTTATTTTGGAGAAGCTTTTGAACTAACAAAACTGATCATGTCACCCTTGTTACTATTTTGTTTCCTGAAGGGGATATTTGAAGGTTTTTAAAAATACAAGAGTGCCTTCACTTTTACAGACAACTGTGTTTCGTTACTAACATTAAAAATCTCAGGGAGAATAGAGAACAAAAAAAGTAAGTCCGATTTATTCATTATTCTCTCATCGTGGATTAAGTTATTGGTTCATTTCGGTTTGAAGACAATTTAAATGGTGATAGATCCATAGAATTCTTAAATACTTAGTTCCAGGAATACTTAATTGATATTCCCCTGGACAGACTACCCCAAATCTGGTTCCAGAAGAACGGCCAACAATACAATCCTAATTTTTTAAAATGAAGAATTGCCCCAATGATGAATTATTGAAAATGGTGGTTTCATTGCCAAAAAATTAATTTTATGTTGGTCTCTGAAAAACGAAATGTCGTATCTGAAAAATAATATTATTTTTTTGAAGAGCATTAGAAAGTATCCTAAGAAAGTGCTTTTGTTTTTTTCTAATAAGCAGTAAGTAAGCCGTAAATAAATGAAAACAAAAATTTATTTTTTCGTTTCTTTTTTTTCCGGATATCTTCGGAATCTGTTAAATTCTAAAATTATTACCACAATCTCCTATAGTTACCAAGATACCAATGTTAATGCATCAAATTTGTAACACCTTTTATAGACAAACGACAAAAACCATAAACGAATATCTTTTTAGCAATTGAGATTATTTAGGTTTAGACATTATCATAGGCAAATTCTGTTTCATAAGATGACGTAGGTACTATATCTTTATATATTACAAAGAAATCAACATAAATTAGGGATTAAAAATATGTTATGTGCACAAATATTTTAATTCTTACAAATTGGTTTTTATTATTGTAATTTTTAGACTTCACTATTTGCGCACAAAACTAAAAGTTAAGTTTTTCTGTATTACCTTCAATTTTTTAAACATTTTGTACTTACCCATTTTCAATTCATACAATCCCTATTTGGTTTGCCGAAAGTTAAGTACATTTTCCAATTTATTCTAATTAATGTATTTATTTACCTCTTTATTGAAAATGTTCTCACTACTGTACAAAATGTGGAAAAAATTAAAATTAAATTAGAAAAATCTTTAAATGTATTATAAGATAAATTCAAGAGGTTAAAAGAATTTTAAATAATTGAAGAAAAGCAAATATTAAAATTTTTAAAATTATTTATATTTACATTTTAAAAATTCCTTTTATACTAAACCAGTCGGTATTCGGTAGAAAAAGATATGTCAAAATTTGACATAATTTTTAAGAAGATGATTAGTCTTTTGATTTTTAAATTTTAACAATATCGAATTATTTTACTGTGAATAAAATAGCACATTAAGGGAAACAAACCGACAATCTTGTTTCGAAGAAAGGATACTTGGAGTGCTTATTTTAGTTGTAGGTATTACCGGCATTCGGCCCCAGATAAGTTCATGTTAGTTCAGGTTATATTACATAGGCAAAACTTTTGATCAATAATTACTTAATTTATTATATAGTCAAGAATAATAATTATGTTACCTATTTGTTAAGACTTTCAATCACAAATTTTGAATAAAAAATATAACAGGAGAAGCTCTAATTTTATTTTCTTTATATTCTGGATTTTAAAATTCCATATACAGTGTGGTCATTTAAGTGTGCAACATAATATGGGAATATTTTTTATTACCGATTTCTCAGAATATTTTATTCTCGATAAAAGTTGGTGTATGTTCGATAATCATATTTGGTGCAATTGAATGGTTGCAAGTCAAACGGTGTACAGGGTAGGTCAAAAAATGTAAAACTTGTACAAGAAAAAAGTACCCCTATTTCAGAAAAATCAGCAAAGTGTTATTAAGAAAAGTTGTTCAGAATTAAGAGTTATGCATACATTCGAGAACGTAACCTCCCAAAATAAAAAAAATATTTTTTTTTGAAAACATTAATAATTTCCCAAAATTTTTTTTTTTATATTCACCCTAAAGACATTCATAAATTATTCAAAATCAAATCAATTATATCTTTGTTCAAATTCAAGCATATTTGTAAAATCAACTTGAATTTTTAATTTATTAAGGAATCACAAACTTTATGGTTGTTGCAACGACATTAAACACAACTTTAGAATATCCCAAAAATATATGTATATAATATGCGAATTAAAAAACCCTCATTTAAAGTGCAAAATTTTTATTTTAAATGTTTATTAATAAACTGCACAAATTAATCGACAAACATGAAATCCTACTAAAATATTCACAGATACCAATGTAAAAAAACAAATAAGGGTTATAAGTAAACATTATGACAGTTTGGTGGCATTATTCATTCTTAAATAATTATTGTGGTTATTTGATTTCAAATGCCTCCTCCAATACAGTTAACGTTAGTAGAGAAGGCAGAATTAGTGTTAATATGTGGAGAAAACTATATAACAGTGCGTGAAGCAGGAGATATATTCAATGAACGACATCCTGATAAACAAGTTCACTATTCAACTGTAAGCAGAATTGTAAATAATTCTAAACAGACAGGGTCTTTAGACTATAAATATAAAAATGAACATACTAAAACTGTATGTACTGAAGAAAATCATGTAGAAGTACTTCAAGCAGTTGCTGAAAACCCTAGAAAATCCACCCAAGAAATTTATGCTTATACGGGTATAAAAAAAAAAGCTCTGCTAAGAAGATTCTTAAAAAATAAAAATACCATGCCTATAAGCCAATGTTTATTTGCACGTTTTAAAGACGATACTATGTCTTGCGGAATAATTTCTGCATGTGGATTCAAGGACAAATAGAAGATCAACGTGATTTCCATAAACACATACTTTTTGGGGATGAATGAAATGAAAGGTAGTGGTCGGACGAAAATCCAAATTTTTTCATTAACAATGAAAACCAGTATTACCAAAAAACAAACGTTTGGTGCGGTATTATTAACGACAAATTAATAGGGCCGTTTTTTTTTCGCCAAAACCTAACAGGTGACACCTATTTACATTTTTTGGAAAACGAACTGACGGATTTTTTGGATAATATGAGTATACAAGAACGACATAAATTATGGTTTGTACATGATGGTTGTCCCGCTCATTCTGCTAGAATTGTGTTTGAATGGTTAAATGGGGAATTTAATGATAAATGGTTAGGACGAAATACCGATCCACGGTGGCCTCCTCGTTCGCCAGATCTCACCCTATTAGATTTTTTTATGGGGATATTTAAAGCAAAAAGTTTACAAGGATCGACCGTTTAATAATGTTGGGGAGCTTGAAAATTCGATACGATTTCGTTGCAGAAATATTCCAGCAAGTGTATTGCGATCCACTCTAAGTGTCGTTGCAACAACCATGAAGTTTGTGATTCCTTAATAAATTAAAAATTCAAGTTAATTTTACAAATATGCTTGAATTTGAACAAAGATATGTGAAATTGATTTGATTTTGATTAATTTATGAAGGTCTTTAGGGTGAATGTAAAAAAATTTTTTTTGGCAAATTACTAATGTTTTAAAAAAAAAATAGTTTTTTATTTTAGGAGGTCGCGTTTTCGAATTTATGCATAACTTTTAATTTTAAACAAATTTTCTTAATAACATTTTGTTAGGTTTTCTGAAATAGGGGTACTTTATTCTTGTACAAGTTTTATATTTTTTGACCTACCCTGTACGCCGTTTGACTTGCAATCACTTCAAGTGCACTAAATATGATTATCGAACATGCACCAACTTTTATCAAGAATAAAATTTTCTGAGAAATTGGTAATAAAAAAAATTCCCATATGTTGCACATTTAAATGACCACACTGTATATTGAACTTTAAATCCAGAATATAAACAAAATAAAATTAGAGCTTCTCCTGTATATGTACAGGGTGCTAACCTAAATAATAAAGATAGAAACTTGCGGCTTTTACATTACGGCGCTACTTCTTCGTGAAACAAAAGATGCCGCGAACAGAAATGTTATGGCTTTCTTAGTTTTTAGGATACAGGGTGTTTTCAAAAATGTTTCCTTTGTTTCAAGAAAAGTTGTGCAGTGATGTAAAAACCGCAAGTCTGTATCTTTACTACTTACCGAGATACCCTGCAATTACATCGAAAAATGGACACCCTGTACATGCCACAAGATTTTAAGTCTTCGAGACAATTCAGTAGTCTCACCTATTAAGGTGTTTAAATAAATTATGATTTAATTGCTATTTTATTCTCAGTTTTCAACTTAAATTATTTGAATATATTAAATACATAAAGTTTAAAAAATTTCAAAAATTGTATTTATATTATCACCACTTAATGGGGTTAAGAAGTCATTTTCTAAAGCTCGCTTCATATTATAAGTTCATAAAATTTCAAAAATAATTTCTAGTAAGGAAATACTTACTACCCATTACTATACACTGCGTCCATAAAGTCTTGCACAAATTCATTTAAAATTCAGGGGCTTACTTTTTTTAAAACGCTCGGACACGTCAATTAGTACTTTTGTTTGCGCATTTTTTAACGTAAAATGTTTTTATACAGGGTGTCGCACGTATGAGGTATGAGGTCATCAAGGATTTTTTTTAATGGAACACCCTGTATATTATATCAATTTTGAATTCTATGATGAATACTTAACACCTCTGGAAATCACGGTTTCCGAAATATTGACGTTTAAAAATTTATTTTAAACATATTTATTGATGACCTCATACCTCATACGTGCGACACCCTGTATAAAAACATTTTACGTTAAAAAATGCGCAAACAAAAGTACTAATTGACGTGTCCGAGCGTTTTTAAAAAGTAAATACCTGAATTTTAAATGAATTTGTGCAAGACTTTATGGACGCACTGTATATCCGGCAATACAACTAGATCCTTTGCCGTAATTTTAATTTGATAGGAACGATTTTCAACTTTAAAGATAATCAGTTTTGTTTGACTTTTAGCTGTCCCATTAGCGAAGGATGTTGACACTGCTTTAAGGTGCCCGCTCACTTGGGCGAAGCGGCGCGTCGCGTGGCGAAGCGTAATTTTTCCGCAGGAGAAAGTTACATGTAAGTAAATGTATACTCGCCCACTTGCGCGGCGCGAAGCGTGGCGAAGCGTCAGTCGACGCGGGAGAAGTCTTGAGAGCAACCAGGCGAAGTTTTACGCGACGCGACGCTTCGCGCCGCGCTAGTGAGCGGTGCGAAGCGAGGAGAAGATCCGAAATATTTGTTATTCGTTACCTTTCGCGAGTTGTCGATCGTAACCCAACTGTACGGTGTGTTTTTTTACTATTGCCCAGCAATTTTTAGACAAATAATAAAATCCAGGAATACTCTGTAATTTGGGTGGGTATAAAATGATTGACTTTCTTAAATGGGTGTAAATATAGCTCTAACAAGTTATCTTAATGTTAAAGTTATTTTGTATTTAGAAGCCTTTCAATAAATTAATATTGAAGTATACCATTAATCAAGTAGCTATGGACGATGAACAACTAATTCTACATGTTCAAGGTTACCGGTTTTTATACGACCTTGAAGATGTAAGATACAGTAACCAGCTTATAGGGGAAAATGCTTGGGAAGAGATTGCAATTAAAATGAAATGCAAAAGTGAGTAATTTTTATTACAAAAGAACTAAACAAGATTTATCATATCAGCAGGCCACAGGTTCCCTGCAATGTTTGCTTTTTTACTGAATATCCGCTACATTTTTATTACGTATTATTATTGCCATTTCTTTTATATTTGTTTTAAAGTAGCATTCCCTGGCGAACAATTGCTGTTTGCCACTCCACTGAACCAAATTCAGAGTTGAAGTACTCTTTAAATTTTTCCCTGGTCAATAACGCCGTCCCTGAAAATGCACCGCCGGTACGGACAATATCTTTTACCGCAGAGTTTTCCGGTTGTTCGTTCTCACCCGTTTCGGCAAATAGAGCTTCTGAATCATCCCTTAAGAAGTTGTGAAGGCAACATGTGGCTAAGACTTTTATGTCAAGATGCTCGGCATTTATTTCCAGTCTTCGTTGGTAAAGGCGAAATTTTTTGGTGAGAATTCCAAAACCATTCTCGCAAACATTTCTTGCCCTGCTTAGTCTATAGTTATAGACTTTTTTATCTT
Source organism: Polydrusus tereticollis (assembly GCA_963920685.1). Classification (NCBI taxonomy): domain Eukaryota; kingdom Metazoa; phylum Arthropoda; class Insecta; order Coleoptera; family Curculionidae; genus Polydrusus; species Polydrusus tereticollis. The sequence goes on from OY987331.1 coordinate 94,955,776, forward strand.
CATGGCCAGGAAGTTGTTCACCAGGATATGGTCACACAGTACTATAGTTTGTATATATAGCTCTGCTCTGTTATATATTTTACTAGATAAATATAGTTTTTACCTTAAACAAACAGCAAGCCTCTCCTCAATTGGCCCAGCTCTTCGAAAATTTGTATTTTGCCGTTCTATTGAATGCTTCAGTAAGCCAAGAAGTTCGAAAAATTTTTCTTCAGACATCCGAAAGTATTTAAAAAACTTCTTTTTATCATTTCGTAAATCGTTAAAAAGGTGATGGAGTTCACCAAAAGTACCCCTCTTTTTATTTATTTCGTGAACCCAATTTTTTTTTCTCTCTTCCTCCATACTGCCAATAAGGCTGAGCACAAAAAGCTCCTCGTCTGATGAAGAACTACTCATTGCACAAACTGAACGGTAGGTACAGTAATAAAATATTAAATAAATCTTTTGGGTAGTGTACCAATCAACAACGCGACTCTACGCTACGCTTCTCGTCGCCTAAGTGCGCGGACCATACCTAAGCGACGCTTCTCTTCGCCACGCTTCGCGACGCGACGCTTCGCCCAAGTGAGCGGGCACCTTAGGGTTTATTTTCATCAAAATGTAATAGAAATAAAAACAAAACTGCTAACGTAGTGCATTTAGTAATATAACGATTTTTTTCAATTTATTTCAACTTCCATTCCCCATTATGGGTGATGAGAAAACTATCCTTATAGGAGTAATATTATTTAAGTACTTCATATGTATGTTAGTTCACTGTTATGAGTAGGTTCTTGATCTTGAAGTCAAAAGACCGTACAAAAAGGTGCAGTCTTTTCTTACAAAATTAAGAACGGGATTACACAAAATTTCTGAAATTTTAACTCATTGCTGATAGGTACTATTAAGCTTACTTATGCATTGTATAATTTTCATAACCCAACATAAAGATTCAGTAAATTATAGAGATAGGCACAAGTCTGGACTTGACTAAACAACTTCCGAACAAGTTGGCGAAGTTGTTAAGCTTAGGGATTTGTCAGTGTTAATGTTACAAACGTTCTAACTAAGTGAATAAATAGGCACAATTGCCGATACTTGTTGATTAGAAAACAATAGTGATGTTTAGGCGGCAACAAAAGAGTAAAGAAGTTGGTCGGTCCATTTTTCTATTGACGGTATTTCTTTTTGTTCTATGGGGTCCTTAAAACAAAGGGTACCAGAACTGGCCTTGAAATGTGAAAAAACACCGAATAAGAACCGAAACCTTAGGTTTTAGAACATTTTATAGACTAAATAAATAAGGTTTATACAGGGCGATAATTTCAAACACAATGCAAAATCCGAAAACGGATGAAAATATTTAATTCAAATTTTAGGACGCCAAAGGGAGGTTGGGGGACATATTTTAAAACATTTAGGACATTTCAGTATTGATACATATGCGAGATGTTGCACAAGGAACCTTACAGTGCATTTCAACACATAATGTAAAGATATATATGCGAGATGTTGCACGTGGCGACATCTCGTGGCAATCGAGCTAATGTATTGCAAGGTTCCTTTCCTTTTAGTCATACTCTAAAGCCTTGCCGAGGGTCATAATTCGGCGAAATGCGTCCAAGGATTGGGTACGCCGGAAAGAAAAGGGGCAAACTTCTTCCTTTAAGGAGTTAAATGTCAAACATGTTTTACAATGTCTAATTGGCGTCCTAAAATTGGAATAAAAGATTTTCAGCCGTTTTTTGGATTTTGCATTGAAACACTTTAAAATCCTTACCCTGTATATTCAGTTAAGTAAATGATGCAGAGTTAATATAATTGATTTATATCCCCTAAATCGATTTATTTATTAATGTTTAAACTTTATAAAAATTAGTTTAAGCAATTCTTTTTCATCATAAATATTTCGATAGATAAGAAAGGAATACATCAAATATAGCATCGTTTGGAATGTCCTTGCACAGAAAAAGTAAAGATATACAGGATATTCCATTTCAAAAAAAAAAATTATAAAAGATTTCTGACAAAACTGTAAGTCTGACAACGTCGCCATGATCACCGTTGAATGCGCAATGGTTATGTACTCCACTTTACAATTGTGCAGTTTTAAATTTAATAGTACTGAAGTTATTTAGCCATGTCCAAACTTTAGCCCATCTCTGCCTGTTGTCTACAATATAGCTAAGATTTAAATTTAACATATTTCACAGAATTTTTTACATTCTTCAAAGGAACCAATCGTTTTTTTGTGAAATTAAATCAAAATTTAATTAAATAATTAGTAGGTATTTTTTTATCCCAAAATTACATAGTAAACTTTCACACAATATTCCATCGGTTTTTATGTAAAAAATTCTCACTCGCAACTCCATATTATCTTTTCACGTTTCAACTAGTAGGTAATTGTCAAAATATTCAAAAAACTTATTGTACGAATACCCGGTAAGCGACATTTGGGCGCCGGTAGTTTTGGCGCTGAGTCGTTTTGGCGCTAGGACGAATTATTCATCCTTTTTAATTTTTATACTTGTTAATGAGGGAGGGTAGTTTAATTAGCCTAACATTGACTAAATTGGCCCTATCCAGCTTCCAATCCATCTTTTTGACTACAAATCAGTAATTCATTTTGAAAAGAAGTCCCGCGCCAAAATAATCCGGTGCCAAAACGGTAGCGACCAGATGTCCTGTTCCGGTGAATACCAATTATTGTGTTTTCTTCATCGATTCTAAAATAGACGTGTACAAAGTTTAGGGACAAGAAGGTCCCTGTATTTACTATTTACCAAATTTACTTTTAGTTATGAACTAAGTTCTTATGACTAAAAATTACAGTCGGTTAACATTTATTTGTAAATTTAACTTTATTTTACATACATTACTACGCCAAAAATAGGTCACCAATAGTAATATACAGGGTGTCCATAAACTCTCCTGACAAACTTTAAGGGGTGATTCTCCAATAAAAAATAAGAAAAAAATTTCTATAAACATTGATCTAGACACCTACTTTATGTTTGAGATACAGTGCCGTATCATATTTTTCGTTACAAATATTAAAATACATGTTAGTGGAAACGCTACTCGTAGAAAAAGAGCAAATCTTTTTCATGAAATAAATGTATTTTTATGCCTAGTTAGTACCTACTAAAATTCAAAACGATATCTAAAGCGGTCTCAAGAATATTAAGGACAACCCGTTTTCTTTACAATCTTCAACATCCTGTATCACAAAAATAAAGCGGTTGCGAACCAATATGTATGGAACTTTTTTATTATTTCTTTTTATAGGAAAATCACCCGGTAAAGTTTATGAACATACTGTTAATATATTTCTTTTTTTTTTAATATCAGATTATACCCCATAGGAATAAGTTTCTTTATATTAAATTATATTGATTTTTAGGACTTAGGAATAGCTGCCAATTTCACACTACCCAAAAATCCGTGTATATGTTATTCCTTTCTTCAAAATTATATAAACTCAATACGCCATGTTAGAAGGGACCATATACGACTGGATAAAGCTTAACCTACTGACGATTTTAAGCCTAGTAAGACCAATTTCAATTAAAATTTAGTTGTTTATTCATTGAAAAAGAACCATTTTACGTAGAACATATTCTAGGGTGTAAAATACAGAATAGACCAGAACATAAACTTATCGGTTGCATCTCGGTTCATATAGTTTCAATGAGAGTTATATTTGAAAAATAATTCTTGAACAAATGAATCTTGCTTCATACAAATATAAAGAATATTTGTGATACCTATTAATAAATTATGTATAGGTAATTTTCCTAACTTGACTCTCTTTGTAACCATACATTATAGCTTCAGTCATCTATTCAGTAGCATTGGCTAGAATGTGTCGATCTTTGATGTAGTAGTAAGTTGTTATTTGGAAACAAATAAAACTTTTCAAAATGTGAAAATTCGCTTCAATAATATACCGTGCAAGCAAAAATTATTATCATCAAATTGTGCTTCCCGTCTTAGGCCATACTGCTTAGCGGTAGAGCTTAATACCTATTGGGTGTCAGTAAATACCAGCAATATCAATCAATCAGTGATTCCCTCATTTCTACCAGTTACAAGTAATTTGATTCATCGTTAATTTATTCAATTTCTTGAATAATTCACACAATGGATATTACGGAACAGCACAAAAAATTCATCGTTGAAGCATCTTTTCGAAACGGGTAGATGGAGAGTGCTTTACTGCTGGGGATTTTTATCATTGCCTGAGAAGAATCATGGCTCTGTATAGGGATACAGCTTCTATTCGACATAAAAAAGACGATCTGTAAAAGAACTCGTTGCAAACGTTCGTGAAAGAATGCAAAATACGACTGTCAGAAGTGGGAAGATCTTAATTGTAGGCAAAATTCAATTAATAGAATAAAACTTGCATTGCGACAGTTAGGCTTTATCTACAAAATATACCCCAAATATCGCTTCACAAGCGGAGTAGACTTGCTATTATGTGTAAGGTCAACCTCTACAAGGTATTGGTCAGGCCGGTTCTAACTTATGGTACACCTACGTGGTGCAACATAAGCAGAACGGAGCTTGCTGATTCAGAACAAGGCACTGAAAAGCATCGCGAACGCGCCGAGAGACATTATGAATATATGGTTACATAATGACTTTCAGATGTTGACAATTAACGAATTTTTCTTGAAAACTATTACAAATTATTACGGACGTACAGACGATGGTCCAAATTCTATCCCACAATAGTAAGGAGGCACTAAAATTGACATGCAGAAATATCATATATTTAACAAAATGACGCCAAAATTTTTGCATAATAACTTCTAAATTATACCCGTAAGAAACACAAACATCCAAGCAAAGAGCTTATTACAAATTTTTTTAAACTACCTATGGAGCTGAATAGTATTAACGAATAATCAATAGATGTCAAAGGAGTTTCTCCTGACGTAAAGAAACATTGAAGAACCTAGTTCTCGTAATACACGCATGTGAAGTAATGATAATCCCCATTTCCTTGAATAGTCACATTGCACCCTCAAAAAATTGGTGTCTGGTTGTATTAGATTTTTACTTGTTATGTGGAACCAATGAATAAAACTGTACTGCAGAAACACTTTAGTTTTATTTAAATGTATAAAACATACAGGAAAGCAGAAAAATACTTTAAACAACCAAAAACTACACCTTATTCCTATTACCCATAATTACGACCTCACATCTGTCATATTTCAGTGTTGCCACCCTTTCCTATAGCAAATACGAAAAACGGCGCCAATCTTTAAATTCCTTGTTAACTCAGGAACATACAATACTTCATTTGTTGTAGAATTGTACCAATTACCGTCAATGAGTTTCTTGATTTTTATTGTACCTTTTCCTTCAATTTTCAGATTCTTGCTATTTCCTAGAGTAACAAAGGCATGATTTTCTAGGGCTTCAAGCTTTGAAAAATAATCTTTCCTATATGTCATATGAGCTGAAGCTCCACTATCTAATATCCAGTATTGCTCACTATTAAATACAGTGTTGGATTCTTCTTTTTGCAGAACAAAAGCAGTTTCTTGATTTTTTCTATCTTTGTTCTGTTGTTGTCTTGGAGCTCTGCAGTTCTTCGCCATATGTCCTCGTTTGTGACAGTTGTAACACTCAAAGGGGAATCGTTTCTTTTTATCACCTTTCTGCCCTCTACCTTGTTTTGATATCATAGCTGCAAGTGCTGTATCTTCTTCTGCCCTTGCTGAGAGGCTCCTTTCTTCATCAAGCAACCTGGCCGTTGGACTCCTGATTGTCTGTTTAGTTTCATCGATAGACAACCAAGCCTGTCTCACATTGCGAAATTTTTGTGGTAAAGTATTCAAAATTTTGGTAATTATGGCAGTGTCACTGATATCATCACCACAATCTTTTATTTGCTGAGCTAGTTTCTCAATTTTTGCGATATGTTTGGCCCGGGAATCGTTTTGTTCCATTTTGTACTGGTGGAATCTTTCATGTGCGATAAGCTTATTCATTTCTGATTTTTGTTTGTATATTGTGCCCAACTTTTCCACCATCTCTTTTGAGGTTTCACAATTTTCAACCAGTGTAATTTGATTCAAGTCCATTGCCGATGTTATAATAAACATTGCTTGGGCGTCTTTTCGCTTCCAGACTAACTCTTGAGATGTGGTTGGGGCTGCAGAGGTTCCATCTACCATCCCATACAGACCTTTTGCACGTAGAGCACACTTGACTTGAAACATCCATTGATGGTAATTTCGCCCATCAAGCTTGGTAATAGCACCAACATCAATCTTGTTGGCCATTTTCTTGCTCTTTCACTTTGCAGTAGATTCACGCTTTTTATTCAAAACTTTGGTGTCCTGGGCCCATAACCTATTAGATTTTTACTTGTTATGTGGAACCAATGAATAAAACTGTACTGCAGAAACACTTTAGTTTTATTCAAATGTATAAAACATACAGAAAAGCGGAAAAATACTTTAAACAACCAGAAACTACACCTTATTCTTATTACCCATAATTACCATCTCACATCTGTCATATTTCAGTGTTGCCACCCTTTTCTATAGCGAATACGAAAAACGGCGCCAATCTTTAAACATTTCTAACAGGTTGGCTGTTTCGTGAAGAATTGTTTCTTCTATTTTTTTTTTCATGACACACCGGCCATACATCCGCCGAAACTATTAACTATTGACGCAATTTTTTCGACCACAGATTGATCAGTTTTCGAACCGACAATGAATTTTCACCCAGATCACGTGGTTTGACGGTTATGGACGGTTATCAATCTTTTTAAAACACCAGTTGAAAATTTAGACCAGTTACAAGAAAGGATTATCCAAGAATGTGGTACCATTTCTCCAGAGACGCTGGTCAACGCTTTCGAAAATATGATGAGACGTGTGAATTTGTGCTTGGAGCAGGGCCAATTTCAGCAATTTCTATTTTTCTTTCTCTATATTCTTACTTTGTTAATTTTTTAAACAACAAAAATAAATTTGTATTTGTTTACTTATTTTAATATTCATCAGTTTGGAAAATCATGTGATACTATGAACACAATTTTAACCCAGATTTGGTTATATATGTCGTCCCCTTATAATTTATTTATTTATTTATCTATTTCTACATTACAGATCAAGAAATCCAAATAGTATACATTACTTAGAACTAATTTGTGTGATATAAAAGAACATTTTGCAAAATAGGGACAAACAGGACAGATAAAATACGCCCATAAAAGTCAGAATGATTTGGTTCATGACACCGTTTCTGCCAACATCAATTCGGCTTCTATTAATTGAAAATACCTCGCTCGGTAAGTGGCGTATTGCGCGGAGGAACGCGATGATTAACTAATGCTAGAAGTTTACCGCAGTCTATGCTGTTTGTAATTATTTTATACCTAAACACTATTGACAACAAATTTCTACGTTTATCCAGACTGTCCATATTTAAGATTGTCAATCGCTGATGGTAAGATAAACCACTCCTATCTATTCCCAGCCTATACAATAAGAAGTTACGACCGGGCGCATTCAATTCGCTTTATATGGACTTTTTAATATGGTGACCAGATGACACAACAGTACTCCAGGTGGCTTCGTACCAAGGAGTAGTCAAGAGACTTTAGGACTTCAGTGTTCGAAAATTCCCAGTAAGGCCTCATTATAAACCCTGCCATTCTAAAGGATTTTGATAAAATATAGTTGATGTGTTCGTTAAATCTCAGCTCAGAATCGAAAATTACACCCAAGTCATTTATCAAATTTACACGAGGAATAGGAGAGTTTGAGATGAAATAGGAGTGTACTGTTGGTGTTTTCTTCCTTGTAAATGATAGTATGACTTTACACTTTGAGGAATTTAGTTCCATATTATTTTCTGTACACCAATCCATTATTTTATCCAGATCATGCATCAATTTTGTGCCATCATCCTCATCTTCGACTCTTTGGAATATTTTTAAATCCTCCGCGTTTAGAAGAAATCGGCAGTTCTTGAGTTCCGTAAGGTCATTTATGAAGACAAAAAATAAGATCGGACCTAAGTGTGACCCTTGGGGTACGCCCGACGTAGCATCAATCCCTTTAGAAAGAATGTTATTTATTTTGATAGTTTGAGTACGATTGCGCAAGTAACTTGAAATCCATGCCAACACAGGGTCTCCTATACCATATAATCTCAGCTTGCTCACTAGAATATTGTAATCTACTCGGTCAAAGGCTTGTTTGAAATCAAGATATATGGCGTCGACTTGAGCTCCTATATCAATCGCGGTTGACAAATATTGTGAAAAAAATACATAAATTAGTTTGGCAGGAGCGACCAGGTAGGAATCCGTGCTGAGATTTGGAAATAGAATCTTTTAGGTTATACGAAAGCTGGTCAACAACTATGGATTCAAGGACTTCTGCCATGCAATTAAGACCAGATATCGGACGATAGTTGCTAGCCTCACTTTTATCTCCGCCTTTGTGAATTGCGGTGACATACGCTGATGTCCAGAGATCGGGAAATGAACCTGAATTAAGGGAAAGCTTAAAGAGATAACAAAGTGGCAAAGTTAGCGTCGGGCTACAGTTTGTTAAAAAGAGCGGCGGGATATTGTCTGGCCCAGCTCCCTTATTGTTATCTAAACCAAGCCCTATGTTTTTCAATCAAAGCTCTCTTGAATGAAAATAATTTTTACTCGCACGGTTTAAACGAACGAGAACCTAATGGTGAGCAACAAACTTGGGACACCCTGTATTTAATTTGAACGCGAAGCTTTCCTTAAATACAACCAGTACCAAAATTATGATGGAATCGCATTTATATGATGTGTGATATATCGGCAACCCTTCTAACTAGTATTCGTATTTTGTTTAAAATTTATTATCTAATAAGCAAAGTCCCAAATATTTATTAAAAATATTTAAAATACTTGTTGACCTATTTTTGCTCGTTTGTTTAAATCTCTTTTCTTTATTTTGTATCAATTATTTAACTCATTACAGGTTTTCTATTTTAGCTCCCTAAAAGGATTGTGCCTACGGCACCACAGTTTGAATTAAATTAGATCGGCTTTACATTGTTATTGTAAGTATGATGATAAAAGGCGTGATATAATAAGCAATCAATGTATGTTAAAGAATTAACAAAATTAACATTTAATTGCGATGTAAAGCGAATATCGTCACTAAATTAATAGATTTAAGTTCAATGTGGATACTAACCAATCATACATGAATTGAAATCGTAATAAAATCAAAGTGTTATTCAATTTTGAAATTTTTTATGCCCAAGAACAAAATCGGAAATAGAAGTTAATTGTAAATTTTATTCGATAAGTTAAATAAGAGCTGACTTAAAGTATCGTCTAATTTATATTAACACAGTGTACTAAATATAGCTACTATGACGATATAAGTATTGTAGTATTCAAGAATAAATTAAGGAATACGGAATTACGTGAATAAAAATAACAACATTTCAAGAGGTTATTCGATTATAATCCGTCTATTCAGGAAAACAGACATACTGACTCAAAGCGGATTACATGTATGTCAGTAATTAACGATAACTAGAATAGTGTGAACGATGTATCATATTCTATTTGTATTATTCTATTAGGTTTAATTACTTTGGTTTATGGGGTGTTAGGATCAGGGAGTAAATAAAATCTAGTGTTAAGTAACCGACGCCAACATTTCATAAAATATGTGTCCTTCTTTAGGGCCCAATGACAGAGAAAAATATTTTTAATATGTTTAAGTAAGCTTGGTGAAGCCTAATTTTCATTTTCCTCTCCAATCTGTTAGGTGAAACTTTCTTTTTTAAACTTGGAATAGCAAGAGACATTTTGCACACATATTAGACATTACAGAATAAAAGTAAAATTAGAAATAGAACTACAAATACATTGTTTTTATTACAAACTTTAACTTACAGACAATTTTAGGGTTGATAAAAAATAGTATATATTGACGGAACAACTAGAGCAAAGACAATTATATAGAGGTACCTGTACGGGAAAGTAGGTTGTAATTATTATAATTTTCCTTCTTAAAAATTTTAGGGAATGCGATTAAAACTTATTGTTTTGTACAAAGAAAGAAAACAGTAACACAAACTAAAGGAAAAACTCACCGTTATGGAAGGCTTTATGAGTCAATAATACTAAAACAGCAAAAACTCGAAATTTCCAGACATTGAGATAAAATAAAGGTGCATCTTTAAAATTAATATGAGAGCCAATTGTTCGCTTGGTTTATTTGCTTTAAATTTTGGGACCACGCCCAAATTTCGTAGGGATTCACCTTCCTTATGCTCCCTAGGGAACGGGGAGGGGGGGGGGGTCTGACCCCAAACGAAGTGAAACTCGGCTATATAAAAAAAAAACTAATATATAGTCAAATCAGATTTAAAACCGTTGTACGTCATTAATCAGCTGATAAATTTGGGCGAAAAGTATTAAAACTTTATGCGATATTAAATTTACTACAAACTTAAAGTACTCTTCTTTGATATGAACCTACTTATAGCAGATATTTTGTTTATTTAAGCTTGAAAAAATTAATATAATTTGAATTTTATTGGCCGATAGATAGAAAAACTTCAGATCTTTTCATAAATAACATTAAAAACTGTTCTTTTAAGAACAACAAAAGTCCACATACATATCTCTGTCGATTACGTTGTTTACTATTTGTGAAAAATAGCTGTAAGCCCAGTTTCAACAACAGTTAAGCAAAATAAATTATTGGAGTCACATAAAAGGAAACGTTTTTATTTAAAGAGAGTTGTAAATGTGTCAAGATTGGATATAAATTCTATCCGTGACACTATGTATGGAATGTATGAAACAAGTAAGTTGTATTATTCAAAAAGTAATACTTTACATTGGTTATGCATAAGCTGTAACATTTTTTAGAACATCATGTAACTTTGATAACTTTAAGTAATACATTAAAAGACAGACAACTGTTTGATGGTTGTCTTAACTCTTTAAGAAGCCTCTTAAAGGAAAAAGGCTTCGGATGGAAAAAAGATTAACCGAGGCAAGGCTTATGGAACTTTCCCATCTAGCTTTCAAACGATTGGTATTTATGAAAGAATATGTTAAAGAAAAAGAAACGTTCTTGTACCAATTCGTTTTCTTGGATGAAACATGGATTTTCCAGAATGGTACCATTGGTCGATCTTAAAAGGTAATATGCAGTAAACAAATATATAAACCATGGGAAATTTTCGTATATTTATCTTGTTTTTATGAAAAAAAAACTGTAATTCCCTCACTCGGATATTTTGGTTACAAGCTGGCAACACTGTCGATATCTGACGTCACTTAAAGGGTATGATGTACAACAGTTTTAATTTTGCATTAAGTTTAATGCGGTGAGACGCTTTTGAAACCGGTTCTAACAAGTTTATTCCCCCTCGCTTTTCTTTACTAAAAATAAAATAATCGACCGATCTCGTTTTTTTTTTTTATTAATATTTGAGCAGGCCAAAGGGGGCGGGGGCGATCGCCACTGTTTTTCCCTTTCTTTTGATTTTTTATTAAATTGTAGTATGACGCGCTGCGACCGTCGACGTCAGTTTTTTCTTTGCGTTTTCTTGGTGATTTGTGATGTCGATCATTTTACGCAATAGGCCTTTTTTTGTACAATGTTTTCTGTGCATAAAACATTGACATTTTTAAAATCAAAAGCATGACCAAAGGTTTTAAAGTGGTCAAAAAGCACCGTTTTTGAATCTTTGGTGATGGAAATTCCTACGGTCTCTTGCATGCACCGATATTCTAGTTTTCAAGTACTTACTTCTTTAGCCAATATAGACGTTTTAACATTCAACACAAGCTATTGTGTCAACGACATTAGATTTGAGACTTTATAGGGTTTAGTCTTTTAATTTAGAGAAAAAAATATTCTTAATAGTGTCCTTACTTTAAAAACCATGTTAATATTATATATCGACAGTAACTTTCTCAGTTTCTCAGAGAGAGTTTTGTTTTTGGTTGTTGATTATGTTAATATTTTGGCTGTGTGGGTGATCTGAGACAAAATAAAGGTATATTTCGGAGAAAGTCGGTTTATGGAACCAATCAGTAATTATATGGCCATTATCTTCTCGAATACACAGTACATCAAGGAATAGCATGGATTTTTCACTTTCAACATCAAAAGTGAATTGTAATCTGGGATGAAAAGCATGAATGTGCTACGTAATTCTTCAGATTTGTCTTGTGGAATTGCAAGAGCTAAATCTTCCACACAGCGTCTGTTAAAAGAGACTTCAAAGGACAGTTGATTCAGGCAATTATTTTGTAGTTCAGATATTACTATATGGGAGCATATAGGAGACAAGTAGTTTCCCATGCCTAAACCTTAATTATTTGTTTGTATATCGTTCCATTAAATTAAACAAATTTATGCGTGTCTTTTTAGTCAGAGTAGTATGTTCTTTGATAACATTACTAAAATATTTGTGATATTTGTTATCTCGGTACTTGCATACTATTTTGAAATAGCAATTGAAAATATTTCATTTTAAGCTCTAGGTTTGTAGAACTGCTAGAATTAAAATTTACGAATTCCGACTCTTATTTTGCTAAAACGAACCAGCAAGTCAATTATGCTCATCTTTGCTACTCTGAAACATAACGTCACGTACCAGAATACATTTAGTTCGTTGTTGATTGCCATTATGATTAAAGTTGTACATATCAATACAATACAATACAATACAATACAATACATTAATGAATTATATAGTATGTATAGGTCATGCATTCTAGCTTGAGCCTCAAGATGCGTATATGATAGAAAAGGAATGTGATCGGTTTTTTAAAAAAACGAGAATTATATTTAGTTATGTTATCTTTCGCTTGCAATTTTAAATCATTTAGGAAATTAGATGGACCTTAAATTAAATCGCTTTAACGATACCCCTTGTGAAATGTTTGCTGTCTGAAAACTAAAACTAAATGTTTTTATTTATTCTTAGTTACCGTGACAAATAAACGCTGAATGCTAATGTAAGACAGAAGAACGCAACAGGGTAAACTGACAAAACACTTCTGCTATTAATTATCTACAGGGCATTTACTAAACATACAGCAAGAGGTGAGTCCTTGCGATTGTTAAGCATATTTTATCCTTTAATGATGTTAGAAAAGATACATGCCGTTAAAAGTGGGCTGGAATTGTGGATGACTGGTAATTCGACCGGCATTTCCCCTATGAAGACTTAAAGGTTAGGTGTATCGCAGTTTTTTAGAACTATCTTTCCAGAGGATATACCTTTGGCAATGGATAAATGATGTTTATTTATGCACGATGGGGTACCAGTGTATTTTATTGTCGTTATTTGGGAGATTTTAAGTAAAAGGTAGGTACCAATATTTCTGGATTAGCGGAAACGTCCCTAAGGGCCTACTCGATCCTCGCACTTATATCTTTTAGATTTTATCCTAAAAATGATTTGATAATTCAGCTACTTAGGTGTAGATAATAAAATGAGAAACGACCCTGGTCAGTCAATGAGGCGAGGATTGGATCCATGCATCCTAGCTAATAGTAGTCAGGCTTATCGCTTCTTGTATATTAAGACGCTCCATTGCAACATTCATGTAAAAAAATTATATAGGAATTACCCCTTCAATTTGGGTGTTACAGTATTTTAATTTTTAAAGTTGCACATATTTGAGGACAGTCCAGATTAGCGGCCCCACTATCTCCTCTACATGTGGACACCCGCAATTTTCTTTTTCAGAGACAAAATCAGCGTTTTCCTACAGATCACACTTTTTTTCAGAAATATCTCTGATATATTTCAAATGTCTCAAAAACATAACCTTTCCTATCAATATTTCTGAAATATTTCAGATTCATTACACCCAAAATGACAGTTGACACACCCTGCCTTTGACGGACCAGATGCAGAAAAACCAGCCTGTTCCCCTTATTTTATGTTTTGTTTGTGTAAGGTTCAATTAACAATAATTATTATTAGACATTATTATTTGTGGGTGAACTTTGCTACTACCGAAAAATTATATTATATAATAGAACTGAGTTAAGTCTCTATTTTAATTAGGCAATCCAAACCAGATTATGTTTGCCTGCCATGGTCATATTGGAGTCACAAAGTGCTGCCAATTAGGCCGTCGACGGAAAACGTCAGAAAAACTAACCTTTATTTTTGTGTGAACGTCAGTGTCAGTTTAAACAGCGATTTTGGTTTTGTGTGTTTCATTAAGTTATTGTTGTTCAATTTATGTTTTTTTCTGTTCTTTACATTTAATAACACTTAAGGTTGATGATGTTATTGGAGATGTTAACAATTGCAAGTGTATATCTACACACAGCACAGGACTCGACTGTAAACTAAGCATTGAATTCGTGTATATTTGCCACCTATTTGCCTTCAACGGCCATACTGAATTGTTCGTTGACTGTTTTTGAGTTCTGTGGAACGAATTCAATATGGCCGTGGCAGGCGAATCGTAATTTGACACATCGTTGGATTGCCTAATAATATGTATAATAATAATGGTAGGTGACTGGTTAGGTTCATTTTATGATTTTCCCCGCTTTAGTTTATTTATTAAGCTGGAGTTGTTACTGTTCCGAATTTGAATATTGAACAGTAAAGGGGACAGAAAAAGAATGAAAAATTTTCAAATTACAAGAACATTAATAGAATAATATTATAAGATGCAGTAAGGCATCATCTCTCTCCGGGACAGAACTAGAGGTACAAAAAATTGTTGCACTGTGTCTGTCGCACAACTTCGTTTGTCCTGTAAAATGTAAGAACTGTGAATACCTATATAAGTTGATAACAAATTTTGGCTAAACTTTCCTGCCTTCATAATGGAATATGTATTTTTATTAGTGTTTATGTATCAAACATTGATATATTAAGGATTAATATTTTTCTATCAGGGATTAAGATCGATTTGTAAATTTTTTTTAAAAATTTGTCATAAACATTACTAACCGAAAAATGTAAAATACCCTTGAACGAAGTAACGAGCACCATTTTCTTAACTTCATGTGATGTAGAAATAATTTCTAAAAGTTCAATTTTTATTGTTTTAATATTTTGTTATTTTTACCAGTACTAGACATTGAGGAATATGTTTAAAGGAACAACTTTTTATTTTCACCAATCTTTAACAATTTTTTGGCAGTTGTAGAAAAAATATTGACTGGATTATTTAACGTATGGGGTTTTAAGAATAAGTATTTTCTATAACTGGCAAAAAAGACCTTCAGTAACAAGCCGCTGAGTGTTATATTTTTAGAAGCCAAGTTTTTAATTTGGAATTTAAAAAATGTGACATTACTATTGAAAGCTTAAGAAGAGTATTGTAAGGTAAAGTAGCCTAATAAGAAGACCTCCCCTAATGAGAGATCCCATGCTATCTCGCTTGTTTTGCAGTCGAGTTAACTACCTGGTTTTATGATTATCACCTGCACAGTACGTCAATTAATACGATGAAATAAACATCTGATGGCTAAATTCGCGCAACGTACTTGATAAAGTTTTTAATGTATTTAGTTACAGCAGTTTGTATTTTCTAATTGATAAGTAAACGATATTTTCTCAAAATGCCCTTAGATAGCTATTGGAATGCGTATTTACCCATGCTAGATGTATAAAATGTACAACTTTAAAGTTGTTTAACCTAAAAACATGTTATAACTATTCCCTTATAAGAGACCTTTAAGGGTTCCTATTATAAAGAGGGTATCTTATTAGGAATCCTAAGAAACTAAACTCTCTTCTTACAAATTTAAAAAATTGAACTATTGTTCCAGCCGGAATCACCTAAAAAAACTTTGGTCAAAAACCTGCGTTAAACAAAAAAATTAAGGCTGAATTAGTTCAGTATTGTCTCAATATGGAAAATATATTTTTTGGTTTACTAAGGTAAGTGTGAAATGTATGGCTTTCAAGTTAGCAATAGCTAATAATACTCGACATCCATAGGGCCGTAGCCAGGGGGGGGGGGCAGGCAGGGCGCCGCCCTTCCTAGAGAAAAATTCGCCCTTCCTGGCAAAAAACAACAATGGTATGACAATAACCCTTTCTGGTTATTTTAACTTTATACCTACATTATAAAATGTTCATTCAATTCTTACTATTTATCCTATAGTGTTGGAATGTCTATAATATTTTGTATATACTGTGTAGTATGTACTACCTACTAAAATATAAAAAAAAGTTTAATAAGTTCGCCCTTCCAGAAATGTTAACGGCCCTTCCTAACATTCAAGCCTGGCTACGGCCCTGGACATCCATCTTCAAACAAAAAAGGTACCACAGGTAGAAATGGCTTAAAGGCTTTTTAAAACGTCACCCTGAGGTGTCAGTTAGATCACCTCAAGGTATGTGGAATGCCCATATACGAGGTTTCAACAAAGAGAATGTTGCTGCCCTTCTTTGAGCTATATGAAAAGAAGTTGGAGAAAATAAATTTTGAACCACACTTGGAACGGAGTAAAATTATATTTGCCAGGGGAAAGAAACAAGTAACAAGACAATAAAGGATAAGAAGAAAGCAGTAAGTGATTTCTCAAACAACGACGATACTGATGAAGAAGACTATGATACACAGTGTCTGTTTTGCATAAACCTGTATTCTGCAGACCAACGATGGGTAAAGTGCATAAAATGTTACCGATGGGCGCACGAAGACTGCGATGCAGAAGATGCAAACTTTATTTGCCCAATGTGTAAAAAAGCGAAATAATATTTAGTTGAAATGATTTCTGATTATTCAAAAAAGATATGTACGGTTCCTAATAAGAGACCAAGGATCCCAATATGAGACCCTGTCTCTTATTAGCAACCCTGTTATTTTTTTATCAATTTTGCCATAATTTATTTTGTTCTAAGTTTACAAACAAGTTACATTTTCGTTATTGCAAATATGTTTATGTTCAATATATGTGTTAAAGTTAGGAAAATGTCTTATTTGGCAAAAGATATACTTTTTTTTTTAAAGCGGTCTCTTATTAGGCCACTTTACCTTAAACAACTGGTGCATAAAATGTGTTTATGGAATTCAATTATTTACTAATATGCATAATTGTGTGCTTTAAACAAGCACTTTACGCACTAGTCGCGTAATATCTATTATTCTATTTTTTGTAAATAATTTAGATAAATAAACTGTTTGGCGGTCCAGCAAAACCTAGACGTGTTGACGTTTACCGTGTACGTCATCGGCAGTATTACCTACCGGGCAATATTTCTTTAATACAACGAAATAGTCAACTCATTACACTTTATGACATTTAAGTCTTACAGGAGGTGAATGAAAAACTAACGTTGACTCCTAAAATAAAAGAAAATTACTATTTTCGATAATACTATAGTGTCCAAATAACATATAACGTAACTCAAGTTACTTAACAATATGCCAACGTCATTAGAATCGACTACAATTTCCAGTCGATAGCAGCATCGATCAAATTGATCGAATAGATACTGTATCGACTGACGTATTTTAGTCGATATCTGTTTGTCATGTAGTCGTCGTGTCAGTGTCGGACTTCTCTGATTCGGCGGTTCTGGTTCTGCAATATCTGAAGCAATACTCTATAGACCAAGCGAGGACGCACATCATTATTAGGAATGTCTGGGAGTGGATGCAAGCTGGGTAGCTTTGAGTTACGTCACGAATTATGCCTAAAATTATAAAATTATATTATACAGACTGTCCACGGATAGGGTTTACAATAGCACAAATGGATGAAAAATTTCATTTTCCGGGAAAAGTCATTCTTGATAAAAAGTTTTGCTTGTAAAAAAATGTAATTCACGAAGAGAAAATTTTGATTTTTTATACAGGGTTCGAAAAAACTTCAAAAACTTTATTTTTCTCCAAGAGTAAACTACCTTTTATTTTCATTTTGGACCAAAATGCCAATTAGAAGTCTTCTTTAGAATAACATTTGTAATTTAAATCCGAGATTTAAAATAAATCTTTGATTTTTTTAGTTTTTTCAATTTTTAGAGGTAGGTATGTACAGGGTTATCCAACCAAGACTGGACAAGGCGATTTTTTGACTTTTCCTGTACTTTTATAAAAAAAACTGAAATAGCCATCTTAAGTCATTTTCTCCCGCGAATTCGAATATCTTCAGCAAAAAACAATTGAACATCAAACAAAAGTACTAGGGGTCACTTTGATATTTTTTTAAATGGGATGCCGTATTTTTAATGAGCTTATCCGATTTCCCATATAAATTTTGATCTAAAATGTTGGATTTTTAATTCAAAAACGCCTTTTTTCTTCAGTTTTAAATTCGGAAAATGTTCGTCTACAAAAAAAAAAAATAAATAAATCTAAAAATCCAACATTTTAGATCAAAATTTATATGAGAAATCGGATAAGCTCATTAAAAATACGGCATCCCATTTAAAAAAATATCAAAGTGACCCCTAGTACTTTTGTTTGATGTTCAATTGTTTTTTGCTGAAGATATTCGAATTCGCGGGAGAAAATGACTTAAGATGGCTATTTCAGTTTTTTTATAAAAGTACAGGAAAAGTCAAAAAATCGCCTTGTCTAGTCTTGGTTGGATAACCCTGTACCTAAATGAAAATTTTTTTTGGATAGCATTAGCGGTCGAAATACATACATTATCAATGACTTTATATCTTACACAGGGGCATCAAAAAATTACAAAAACTGATTTGTGGTGTTATCAGAAATATGTATTTTGAATTTCACAAATGAAATGACCCCGGAAATATCACAACAAAGTCTTAAAATAACAAATAATAATTTTATAATTTCCTATTCAAACACCCCCCTCCCCTCCATATTCAACACATTTTTCCAGCTGTAAACGAATGTGGTCAAAACTTTTTTGAATTTCTTCAATGGAAATTGTTTGAAGATAGGCATCTGAAATAGTTAAATCGGGACTTCTTGGGGGCCACAGAACCGGACCATTCCGACCAATCAATCTGTGGCCAAATGTATTATCAAGCCATTGCCTCACTTCAGTTGCGAAATGCGCAGGGCATCCATCTTGTTGAAAGTACATTTCGTTCCTAATTTGAAGAGGCAATTTTTCTAAGTAGTCAGAAAAGAATGTTTCCAACATTTCAAGGTAACTCCTACGGTTACACGTGTTTTCAAAAAAGTATGGGCCAATAATGCCATAATGTGAAATCGCACACCAGACATTTCCTTTTTTGTAATATTGTCTTCTAGCAGGAATTCTAAAACGGGGATTATTTTTGCTCCAGTATCGTATATGCGCAGAAGACTGTTTTCACTTACAATTTTGTCTCCGACCAGAAGACAAAAATCCAAACGTTTGGCTTCGTCTCCTTCTTCCAACGATTGATTAAAAGTTGGCTTAAATGGGAATATTTTGTTTGCCTTTAAAATATTCCGAATGTGAGATTTTTTCATTACATCAAGTTCTTGAGCTCGGTTTCTTAATGAAAGGGTAGGAGTGTCAACAACAGACTGCAATACGATTAGGGAAGTTGCGTCATTCTGATCATAGTTTTTTTTTTTTTTTAATTGGAAACTGAACCAGTTCGCTGAAATTCTCTTAATAATTTATGAAGTACCATTTTTGAGACGTAAACGTTAGAATATCTTTGATTAAATCTCTGTATCACAAAGTTGTAAGAACATTCGCCTGCACCGTAACATTGAACTAAATAAACCCTTTGTTCTAAGGTCAACATTTTCAAAACACATCAAATTCTATTTGACAACTTCAAATTTGCCCCATACGTAAAGCAAAGTAATAACAAGGTAAAAAAATTCCTTGTTTTTACAAAAGATGGTAGGAATGCATTTAAAATTTTAAAATAAGATACACACCACCCGTTATGAAAATAGAGTTTAATAAAATTTTATATTAATATTTTTATTGAGCAGCAAAATTTTCATTTACTTCTAAAAATTGAAAAAACTAAAAAAATCGAAGATTTATTTTAAATCTCGGATTTAGATTACAAACGTTATTCTAAATAAGTTTTCTAATTGGCATTTTGGTCAAAAATGAAAAATAAAGGTAGTTTACTCTTGGAGAAAAATCATGTTTTTGAAGTTTTTTCGAACCCTGTATAAAAAAGCAAAATATTATCTTCGTGAATTGCATTTTTTTTACAAGCAAAACTTTTTATCAAGAATGACTTTTTCCCGAAATATGAAATTTTTTATCCATCCGTGGACAGTCTGTATATTTGAAAAATTTCCAAAAATACTTCTGTCATACAGCTACACGTGTGTGAACTAAAAAAAAGGCTTCAACAATTTATGGTTCTTATTGTGCAACAGTGTTTAATAAGGTATGGTTATATTTAGTAATATGCTTGGAAGGTATGTTTCTAAAAAAAAAATATTAAATATTTTGTATATTCCACCCCTTGTTGCCCGTCAACTTGCACATGAATTTGGAAAATACAATGTAGACGAAACTGCAGTCCAGAATACATCAAAAACAGTTGCACCTAAAGGTATTAAGCAACTGGGACAAATTACATTTGCAAAAAGGGGGCAGCTGGTAACCGCATGTTGTGCAATAAATACATGTGGTAATTCAGAACCCCCTTTCATGATTTTTCCTAGGGTGAATTTCAAAGCCGACATGATTTATGCAGCTCTGGCTGGAACAGTTGGTTGCGCCTCCCCGTCAGGTTGGATAACAAATGATCTATTTGTATAATGGTTAAAACACTTTATCAGATATACCAGTCCATCCAACAATACACCAGTATTACTAATAAGGGATGATTTAGAAGCGTATGTAAGTTATGCGAGTGTCTCTTTAGCCACAGGTTGGTCTATGCTTTAGCTAGGGAGTCTGATGTTATACTTCTAACGTTGCCGCCGCAGACAAGCCATATGCTTCAACCCTTAGACAAAACGGTATATGGTCCATTAAAAAAAAAAACAATGATGCATGCTAGGCATGGTTACTGTCCAGCCCTGGTAAAAGAATCACAATTTATGAAATCTCGCAAATCTTTGGAAACGCTTACCCACATGCATTTTCAGCTTAAAATATTTTGTAAGTTTTTTTATGCAACAGGAATATTTCCATTTAACAAGCACATTTTTCAGGATTCGGAATTTAGTGCAGCTGAAGTTACAGACATTCGTCAAGTTTCAAAACTTGCTGCTTCCCATATATTGAAAACTAAATGATGTGATCAGTATCAGATCAATTGCAAACGAAAGTCCAATCCCAGGATGTAGTGGTACAAATAAGTTTATGTCAGAAGCACGAATATCAGAAAAATCCAACATTGTGTCACCTTATACAATAAAACCACAACCAAAATCTAGGGGAAACACAACCAAAAGTTCAAAAAGAAAGAAAAAAAGTTTTAGCATAATAACAACTACGCCCAATATAGAAGACCTAAAAGAAAAAGCAAACAAAAGCCTAAATAGTCAATGTTTACAAAGGGTAAAAATAAAAATATGTTTAAAACGAGTAAAACATGTTAAAAGTAGGGAATATGCAGAATCAGATGATGACAGCGAAAATGGAATGATTTTGATAGATTCGGAAGATGACTATGATGAAGATTGGTTCGAAGAGCAATAAAATGATATATATTTGGATATTTTAAAAGTTAAAGAAAACAGCTTTGTTTTAGTAAAGGATACAAGAAAGAAATTAGTTAAATGTTTTGTCGGGCAAGTCGAAAAAATGCAAGGAAAAATATTTTGTCAATTTTATGAGACGAAAGGACAGTGGGCACACATTTATTTTTCCTGAACAGATAGACAAAGATTTAGTTGATAAAGATGATCTAATCGGTTATTTCTCTGAACCTAAAAAACTTGGGACTACTACCAGGGCCCAAGGCCTTTATGTTTTTAATGTTAATTTTTCTTCATACAATGTAAAATAAACATTATTGTTGCCATTGTTATTTTTAACAGTTTTTATTGTTTAAGTTCTTCTTGTCAATGTTTTATAGGGTTTTTAGCAAAGTCTTATGTTCATTTTGAAAAGTGCTAAAGTTAAATTAGGCAAAGTTTTAAAGAACAATCTATTTTAATTTTCAAAACCACTGTGCCCTATCCTTGCGACCACTGTGCCCCAATAAGAGGCAGAGTGGTCACAATAAACTCATTGTTTTAAAATGTCTGTTAGAAGTTTATCTTTCCTTAAACTTAGGTTTTTTTAAATTAATATTAATGCTTAAATATGGCTGTTCATAAAATCAAAAACAGAACTAATACATTTTTATAAATAGCTAAGTAATTTTTTAACTGACATTTCATTTAAAACCTCCAAATCACCATCAAAAAATTAAGTATTCGATAGAAAATCACTGCCTCCTTTGTCATACTCACATTTTTAACTCAAAAAATTATTTCATTTTGTATTGTCAAAACAAATAACCAATCAACGAGAGAGGAATGACATAGTGAAAATAAGTAAACCACGAGCACTTTACAAACGGACTAATGCGCAAGTCAGTCCAAACAGTACATGCTTTGAACCAAGTATCGTACAGAAACAGATTCGCGAACGGTCCTTGACAATGTTGGAACGCCAGCAAGGATCGTACGATAAACCACAGTACAAGGTACAATGTAATGTTTTCGGAAGTGTTGGAACAAACCTTATGTTTGATCAGACCACACAAACCCTGCATATCGCTATGACATACCATTCAAGACCGTAATCAACGAACGGGATGCATGGAATAATAAAACACCAGATACTTCTGGGGCAATAATCTGGTACACAGACGACTCAAAAACCAAAGACGGTACTGGAGCAGAAATGCAAGGAGTAAGACCGAAGAGGGATGCTTATTTCTCCCTGGGTAAGTCTCACACGGTGTTCTAAGCGAAAATCTACGCCATCCTGCAGTATGCGTATGAAAACATATTAGATTTTTACTTGTTATGTGGAACCAATGAATAAAACTGTACTGCAGAAACACTTTAGTTTTATTTAAATGTATAAAACATACAGAAAAGCAGAAAAATACTTTAAACAACCAGAAACTACACCTTATTTTATTACCCATAATTTCCATCTCTAATCTGTCATATTTCAGTGTTGCCACACTTTCCTATAGCAAATACGAAAAACGGTGCCAATCTTTAAACATTTCTAACACTCCCACATTTTGAGTATTTTAACTAAAAACAAACATTCTTACAAAAGAAAACATAAAATAAACTTATCATAAAACATTCTAATACAAGTATAATACTACACTTTTGTCCCATTTAATCTCTTGTAAGAGCTTTCAGTCCCATCTGGCATCTAAGGTTTTGAAATCTGTCACGACACAGAGCCTTAGTAAAAATGTCAGCTTCTTGGTTCTTTGTATTCACATAAATAGGCTCAATTTCACAGTTTTGATATTTTTCACGCACAAAGTGATACTGGATGTCTACATGCTTGCTTCGGCTATGGAATTCTGGATTGTGTATCAACTTGATATCACTTTGATTGTCAATGTATAACTTTGTTGGATCATCAATGCACATACCAATTTCACCGATGAGTCTGCGCAACCATACTGCTTCTTTTGATGCTTGACAGGCTGCTACATATTCAGCTTCTGTAGTTGATAGTGAAACTCCTTGCTGTATTTTGCTTGACCATGTTATTGGACCTTCACTTGCTTTGAACACGTAGCCTGTTAACGATCTTCTTGTTTCTTTATCAGCAGCATAATCAGAGTCACAAAAACCTTTTAACTCATAAGTTTCAAACCTTTTATATTCAATACCATATTCTGATGTCTGTTTAAGATATTTAAAAATTCTTTTGACTGCATTCCATTGTGCATTTGTTGAATTGTTCAGAAATCTGCTGGCAACTCCCACAGAATATGAGATATCAGGTCTTGAAACAATAGCAGTAAATATAAAAGATCCTACTGCCTCTCTGTACGGTCCATTGCAAGGCTCGTCTGTCTCATTTCTAGTAATATCCTGGTTTGGATCAGCTGGTATGTCAACACAGTTTGCTTCTTTCATACCAAACTTTTCTATGAGCTTATTGATGTAGCTCTTCTGATGTATAAAGATTGAGTCAGGTTTCTGTACAATTTCAAGCCCCACAAAATTGTCAGCATTGCTCACCTTCACTTCAAAATTTTCTTTTAGCTTTGTTAGAATGGTGTCTAGTGCGTTCTCACTTGAAGATAACAATAAGCCATCGTCAACATAAATAACAAGTAGAACTAGGTCATTGTTTACAGAACCTCGGTACACACACTTATCAGATTCACATGGTTCGAAGCCAAACTGCTTCAGAACACTGTCAAATTTATGATTCCAGCACCGAGGTGCTTGTTTTAGTCCGTATACCTAAAGATTTCAAAAGTCTACACACTTTATTATCTGTCTTTCTAAAACCTTTAGGCACTTCCATATATATTTCTTCCGATAGATTACCATACAGGAATGCTGTCTTTATGTCAAACTGCTTGATTATATACCCTTGGTTTGCAGCAACTGATAACAGTACCCTGATTGAGTAATAACGGGTGGTTGGCGAGAAGACTTCTGTATAATCCTCTCCTTCTTTCTGTGAAAAGCCCTTTGCACATAACCTAGCTTTGTAAGAAATAACTTCACCTTGACTGTTGTATTTCTTGCGAAAAACCCACTTTGTTCCAATTGCTTTTTTATTCTCGGGTAACTCTTGCATGATCCAAGTTTTATTATCAGTCAATGCTTTGATTTCATCCTGTATAGCATTTTGCCACTTTATAGCATCTTCTCCTGACACAGCTTCTTCGTAGGAATTTGGTATATTCATTTCTACTAGGTTTAGTTCATAGCCATCATATTTCTTAGGTGGTCTTAACATTCTTGAAGGTCGTAAATTAGGAGCAGACACACTTACTTTTTGATTGTTTTCAACTTGGTTATTATCTTTGTTTTCACGATTTTCAATGTTTATGTTTTCAGGTACGTCAGATGTCAGATTACCTCTCTCAGTCAGCTGATCATGAACGATTTCTTGTGGAGCTTGGTCCGCCTGGTTTCTAGTTTCATCTTCAAGGTCGAACTCAAACTCAACTAGCACTGGCAACGTTACTTCGTTCGATTCAAAGCCCATGTGTTGTTCATCAAACACAACATTACGAGAGATTGTTATTTTTCTTGTAGCAGGATCTAACAAACGATAATTTGTAGAGTTTTTCCCATAACCTACAAATACTAGCTTTTTGCTTTTCGGGTCTAGCTTTCTTCTTTTTAATTCAGGTTGATGCACATAGGCAATACATCCAAATGTTTTGACGTGTCCAAGATAGGATTTTTCTCCAGTCCAATCTACATAAGGTGTTTTCTGAGACTGTTTGGAGGGGGTTCGATTTAAAAGATAAATAGAGGCATTTGCAGCTTCTGCCCAGAGATAATGGGGTGCTTTTGCATGAATCAGCATAGATCTAACCTTTTCTATAATAGTGCGATTTTCTCTCTCACTTCTTCCGTTTTGCTCAGGGGTATACGGTACTGTAGTTTCTAACTCGATGCCTTCTTTCTTAAGATATTGCTTAAACTCATAGTTTATGTACTCAGTCCCATTATCTATGTGTAAAGCTTTAACTGAATATCCAAAACGTGTTTTAACCATTCTGTTGTATTGGGTAAAACATTCAAAGGTATCACTTTTATTTTTGATAAAGTATCCCACAATGTAACCTGAACAGCTATCTTTAAAAGTCAACATGTAGCGAGCACCTGACACTGAAGATGTTGACATCGGTCCACATAAGTCACTATAGATCAGTTCACCTGGAGCACTTTTATGGGGTCTCATTGACTTTTTAAAAGTGTTTTTATGTTGTTTACCCAACACACAAGCTTCACAGTTAAAGTTATCAAAATCACTTATTTTTACACCACTTACTAGGTTTTTGTTATCATGTCTTTCAGATACTGATTATTTATATGTCCAAGCCTTTCGTGCCATATTTTCAAGCTATTGTTTTGATTTTCTGCGACGCTGAGTTCATTTGTTTCTTGAGATATAGTTTGAAACAACACTTTGTATAGTTTGTTTGAGTCCTGTTGTATAGCACAAGCAATAAGTTGGTTTTCAAAATAAATATTGGCTTTCTTGTTCTCTTTGATAATTTTCATTCCTTTCTGAGTAAGAACTCCTTCTGACAATAAATTCCTTGTTAACTCAGGAACATACAATACTTCATTTATTGTAGAATTGTACCAATTACCGTCAATAAGTTTCTTGATTTTTATTGTACCTTTTCCTTCAATTTTCAGATTCTTGCTATTTCCTAGAGTAACAAAGGCATGATTTTCTAGGGCTTCAAGCTTTGAAAAATAATCTTTCCTATATGTCATATGAGCTGAAGCTCCACTATCTAGTATCCAGTATTGTTCACTATTTAATACAGTGTTGGATTCTTCTTTTTGTAGAACAAAAGCAGTTTCTTCATTTTTCCTATCTTTGTTCTGTTGTTGTCTTGAAGCTCTGCAGCTCTTCGCCATATGTCCTCGTTTGTGACAGTTGTAACACTCAAAGGGGAATCGCTTATTTGTATCACCTTTCT
Source organism: Polydrusus tereticollis (assembly GCA_963920685.1). NCBI lineage: Eukaryota > Metazoa > Arthropoda > Insecta > Coleoptera > Curculionidae > Polydrusus > Polydrusus tereticollis. The sequence continues at coordinate 94,982,308 of OY987331.1, forward strand.
GCCCTCTACCTTGTCTTGACATCATAGCTGCAAGTGCTGTATCTTCTTCTTCCCTTGCTGAGAGGCTCCTTTCTTCATCAAGTAACCTGGCCGTTAGATTCCTGATTGTCTGTTTAGTTTCATCGATAGACAACCAAGCCTGTCTCACATTGCGAAATGTTTGTGGTACAGTACTCAAAATTTTGGTAATTATGGCAGTGTCACTGATATCTTCACCACAATCTTTTATTTGCTGAGCTAGGTTCTCAATTTTTGCGATATGTTTGGCCAGGGAATCGTTTTGTTCCATTTTGTACTGGTGGAATCTTTCATGTGCCATAAGCTTATTCATTTCTGATTTTTGTTTGTATATTGTGTCCAACTTTTCCACCATCTCTTTTGAGGTTTCACAATTTTCAACCAGTGTAATTTGATTCAAGTCCATTGCCGATGTTATAATAAACATTGCTTGGGCGTCTTTTCGCTTCCAGACTTCTAATTCTTGAGATGTGGTTGGGGCTGCGGAGGTTCCATCTACCATCCCATACCGACCTTTTGCACGTAGAGCACACTTGACTTGAAACATCCATTGATGGTAATTTCGCCCATCAAACTTGGTAATAGCACCAACATCAATCTTGTCGGCCATTTTCTTGCTCTTTCACTTTGCAGTATATTCACGATTTTTATTCAAAACTTTGGTGTCCTGGGCCCATAACCTATTAGATTTTTACTTGTTATGTGGAACCAATGAATAAAACTGTACTGCAGAAACACTTTAGTTTTATTTAAATGTATAAAACATACAGAAAAGCAGAAAAATACTTTAAACAACCAGAAACTACACCTTATTTTTATTACCCATAATTCTCATCTCTAATCTGTCATATTTCAGTGTTGCCACCCTTTCCTATAGCAAATACGAAAAACGGCGCCAATAAGGTGACATCAAGACTGGTATGGAAACGCCAAGAGAAACTAGTGGCCCTGGCAAAAGCCAACAAAGTAATACTACAATGGGTACCAGGACATAAAGGTATTAACGAAAAGGCCGACCTGAACACCCGGTTTCCTCGAATCTTTGAACTGTTCTCACAACTGTAGATTTTGATATAGGCTGTTGGTTTGGAAAAGTTATATTGAAAAATTGCTTTGTTTCGGTAAATGATCTTTGTCGGTCTTCAAAACCTCGGATCATTATTAAAGTTATACGTTCCCTTTCGTTGAGAGACATTTTCAGAAATTAATATGACGGTGACGCAAAACATTCTGGTACCTGCTTGCAAAATGTAGGTAATATCTTACCTGTTGTATTTAAGTCCTTTAACTCAAATTATTTCTTAAACTAATGGGTTTAGCCATATGACATAATATGTTTCATAATTGTCGTTTAGAATGTTTAGAGGAATCAGAAAACGCGATTAAAAAGGGGGCATTCCATCTAAATAAACCAAAGTTTTGTTTACCATGACTGTTTGAGGCACCCTGTATAATTACAGGTATCCTAGTTTTATAGATTTTTGTATGGCCTACAACTTTTATACCGAAGTTTTTTTATATTGTGCGTTATTTTCCAAATAATTGACCGGTCTGGGACTTTACACACTGTGTATTTGCCCCATATTTTCCGCATCCTCCTCTTATATTCTAGGGTAGGCCAATTATTTTACGGGCAGACGCGTGCCCCTAGCTACGGTCCTATTACTACTACTAGTAATATGGTCAATGATTAGTTATGTATTATTTTATACTTGCCTAGAAGTGGTCCCAATACCACCACAAATAGTCCTTTTCCGACATTATGTAGTCCAAATGCAGCTGGTAATTTTTCCAAGGTGGCATACTCAGATATAGTTATTGCAAAATTAATCAGAGCGGCACCCCTTATAAAGCCAGCAATAACTAGCCAGAATAAAATCCAAAAATACTCTTGTTGCTGCGCTAAAACTGAAAGAGATAGAAACATGAATTAGTGTCTTATAAAACTTTTCTGTTGTCTCTTGTCGAAAACATAAACAAAGTAAATATAGTAAATATAAAAGAAATGGCAAGCAAAAGAAATAATAGATATTGTCTTCCTTCTCGATGCCCGAAAGAATTCAAACTAAAAGTTTTACAAATGAACTAAAAAACTTGCCTTATTAATAGGTTTTAAAGCTTACTTTTCGTGTGAAGAGTGACTGTTACCTATTTCATGGTGGCTCCACAATGGCTGCCAACAAAAATTATATCAATATTAGAACATTTTTTTTTAAGAAATGAAAATTGGTTGATAATAAAAATAATATCCAAATAAAAAAGAAATCTGGTTACTTATATGTGTATATTAGCCCCAGTAATATTTTTGGATTTAAGGATGGCAATAACACTTGATATAAATTCTTATAATAATGCTTAGGATAAACTGCTATTCAACTTTTTTAAGCCGTTCATAATATTTGTAAAAAAAGGATTTGTTACTATTTAAAAGACATTCATTAAACCGTTTCTTAAATCCTCAATAAATTCATGGTCCATTTGCATTTAAAATGGTGTTAGAAAAAGTATTTTTGAAACTAAAAGATATTATGCTGAATGCCAAGAAATTAAATAAAACTGACCTCATAAGTAAGATGGACTTGTATACATTTAATGGTGCACCATGATCTGATTTCGTTAACTAGAAACTACAAAAACCTAATCAATGCCAAGCATTTTCCTATTTTCAGAAAAAAAATATCGATGAGTCTGAGTGTCAGCCTTCTAATTGAACATGCATTTTTGATCTGCACATGTTTTGTTTAAAAAAGTGCGTTACTTTTTGGTTATTTTTTGTCACTCGTAATAAAACGTATGTGATATGCCATTATGGCTGCATACAAATTTTGTTTACTTTTCAGATACTTACGATTGGTAGGTATGAAAGTAGGTATGTAGTATATTACTAATAATTAGTAATATTAGCTATTTTGTTATTAGTTTATTACACTAGTCCACAAATACAAAAAAAATGCGACTGATGTTATACTGGCTGACGGGGGAGTTTAAAGCATCCTGATTGCGAATTCAACTACCACAGTATTTTCCACTACGTATAGATTTTGAGTTATAGAATATATCAGATATTTTTATTTTATACAAACATTTGTATATAATATTTACACATAAGTTCAAACCAAGAAAAAAAAAACAAATATTCTAAGGATAACAGGATTTATTTACAAAAATACACATGGAAATACGTTTAAAGTAAGTCTTTTGTACATAACTTTTTTGCAAATGATGACTTTCGTTTATATTCCTCGTCGCTTTCTCTCATAAGAAACCAACAATAACTCCCCAGCATTGCTGGATCTCATCTGCCTTGGTAGCGTTGCTCCATTGTTAGTATGTGGAACCTTTCTCCTTGCTGGTCACTAACCGCACCCGAACCTTCTGGGAAAGTGTATTTTAAGAGATATGTGACAGCCCATTTTGCAGTAGCTTTCAAGTAGTTCTTCTACAAGTTTTTCGAAGTTTTCTACTTTTTGTTTCCTAAAAACTCCGAAACCATTATTTTCAAAGAACTCCACGCAGCTAATTCCACATCACTTAATTTTTGATGGATTTGTTGATCCCTTAGTATTTTTCTAATTTGAGGTCCAACAAATATTTCTTCCTTAAGCTTAGCATCACTTAGTTTAGGAAAAATTTGTTTAAGGTATTTAAACGCATCTCCTTCTTTACCTAATGCTTTAACAAAATTTTTCATCAATCCTAGTTTAATGTGTAAAGGAGGTATTTAACAGAACTTTTTTGGGGTCAACAAGAGGTATATTCTTTACGTTAGCTTACCTTGGAATATATTGATCTCTTGGAAGCCATTCTTTACTTGGTAATGGCTCTGTATTGTTCTACTGTGCCAAAGACAAAGAAAACAGCAATACTTTGTAAAATCACCCTGAAGCCCTAGTAACAGTCCTATGACTTTTAGGTCACCACATATTTGCCACTTATACGTACCATAGCTTATTGCATTTAGAATAAGTGACATACTTTCATATGTTTCCTTCATGTCAACTGCATGTGCAAGAGGAATAGAGGGTCTCTTGGTGCCATTATGGAGCAGAACTGCTTTTAAACTTATTCTAGAAGAATCTATAAACAAGCGCCATTCATCTGGGGGGTCTAGGACATTTAGCCGTCGCTGTTTCGCTGTCGCCGTTTCGCCGTCGCCGTTTCGCCGTCGCCGTTTCGCCGTCGCGACAATTCGCCGGCAGCCGATTCGCCGTGGGCCGTTTCGCCGTCAAATAGAAATTAATAAAATACGTAAAAAAGGTTATAATATATATTGCTAAATTTTAACAAAATTGTTTGATAAAAATATACCTACATAGGCAAGTCAATAATAATAATTAGGGTTATTGGAATTCGGGTCTAGGACGTTCAGCCGTCGCCGTTTCTAATCTAATCCACCTTTTTGGGTCCAATTCGGTATATGCTAGATATAAAAAAATTGTAATAATTATAGACTTATATTGGTTAAACAGCGCTAACACGGCATCTAATCCACCTTTTTGGGTCCAATTCGGTATATGCTAGATATAAAAAAATTGTAATAATTATAGACTTATATTCTATTTGACGGCGAAACGGCCCACGGCGAATCGGCTGCCGGCGAATTGTCGCGACGGCGAAACGGCGACGGCGAAACGGCGACGGCGAAACGGCGACGGCGAATAGTCCCATCCCCTCATCTGGGTAATGTGCAAATCCTAAGTTTTCCATAACACTATTTGGATTAACACAAATACACGTTTTATCATGCATAGAAAAAACGAGGATAGCTCCTGGTTACGGTTCCTAAGATTTGGTTCCAGTGGCTAGTAAACTCCATTTTTGTAATCTAGAACCGAATTTGCTTGAAATTGCTAAAATACTTCAGCGTGCTTTTTGGACAAGTAGAGGCCCCGAACTAGATCATTTAATTCAGCTTGGTAGATTAAATGGGGTCATTTTCCTTCACTTTCGGGAAAATAAGAATCGTCCTGGAACTGGTAAAGCTTCTCCATGAAGAACCGGTTTTATTGCTGAGGGAATATCCGGATTCTCAATAATATGTATGCTCTTGCTTAAAAAACCAGACACTTCTGTCATGCAAAAGTAACAGTCGTTAAAATGATTTGTTGCTTCTCGCCAAATCATTGCAAAGAAGAACGTTTGTCATTTAACCAGTTATTTACATTTGCTGCACAGGTTTGACAACATATGTGAGGAGCCCAGTCCCGATTTTAATCGCCAACAACACCTCCAAAATACTTATGATAAGCTAGTTTCATCATTTTGTTAATTGTCCTTTTCTGCGATTTAAGGGTAAACGTGGTCAGTTTACCCTATAGAGCAAAAAGTATCCGCGGGGTTAACACAGCCACGTTTCTGTATTTAACACATTTTTGTACTGTCGCGTACGTCGGTTTACAGATGTGATACTGCGTTTACAGGCATCAACTAACTTTATTCAATACAACGATAACACTAATATAAGGCTCTTATTATTGGCTTGTTCGCGCACTTCGTTTCTCCATCTAATAATGTCCACTACTCGTGCAAAACCAATGCTGATGATTCGACGGCCGGCCAGCTGCTTTTATAGCCGTTCCGTACCTCTGCTATTTTCTAGAAATATCGGGTATCGGAAGTTCGAGAAGCGACGGTATAATTCTCGTATACAGGGGCCATCTATAAGTAGATTGGGCTACGGGGCAGAGTGAAATTTGGGATTGGGTTTAAATGGGTACTTCCGTTATTTTAAGACCTACACTGAGCGAAATATCGAGTTGACATAACTCAAATATGAGTTATCCTAGACCGACGCGTGTTGCTCATAGGGGACAGCTCAGACCTCTGACTTACGGCAACTAAATCGAAGAAATTGCAACTAAATCGAAGAAATTGCATCAAATCATTGTTCATGAGTTATAATAGCCTTAAAGATGGGTTGTTTTAGCTAGCTAGCTAGCTTAGCTAATCTTAACTGGGTTTGACGAACACATGCGACGTGGGCTGCAGCAATTCATTGTTTAAAGCTGCCAGAGACCAATATGGAAGATGTGATGCGTCACTACTCGGGCTAGATTAACTCATGATTCGAGCTATCAAAACTGGATCTTTCAGTTGTTTTAGCTTACTTACCGACTATAGATTTAATCTGTCCTAAATGTTGGCAGGGAATCTCAATAGAGCCAAGAAACAAGGAATATTTAATAATATGTACTTTAATTAACGAACACTGCTTACAGAAAACACATGTTAGGCTAACTGACATTACTGACATATCTAGCAACATATGATGAACGTTAGGCGCAAAAAAACTACTCCATGAACAAAGCTAGGCACAATAAGGTTTGGCACTTTAAATATATTCGAACACTAAAATTAGATTATTCTCATTTTCATGCACCTGTATGAGAACAAACTCTGTACAAAAATAAAAAAAACGTCCCTCCGAACAACGATTGCGCGGATAACAAGTCCAGTTATGTGGTCCATGACGACGCGACGGCACGATATACTAATAACAATGGGATGAAGTTACCACGCCAAATCGGCACGAGCGTGAATTCGTAACTTTCCGTGACTTTTCGATCGATGATTTACCCTGGACATGAGTTTTTAAAGCACTATTTACGACTTATTCCAACTCAAAATGATTTACACATGGTAATGAGTTAATATAATGCACGTCTGGGTCAAAACGGCACTTTAAAATCAGTTAATAAGTTTTCTCAATTCAAAAACTGAGTTCAGGTAACTCATAAAATGGTTACGTAGTGAAGGATTGTGGTTATCCCAAATGTGTTTAAAATGTTGACATTTCTGTGTTGAGGCGAGTCAAAAGAAGCTGAGTTATTGTAGCATTTTTAAATAAGTTGTGATAATTCGTAGGCTCAGTTTGAATAACATAGAAGCGTGCGTTAAAGTAGCTCTAATTGTGCAACCCACGACATCGGTAAATCCATTTTTGTCAGTGTAGAGGGTTAAGACTTTGTAGTTGAGGTGTTTTACCTAAACACCCTCACGCGGTTTTGCCAGATTTGGCAACGTCGCGCTCCGGTATATTACAAATTTCTTTTAAAATAATATGATTAAAATACTTATTACTATTTGTTGAAAAAAACTATAACTCAAAAATCCTACGTGTTAGGAAGTTATTACCTTCATTTTCGCATTCACAGACCAACTGTTAACAAAAGACTGCCTTTTACATTACAGTTGCGAATTGGCTGTAAACTAGTGTAATAAGTAATATTAGCTATTCTGTTATTAGTTTATTACTAGCAAAGACATTATAACTAATAGACCGAATTGTTTATATTTTTATGCGGAAAATCCGCATTCCCTCTTTATTATTCATCTCTGTCGCTCAAAATTGGACCATAGCCGGCTTTGTCTGTCTGTTAGAAGTATTAGGGAAAATTGATTTTAAAAGATTGAGTTAGTAATTGCAGTAACGTCCAGAATCTAATATGCAAAAAAGTTAAGGTGTGCGAATCAAATTATGCATTCATGCTTGTAATGTTATGCGGATATTTTATTAAAAACTGTTAAAAACTTTAAAAACTATTAACATTATTGTTATATATCTCAGGCACTACGGCAACATTGTAAGACGATTTTACAACCGGAAAGATTTTAAGAAAGACGATAGCGATTGCGACGTTGGCAGTTTGTCATAACAGCTAGTTCGTGCTTTTTTGCCCTTATTGCAGTTTAGTTTTGATTTCTTTGTGTATTTGTCTAAACATTAGTGTAGAAATAAACAATCATGGTTCATGCCTGTGTAGTGTGTAAAAAAGTGCATCATTTTAATCCAAGTTTATCATTTCATCGGCAAGTATGGTTAGGTGATTGTTTTATAGAAAGCATTGGTGTAGTGTATGGGTTCGTTTAGTAATGCTGTGGTAGCACCATTTTTATTAAAACTTCTATGAACAATGAAAAAGTTTTGTTATACTTAGAAACAATTAAGAGTAGATATTGATAAATAACTCATGGTAGCTACCTAACAGTAAATGAGTAAAAATTATTGTATTATTTTCATACATTGTTGTTAGGTTTCAACCTCTACACCACTGGCGAACAAAACCAAGGGACGGTTTACAATATTGTCGATCGGGTCTATGAGGTCTAAAAGATCTGCCTTTCTCTCTCGCACTCGCCAATTATTTTAAAACAATAATAGTCGATACTTTTATGGGAATTATGAATGAATCGTTTCGTCTATTAGTTCTAATGTCTTTGATTATAAGTATTTATTAGTTACTTGTTAATTAGTAAAAGAAGTACATGTATGTCGAATACAACTGTGCATTATTTTATTTAGGTTGGCTTACGTCGCTTACGACTAGGTAGCTCACTGTTATTCCCAAAATTATCAAAGAAGCTCAACACATTGAAAAGGTTGGCGACCACTGCTGTAAACAGACTGTCAGAAGTCAATATTTTCCTTCCTTACCTCACACAAGACAATTTTAGCGGAGTGGTGTGCGTTTGGTTAACGGTTTTATTGTGTTTAGGTCGTAGATAAACACAACAAAATTACACAAAGGTTTCAATTACTGTGGCAATTATAACCAGACTATACCTAGACCCTTTGATGAAAAAAAAAATACTTATTACCCTTAATATTTTGAATTTCTCTTTGCCTATAAAAGTTCTCGTCCGTATTTAGAAAAAAAAAATTAGATTTGTTTAATAAAATAGACAATACAGAGAGATACATGGTCGATGGCACGTTAAACGTATATAGAAAACATCGCCCTGTATAGTAGAAAATTTTTGAGCGGCATAGCTTTTTTTACTAATTGCTAAGAAATACTTTAAAACGATACCTTACCTGAACGACAAAGTCCTAACAAAAATATCCCGCTCATAAACAACGTTCTTTTGGAAGTATCCAGTCTATCACAAATAGGCGGCAAAATCAATCTGGCCAACACGTCGGTGAATGCCTGAACAGACAAAAACAGGGCCACGTCCTGCTTGGTATATCCAATGGACTGGAAAAAGAAAGGCATAACCATCTTGAAATTTTGCTCTGCAACATAAAAAACAGACAGCCCGAACACTAAGTTCAAGTAAACCGGGTCCTTGAGAAGATCAAAGTCCATGAATTCCACGACTTTTTGCCAAAACGTTTTTTGTTGCTTCTCTTTAACTTTTAAGTGTTCTTCTTGAAGCTCCTTCAGTACCTTGTGCGCGGGAGAGAACTGAACGCCGGGATAGCTCATGTTCCGACGCATTCGGGACGGGTCTGGCGTACCTGTTGGGTATTCTGGATTCTGGAAATCAAGTAAATAATTATTACTAGAACATTTTTTATAATTGTTAACTAAAAAAAATATAGCAGTTAGGGCCCCAAAAAGAAGTAGACAGGTGAAAGTATTTTTCACCGCATAAAGTGGGATAAAAACAATTAGAAGAGCGAAGTTTTCCCTTTTCTTTTCGTCAGACTATAGATCCTGACGAAAATGAAAGGGAGCTTACAGTGAACTTCATCACATAATGTATCCATACATAGAAGGGGAAAAGGGGCAAACTTCTTTCTTTTATATCGCGTTTTCGGTTCGCAGTTAAATAAACTCTACAATACTTACATCAATATGCAACTGTATGCTCGATCCAGTAAAATCCAACCTAGAATAACTGCTCACAATTGACTCCCTTGAAGTACGCCTTTTTCCAGGTCTATTATCCAAAAAACTCACTACAGAAAAATTTCTTGGGAATGTGCTTTTTCTTGTCAATGCTCCCGCTTTTAATTCCTCGAAGGGTTTTACTGCCAAGTTGTTGGAAATTAGGTTGTTTGCTTCTTCTGCAGCTTCTTCTTCTTCGTCTTCGCCATCTTCTTTTATCGTTTCCATTTCCTGGAGAAAAATGCGAAATTAATAAATGTAATACTTATATGTAAACGAAGAACGATTACCAAGAACAACACTAAATATTTTTTTAAGACCATGCAAATCTATTGAAAAATATGCTCTACTACTTAAGGTACATTTAGATAGGTAAAAAATTAAATTTAAATTCTGTAAAGAAAACTTTTTATAACATAACTGTAAAAAACATTTTCTTCCATATTTGGGTCTTGAAATAATTTTGTCAATAGGTAGGGTGTGTTCCGACTCTGTTCATTCATAAAATATCTTCGGCCCAGTGTACATGAGGCAAGAAAACCTTTTTGGAATACAATTCTTGCCTCGAAAAATTTCTTTTAGAAGAACTGTATCATAGGATGTCTGATATGCATGTTTGATTTTTTAACAACAATACTTACTCTGTTTTATGATTATTGTTGCAATTGACAATTGTCCGTCTCTACTAAATGGTACTGGCATTTGGACGAAAGCCATGTAAGTGTATTAGGGCGGTATATTGGTAACGACTAACTGCTCAAACACACTTTTACGGATTTCGTCTAAGGGACACTATTTAACAGAGACAGACATTTATTTTGCTAATCGTTGATCTATGGCCGGCTACTACGCCGTTTAGATGGAAATTTATAAGGACGCAGGCCATAGGTCGTATAAGAAATTGAATTATGTTTAGCACAAAGTGACTGCCAATGCAGTTTCCATAATAAGAATCTGTCGACATCAATACCCAAAAATCTCGCATGCTCCGTAAACCGGATTGGAACCAGATCAATATTTAAATCTGGTGTTGCTTGTATAGATCTCTGACGTGATTGGAAAAGACGTGCCTGGGTTTTGCTGGTATTTACGTAAATATCGTTACTGCTAAACCACTCATGCAGACTTCTCCAGTTCATTATTAATGTTTGTTTCCAACGTTTCCGCTGGTCTGCCGTATATACCTACAGATCATCCGCAAAAATGGTGAAGTGAACGCTAGAGGCTACATTAATCAGGTCATTAATATACCAAATATAAAAAAAAAGGACCTAAGATTGAATCCTGACGTATGCCCACATTCACCTCGCCCCACTCAGGCATAAGTCTACTCCTTTCAAAAGTACCTTGATATTTGATACTAACATATTAATTTCGAGCAGTTATAAATGACTCGACCCAATTTAAAGGCGTACATCTTATGTTGTACTTGGAAAGCTTATCACATAGTTTTGAATAGTTAACGCAGTCGAACGTCCTGCTGAGATCAAGAAAAATCACCACAGGGCAGGGCACTCGCCGTGAATTGTAGTACTCGTTGACCTTCCAGATATAAATCCATGTTGCTTGTCTGTAATTATTTTATAATAATTTAGAAACGCTAAAATCCGTTCAAGAAAGGCATATACAAAAATCTTGGAAAAAACGGGGAGAGACACAGTGGCCTGTAATTCTCAATCAGAAACGAAGCATTTTCAGACAGAGGTTTATAGGAACTTTTTTAAGCGTGAAAACTCAGTATACATTTTTTTGCAATATTAATGAAAACACCTATGTTTCGTCCTATGCAAAAACTGGTAAGTTGTAAGTAATAGAGCTTTTGAACAATATTAACAATTAGTTGCAATTATTATGGTTTTAATACATTTTTTAATAAATTTGTTTTAAAATATGCAAGGTATTGAACTAAAAACTGGGTTAGCGTTTTCTATGGAAGCAAGAGCCGGTGTAAAAACACTTTTAAATACAAAGATAAAAGCAGAAAAGAACAAATGCAAAGAAAAAATCTATATATTTCATAATTAAAATTAACTGCGTAGTAAAGCTTGGTGCAATTTTGTAGGACTAGTATTTTTTCACATAATAAACCATGCCAAAATACATGCTTAAATGGTATTTGTGAAGTAAAAAAATATTTTAGTAGGTAATTTACTTTGATGCTTAAATAAAAGATCGCGATCGTCGAATATATTTTATTCGTATATTTAACAAAATATTATGTTTTGTGTGTCCAAAAAGTCCGGAATGTTTCAAAATCGACTGAATATTTTTGATGAAAAGCGTTTTTTTTTTTTGATAAAACACCTTGCATAATGTTTAATCGTCTAAAACATTAATTTTGCGATACTGGGTTTATTGGGTGTATTTGTTGAATTGGCACATCAATCCAAATTTTAATGCACAAGCGCATAATAAGTAAATCAAATATTTCCAGATAAATGGGTAGAAAGAAGAGAGATTTGAGTGGCCCCTCAGATCCCCAGACTTCTGTTCTTTGGACTTTTTTTTTATGGGTTGACCCAAATAATGAAGTTTATAAATCCATTAATATCAAAGATTTAAGAACTTAAATAAGAATTCAATTTCCTAAACTTTGATAGGATATCTTTGATACGTATTACAAGAAATTAGGAACAGGTTAAGTTAATTCTTAACCAACAACAACATAAAATAGTTGTTGATCAATTTATTTTTATTAATTTAGAATTACAGGAATTAGGACTAGACAATAAGGATATCAGAATAATAGCTAGCTTGTACTGGAACCAATCTGCCGAAGTAAGGTTTCAAAATTTTAAAACCACCGAAGACATTGTAATAAAGAAAGGGGTAAGGCAAGGATGTATTCTCTCACCTATGCTATTTAACCTGTACGTAGAAAGAGCGTTTGCCGAAGTAATGTCAATGTGTACAATTGGTATAAAAGTAAATGGCATCCCAATTAATAATATTAGATACGCGGACGACACAGTAATCTTAGCAGACAACGCAAACGACCTTCAAGCACTTCTGCATATGGTTCAAGAGAAAAGTGAGCACCTGGGCCTAAAAATTAACTTAAAGAAGACGAAGTTTATGGTGATTAGCAAAAATAACATCCCCGCCACCCCTTTATACCTAAACGGCATTCTAGTAGAGGAAGTCACTAAATTTAAATACCTGGGCTGCCTCGTTACCAACAAATGGGATCCAGAAGTCGAGATCAGAAGCAGAATTGAACAAGCTCGATCAACCTTCCTTAAACTTAAAAAATTCCTAACAAATAATGATCTCAGCTTTCAACTCAGATACAGAATGGTTAAGTGCTATGTCTGGTCCGTCCTGTTGTATGGTGTCGAAGCCTGGACTCTTAAAGTAACCTCGATAAACAGATTGGAGGCATTTGAAATGTGGACTCTTAGAAGAATGTTTAGGATCCCTTGGACAGATCTGGTAAGAAATGAAGAAGTCCTTAGAAGAGCCGGTCTGACCAGCCGTGAACTATTCGACGCCATTAAGAAGAGAAAGACTTCCTATCTGGGTCACATCCTGCGTGGTCCTCGTTACGAATTCCAACGTCTTATCCTCCAAGGAAAAATCGAAGGAAGAAGGGGAATAGGAAGAAAAAAACTTTCATGGCTCAGGAACATTCGACAATGGACAGGAATACACGACTTTATGTCTCTCCAAAATGCTGCTCTAAATAGAGAAATCTGACAGGATGTAAATAGACGGTCGCCTACGCAGGAATCTGCTTGGCACTTTAAGAAGAATTTAGGATTTGCTTTGATGAGTCAATTTAACCAGTACACCCAATATCGGGTAATAGGTATCATTGAATTTATCTGTTAAAGAAATACTAAAAAAATTTACAAAATATTTAAGGCGTTTAAGTTAAAACTAAGAAGTTGAGTATTCATAAATAATTGTCCAGCTCCAAGATGCGCCGTCTTTCGATTTGTATATTTTGGTAAAAGAAAACGTCCTAAGTCAGGTTCAAGAAGGGCAAGGGGTAGGAGTAACAACTTCGTTAAAAAAGCAGACACATCTGGCCCAGATGTTAGCGCTCTATTAGGGCTCCTGGCAAGGAAAGGCGAGAAACCCTACTGCCTTGCAGGTAGACGTTGGAACATCGAAGGCTTCAGGAAGAATGAGGAATCACAAATTACCCGGTCTTCTAGGTTGCGGGATGAGGCAATGAGCTTGTTTCCCATTACTTGTAGAAAAATTATTACGGCAGAAAATTCCCGTAAAGAGCCTTGGAATATGTATGGATTTCAGGAAAAAATAGCACCGCACAGAATTAGGACTTAAAACTATAAAACATGAAACGCCCATGGTCGCCCATCAAATTCACATCAATAGCCGCTATACAGGGTGTTTTAGAAGTACGGTACGTAGCTTAAGGGGATAATTCTTTATGATATTCTAAGAGAAAAATGGACATGTCTCCGGAGTTGTCCCGTTTTAGATATACAGGGTGTTAAAACTTAAAAAAGGCGGTCGCAATCGTGCGTTTTATCAGAAGGTGGCCACTTTCAACATTTGCTTTTATTAACTGTTACATTTTTTTGTATCATTATTTAAAAAAATTATTTTATTTTTAGGATAAATGTTTTAATTAACTTTGAAATACATACGTATTTTCTTTGTTTAAGGCTAATTAAGCCCCCTATCATTATGAATAACGGTACTGGCCTTACTAGATTAGATTTATTAAGTTCAGTGGCATCCAGGGGAGCACCTCAACAAATTTTATTGATAAAAAAATATACACCACTGACTTTATTCTAATATTGATATCAATCAACCAACCCGAACTAACTTATTTGATCCTTGAATTGTTTTCGTATCTTCCTTCGTTTTTGAGTGAAAGAATAAAAACCACTTTATTGCATGTACAGGGTCTTCCAACGAGGACTGAACAGGGGCTCATTTTTGAGCTTCCTTGTATTTAAAGAAAAATCCAAAATAGCCAATCGATGTACTTTTTCCTGCAGAATTCAAAAATGGAACCAAAAATTTATTTAAACCAGAAACAAAAGAGTTACGCTATGGATAAAGTGTTTTTTAAATGGAACATAGCTTTTTTTATACGATTTTTGGAACGAGTGATTTTTTTTTGTCCGTTCTGATTAAAATATTTAATGTTGTGACAGCTATTTTTATTAAATTTAAATGTTTTATCCAGTATAATTTAACTTTAACCTGTTTGAAACATACACTAGGTAATAAAGGTATAATCACCTTTGAATCCTTTAAAGTCAAAAAATTTGACAAATTTACTATAATATTGCCGAAATGAAATATTCATTAGATGAGAGATTGCAGATTGTTATCTTGTTCTACAAATGCCAAGAAAATGCAAGAGAAGCAAGGAGAAGATTTATTGCAAATTTTCACAGAAATATATCCGTCAATACTATTCTAAGGATAAAGAACCTATTTGAGGAAAATAAAACATTACATGACAGAAAAAGAAATCCAGAAAGGAATAGAAATCGAGACCGTGCCATTGTGAATTATTTTCGACTGAATCCAACCAAATCAATTTCGGACGCAGTTCGGGACGTTCAATACGGCGGCGGTGTAAGACGCAGAAGAGTTACCCAAGGAACTGTTCACAGGACTTTAAGAAATCATAAATTTAAGTCTTATCAAATCCTTCCACTTCAACATCTAACACCGGCACAAAAAGAACTTCGCTTCCAATTTGTTTCCCAAAATGTGATTGGGAAAGAAAACGAAGACCCTAATTTATTCAGAAATATCTTATGGACTGACGAAGCCACATTCACAACATCGGGGGTTTTCAATAGACATAATAATCATCACTGGGCCGTTGGAAATCCAAGAAAATTTCAAACGATTAAATTTCAAGGAAGGACTTTAATCCATGTTTGGTGTGGCATAAAAAATATTAGAATTTTGGGACCAATATTTTTTAACGGGACTTTAAATGGACAGAGATACTACGAGTTCTTAGAAAACGAAATTGAGAACTTTTTGGAAGATTTACCATTGGAAGAATATCAAAATTTAATTTGGCAACATGATGGGGCCCCTCCGCATGCCGTGCGTGAGGTTACTCAATATTTAAACGGACGCCATGAAGAATGGATTGGTAGAAATGGAACCTATGCTTGGCCACCCAATAGTCCCGATTTGTCAATATTAGACACATTTCTTTGGGGCCATTTAAAGAACGTGGTATACAAGCAGCGAAACCACGATATTGAAGAGATCATGCAGAAAATTGTGAATGAAATAAATCGCCTTAACCAAGAAAATCACAGTATAACAGCAAGTTTGGAAAGGCTACAAAGAGGTTATCGCACATGTTTCGAGAGTAACGGAGGTCACATTGAACAATTAAATTATTAATGTTTTTTTTTTAAATTAGTATAGAGTTGGATTTCTTTTTCTGTCATGTAATGTTTTATTTTCCTCAAATAGGTTCTTTATCCTTAGAATAGTATTGACGGATATATTTCTGTGAAAATTTGCAATAAATCTTCTCCTTGCTTCTCTTGCATTTTCTTGGCATTTGTAGAACAAGATAACAATCTGCAATCTCTCATCTAATGAGTATTTCATTTCGGCAATATTATAGTAAATTTGTCAAATTTTTTGACTTTGAAGGATTCAAAGGTGATTATACCTTTATTACCTGGTGTATGTTTCAAACAGGTTAAAGTTAAATTATACTGGATAAAACATTAAAATTTAATAAAAATAGCTGTCACAATATTAAATATTTTAATCAGAACGGAAAAAAAATCACTCGTTCCAAAAATCGTATAAAAAACGCTATGTTCCATTTAAAAAACACCTTATCCATAGCGTAACTGTTTTGTTTCTAGTTCAAATAAATTTTTGGTTTCATTTTTGAATTCTGCAGGAAAAAGTACATCGATTGGCTATTTTGGATTTTTCTTTAAATACAAGGAAGCTCAAAAATGAGCCCCTGTTCAGTCCTCGTTGGAAGACCCTGTACAAAAAAAAATGCCTATGTATTTCAAAGTTAATTAAAACATTTAAATCAAAAATAAAATTATTTTTTTATATAATGATACAAAAAAAATGCGACAGTTAATGAAAGCAAATCTTGAAAATGGCCACCTTCTGATAAAAGGCACGATTGCAACTGCTTTTTTTTTAAACACTTTAACACCCTGTATATCAAAAACTGGACAACTCAAGACACAATCTACACCTGCAACGAAGACTATATATAGTATCATAAAAATTTGCATATTTGAGTTACTATCACTTTTGCACAAACCAAAAGCCAAAGTTCACCGTGGAACAGTATAGTATCTTTAAACAGAGGATAGGCAACATAAAATAGATAAAACGAAATAATGGTATCTCATTATGACATTGGTTTTATAACGAAAATTATAGTAAGTTGAGTTACTATAGTCTTCTTCGGAATTTTGTGCGAAAGTTCTATTAAAGGATGAGTTATTCTACATGATTTTAAGGTTATAATATCATTGCGTTAGTTACTATACAAGAGTAAACGGTTATAATATTGTGAATAAGTTTTAAATAGCGTTAAGTTTTAGTAAAAATGAATTCAAGAATAAAAAAAATGTTCCAAATTTTAAAACAATCCAATAATGCTGCCACAAGTGCCCAAGAATCGGGTAAGTAACGGCGACAATTTGTATATAAGTTAATATTAATCTGAAAGGATTATTGCACTGTAGTTATTTTCCATATCGCTTAATAATCTTTTTTTTCTAACTTCCAACGTTATTTTAAAAGGTGTATTTTTTTATAGATGGATCTATAATATGCTTGCCTTTGACATCGAGTCTAAATCAATTCAATCATCCCGGTAAACATGATTTCACCCTTACGATTTCAGAGTCGCTAACAGATAGCAACAGAAAAATAAGTAAGAAACTTTAAATTTTAATTTGCTTTATTTAAAATAAAACTATTGCAGGTGAAAATGGTGCTTCAAGCTTATGTCATGATAATATACAAGTTCTTGGCACACAGTCGCCTACACACAAACCAACGTGCGATCGCACAAGTTATTCTACAGCTACCGGGAATTCAGAATTAGAACTGCCGACTGCGTCAAAAATAACAATCCGGAATATAACCACCTTTATGACAACTTATCGGATCCACACTATGAGCCTGATTCTGGTACTGAGAAAATTGATTCCTCTGAAGAAGAAAACTCTGATGCAGAAAGACCACAACAACCACAAAATAAATTAAAACCTGTTAAAAAAAGGAAAATGACTCCGAGGGAAAATAAAGTGCACAAAAGACTTCGCGATGGAAAAACGTGGATCGACAAAAAAGCAAAAAAAGAGCTTGATTTTGGGGTTGAACACGAGAACCGTAAAGGCAACATAATTCAAGAAAGAATAATAAAAACTGGATGTGGCGATTCATGATGAATAAAATGTCAAAGAAGAAAATAGGCAAATAATTTTTTCTCGATTTTGGGAATTAGGAAATCATACAAGACAATGGGATTTCATTGCAAGATTTGTTAAGACCGAGAAAAAAAAGCAAGTTACCGAAAATAATTGAGTGTCCAGAAGAAATTTTTCACGGCAATACATTGCAAGAAAATGTTCTTAAATACTTTGGGAATTTCTGAACAGTGGATCACGACAGCGCTAGGCAAGGTTACTAGTGGTGGAACATTGACAGGTGATTTGAGAGGACTGCATAAATCAAGACCCAACAAACTGAACCCAGAAATTAACGAATCTGTTATTATGCACAAAAAGGTCATTTCCGCTAGTTCGCTCACACCACGTTCGAGAAAGAACAGATAAAGAGTATTTAGAAGCTGGGCTTACCATATCGAAAATACACCGTATGAACAAACAATACATGGAACAAGAAAATAAACTCTCAGTAGCCACATTGCGCCAGTATCGCAATATTTTTAACACAAAATTTAATATAAGCTTTCATAAACCCAAGAGAGATTAGTGCGAGACATGCGCCAGTTTTGAAATGGTCGACGAAAAAGAAAAATCTGAAATGTTAGAAAAATACAACAAACACATTTCCAACAAAAATTTAGGCAGATCATTAAAGAACCGAGACAAGGAAATATGTATTGATGATCCAACACTTTGCGTAGCTTGTTTTGACTTACAAAAGGTGCTACAAACTCCACAGTCAGAAGTTAGCGATTTTTACTATAAAAGCAAAATCGCAACGTATAATTTTACAGTTTACGATCTAGGTACACACGAGGGTTTTTGTTATGTATAGACAGAATTAACAGCTAGACGCGGATCTAATGACATAGGTAGTTGTTTATTAAAATTCCTAAATATTCAAGCAGAAAAAGGAGTTAAAAAAGTTATTTTATATTCCGACAACTGTGGCGGTCAAAATCGCAATCGTTTTGTATGTTCCATGTTTTCCTACGCATCAAAAAAAATTGGGATCGAAATAGTTCACCGATTTCTAGAAAAAGGCCATACCCAAAACGAAGGGGATAGCATGCACGCTATTATTGAGAATGCACGAAAACCTTTAAGCGCCATTTACACTCCTGATCAATGGATTAGTTTAATCCGCATGGCCAAAGTTACTGGCAAACCATACATCGTTACTGAAATGAGTCAAAATAATTTTTTTTGTTTTTTATAATTTGTAACTTTCCAAAACTGGAAGATATCTGGTTATGGCATATCAGTAAAAATAAGCCAAATCAAAGAAAGTAAGTATTTGCCAGAAACGGCGTCCGAAGTTTGGTTTAAATATCAGTATGACGAGGAACCACTGAAACTTTGTTTAAAACAAAATATTAATACTCGCCGCAGTATGGCTAAAAGTAGCTAAGATATCCAAGAACTTCCACTGCTTTACACCCAGACATTAGGCATTGACGAAAAAAAGTTAAATGGCCTTAAAGAACTTTGCAGAAAAAAAATTATAACAAAACTGTATCACAATTTCTATGACTCATTGAAAGTTAAAGGGAAAAATGGATCTAAATCAACCCAAAGCAGAACGCAAAAGAGTCAAATTGAAGAAACCAGTTCAAGTTATGAGACAGATGATGAATAAAACGGCAATAATAAATGTTTAAATATAGGACAATAAAGAAAATTGAAAGTATCTCAAGTATTTTATTTAAGGAAAAGGGGAAAGAAAGTCAAAAAGTCTTTCTTCACTAATTTGATAGTGAGCTATCAAAGGCTCATTTTTAAAAATAAAACGTCTCTACATGTTTCGAAGGTAGTAACCTTCATCTTCAGGAGACCAAAGTAGTGCTGCAGTTATTATTAGCAGTAGAGAGAAAACTGTTGGTAGAAAATGACGTCAATGGAGCTTTTTTTAAAAAATATTTTGAAAAGATATTAAAAAATTGAATGCAAAAAAATTTTCAAAATATTTTTTAAAAAAAGCTCCATCAACGTCATTTTCCACCAACAGTTTTCTCCCTACTGCTAATAATAACTGCAGCACTACTTTGGTCTCCTGAAGATGAAGGTTACTACCTTAGAAACATGTCGAGACGTTTTATTTTTAAAAATGAGCCTTTGATAGCTCACTATTAAATTAGTGGAGAAAGAGTTTTTGACTTTCTTTCCCCTTTTCCCTATATTTCAACTCCACTTCGAGAATGGACTATTTCTTTAAATTTATATTTTATTTAAGTTTACCGACGAAGAGTATAGTAACTCAGCTCAAAAAGATGTAAAAAAACACTTAAAAAAAAGAATATAGTAATAAATTAGTCGTTGTCAGTTTAATAAATAACATAAACTTTTCAAAGCATGTTACATTGTTTCTGTATGATTTAATTGTTTATAAAAATGTAAAAACTTTAAAACCGTTTTTCTAGAAATCGTCCAGAATGAGTTACTATAGTCTTCGTTGCAGGTGTCGATCATGTTCATATGAACTTTCTCTCTTAAAATGTCATAAGGAATTACCCTCTTAAGTCTCTTAAGCTATGTACCGTACTTCTAAAACATCCTGTATAGTATCTATTCTATTCGACGGATCAAAGCCTGTAACAATAAAAATAGTGAACGCCGTTTCAGAAAGTTTCGTAGTGAATAAAGGTTCCACATTTGTCTGAGGCTACCTTACCTATGCAGTTTTTAAGATCTAGCTTGTTATTGTCAATACAAAGTACCTCTGTATAGGTGAAAGAGAAAATCTGGTTCTACTATACGGGCATAGGATGAAAGCCTACGACGACTATGTATAAAAATGAAGGAAAACGAACAGAAAATAAATATAGAATTGTTTTGCAAGAGAGGAAGAATTCACAGTTTGTTGTATAAAAACACATATTATGTATAATATAACAAAAGCACTATTTGTATAATGCAATTTTTAAAAGTGCTGTGAAATGTCGCAACTGAATAACCAATTAGAAGATAAACTTCTCGCTGTTAAAAGAGATTTCTGGCAAAAATCCACTTACATATAACGGCTTGACAAACTTCGTATGGACATATACATCTGGAGGAATAGCGAATAACAAAACAGCTCCAAAAGTGGACACCAACTGAAAGAAGAATACGAGGTAGACCAAAAAGTTCTTAGATCGGTAATGTACAGACGCTTTGAGTACAGATGGAATATGTAGCAGGATGGAGTTCCTGCTCATCATGCTTAAATTGTTAAGGACTATTTGATCCCCATCGATGAGTTCAAATCAACGGACCAATGAGATGACCAGTAAGGTCACCAGATTTAACATCCTTGGATTGATTTCATTAGGTTCACTCAAAGGACTACGAAACATCAGTTAAGGATATGACCGATCTAATAAACAAAATTACAGCGGCATGCACTGATATTACAAGAAGAACCCTTTTAAAAGCTGCACGCAAAAAATGTTGACAGTTGTGTCCGCGTAGAAGAGATGAAAACAAAATTGTAATTAAGTGAAGAATTATTTTAATTTTAGTACTGACCCGTTTCCAAAATTAATAAAATAAATTAAATGAAACCTTTTATTACGGTATTAATTATAATAAACGAGTGAAGTAATCAAATTAGGGTAAATGACAACTACTTTGACTACTTTCGAAGTCCCTGCAGACAATTTATATCTTTAAAGCGACGAAGGGATCGCATTGACGTTATCTTTAAAAAATGCAAAGTGATCCTACCTAAAGACAGCTTTTTACGAAATCAAATTTTAAGTAAAAAACCCTGTATAAATTTTCATAAAAGACCTTTCAGTCATATGATATCGGCAATATTCCAGACTTTCTTGTGAGACCCTTTGCCTTTGCAGGGTGTCCCAGAATATGTGGGCAATTTCCCGGAATCAGATAGAACACATAAAAATTATTTGACAAGTTTGTATAATTTTTTTTCTACGGCCCCCTACGGAAATACGCATATTCTGGGATACCCTGTATACAGGGTGTCCGAGAAAATATGAGAAATCTCTCGGATTCAAATGGAACATGATAAAACAAGATGACAAGTTCATATAAAATTTTTTCTTACAGGCCCTCCCTACGGAATTATGTGCCCCTGAAAGACGCCGCTGAAAATCGGTTTTCTTGAATAACTTTCAAAGTACTTAATATAATTTAATTAAAATTTACTGTGATACACACTAGTAAGGACCTCTTAAAATACTGTCCTTAGAACATAATTAGTTTTTTTTTAGTTTACCAGGGGCGGACTAAGCTATACAACTTAATGCTTAAATTTTTAACACCCTGTGTGATAAAGACGATAAAGACTTAAAAAAAATAAATCCAGGAAGCTTGCATCTTCGACTAAAAAAAAAGGTACTCTTGCATATTGTCGATTAAATGAACCGTTTTCGAGTAACAGAATAATAAACGAATAGATGCAGAAGACCTATGTTCGCAAAAAATGTGCGTTTTATTTACTTATCGGTACCAAAAAAACGTATTGTTGTTGCGAACATTACTATGGTACGAAATAAATAAAATATCCTGCATTTTAGAATTTGTCATCTTACACATCGCTGACACATTGATTGAATTTACTGAATTAATTCGAACTATGGAATACACGTTTATTGAGTATGCAGATATGCATATGCTTTAGAAGCCAGAAGGTTATAACACAAAAGATTTCCTAATGCTATTATGTCAAACCAGAAGACATTTTAACGAGTTGACCAACGTCTAAGGGAGAATGGTAGGCGATTCCAGTAATAAGGTAATACATATTATTGACTTTCTTCATAACTTTAGGAAAATTTGGAAAAAACAGTACTGATGCTGGTCTCAGAAGAACCGTACGTATGCCGCAATAAGAGGAAAATATCTTAAATGCTTTAGATGACACTGCATCAACGAGCACTCAAAAATTATCGGCACAGTTTAATACGTCGAAAACAATAGTACAAGAAGTCCTTCAACTACAGCTGTTATATTCATATCATTTGCAAAAAGTACATAAATTGATTCCTGCAGATTTTCCTCGTGGAATGCAGGTGGCAAGCTCGCTATTGGATCAGCAAAGAAATAATGTAAACTTCGTTAGCATCATTCTTTTCGCGGATGAAGCAACGCTTAGCAGTATCACTAATTTATGCGACATACATCTATGGGCTGATGAAAATCCTCATGCCACTATTATTTCGCATAATCAACATTACTTCCAATTAATTAATATCTGGAAAGGAGTAATTGACAATTTTCTGTTTGGACCATTCGTATTGCCGGAATGCTTCAATGGACAACTTCATTTGGAGTTCCTCCAGAGCGCTTTTCAGGATTCAATAGAGCACTTACCTCTTGAAACCCGCCGAAATATGTAACTCATGCACGATGGGGCATCACCTCATTTCAGCGTTGGTGTGCGAGAGCACCTAAATAAAGTCTATCCAACCCGTTATATAGGTAGAGGAGGACCTATTGCCTGGCCTTCTCGATATCCTGACCTAACGCCGTTGGATTTTTACCTGTGGGGACACCTGAAAAACTTGGTGTATTATACTCTTGTCGGCACTAAGGAAGAACCTCTATAGAGAATTACGTTTCATTGTGATGCGATAAGGGTGAAGGCTGGGTTATTGTGGCGGGAAAGTCCTTAGCTCATGTTGAACCATTTTGTAAAGTTTTTCAATAATTTCGTTAAGGTGCCTTCTATCGCATCACTGCGTATTTTTAAATTTTTATATTTTTTCCGATTAAACAACTTAAGGTGAAACTTTTCTATTGTTAAATGACTTTAGTCAGTGACTGTCGAGAAACAAATTGAAATCATGGTCCTTTTTATTTAAAATAAACCATGAAGTCGTTTATTATCGCTTTTCTCGAAAACGGTTCATTTCATCAAGATTATCTTTTTTTTAGTCTAAGGTGCAAGTTAACCAGATTTGTTTTCTTTTAAGTCTTTATCATGCAGAAAATTTAAGCGCTAAGTTGTAAAGCTTACTCCGCCCCTGGTAAACTAAAGAAGCTAAATATGTTTCAAGGACACCGTTTTTAGAGGTCCTTACTGGTGTCCATCACATTAAGTTTTTATTAAATTATATTAAGTACTTTGAAAGCTATTCAAGAAAAACCGATTTCCAGTGGTGTCTTTCAGGGGCACATAAGAAAAAATTTTATAGGAACTTATCATCTCATTTGTTCATGATCTATTCGGATTTCTCACATTTCCCCATTAAAACGATCAGAATTAGAAAACATTCTAAAAAATAACATATTGGGACAGGATTAAGAATAAACTATTAGCTTAACTAAATAACTTTGGAAGCATTCAAATTGGTTTTAATTATTACTGATTAAGGGTTAAAAATAAGCAATACAACTGTATTTTTCGACGTGCTATTGACTGTAAGGTTTAAGGTAAATTAAGATTTATTGTGATCGTCTTGGGATAATTAGAAAAACATTCAAAATTGTTAATTTTTTCCTTTCTTTTCTTGTAAAGAAAGAAAGATATATTTTTCATACAGAAAATATTACACAGATCATCACGACGCATAAACTTACGCAACTCTTGCCCAACTTAAAAATACGTCATGCATGTTTATGTCATAAATGCAAACTAGCAAAAATTAAAATTTCATAAAAGGTATTAAGGATTTTGCTTAGTGAACACTACATAATTTTGTTCTACAATAACCGACGCCGACGCTAAAACATAAAATAATTATTTGTATTCAAACTTTACTATACAGTGAGAGCAAAAAGGTTGGAACAAATTCATTTAAAATTCAGGCTTTAATTTGTCGAAAAAACGCTCGGATCTGTCGACTTTTATTTTTTGAAGGGCATTTTTCAAAATAATTTTCATTTGTACAGGGTGACTTAAAAAAAAATTCATAGGACCCTTTAATTTTTTAAATTGAAACTCCCATTTTTTATTTTATTTTTGGATTCTACGTAAAATTTTGGTCACACTTCATGTATTAGTACAACTTACTTATTTTCCAAATAACTGTGTCTTTATTCCTACCTACCACGTTCTGCATACTGCATACTTAACTGAGTTGGTACGTTTTTTTTTGTTTTTAATATACCTACTTTTCATAAAATATACAGTTTTAATTCTACCTGCTGACCCTTACCGTGTAAATATGTAGCTTTAATGTGAAGCCGTAATTTATTAATTTTTCATGTTTTGTGGTGTATGAGGTATATTAACAAATGGGGTTGTCTCACTTTAGTAGTAAACCAATTATGCAGGGTCGTTGGTATGTATGGAAACGGTCGATTATATCTTAAAGTAAAACAGTTACCAAGAAATTTTCAAGACAAAAGCTTCAGGGTTTCTAAAGGTCTATTAGAATTAAAAAAAAACAAGTATACAGGATAAGTCAGAAAGCCGCAGAGAAACAAAGTTACCTTTTTTAAACGGAATACCCTATATCTTAGCACATTTTTGAATTTTACATAAAATAACAATTATTTTTCATTAAGTGCATTATAAGTCTAAATCTAATAGTTTCCGAGATATCAACTTTTGAAAAATTACATTTTTAAACTTTGACAGCTTCTAGCTTTCTAACGGTACGTCTTAGAGTAAAACCGCGTACATGTCCCTATCTTAGTTTCTTATTAACTTTCTAAAAGTGTCAACTTTCGGTTAATCCGGATGTAACTTAAAAGCCGGAAATACAGTACTTCCTGTTTAACCGAAAGTTGATGTTCTTGGGAAGATAATAAAAAAGGAAGAAAGGGACATGTAAGCCGTTTCACTCTAGGACGTACCGTTAGAAAGCTCGAAGCTGTCAAAGTTCAAAAATGTCATTTTTCAAAAGTCGATATCTCGGAAACCATTAGGTTAAGACTTATATTGCATTTATTAAAAAATAATTGTTTTTTCATGTAAAATTAAAAAATATTCTAAGATATAGGGTGTTCCATTTAAAAAAAGTAAGTTTGTTTCTCTACGGTTTTCTGACTCACCCTGTATACTTACTTGTTTAAAATTCTAATAAACCTTAAAAAACCCTAAAACTTTTGTCTAAAATATTTTTTGCTAACTGTTATGCTATAAGAAATAATCGACCGTTTCCATACATACCAACGACCCTGTATAATACAGTAAAACCTCTGTTTGCGACCGCCTCTATTAAGTGACCACCTGCGTTAAAAGACCGGTTATGAATTCTCCACTTCTTGTAGTGCCTATCAGTTTCGGATGTTAGCGATCATTATGGCGATCCTCACTTTATCCACTAAAGCCCGGAACAAACCCACTGTCGTCGTATCAAACCATATCCTTGTGGAACGTACCTAAAAAGAATAAACAAACAAGAGGACGAAGACTGCTGGTTTTGTGGAGAGAGGGATACCCCAGAACATACCATATTCAAATGTAATAGACATATAGAGGGAAGAAGAAAAGCAAACATAATATGCCAAAGAGAGATTACAAAGGAAAATGTGGAGGAGATAATTACAACATCAGAAAAAGGATGGAATGCAGTTATGAATATGTTTAGAGAAATCATGAGAAAAAGAAAAGGAAGAAAGGAGACGATAGAAAAGAAGAAATATTATAGGAAAAAAGAGTAAAGAAACCCCGAAGTAATGCCGAGAGGCGGTTCCGGGAAGAGTGAGGACAGGGTTTTAGTGGGTCAGTCATGCGCTGTAGTCCCACACGCCTGTAGCAAAACGACAATCATTGCTACAGAGTGCATAGAAAAGCATTTCCTAAACCTCACTGAAATAAAAAAAAAAAAAAAAAAAATGGTAACGTGTTCTGTCCAAGGCATCAATCTGATTTTGGTTGTCAATAACAAATCCGCTCAATGTCTAGGACTAAATAACTTCATGGTGGTTAGAAAGATTCCGTCGTCGACATGATAATACTTTCTCAAGAAAATATGTGGCGAATCAGCCGATATCAATATCGAACACGTAACTGCTTGGAAAGAAAGGCTATTGTCCATTTTAAAGGATTATGCCCCAAGGTACGTGTTTAATGTAGATGAGACAGGTCTCTACTATTGTTAACAAAAACATATGCATTAAAAGATGACAAGTGTACTGGAAAAAAACAGCACAATAACGATTTACAATTCTGTTCTGTGTAAATATGGAAGGTGAGAAGCAAGAACCACTTATAATGGGCAAGAGTAAAAATCTTCGATGTTTTAAAGGCGCACATATCGATAAGTTACCTGTCAATTGGGTCTCGAACAAAAAAGCGTGAATGACAGCAGACATCATGACAACATGTCATCACAGATTTCATACCAACATAAAGAAGCAGAATAGAAGAGTGGTATTGTTTCTGGATAATGCAACGTCTCATCCCAAAAGTACACTGCATAATGTCAAACTTATTTTTATTCCACCCAATACTACCTCACATTGCAAACCTTTGAACCAAGACATTATTCAGAATTTTTAAATGCTCTACAGAAACTACCTTATTTAAGAGGCTTTTACCAGGTATAGACAGTGGTTGTCCTATTCAAAAAACCGAAAATAATATTACCGTTCATAACCAACGCTTTGATATGGGTTTCGGTGGCCTGGCGCACGTGCGGTAAATACATATTGGTAAATTGGTTTTATCTCATTTAATTTTAGTTCTGATATATTTAAACAAAGCAATTTAGATATATGTAGATCATCAACCAGCCCTTAGAGCGTCCACTGCTGGACATAGGCCTCCCTCATGACTTGCCACCTGACTCTATTTTGGCCTGCCTGGATCTGATTGTTTGCAATTCTTCTCAGGTCATCGGTCCATCGTGTAGATGGTCTTCCTCTATTTCGCTGATCGGTGCGTGGTCTCCATTCCAACAGCCTCTTTGTCCATCTGTCGCCGCTCATTCTGGCTACATGTCCTGCTTAATTCCATTTTAACGTGGTTATTCGTTCGACGATGTCCTTTACGCCGGTTTTTCTCCGCAGGTCCTGGTTTGTAACGTGGTCTCTCAAACTCAGTCCAGTCATTGACTTTCCATTTTGCGTTGTGCAACTCTCAGTTTTTTCGCGGATGCCATTGTTAAGGTGAGTGCTTCCGCACCGTAGGTGAGCACTGGTAGAACGCACTGATCGAAAACTTTTTTTTTTTGACAGATGGGTAGGTCACTGTTGAAGACGTATTTTAACTTTCCGTAGGCTGCCCATCCGAGGCTGATCCTTCTGTGCAACTCAAATGTCTGATTATCTCTAGATATTCTAATCTCATGGCCCAGGTACGTGTATTTTTCGACCCATTTGATTTCAGTGTTATCGATGTTTATACCTTCACTCATGACAAGATTGGTCATAATCTTTGTTTTGGAATGGTTCATTTTCAGGCCGACCCCGGAGCATGCCTCTATTGGTCCTGTTCGTCTTCATTTGGATGTTTTCCTTATCAATTTATACCGCTCTTTGTCGAGTTTTATACGGATCTTGCAACGTACCATTCTGTGGTCGCTTCCTGTTCTACACTTGTTTAGTACTGTCACGTCTTCCACAATTTGCAGTTTGTCTGTGACTATGAAATCGATCTCGTTTCTGGTTTTGCCATCTGGACTTTCCCATGTCCACCTTCTGTGAGGATTTTTACGAAAGAAGCTGTTCATTTGGTATAAGTTGTGCTGCAGTAGGAAGCCCAGCATAGTTTCCCCCCGGCTATTTTTTCCTTCGAACCCGAAATTTCCTAGGCATGTCTCTGATTTATCCGCTTTCAGACCTATTTTTGCATTAAAGTCGCCGCAGAGTATGGTGAACCGTGTTTTTATGTTGTTCGGTGCCGAACTTACATCTTCGTAGATGATGTTCACTTCTTCATTTGTGTGAGATGACGTTGGGGCGTAAACCTGTATAATCTTAATACTATGTGTGTTTAGTTTTATTACGAGGTAGGCTACTCAAGTTGAAATTTTCTCAACCATTTGAATTTGATTTTTCAGGCGCTTATTGATGAGAAAGCCAATGCCGCCCTCTGATTTGTCATTTTCTCCAGCATGATAGAATGAGTGACCGGATTTTAGTGTTATTAGGTTTTCCCCTCTCCTCCTGACTTCGCTTAGTCCGATAACGTCCCATTTGATCTTTTGTGTTTCGGTTTCTAACTCAACCATATTTTCTTCGGAGAGTAGTGTTCTCACGTTGTATGTTATGATGTTTAGTCTTTTGATACTTGTACTTTTCTTTGAGTCTGTTTTGATGGTATATGTAGATACTTATTAATAACGCTGTGTCTAGGTGCACGCTAACGTGCACGCAAATTTAAAAATTATATACACGCGAAACGTCATCAACGCAAGGACGTCACTTTTTAGCGCGTACGAATTGAATATTTTCTTGGTGCACGTTGGCAGTAATTTTAAGGTTATGCATATTATTTGTTGTGATTTGTTGATTACAGTTTAGTGTACAATTTGATACTTTATTAGTGTATTTGGTGTTAATGAGATATGCAGTGTGGCCAAATATTTGATTATTTTAATGATGTCAAAATTTTTCAAAAATATGAAAGAGACAAGAGACAAAAATTTGTAATTAGGGGAAGCAGAACGATCAAGGCAGCTCAGAAAATGTTAAAGCGGGAATTAAATAAAGATATTAAATATTACGAAGGTCATTACGTTTGCATTCGTGGCGGTACGGTAAGAAGTTGTGGAAAAGGCATGCGTAAAAGAGGGTTGGTGTAGGTATATTAGATACCATCTAAATTTATTAAATATAATTAATTGAAAGCCTTTAAAACATGGTCAAATATGCACTACTTTATATGAATGTTGTAGAACCCACAAGATGAATTGTCCAGCTCAGATTAAGATTCGTGCCAAAAAGGCAGGATATGCTCTTCAACAGGGCCGTCGCAAAGGCCCGGGCGAGCGGGCAGCCGCCCGGGGCGGCCATTTTTGGAGGGCGGCCGTTGGCCGTTATAAACACCCATTCATATTTATATTTTTTAAATAAAATTTGTCTATTGATTTAATTAATTGCGCTCAAGTTCGCCATATTAATAAAACAGAACATTTTGAATACTTATTTGGCAGACAATAGAGGCGGCAGGCGGCGACACTCCCACTCCGTACTATGCCGTCGCGCCAAA
Source organism: Polydrusus tereticollis (assembly GCA_963920685.1). NCBI lineage: Eukaryota > Metazoa > Arthropoda > Insecta > Coleoptera > Curculionidae > Polydrusus > Polydrusus tereticollis. Next base: position 95,012,397 of record OY987331.1, read on the forward strand.
ATAACCTTTACCGACAGCCGACAGCACAGAACTCAAAAAAATAGCCGACAGTATTGACACCTTAGTCTTCATTGATCGACAGGGCGGCCGAACAAGCACCAGCAAACCGCAGAAATCGCAGCATCCGCAGATTTTTTTGTTTCATTTTCACTTGCAGAAATGATAACTATATTCAAGAAATTTTAGTAGATGCTGCAGAATTATTACAGGAACTTGAAATTAAAGTAAAGTTTTTCTTAAAAGCACGGTCAAGAAAAAAAAACAGACAATTTTTGTATGAAGGTCGGGATGAGCCTATAAATAACCCACAGCAAAAATTTAAAGTCGACATTTTCTTTGCTGTTATGGATACCATTATCCAATCTCTAGAGGAAAGATTCGACCTTTTAAAAGTCCATTCGGACTACTTCTCTTTATTATACGATCTGTATTTGCTCGCAGAATTAAATAGAAAAGACCATCTAAATCACTTCATGGATTTACATACTTATTTGTCTAATGAAGAAAGTATAGATATTAATGGTTTGGAGTTAAAGGATGAATAGCAGTCCTTAGGTGTCTTAGTTGGGGCAAATAAAGATAACATTAGTTCTCCTTCAAGAACCTCAAAATATATTCAATCGAATAATCTAGAGGGAGTCCTCCCCAATCTTGTCATAGCTTTAAGGATTTTGTTAACTTAACCTGTTTCAGTAGCTTTTGGAGAAAGGAGTTCTCTAGATTAAAACTGATTAAAAATTACCTACGCTCTAATATGGCACAACAGCGTTTGACAGGTTTAGCTCTAATATCCAGAGAGCATGAGATGGCAAGTACTTTGAACTATGAGGAAGTAATTAGTTCTTCTGCGGAAAAGAAAGCCAGAAGAAAGTTTTAATAATTCAAAAAAAAGAGGTAAAAAAATTGATGTTGTTTATTTATTGTTTGTACCTATTTCTAGAATAAGTGGTTTGAGTCTTTAATTTTTCTGTTTTCATTTATGTAGATTGTGATACAACTAAAAGTGGCCAAGGCAAATATCTTACTTACCTTTTGAAATGCGAAGAAATGCTTAACACAAATTTTGAACAATTAAAGAATGCGTAAACAAAAAAACAATTGAATATCAAAAAAAGATATAGCAGAAATCATTACGTATTTTTTTTATTTTAAATAAAACATAATATATATCATTTTACTCCATATTTTAAAAGTGCTAAAAAAATATATTTCACCGAACCTACATAATGTTCCATTTAAAATAAGCAAAAAAAATTGGTGATTGATACTTTTGTATTAAGCGTTTTTTCTCATGTCTATAATGATAAGCCAGATTTTTGTGTTGGCCACTTTTAGTTAGATCACCATGTACTTACAAACGTACTTTTAAAATGTATAATAAAATGTTTTATATTAATTCTTAGTTTCATTATCTATTTAAAATGCCCGGAATATACAATAAAATAGTTATGGGGCGCTATTCTTAGGACTTTGCCCGGGGCGGCTAAAAGTCTAGCGACGGCCCTGCTCTTCAAATTAAACAATTATTGAAAAAACATTAAAATCATGATATGTCAGGAGTAAGTCTCTATCTCCATAAATTTGTTGTATTTTTAAAATTTTAATCGCATTTTTATTATTTCTTTTACTTAGGTGGAAAACAGGGAAAAAATCAATAGTGCAGCAGGTACATAATCCGAAATTAATATACCTAATACTTACATTTTTTTTAGTTATAAGTGACATATTATTACCACTCAAAATTAAAATAAAAGGAACACCCAAAGGTGCCGAACAAACCGTCATAGGATTGAAAAAAAGAAGAAATAAAAAATAAGTTTCTAGATATAACAAGTTTTAAATGACAAATTGTATATTTTCTTTTTTACGTGCCTACAAAACACTTACATAATATACCTATCAAACGTTGTCACATTTATTTTTTGTTCTTATTTTGAAATAAAACTTACTTTTCGATATACACGTTATTAGCGTTTTAATAGCAGTATTTCAAAAAAAAGTAAGCGTGTACGTAACCAATATTCAAAATAAAACGCACGCTAAAAAATGACATCGTTGCGTTGATGACGTTTCGCGTGTGTATAATTTTTAGATTTGTGTGTCGCTTCAATTCGTACACGCTAAAAAGTGACGTCCTTACGTTGATGACGTTTCACGTGTACATAATTTTTAAATGTGTGTGCACGTTAGCGTGTACCTAGACACAGCGTATTAATAAACAAACACTGTAAAATGCAGACCAGCTGTTTTAATTTTTCTCTATTAATCGACCAACATTTGCTTCCCCAAGGGTGGTCACTATTAAGAGATTTTACTGTAGACAAAATTTCTCCTTATATTTAATGTTTTACAATCACTAGATGTAATGGAAAATATTAAATTGTTACCGTTTAAGAAAATATGTTTTCTTAATTGGACTATTTTCTAAAATTTCGCTTTTGAAAGTATAATAGTTCCATAAACAAATGTTAGCCTATATGTTAGATTTTAAAAACAACCCTGTATATAAAAATATATGAAAGTTGCAGTTTATCCTTAATACCTTTTACGAATACAGGCTTATAAACTAAAGACATTTTACCTCACTGGATGCAAAGTAGAAATGTATTCTCTGCAGCGAGACAAACATATTTTTTATTATTATATTACATATTATCAAAGAAAATTGTAGCTACGCAATAGAAGTGTAATCCTTATGGGCGGCTTAGAACTGCGAGAGGTGCTGTACCAGATTAATAAACAGATGATTTTGCAGTAAATTTGAATTCGCGAGTCCCGCGTTCAGCTTGAATGAGAGCAACGTTGCCAATAGTTGTATACTTTCGTAAGTGGGAGCATTGAATTTAAAAAAAATTGAAATTCAAAGACAGAAGTGAAAGCTATTGAATCTCTAATTATGTTAATCTTAATATTAGGAGCTAAAATTGGCTACAGTCAGTGATATAACTACAAGGCACTAGGTTTTATTTTAAAATAGGAAAGTTTTTTAGATACGCAAGAGGATATTTTTTTGAACCACCTTATAATAGAGATTATTAAAAAAAACCGAAAGGGCAATAAAACCTGTAACAAAGAAAGCTACAGCTTTTAATCATATTTCTTTCTTCTAAACAAATCATAAGCATAATATTAGCAAGTACCATTCTTTAATTGCCTCTCTTTGTCAGGTGTGAGAAACTAAAGCGGATAAAGTAATAAAAGAACATGTAGTCATAATATTCAATTTCCTTTTTAGGCTAATAGAGAAAAGCGAGTCCCAAAAACAAGGGAATTAACTGAGGCAAGGAAAACTCAAATAAGGAACGTAGTTTTCAATATGATTGCCACGCATAAGTATGTCACACGGCCAAAGCTAAAAGAGGAATTGCATTCCAAAGAAATTATTGACCTAAGCAACTCCACATTAGGTCAGGCGCTACATTATGGAGAAACCGGATATTGTTTCAAAACGTATAAAATTTTTGAGACCATATACAGAAAACTTGTTTCCAGAAACTCCTTTAGATGTGGTTTTTATAGACGAAACATGGGTATTTCAAAGTGGTAGCGACATTAGAACATGGCATGATGACACCATCAAATCAGTTTTAAATAAAAAACAATCAGACGGCAAAAGATGTATAGTTTTGCATGCTGGCACCAAAGATGGCTTTATAGATGGGCGGACTTAGTTTTTTTCTACAAAAAATAAAAGCGCTGACTATCATGACAACATAAACTCAATATTTTTGAAAAATGATTGGAAGAACAGCTTTTACATCGGCTCGAAAAACCCTCGCTCCTTGTTATGGACAATGCAAAGCACCATTCACGGTTCAGCAAAAATGTGCCAAATGCTTCAACGAGAAAAGCTGATATCATTTCCTGACTACAAAGCAAAAATATAAATTTTATGGAAAACGCACTCAAACCCGAATTGCTACAAATAGTAAAACAATACAAAGCAAAATTAGGATATGCCGTGGATGAATTAATTTGTACTATGGGTCATCAAGTTTTGAGATTGCCACACCACCACTGCATTTTCAACGCTATTGAATTAATTTGGGCCCAAAGCACAACATTTCCTAATAAACAAATTATTGGAAAAGACAGAAAAGATGAAAATGTCGTTTTGGATGTTTGGAAACCATTATACCCGAAAATTGATCTGATTATGTTTGCCATACAAATAATATTATAATGGATTATTGGCAAAAAGAACACATTCTGGATGTTCAGGTTAAGCCAATGATAATTCATGTGTCAGATCCTGGTTCAGATTTTGAAAGTGACATTTCATTATCTTCAGATTCAGATTAACTTTTTTGTATGTAGTTGTATGTTTATTTCTTTATTTTTTTATAAAAATGTTATAAATATAAATATGAAATATATTTTTGTATTGTTAATTTTTTTTTCTTTTTTATTATATTTATATTTAAAAAGTATTAATTAATGTAATTTTTAATGTACATTATTTAAGATTTGCTTACCCCCCCCCCCCCCCCCAAAGACCAAATCCTAAAGCCGCCACTGAATATAAAAACTATAAAAAACAAAAATATATAATATTACGATTATTAATAAATTAGCTCATATATTGTAAAATACAACATAATTTCATTAATACTGGTTTCATTTTTAATTTTTACTTAACTTTTCTGAAACTATATAGTCCGGATCTGACCCAATATCCCACCAGCATTCACCACAGATATCAATCAGTTTATGAAAGGATACAAAACACACCCTTATATTACATTATGCCTCTCTTCCTCAGGTACACGCTTGGGTGCCTAGTAAAAGATAGAACACTAAGACTTATGAGATTCATTATTTTGCTCTCTTTGAAGGGCGGCAACTGCGTATTCCCTTTGATTTATTCTTGCTTTTGATTTGTATCAAAACAAAGAATACCCTGTAGCGCTCTTTGTTGCACGTTTTATTGGCTTTTCAGTCTTTTTAAATAATCTCGACTATATATGCAGATAAACGTACATTTTAAACTATTCCTTTTTATGTTGTTGAAACAGGTCTTCTAGATTTTTATTTTATTTTTCCGCCATTGAACTAAATTAATAATTAATCAATTTTATAAGTATTGGTAGGATATTGAAAATGTCAGGAGAGTATGTCAAAAGATTTTGTATAAGTTTAAAGCAATATATTTTGCCATAATTCTGTACAAGAAAATAGATTTATATCAATCTTTCAGCTCTTTGGTAAACCCCAAAATGAAAATATTAGTTCACATTGTCGGCCGCGCCGTATTATTTCATTGGATCTAGTAATCCTAATAAGCACTCTACAAATTCAATTAATAATCCTGAAGACTCTAAAAATATAATGATATCCGTTGCTTCGTACTCGGAAAGATGACAACTCTGGACGTGCATTCGGCAAAGCCCGGCCGCTTAACGAAGAAGGATTCCCGCTTTGAGAACCGGGATCCAACGAGAGGTTAAATTATTATCATTACATCGGACTTCTATTGCGTAGCTATAATTTTCTTCGATATTATACATACACAGATACAGCGGAAACAAATATATTTGACACTTTAATTTGTACAATAATTAACTGAGTCTTATAATGTTTCTTTACCTGTTTATATTCTCCATCCTCCAGACACTTCTCCTCAGTAATAAAATGCCATTTAGCCGGTTGAAGTAAGGCTGAACCAACTAAAGAATTCATGGCAAAACCTCCCAGTAAAAAGATGGCACCTGTAAGAAAATTGTAAAATTACTATTCATGCAAATTAGAAGAGTTGTTTTAATTGAATGGAAAAGAACATCTTTCATCATATGGAGAACTTCTGGAACGACCTTCTCCAGGTTTCTTCCTCAGCGAATATAATCTCTAAAGATTCAAAAACAACTTGAATTAGTTCATTCGCACACACATTTCTCACAGAGTGACGTAAAGGTTTTATCCTGACCATAAAAAAAATTTAACATATGTGAGGATTTTAAAATGTTACAATGTAAAATCCAAAAAACGGTTGGAAATATTTTATTCGAATATTTGTGCGCCGATAGGGACATCGAGGATATATTTTAAAACATTTTTGACCTTTACCCTCTTCCAGACTATCTGGCTGTTAACAAATTTGAAATGTCAAATCGAAAGGTATAGATAATTCGATTCTCCAGGAATAACTACGTAAGTAAGCAGAAACTTGTTACATTTACGCCACTGGTCGCTTAGTTACGAATTTTTGAATAAACAAAAACACTTAAAACTACACATTTTAAACTAGGATACCTACCTCCACTGATTATTGTTTATCGAAATTTTTAATTATCGTGGTATCCTGAGATCCTACTTATGATTTTGACAAAGTAATAATCTGGTTCGAACATATTCTTTGAGTTTGATAGAGTTTGTTATTCAGTGCAATTATGAAACAATCATACAACATGGAAGAGACATGTGAATGTGAGACCCTTGAAATAATAACAGAGTTCGAAGACAAACAAAAACCATGACGATATGGCCGTTGGAGATTTGTGTGTAGAAGCTATATTATTATATTCTCATGTTAGTTCAAGGGAACTTGCTCGTGATTCAGGAATCTACCAAAAATCGGTACTGACTATTTTACATAAACACAATTTTCTTCCTTACTATCTAACTCTTCATCAGGAATTGGCCAAGATTTTTAAAATATGATCACGTTTTGTAACTGGATAAGACGTGCAATCTACGAAAACAATATATTTTTAAGAAACGTAGCCTTTTCTAACAAAGCAACATCTATTTGCTAATTATTGTGGTCAGGTAAATATTTAAATTAATCTGGATTATTTTGACTGTGAATTTGGTCACGAGTGAATCAATTTTGCTTTTATTAATTACATCCTGGGTCAGTTAATACCTGGTGTGCTATAGTTGGAGATAGAGTCTTGGGCCATATTTTTTTGATCATCACATAAACGTAGAAATTTACAAAAACTTTTTAAGAAACGATTGATAATAATCCAAATAAGCAAGAACTATGGTTTCAGCAAGATGAGGCCCTCGCCATACTTTGCGCGAGAAGCTCGAGATACACTAAATGAAATGTTTGAAAACAGATGGATTGATCGTGGTGGTCCTGTGAACTGGCCTGCAAGGTCACCGGATTTAACCCCATTAGAATTCTTCTTGTGAGGATTCATAAAAGATAAAGTTATTGTTTGATACCACCGACCACTTCAGAAAACAAGCAAGATCATATTCGATAAGCACGTAATTTAGTAACTTCTCAAATGTTAAAGGGGGGGTGGGGATAAATATCAAAAATGTTTTAAAATTTGTTCTCCGTCCTCCCTATTGGAATCCTAAAGTACTTCCAGGACCGTTTTTCGGATTTGCCTTGTAACGCTTTAAAATCTTCACCCTGTATAGGCCGTTGTTTTACTCGGATTCCAGACCGAAATGGTGATTTTCCTAGTTTGTTGGATATTTTCTTAACTTCAACCCCCGACTTGAACACTATCGCCGTGAAGCCTTCGTTAGGAAGGTCTGACCACAAGCTTATTTCGGCACTGAAGAAACTACTAATTAGTACCGAGCAGCCTTCTAAACAACGCAAAATCTGGAACTATACATCAGCTAAGTGGCATGACCTAAAGGACCATTTTCGAACCTTTACTTGGCGGAACGTTTGTTTTACCTCACACGATCCATGCATCTATGCTAGAGAAGTTTTGGGGTTATCCTTACTGGCATGAAAGCCTTCATCCCTTTCTCAAAAAGGTACCCTTCTAATGGCAAGCCTTGGTTTACCAAAATATTGCGAACGAACTGATAAATCAAAAAATTATTTCTACCGACAATGGCGTCAAAATCCTACCGCCGAAAATCGTACAATCTTTGTTAACGCTTGAAACCAATGCAACCAACCGATAAACCAAAGCAAAGAAGCATACAAACGTAGGATCAAAGACAAACTTCTTGAATGTCCTAACGACTCAAGATCATTTTTGTTGGTAGCTAAGGCCGTCAATCAGAACTTCACTAAGTCAACCATTCCACCTCTAACAGGTTCTGATAGCACCATTGCGACCAAAGCACAGGAAAAAGCAAACTTACTGGCGGAACTATTCTCTTCACATTTAGCGGTTAATTTTCACGGAAAAACTTCACAGAACATTCCTCCTATAGAATCGAGAAACCCCGAGATTGTTTTCCGGCAACGCCATGTTAAACGAATATAGAGGAGTTTTGACGCCAAAAAAGCTTCTGGGCCTGACAAAACTTCAGTCACCGTAATTAAGACATGCGCCGATGAAATGACATTTTTAACTTAAGGAGTATTTCCTTCTCGCTGAAAAACTGCGCGGGTTCAGCGCATACTAAAAAATGGCAAGAAGACCTTGTCAAACAACTATCGTCCAGTCGCATTGCTTTTTTATTAAATTACCTGGAAGGCTTCAACATTATTAGTTACCGCCAATATGGATTTCGTAAGTCTAGATCAACAGGAGAGCTTCTCGCTTATGTTACTCACGTTTGGAACAACGCAATAGAACGTCCCGGGCAGTAGCACTGGACATTTCCAAGGCCTATGACCGAGTATGGCATTAGGGGCTCCTAACTAAAGTGAGAGCATAGAAAAATCTAAAAATCCTATATATAGTTTCGCTAATGACAGCACACTTGCTTCATCTTTTACTTTCAATGCTCGAACATCGACTGCCAATGCACATCTCTATAGGCAGCAAGAGGTCTCACATCTCAGAAAAGACCTGGAAGAAATTCTGTCTTGGAGTTACAGTAACCAAACAGAATTTAATTCTAGGTTTAATTCTTCTTTTTATGCGCCACATCCGTCTATATATATTTTCATGGAAAATTAAAATAATTCCAAATAGCAAATTATATAAAAATGAAAAGTATTCACACAACGGCAAAAATTAAAGACAAAAATGTAGAAAATAAGTTGGCATTTTTAGAAAAAATGGTACAGAACTTCCAATTGGAGCATATCTCTAGGTTAGATTTTGTAAAAACTGTAGCATATCATTCCTGTAGTAGCAATAAGTAATTTTCAGATTTTGTGTAAAGTATGTTGTAATATGTATTAAGTATTTATGTTAGTGATAAAATTTAAGTTTGAAATAAAAAACCGAAATATACAAACGATAAATTGCATTTTCATTTCATAAATGATCCAAAACACAAAAGATCATAAAAAATTAAAATGGTTTAAAAAATAGAATGTTATAATATTAGACTGTTGGGGCCAAAAATGCCTGTAACAAAAACATGACCCTTCCATCCCGGAGCCGAAAGTTCCCGTCAAAATCTGGTTGCTACCTGGCCGGGGCCGAAATTGCCTACGCCCTTTTATTTATATCTGGGCAGGATCTTCTATGTATAATGAATAAAATTAAATAAAATAATGGCTGTACCTCTAAATCCAAAATAATCCAATAGTAATCTGACCGCTTGTGGCATAAGCATCATTCCAAACGCCGTCCCAGCTAAGGAAAATCCGATGGCCTGTCCTCTGCGTTTTACAAAATAATTGTTTAACGCCACGAATGTTGCCGAAGCTGTAAGACCGACTCCTAGACCTGAAAAATTACAAAATCTAATTATAAATATACACAAGAAATAGTTATTTTATAACGAAGGAAACTAAATCTTCGTAAAAAATAAAAACATAACTGTGTATTCAGAGTATGCCAACTAATTCCTCCCGATTTTTTATTTAGCAAAGGTAATTTTAGACCCAAATTGTGTTCCATAAATAGGAGTTGTAATGCAAAATGCGGTATTATCGAATTTTGGTAAACGATCAATTTTGCATGAAGGAATTAATATTTATAATCAATGACCAACATTTTTTTAAAGATATCCAAGTAATGTAACGTAATAAAAGTTATTTCGTTACATTGGATTTTAAAGTATCTTTAGGTATTGGCGCTGCCATCTATGGATAACTCTGCATACTGCAGAATATCGATTCTTTAGACGAACTGTAAATTTGCCGTTCTATAACATAGATTTCTAGGGTATTCTTTAATATAGATTAGCGATTTCTTATATTTCATTTAGTTTATATTGTCTCCGTGAATAGGTAAAGGCTCTACTCAGAGAAGTGAATTTTTTGACCTCACTTTTGGTTTTGTCCTGATACAGGTATGTCACGCTAAGTTTCTGTTTCACTAAATTTATATTTTATCTGATAATAAGTATGTAATTAAACTAATTGAACCATAAAAAATTACTTTCTAATAAGCCATGACCTTTTAAGCTATTTTTACACGAACTATATTCCACATTTTTATGTTTTAACAAAATAAAGACATGCCGACCATCATGGCGTCATAAACTAACAATCTTTATTCATCTCATTTATCCTTGTAAAGTATAATGATTTTAAAGATCTAAAAACATCATCTTGACAGACAGAACGCAGTCATAAGATTATTTCTTCAGTAAGTTTGTATTTCAATCAATATTTTAATAATTTTGCATTCAATTTAAATATCTTTTAAGTCAATCAACAGGTCATGGTTTTGTTGTTTTTCTTCATCAATTAATGTTTAAATTCTCAATTTAACTTTGTTTCTCGGGCCTCTGTCGTTCTTTTACGTTTTAGCAAATATCGTTGGCCAGTTGGTGGTTTATTTAAGTTCTTGATGAACATTGGTGAGAACCAGATATAGGGTAAACCTGACTGGACCATTCACAAGAAAACCGACAGATCCAGGCTCTACAGAACTGATGACTGACAGAATATCCAAGGAAGCTGATATCGAGGAAAGCAGGTGAGTTTTTCTTTTGTTTCTAAGCAGAAACCTAAATTGAATTTGTTGGAAAGCTCACCTATTTCTCTCACTGATATCTGTCAGAAATCAATTCTGATCTAATGTTTATTTTTTCTTAAACTTCTCACTCAATTAGCGCGACATGCTTGTACTGGATGGATAATACCTTAAGTCACACTCTATATAAAATTTCTCTTGTACCATATCTATATCTTGAATTTATCTTGTACATATCTTACCCTGGGTGTCATAAGACATTAGTCTGGAACACCAATATCGTGTGGTGACGAACGCCTGTAGCTCGTTATACCACATTTATCTATCTTGCAAACGATTGCCTTTTGCTCGTTTTTGCCTATCGTACCTGCACAAAAGTTACAAGTACTTTTAAATGCAGTTATCTCTCTTGCAAACGATTGCCTTTTTGCTCGTTATGCATATCGAATCTGCACAAAGTTGTGGATGCTTTGAATGCAGTATTTTCTTCTAGTTTTGAATATCTATATTGTGTGTTTGTGCATTTTATAGTGTGTTGATTGCTTGATTTTTGTCTTGTTGGCACAATATATGCTTTTCTTGGATTAACTTGGGGCTTGAGTGCCTTTTGGGTCAACCAAATCATTTATTTTTCTTGCTTGAACACGAGGGAAAGTTTGTTTTTGACCTTATGTAATTGAACATGGTTGTTTATTTCTTAATTTGAGGCTATTCATGTTCACTTGAGTGGCAGGGAGTTGAAGCATCCTGTGACTGTATTAATGAGATTTGAGTTTCAACTGGTGCTGTTTGACCTGAGTATTCGTTTTCAAACCTTTTATTGAAATATTATTCGCTGGTCTCACGCCACCTTTCTAATATTGCATGTGAACGAGCAAACCTGAGGCTGACAAACTGACAGGCTCATCTGATGTCATTACTCCTATCAATCGCTGTCAGGGGAATTCAAGTCTGGTCAGGTCCTGACGTCTACCTCACCTTCTCCATTGCTGAAGTCTATGCATGGAACATCTCATCGAGACATTTTCCAGGTAAAGAGGACTGAATCTTGGACACACCTCATGGATGACGAGCAGAGCTGAGTGTTTGTCGAGTCGGAAGGATGACTTTGTAAGGACCGGTAGACCGTTTATTTATTTTCATTTTAATTTTCACCTTTTCATGTCAAAACTGTTTCTTCGGAAACCAGTAACAACAACCATTATTATACAAGTATAGTTTAATAAGCTACTAAGTGTTTGTAAGATTTTGTATTATTTGTGGTAGGATGGCGCCCTAAAAAAAATTGTCAGATAATAAGACAAACCCACACCCAACAAACAAAAAAAAGTATTTTTGGCCGAGGCAACTCAACATCATTTGAATGATTATCAATAACGTTACAGTAATAAAACTATTTAAAAATAAACTAACAAAAATAAGTTCATATTAAGCATGCCCTTTATTTTTGAGATACAGGGTGTTAAAAATTTATTTTTATTTTTGTTTTTCGTATATAATTTTTGATATGATGTCTATATTTAGACGAAAATTAGTATTTGGGGATTTTTTAATATGAGAAACTTAAATTATATCCTAGTTCGGCCACTAATTGTAGAAGGCGCCACCTACAGGTCTTCCTCTCTTTTGGGGAGTCACAACTTTTCCGCGCATGTATGTATCACATTCTCTAGACGAGAAATCGATTCCCCTATCATTTCTAAATGAAAACGGTATGCTTGTCAACATTTTGATTTAAATTAATCGATGCATGCATATGTTTGTCAAAAAGTGAAACAATTTCAAAAACTTTTTTTTTCAACATGGAAACATTTCAAACGGTAATTTTTAAACAACAAATAAACAACGAAACACTAGGTAGAGAACTAAACCAAAATCACAATAAATGTTGGGAATGTCCACCTTCTTGCTGTATGCACGCTTTGGAAAATTCCTGGAGTAGTTTGAATCGTTCTAAACTAAGGATTTTAGATGTCTCCAAAGAAAAAAATCCAAACTGTTTAGGTCTGGTGACCTAGGGGCCATGGTTGAAGCCTTCCCCGATCGATTTAACGGTTACCGAAAGTACGATCTAGAAATTCTCGCGCTAGGATGCTAAAATGTGCCGGGGCACCGTCATGCATAAACCACATTTTATTTCGTAGTCTAAGCTGCACATCTTCCAGTAAAATAAGCAAATCTTCTTCACGAAAATGACGATATCTCTCTCCGATTAATCTTCCCGGAATAAAGAATAGGCTTATTAAATAATCTCCAAGGATTCCTGTCCACACGTTAAGAGAGAACTGTTCTAGGAAATGTGATTCCTGTATCGCATAGGGGTTTTCCTCTGAGCACAAATATAATTGTTGTGAAAATTGCGCATAGCGTTGCGTGAGAAATTTGCTTCGTCGGTAAACAGGATTTGATTTTTAAATAAAGGATTTTGAATAAGGCAATGGAGAAACCAACGACAGAAGTTGATACGTAATGGAAAATCATGAGGGAGGAGTGCCTGAACTCTTTAAATGTGGTAGGGATAAATATAACAAATTATCACTGGTCAACACATAATTTGGTGCCGGCAATTTTTTTACTGTTTCTAGGTAATTTGGGTCTGCTAAACCTAAAAATAACCTCAGACTTGCTCCATCAGATCGTTTTCAAAAACTGGGGTCACAAGCTATATTTTCGAGATTAAGGGTATTTTATATGGCATAATTATATATGTATTACTGCTACTGCTACCAACAAAAAAACACCTAAGGAATGGAAGAAAAATGTTTATTGTACACCATAAAAAATACAAAAATCATCTGTCAATAACATTAACAATATTAACTTAAGTTATTAATTTAAATTAACCTAAACTAATAAATAAAAATGAGCTAATCTGCATCACCCAAAAACTTCCTTTTATAAGATTTTCTCGCAGGAGATTGAAAAGGACAGTCTCGTTAAAGACTCCAGCAGTCATGTGAATGTCCCATCTATCCTAATGTTTCACTTCAATAGTTTTTATATCCTGGTGGAATCGTTCCCCCTGTTCTTCACTAAGGTCGCCAAGATTTTCTGGGAATCGTTCCAAGTGGCTGTGGAGATAATGAATCTTAATGCTCATATTACACCCGTGTTGGTTAAAGTTGTTGAGCATATCTTCCACTATCTCTCGGTAATTTCCGATTTCTTGTTTCCGAGAAAATTTTGCACAACTTTAACAAAAGAGCACCATGTATTAAATTCAGTTTCGGTCATCGATTCTGTAAAATGTAAATCTTTTATCAGCTCTCTGATCTAAGGTCTATCAAATATTCCGCTTTTCAATTTCTCCTTGCTGAGTGCAGGAAATTTACCGGACAAGTATTCAAAACACGCACCATTCTGGTTTAAGGCCTTTACAAATTGTGTCATTAGTCCTAGTTTAATATGCAAGGGAGGAAATATGAATTTTTCCCGTTCAAACAACGCTTCATTAATTACGTTAGCTTCTCCTTGTACTAAAGCATCTCTACAAGGCCACTCTCTTCTAATCCAGTGTCGATTCTTAGCCTTGCTGTCCCAAATACACAGGAATCAAGGATATTTTGTATAACCACCTTGCTGTCCCAGAAGAAAGTTCACCATTTTTAAGTCAACACAGATTACCCACTGATGTTCGTCATATTTCATTTTTTTAGGCACTAACGATATTGTTTTATATTCTTCTTTTAATTTTGTAGAATGCCCAATTGGAATACTTCCATATAATATGTTACCGTTATGTAGAAGGATACACTTTAAACTTCGTTTGGAACTGTCGATAAAGAGACGCCAATCAATGGTCTGGTGTGTACTCTGTTATACCCATTTTCTCTAACAGACCTTTAATATCATTGCAAAAAACCATATTATCCTCCTGAGAGGAAAATGGCAAAAGATCCTTTTCTCTGTTACGGTAGTACCTAATTTTGGTACCTGGATAAAGAAGATTCTTTTCATTTAGTCTTGAGGCAAGTAACTCAGCAGACTCTTTTGGGAGGTTTAAATCTCTGACAAGGTCACTTAGCTCCTCCTGAGTAAAGCGTTCGGGACTTGTTAAATCTCCTGCAAAATCGCTGTCCTCTTTTTCAAATCGGTCACTCTGCAGCTAGCCAGATGACGTTTCGACTGTATCATCTGGTAACGTAGGAGGCAGACTGCTATATATGTTGGAATTGGTATTTCTTCAGAATGCTGAAAAGGTCTTCTTGCTGACTCCGTTTATGCCGATTTTTATCCCTCCATACCATCGGAACACCAAACTTTAAACACTTTCTTTGTCCTTTTGTCCATTGTCGCAGGTGTTCGACACAGGTTTTGCATACAACATGCGGAGCCCAGGGTTTATTTTGGTCTTCTAAGTGAACACCAAAATAGGACAAATAAGCTTTTTTCACAAAGACACAAATCACTCTTCTACTTTCTTTTAAAATGTACTCGCCACATATGCAGCAAAAAACGTCCGGATGGTTTACGCAACTACGCCTACTTGTAGAAGCCATGTTTAAATACGATTTTTCAAAAAACACACTCTTGCAATGAAGCTCAAGTTTTAACTAAATTCATGCAGGTAATATTCCGCATAATATAATCCCCATATTATGGATATGGATATATTGTCAAATATATTAATATTACAATTTATTATAAGTAGGCTCTATCTCAAAAACTAGAGCTGACACGAAGAAAAGCTAAGTGTTTTTGGAATCACCGCATTCAAAATAACTAAAATCAGTTATTTTTTCTTCGTTCGGCACCAAGACACGATTTTTTTTTGTTGGGCTGTGACTATCAATTAAAATTGTCCATACTAGAACATGAGAAATGTTTATTTAACGTCAGCGCTATTTTCTGGTGCTTGTTTCCGGGTGCTCTCCTACTAAATTAGGAACTACTTTCTCGGTTTCTTGGGTTCTTACCGTTCGATATGCACCCAACAGATGAGTTGCTTTTTCAAACCTTCCTGTTTCCCTCCACCAAGCGTGAATTTTTTTAACTCGTAAGTAGTAGTTCTGCGGTACGGATAACGCTCCTGATACAAACGTTTAGCCTCATATGCATTTCCGTTAGCAAGTCCGTATGAAAAATGTATGTCAGCATATTAAGCATTGATAAAGTTTACCATTTTTTAACAATTAATCACAATAATAATAAATAAAACTATTTAACTATACGCCAGGATATTATTTTTGACATGACATAAAATAAACATTTTACTAACCTACTTGATACTGTTATTTTTAAGTTTTTAAAATTGTTTCACTTTTTGACAAACACATGCATCGATTAATTTAAATCAAAATATCTCGAAAACGGCTGCTTGTAGCGACTTTTGACAAGCATACCATTTTCACGTAAAAATGATAGAAAAATCGATTTTTCTTCTAGAAAATGTGATACATACATGCACGAAAAATTTGCGACTCCCCAAAAGAGAAAAGACCTGTAGGTGGCGCCCCCTACAATTAAGGGCCAAACTAAGATAAAATTTGAATCTCTCATATTAAAAAATCCCCAAATACCAATTTTCGTCCAAATATTGACATTATTTCTAAAATTATTTACGAAAAACAAAAATAAAAATAAGATATTAACACCCTATATCTCAAAAATAAAGGGCTTGCGGACCCGTGCTTCTATGAACTTTTCACCTTATAAATAACTAAGGAATCGTCCTGTAAAATATCTTACAGTTATTAAATAACACACTGTATATTTTTCTTAACTTGCATTATTTTCGTCTAAACTATATTATACCGAGTTCGTCCCACTTCTGAGATGTTCGCATATACAGTAAAACCTCTGTTTGCGACCGCCCCTATAAAGTAACCACCTGCGTTAAAGGACCGGTTATGAATTTCCCATATTTAAGAATGGAAATCCCATTATTTTATAATTCTCTTTACCGACCAATGTGTTGAAATACCGAGGGCACTCAGCATAGGAATTTTTAATAAACATTAATGCTAGAAACACCCTCCATTAGGGGCAGTAAAACCCGACCCGACAATTTTTAAGAAATATAGGTACATACACTAATTACTTGATTGCAGGTGGATCCTTTCGATTTGGTTTTAAGGTTGATAAATCGGTAGTTAACATTGTGACTAACGTGGATATTTGAAGATGACGGAAAAAGGAAATAACTTTCTTTAAGCGAAAAAATTGAAGTAATCGAGGAGAATGAAAAAACTGGTTTAAGTACCAGGAAATCGACTAAAAAATGTAAAATGGGTTAGACCCAATTTTCTTTTATGTCGATTTTTATTGTACAGCTAAATACTACTCAGTGAGACCTATATTTGAGGTATAACAAAGAGGGTGGTGCCATTTGATATTCTAAAGTGGCGGTTTGGGGCGCCTAGGGGTGACTGACCCCTCCATTAAAGTCAAAGTCAAAAAATGCTTTATTGTAGAAAGAATCAGTTTTCTTATTTACAAAGCTTCTTAATGTTAAAATATCCTAAATATAAGTCAAATACATTGCTCAAAAATATCTTGAATATAATAATATGTCGATATATAAAAAAAAGAATAAGCGTAGTTTAACACAATACAAAGGTACAACAAATAGATATACAGAAAACAACAAATAAAAGTACAGACTTAACAAACAAACAACCCCATTATAAAACAGTGTTCCCCGGCAACAAGATTACCGTTTAATCCGGAAAGGCTGGACTCTTCGTACAGACGTCAACAATAAATAAATACCTGTAAATGTGCAACATTCAAATCAAAAATGCGTCAAAAGTAAGCAAGTTCTGGTTAAATAGTTATTTATTGAACTGAAACGGAAATCAAACCCCGTTTTTTACGAGTTTAAATTAAGGCAAAAGTCAGAGACAATGAGATAAACAATGAAATGAAATAAATTGAGGGTGCAAATAAAACAATACATTCAACAAACAAACGCTAAACAAGGAGAGAAAAGGCAGAAGACTTATTCCTCAAAGCTGTCCTCAAAGTATTCCCCCAGTGAATAGTATGCTCTCTTTAACAGTAAAGACTTAACGACCCGTCTAAATCTTCTGAATGGCTTTATTGATCTTATACTACCCGGTAAATGATTATACATCTTTTTGGCATTATAAAGTATTTAATTTTTTATCTGTGTTGAGTGGGGTATTGGTAATGGTATGTTTCCTATGTGACAGATCCTGAGGTCTTACCTGGACTGGTGGAGGATTGTCATTGTCAAATAAATATAAAAGATTGATGTATATAAAGTTATTAATAAATAGTTATTATTATAATTTATAAACATAACATGGCGCAGTCGGTAGTTTGATAATCATAAATATATTTATTATGTCGCGACCAAAGAAGTCGAGAGGAAAAACTAATGTAGTAATCCACAAAAGTGTGGAACCTCCTGAAGACTTCATGAATGTCGCACAACGATTGGAAAATACAGAGAAAGCTCTCAAGAATATAGAAAGAAACTTTACTTCACAAATTGAGGAGCTACAAGGTACGATAATTACCTTATTAAATAAAAACTTACAAAATATCACTGGATTGGTGGAAAAATCTACAGACAGTAACAATATAAGCAGTACCAATGAAAATACTATTTTTAATAAAGCGAATGGAAGGATACAGTTAGTAGGTGGAATACCTGGACCAGAAAAACTTACTGAAGAATTAACTATAGGCCAATTTAAAGACTGGAGACAAAAATTTGAAAATTACTTATTTTTTCAAGATTTAGAACCAGACAATAAAGGTCAAGTAACAGCTCTTCTAAGCACATATTTTAGTCAAGAAATTTCTGATATCGTTAGATTAGTTTTAAAAGTTAATGATTTAAAACTTGTTAAAACTAGTGAAGTATTAGACAAACTGGAAGGATATTTTAAACAAAAGGAAAATGGAAGCATTCTACGTAACAAATTTATAAACCGAAAACAAGACGAAGGTGAGACATTTACTCATTTTTATCGAGAAAAGTTAAAATTATTTCAACTGACTGAACCTTGTTCTCATTGCTACGATCAGTGTTTAACAGATCATATAATAGAGTCATTATATGATGCAGATTTAAGAAGAAAATGTAGAACACTTCCAGATACTGCCAGTGTAGATGATATTAGAAGACTATGTGAAAATGAAGAGACAGCAGCTAAAGAAGAACAACAATACACTAAAGAAATCTCTAAAATACTACAAAGGGGCAAAACCAACAAAAAATGCTGGCACAAAAATTTAGGTGAATGTCCGGCTAGATATTTTATATGTAAAAAATGCAATATAAGAGGGCATTTTACCGAATTTTGTAGAACCAGAAATGCCACCTCCAATGAAAATGCAACTGTTGGAATTGTAGCTATAAATAAGGTAACATATGGCCATAAATGAGAAAATTCTTGTAAGATGTTGGTCGAGGTTAACCAAATTGGAAATAATAAAACAATATGGTATCAAGCCACTGCAGACACTGGTGCTGAAGTTACAGTTGCTGGTGAAGATTTTTTAAAGAAAATGCAAATATCTACAAAGCAATTAAATCACAATAACATTAATTTGATATCAGGTGATTCCTCTATTTTTTGTATGTTGGGATATATCAACTGTAAAATATAATATGAACACAGGGATATAGAAGTGCGGATTTATATTTGCCAAGGTTTTAAAAGTATGTTAATAGATAGACAGTCACTAAAAAACTTGGGAATAATTCATAAAGATTTTCCTAAACCACTCCCTACTGTCACAGATAGGAACATTTTAAATATTAATAAAGTACCTGACAACCCGACAGATGATGAAATGGAAGAAATTAAAAGTCAACTCATTCAAGAATATAAAGATGTATTCGACACAGAAGAACTAAAACCTATAGACGGCCCTCCTGTACATATTCACTTAAAATGTGATGCAATCCCGTTTGCCATAACATGTCCAAGAAAAATTCCATTTGCATGGCGGCAACAGGTAAAAGATGAATTAAATCACATGGTCGAAAAAGGTATTATAAAGCCAGTGAAAGATAAACCTACTGATTATGTCAGTCCTTTAGTAGTTGTACAAAAACTCAACGGAAAACCAAGGATTTGTGTTGATCTTACGAGATTAAATAAATATGTAAAAAGACCTGTACACCCTTTTAAATGCCCTTGGGACGCCGTATCTGACATAACAAAAAAATCGAAATATTTTTCCACAATGGACGCTACGAGTGGATATTGGCAGCTACTTTTGGATAAAGACGGTCAAAAACTTACCACATTTCTTACACCATGGGGAAGATAAGATATATGTTTTTGCGTGCTCCAATGAGACTTGTTAGCTCAGGAGATGAATTTTGCAGACGAGGAGATGAAGCCTTACAGGATATTGAAAATATTGAAAAAGTAGTAGATGATATTTTGATTTATGATGAAACATTTGACAAGCATTTGAAAAGGATTAAAAAAATATTGAATCGATGCCGAGAAAAATCCATAACGCTAAACGCTAGTAAATTTTTATTTGCAAAACCATGTCGGTTACCTTATTGGAAAAGATGGAATTGAAGCTGATCCAAAGAAAATAGAAGCCATTCAGAAATTTTTGCCTCCTAATAATTTGACAGAACTTAGATCATTTTTGGGTTTGGTAAACCAGCTTGGATCATTTTCACATGAAATATCTATAACCGCAGGACCATTAAGAGATTTGCTGAAAACAAAAAATGAATATACCTGGACAAATTCTCATCATAAAGCATTTAAAGATGTGAAAAAGGCTTTAACACAACCGCCAATTCTTTCACATTTTGATCCAAGCAAACCTACTGCTATTCATACAGATGCATCCCGACTTAATGGTTTAGGTTATGTTCTACTACAAAAACATGAAGATGGGTGGAAACTTATTCAATGCGGATCGCGTTTTCTTTCTGAAACAGAAACCTGATATGCCATGGTAGAAATTGAACTACTTGGAATTGCATGGGCAGTAATTAAATGCAGATCATATTTGCTGGGTCTGGACTTATTTACAATTGTAACAGACCATAAACCTCTCCTTCCCATTTTAAACTACAAAACATTGGATGAAATAGAAAACCCAAGAATTCAAAGATTAAAAGAAAAATTAGCTGGTTATCAATTTGTTGCAGAATGGAAAAAAGGAAAAGAAAATTTAATTCCTGATGCATTGTCAAGATCCCCACTACAAATACCTCAACAAGGAGATTTACTAGCTGATGACGTTACTTATCATATCAATACCCTTATAGTACATCAAATTGGGATTGCTGACAATACGGAAGATAGTTCGAAAGCATCTCATTTAGCAGACCCTATATTAAAACATCTTCAGGAGGTGGTATCTGAAGATATAGAATATCAGATGTTGATAAATCAAATTAAAAATGAGTTTCCTCAGAACCGGCAATATCTTGATCATAGGATTCAGGAATATTGGAATTTCAGAAATGATCTAAGTGTGGATAATAATCTGGTTATTAAAGGATGTCAAATAATAATTCCAAAGGCTGCCAGAAAATTAGTACTAAAAAGGTTACATGATTCGCATCAAGGAATAGATAGAACGTTAGAATGTTTTTTGGCCTGGAATGTGCAATGATATAAAAACTACAGTAGAGGCCTGTGAATTATGTCAAAAATATACACCCTCGTTAACAAAAGAAACTATTATGTGTGATCCAATACCGACATACCCATTCCAAGATGTATCTGCAGATCTATTCTGTTATAGCGGAAAACATTTCCTGGTATTTGTAGATAGATTCTCCGGATGGCCAATTGTTTGTCGTTTCGAACGAAGGGATCCAAGTAGCAATCAAATTATAGACTGCTTAAGAAGAATATTTTCCGATACTGGTGTCCCGATTAGGTTTCGTTCTGATAATGGCCCACAATTAAGTTCATTTCATTTTAAAAGTTTTCTTAAAGCATGGAACTCCATATTACCCACAAAGTTACGGCCACGCAGAAGCTGCTGTAAAAGCAATGAAGCTTTTGATTGCAAAATGTACAGACAATGAACATTTTGATGAAAATAAATATTATGCTGGACTACTAGAATGGAAAAACACGCCTAAAGCAGATGGCAGTTCCCCTTCACAAATTTTATATGGTCATTCCTTAAGATCGTTGGTGCCTGCACTTTTAAACTCTTTTACAAAAGTATGGAAAGAAGCCGCAAGTATAAGAGATAGAAAAGTTAGCCAACAAATGAAGATGAAATATTATTACAACCGTGCATCTAAAGATCTAAAACCAATTCCAGTAGGAAGTAGGGTATGGATACAAGACCGTATTAAGAAAACATGGGATAAAATTGGCGAAGGAATAGAAATTGGGAAAAACAGAAACTATACTGTTAAAATGCCGAGTGGAAGAATCTATGCCAGAAATAGAAAATTTCTTCGATTATTTACCTCATCCATTATAAAAGCGGGTTGATTTTCACCTGATTATTCAGCGATAATCTCCCGCTCTCCGGTGAAAATCACCCTTGTCAAAAGCGAAAATCTCACCCGTCAGAAATCCAGCGATAATCTCCCGCTCTCCGGTGAAAATCACCCTTGTCAAAAGTGAAAATCTCACCCGTCAGAAATCGTTAGTTTTTTATTTGGTAAATAATCTTCAAAATACATTTCGGGATTGGGAAATAATCAGAAAATCATTCTCAGATTTTTTGCCATTAGGAAATCTTCGGAATGATTTTCGATAATTTCCCTATCCCTTAATATATTACTACAGACAAGCGGTCCCAAAAGGGGAGAAGGATTGACATAATTATGAGGGGGAGATGTGACAGATCCTAAGGTCTTACCTGGACTGGTGGAGGATTGTCATTGTCAAATAAATATAAAAGATTGATGTATATAAATTTATTAATAAATAGTTATTATTATAATTTATAAACATAACATCCTATTTGTCGGGTGTTATAGTAGGTATTTGCATGTTCAGCAGAACTAAATTTTTTGTAAAGCAGACAAACTGTTTCTAGAATGAAGATACCGGTAAGAGTTAATATTTTGTGTCTTATGAATAAAGGTTTACAGGAATCTCTGATTTTTGCCTTGCACATATACCGTGGTGCACGTTTTTGAAGGACAAAGACCGCATTAAAGTAAGGTGTTTTTAGTTCGCCCTACTCAAATAACTTTTATGCCAAATCGCGTTGTTCTAACTTTTGTAGTTTTCGAGATATTTGCATTGAAAGTTTTCAAATTGACACCCTGTACGTAGGTACTTATTAGCATGCTTCATTCCACAATAATTCGTTGATTTCTCGCCCGCAATAAAATTTAAATGACAACCCTCAGTCGTAATCCCAACCATAAATAAGTTGCCTGACAAATGTATATTGTGTAGGCACCGGACGTTTTGAAAGGGTCCAGGTCCTGATTACCTACCAGTTTCAATAGTTTAGGTTAGCTATTTTCAATAAAACAACAAATATAAAATAATAGGTAAGTATCTTTATTTTAATCATGTAATTAAATAGTTATTAATATTTATACAAAAATACTAATCTACAATATTAAAATAATACAATATTTAAGTTAACCTACTCTATATTTACCTCTGTGTCACTATCACTATCGTCTTCATCTATGCCTAAACTAATTATTAAGGGCTTTACGTTACTATTAATTATGTTATAGGAATCTTCGACTTGGATCACGTGTCTCACAGAATTTTTCCAACTTTCTACTGGGATATTATTTACACATTTTTTAATTACTTCTATAACAGAAATACTTAGTGTAGGGGATATGTTTTCTCTTCTAATCATTGTCTTTAACTGGCTCCATATATGTTCTATTGGGTTAAACATACAGTAATACGGAGGGAGGCGTAAAACTGTGTGACCATTAGCACTTGCGAGATTGTCAGAGATATATTCTTTTTTAATATTGAATGTTTTTAAAACATTTAAAAGGTCTTTTTTTGTATAGGTTTCCTCGAAATATATATTACTTTCCTTCATATAGTTTTGAATTTCCACTTTTGTAATATTTGAATTCGGCACTTTACTTATTTGGCGACTGTGGTAACTAGCGTTGTCCATCACAATAACACTATTTTTGGGCACATTCGGAAACAGACGATTCTGAAACCAATCTTCAAACAATGTAGCATCCATGTCTTGATGGTAATCCAAAGATAAATTGGCAATTTTCTTCGCAGATAATAATAGAGCGTTCGGAATAAATCCATTTTCTGAACCTGCATGTGATATCGTAATTCTTTGTCCTTTGTTTGAGGGAGCATTAGTTTGACATTTGATTGTTGAATCGCTCCAACCTTTTTTAGGAGTGTCGTGGGTATTAAACCAAGTTTCGTCCAAGTATATAATTGAACGTTTTTCTTATGATATTTTTGGCATCAAGTGATAAATGTTTTTTCTTCGTTACACCATAACTTCCGGAAGCAATATTATCTGAAGTTTCACACAGATCTGCCATATTTTGGATGCTCGATAACACACACGAAAATACCTTTAACGCACAGCTTGACAAACACCAAACGACTGATGAACTAAGATGAAAAGACTCTGCTTTATATTGAACACCTAAAATTTGCCATTAACCTACCTAATATACCAATAAAATAACATAATTAATAGTAACGTAAGGCCCTTAATAATTAGTTTAGGCATGATATTATAATATTGTAGATTAGTATTTTTGTATAAATATTAATAGCTATTTAATTACATGATTAAAATAAAGATACCTACTTACCCATTATTTTATATTTGTTGTTTTGTTGAAAATAGCTAACCTAAACTATTGAAATTAGTAGGTAATCAGGACCTGTACCCTTTCAAAAGGCACTTATTTTTGGCTGGGTTTAAATTTTATTGCGGTCGGGAAATCAACAAATTATTGTGGAATGAAGCATAAACAAACATTGAAAATTGCATACCAGTTGTTTTAATTTTCCTTTATTAACTGATCACCCTGTTAACCGACCAATATTTGATTCCCCCAGGGTCATTGAGACATTTTACTGTAAATCGAAAAAGCATATGCATCCTAAACATTTCTGGTTAAAAATCCTATTGATGAGCTCAATCATAGCATTTTATTCAAGAGTCCTAAAGACGTAAATGTTATGAAACTAGCCTAAATTCACCCTGATCCCCACCAGGGAACGCATTTGTAGCGAGAGATTATATGCACCATAGTTTTTTGATTTTCCAAAGCGAATTTATGTCATGTATTTCTGCCACACTTTATTAAAAGTTTTAACTTAAACCCTGTGTCAAGGGGCATAATTTTCACAGTTTTCACAGTAATCATCCATCTCCTTCCAATCCTCCATCCAATACCTTAGACTAGTTATTACGTCTCAAAAATGTATGATTTTCTAATAATAATAATAAGAGAAAATCGTATGATAAAAAAGCCTTCAAATTATGCCTAGGTAAAAAGTAAAGATGAATGAAAAATGTTAAGTTCTGGCGTTTTCTTTTTAAGAAAATTTCACACCTCACTTTTTTAGTCAATCAAAAGTTTGTTTCCAGCTTCGTACCGTGGCAGCCCAACAAATTTCTTAAACATTTTCAACCTTCAGTTTACCCTGAGCGAAATTAAAATTACTTTGTCATGTCTTATCTAAATGTCAATTAGTAATTGAATTTATTTAGGTGTGAAATTTTCTTATCGAATTGCGTGCTTGAATTATTAGTAAATCATTTTTCTCGTACATGAATGTATTTATAAGAAAATTTCATATATTTATATTTAGCCAGTTAGCCTCATGTTTACGTTATCTATAGCAACGGGCCAATTATCGAAAATTTTTTATATACCTATAAACTTACATAAAATTATTAAGTGCAAATTTTTTGACATTTCAAATTGACGTACTGCTTATACAAGAAACATAGTTGAAGGGCGAACGTTTTACGTTCCCTAGTTACAATGTTTTTAGGAATGATCGAGAGGTCAGATGGCTCGGGGGAACCATTATTCTTGTGAAGAAGAATGTGATTGCCCAAGTTATACCAGGTCCATCGAGTTGTACAAATATCAAAGATACTTTCATTAAAATAAAAACTAGAAATAAATTACTTACACGGGGTTCTGTTTACACTAGCCCCAATGTTAAATTCATTGAAAACTGTCTGTCAAAAATTATTGATTGTCGTGATTCGATAATTATCCTAGAGGTCTCACCCTGTATAATAAATCAATAATATATAATTATCATATAGGTACTGCCGCCGGAAGAGCACACCCATTATCAAGCAGGGTCGCTAACAGAAATCCTGGACATCTTTGTAATTAAAAATACCGGCAGAATATCTCAGCCAGTAGTATTGTCAGAGCTAACATCAGATCATAGACCAGTTATGGTAGAATACGGCAATCTTCAGGAGAAAGGGATAGGCTTTGTGTCAGTGACCAGGACAAACTGGTGTTTATTTAGGCGAGAGCTGGAAAACGACAAAGCATTCCCCCAATTCAAACAATACGCCATTATCTAAATTGTCTCCTAAGCCACTGGTCTTGTGTCGATTAAAAGCTATTGTACGTTACACACCCAGAAAGTATGTTTACAGGACGTGCAAGCTTTTAAGACTTGTCTGGCGGCTCGCCCTGGGAATTGCCTGCGTCGTCCTTTAAAACATTATTTTCCGGTTTTTAACGTAATATACTATTATGTTTTTTAAACCGTTTGTTAAAAAAATGTGTAACCTTCATCAAATTAGGTCCTTAATCCCTTTCGGGACAGTTAAAAATCAATAATTGTTATATTAATCCCTAACAGTTTTTTTTTTATCTCAAGTAGATAACTAACCACCTGTTTCTACACTTATTTGGGTCATATTTTAGTTTGAGGTGTCAGTTTTGTTATTAGTGGTTGGTGTAATATGTTTAAGACACTTTTTATGTCACTACGAACCTCGAGAACATTGGTATGGTGTAATTAAAGTTTTCCTAACTAGAAAATATAATAAGTTCTTTGTGCTTTTAGCTGCTAAATACAAGGTAAACATGTTTTATCTACTTTCATTTAGTAATATGAATTTTACAGTTCTGTAAATCGTTTTGTAATGGCATCTATTACAGCACTAGTGCTGTAATAGATGCCATTACAGCACTAGTGCTGTAATAGATGCCCTTACAAAACGATTTTTAATAGCAGGTGCATTTTTACAGGTGCATTTTTATTTTTAAAAAGGCCTTTTGCCAAATATTTTTATTCATAGATGAAAGTAGATAAAATTTTGTACAATATTCTTGTTGTAAATTCATATAACTACACTCGATGTTTGATTAAACTCGGCTGACGCCTCGTTTAACAACTTTAACATCTCGTGTTGTAATATGAATCTTTACAACACTTATATCGTAAATAACTATTATTTTGTATAGTTTTAATCTCACACTTTCAACATTCACATAAATATCAAATCCCTGTAGTGGGCTTTGACTGTCTACAATAATTGGTCTGGTGTTTTTGTATTACAGCAACATCTCTCAATAGCGAGCACCCTCAAGGAATCAAATGTTGGTCGGTTAACAGGGGTAGTCGGTTAATAGAGAACAATTAAAACAACTGCATATTACAGTGTTCGTTTGAACTATCTACATACCTATATGTAAATAATTTTAAATATTTTTGTTTAAATGTATCAGAACTAAAATTAATCGGATGAAGCCAATTTCCCAATATGTATGTATATCTGCACCTGCATGCTAAGGGTGGCGCATCGAAAACGAAACAGAGTCATTTACTGGCAGCTCAGTTCTTTTTTGGAAAAACGCTCAGACCCGTCGATTTTGTTTTCGAGGGAGACACAAAATTGGCAAAAAATCACGTTAAGACATGCAGCCCCCTGGGCGGGGGTGGCACCACCCCTAAAATCTTAAATCCAAGGGGGGGTCGAGTGATACCTTATTATAAAGGTCTTTCAATTCCCTTTATAATGATGTAAAATTCATGTACTTCAGTTTAGTACTTTTGAAGATTTATTGATTTAAAGCTTAAAGTAGACTTTAGTAGGTACATCAGATTAGTTTGTACTACTTTCAGAAAAAATTTACACATACACTCAAAGAGCTGTTTTTCAATTTACACGGGCAATTTTGGGACACCTTGAGGAAGGCAAAATGGCATTAGGAATTTTTCTGGACTTATCTAAGGCTTATGACTGTTTAAATAGAAATATTTTTCTAAAAAAGCTGGATTTGTATGGTATAAGAGGGAATGCCTTAAGATGGTTCGAATCATATTTAAGCCAAAGAACTCAACGAGTTATTGTAACAAAAGGTAATGTCAGCTCAAAATCAGGAATACTGCAAAATACAGTGGGTATTCCGCAGGGGAGTATACTTGGGCCAATCTTATTTATAATTTTCGTCAACGATTTAAACTTTATGCTTATGCTGATGATACTAATCTATTAGCGGGGGGGGGGGGGGGGGAAAAGATTGCTGAAATAATAAATAATGCAAAAGGTATTTTTTTGACTAGTAAAAATTGGTTTGAAAGTAATAAACTACTTTTAAATAAAGAGAAAACAGGTACGGTATTATTTCGAACAAAATTGTCTAGAACAGAAAAACCAGAATTTATTGAAATAGATGAAAATCAGCTAGCCATACAAAAAAATACAAAATTTCTCGGAATTCATATTGATGAGTTTCTTGATTGGTCAGGTCAAATTGAGTACCCCAACTGTAAATGAAATAGAATTTGTTATTGTCTGCGTATTGTTTTTAAATACCTAAACGAAACTATAATTTTGCAAATTTTGAATCATCAGCTAGATTTGGTATTATTCTTTGGGGTGCAAATCCAAAAGTACACAAATTATTTGTCAATCAAAAACGGGTGTTAAGAGTGCTATATAACATGCCATTTGTATATTTATGAAACTATTGTATTTTTTCTACAAAAACAAGAATGTGTTAAGTGAGCAAAGTCAACACAATTATAACACCCGAACTAACACAAATTACCCAATTCATCGATTAACTTTATCCGAGAAAAGTCCACACTACACTGGTATTAAATTTTATAACAAATTGAATTATGATATTAAAAATGCCCCTACAGAAAATATATTTAAGAGTAAGGTAAAAGAACTACTGTCAGACTTAGAGCCTTACAGTATAAAAGACTTCTTGGAAATGTGATGCGGATTAAAAGTTAGAAATTGGAAATTTATTTAGGTAGAATACATAATGTAGTGTTTTTGGTATGTATATTCTGTCAATCTATGTGGACATATTTTGTTAAAATGCATTGGTTACAACTTTGTCTGACGTCATTTCATTTTATGTTTGTTTATATATTCTGTATGAATTAATGTAATTTGAAATAAAGATTTTTTTCTATTCTATTCTATTCTACACATAAAAACTATTAAAAATAGTTATTTATTCTTTACGCTTCTGAAAACAAACGTTCTATTTTTTTAGAAAAGCTTCTTTTGGTTGTTTTTCTGTCATATTCAGCTATAGGAAGATCTCTTCTCAATGTCCAACAGTAATCAGCCATCATTTTTGTGTCCCAGCGCCCCTGGTATCTTTTTCCATCTCTTTAATATCTTGATGAAATCTTTCACCTTGCTCTTCACTCACATCCCCAAGATTTTTCGGGAAATACTCCAAATGGGAATGTAAAAAGTTAATTTTTACTCTCATATTGCAATTAAGAATCCAGAATTTTTCCAGCATACTTTCAACGATCTCAACATAGTTTGGGTCTTTATAATTCCCTAGAAATTTATGTACAACTTCTTTAAAATCATTCCATGCATATCTTCCTTATATTCCATTACATTTTCAAATTCTGTATCTTTCATCAAGCTCCTACTCTGCGCCCCTTCAAAGATTCCCTTCCTTTAATTTTGCCTCTGACAGAGCCGCAAATGTTTTACACAAATATTTAGAACAATTTCCCTCTTTGTTTAATGCCTTAACAAATTGTTTCATAAGTCCAAGTTTTATGTGAAGTGGTGGCAGTAAAACTTTTTGAGGGTCAATAAGACTTTCGCGAATTACATTTTTGGTTCCAGGTGTTAAAGCCTCTCTTTGTGGCCAGTCTGTTTGCTGATGCTGTTCTCGATTCCTGAAATCCCACTCACACAGGAAACATGAAAATTTAGTAAATCTAAACTGCTGACCCAAGAGAAGGCCTAAAATTTTTAGATCTCCACACACTTCCCAGTTGTGATTTTCATATTGTATTCCTAAAAGTAATTCCTTTAAATTTTTATAGTTTTCCTTTAAATGAACTGAATGGCCGACCGGAACAGAAGCAAAAACATTGGCATTATGTAACGGAACAACTTTAAGGCTCCTCCTCCTCCAGTCAGAAGGTGTGTTCTCAGGAGGTCCGAGGCAAGTAAGTAGATCAGCAATTGCTTGGTAGTACACAAGTGGTCCGCTTTGTGCAAAATATTTTACAAATTCAGCCTCACGATTTCTATACCAAGAGAAGGTAGTTTCTGGGGCAAGCAATTTTTTTTTGTTTCAACCTAGACCCTAGTACTTCAGAAAGGTCTTTTGAAAGTCCCAAATTTCTTACTAAATCATTCAGTTCGGCTTGCGAAAATACTTGAGGTTGGTTTTTACTTGAGGTTGATGGTTCAAAATCACTATCCATAGTCTGTAGGGAGCCGGAAGTTGAGGAGTTTTCAGTATCTTCTGTTAGTACTTTGGGGGATATAAGTATAGTATGAGGAACTGGTCTGATAGCTGATTTAATATTGTTTGGGTACAAAATATGTTTCAAAGTTTTTCTATTATGCCCCTTAATATTACAAAGGCAAAAGTAGCAAGTATCATGATGATCTTGCGGTTCGCTCCAAACCATCGGTATAACAAAAGGAAGGTTTTTTCTATTCCCTTTGGCCTAATGTCTTAAACCTTTTTCACATACCTTGCAAACAACGTACGGTGCCCAATCTTTATCTTGATCTTTTAATTTGATTTTGAAATAAGGATGATATGCATTTTTCTCAAATTCACCAATTGGTCTCTTAAACTTTTTCAAGACGACATATTCACAAATATAACAAAAATCATCTGGTTTGTTTTTGCAACACCGGCTAGACATGTTTTTAAGCAATGTATATCAAATACCACGCACAAAACTAAACAAAAAATAAATTTTCCTTGTTTACTGATCAAAACTCAGAGCTCGAATGAACCAAATGACAGTAAAATATAAATTTTGTTTTGAGTGATAAACTTAAAACCCGTCTTCTTCGCAGTACTAATAAAGTTAAGGCATAATAAATAGGATTTAGCAGGTCAAAATTCCCGAAAATCTTGTCCAAACTACCATAAATTTAGCAATTAATACATACAGTGAAAGTCGGATATAACGACCGCGAAGGACCAATGATCGAACGAGGATCGTTATAACCGGTCGTCGTTATAAAAAGACCTACTACATACATTTTTTTTAAATAATTTTTTAAACTTTACAAAAACCTTTTGTTACTTACGCTGACAATACATACATAATAAAAGATTAAAAATAAAAATATGTATACTACTCCATATAAAAAAACTGAATCTAAACTAAACACAGGTAACAAAAGTTGATTTCTCTATCCTACACGATACATAAATTATCTAATAAATTTTACTTATTTTTAAGAAAAAATCTGTAATCTTTGTTTGTTTTTTGGAACGCGAGTTGAAATAAATCGATTCAATTTTTTTTTCAATGAAACTGGTTGCGTCTAGAAGTTTTTCGTTACTCGAATGGTTGTATCCCGGTTCTTCCAAATTGTAGAAACACTTGAATGCGATAAGCCTTACTCCCTTGCAATAGCAGTATTGAATACGCCTTGCTCAAGTCTGCAAATTATTAGGCCTTTTTCCTTAATGGACAAAACTTTTCTTTTTTGTGAACTCATTTCAACATTACGTAACTATGCACTACGTACGCACTAAAACACAATCGACCGGCATTAAATAAAATGTAAACTAAACTGAACAACATTCATTAGATCGACAGACAGGGGTATTTCCCCGACAGTTCCAGTGATTGGTGATTCCCCAGGAATATCTTGTAGCCATTGGTTACAAATTAATTCGCGTTGGGTCGTTATATCCGGCCTTACAAATGAAAAATTTGTTTTCATAGGGACGCTGAAAGCGACTTGGTCGCTATTACCGGCGTTGTTATATCCAAACTTTTTTAGACTTGCGTTAAATATAAAGCCAACCAAACTTCCTAGTTTTCGTCGCAACATGCGACTTGTTTTTATAAGCGACGCCGTTATTCGCGACTTTTACTGTATAATAAAAGATCTACCTCAGGTAATGAGAGCCATAATAAAAGATTTACCTCAGGTAATGAGCGCCTACTTAATAAATTTCTTGAAAGTCACCACAGAAAATTATTTTTGGGTTAATACCTAGAATTTGAAGCATTCATTTTAAAATGTATTAAAACGGCTATTATAAGATTTTTTATATTTTTTCTTTTTTTTTGCAAGAAAAAATTCTGTGGGTGATATCAATTGTATTCTAACTGTATTTTAATTAGTTATTTATATATAAAAACTAAGCTTAAAAAATAAAAATCACGTCATCACAAATTTTATGTAGGCCTGTGACCAATAGAGGCAAATTGTTTCAAGTTCACAAATGTGTCCTTAACGTTGGGAAACAGTTGTGCGAGCGGAATATTATCTTCTTCGAAGTCTTCGATATTGATGTCGGTTGATTCGCCACACATTTTCTTAAAGGTAACATCGTGCCGACGGCGGAATTTTTTTAACCATCCAATTCATGCCTTGAAGTAATCTAGTCGAGGGCTTTTGCTTGAATTATTGGTAAGTGCTTATTTTGCGCCTTACAAAACTAGTTTAAAATAACTTGACCACTGCCAGTTCTTCGGTTTTGGGAAGTTTTCAATTTTGTTCACCGTTGCCACACTCTTAAAACAAATTTATAACTTTTGCTTTGTTCTGAAGCAATATAGTCACTTGAGTCTTACCCACTTTAAATTTTTCAGCCAATTTCCTGGTATTTAAACCAGTTTTTTCACTTGCCTCGATTATTACAATTTTTTCGCTTTCAGAAAGGCATTTCCCAAAACACACAAAAACTGTTGAAAACAACAAGTTATTAGTGTATCTACATATATATCTTAAGAATTGTCGAGTCGGGCTTTACTGCTCCTAATAAAGGGTGTTTTTAGCATTGTTGTTTGTCATGGGAAATTATGTCACTATGAAAAAAATTGGAGTTTTCAGCTTTAAAGGTCTTTTTTTTTTAAGGAGTGAGACACTTAAAAGACAAAATCGATTGAAGGCAATTTAGGAATCCCCGTATTTCCGAAACGGCTAAAAATAAATATCAAAAACAGTATGTTTTTGAAGTCGGATTGCGGAATGCAATTCAGTCGTGTGGTTATTTATGGGGTAGCCATTAAAGAAATTCAAAATGGCGTCGTATCTGTCAAATTTGTAAACCTGTATATTTTTTGACATTAAGTTTGGCTTCCTTGCGGAAATTCATTAGGTTATGTGTAATTTGCGGTTTATTATAGTCAGCAGGAAAATCGCCGGTTGGGTGAGACGCGTAAAAAAAATGTCCCTGTACAATAATGTCAAAGTAATGTTAAAATAATGACATGTTTTATCAGCTACTATTTGACATAAACATTATGAGTTAAATTGACGAAGAAACGAGAGTGAACCACCTGGGACTTAAAACAAATGTTAAATTTGATTGCTTCCTTCTAACAGTGTACCTTCCAAAAACATATGCGAGATGTTGCACGTGGCGAAGAGACAAACATCTTTCTTATAGTGTACCGGGTGACCCATTATTTATGTCACCCCCCACTAACTCTTTTATTTCAGGTTTTAGAAAAAAATGTTAAATCCAAAAGTTGTACAATATTTTCCGAAGAATTTTCGACACCTATTGAAATTTATACAGGATGTCCCAAATAAGTGTGGCGAAATAAAGTTATGTTTTTTAAAACGGGATACCCTGTGTAATATACTATTATGAGGGAGCCCTTTAAATGCTGATTCCAAAAATGTATGACACATTATAGTTATGTTTAATATTTGGCCCAGAATACACCAAAAACTAAATTTTGACTTAGTTGACCGCGCATCGCCATCTTGTCGTGAATCGTCTTGTCTTTTATTTAATTATAACATTAACGGTATCTTTAATGTTTGATTTCGGCAAATAGTAAAACTGTTTAATTATGGTGTTTTCTGAAGAGGAAAAATTTCAAATTGTTTCTTTATATATTAAAAATTTAAAAATAATAAAAATGCAGCTTAAGCAAGACGTTTTGGAAAAATTTGGAGAACTTTAGGCACAAATAAATGGCACCCTTTTAAATTGACAAAAGTGCAGATCCTAGCTAAGCAAAATAAGCCCAAAGACTGATATTTTGTAGGCTTATGCTGGAACTGTTAGACAATGACCCACTCTTTTTCATAAAGTTTTATGGATCGACGAATCATCTTTCACGACAGCAGGGATATTCAACAAAAAAAAATTACATTACTAGTCCATAGAAAATCCGGAAAAATATTTTGAAATTAAACGCTCTGGCCGACGTTCAATAAATGTTTGGTGTGGAATTGCAAGAAATCAAATTCTAGGCCCTATATTCTATGAAGGTTCAATGACTGGCGATAGATATCTAAGAATTTTAAGAGAATATGTAAAAGATTTTATAGATAATTGGAAGATACGTGACAATTATATAGTCAGCTAATAGTCCAGATCTTACACGTCTCGATACATTTTTGTGGGGGTCATTTAAAAAATAAAATTTATTTCAGACAAAACGACAATAGTTATATAATTAAAGAAGAAATTAGGAGAGAAATAATAGTACATTATACACCTAGGGACTAAAGTGGTATTTTAAATCCCGAGACAAAAAGTTTATAGCCCGACCAACTGGAGGGCTATAATTTGTCAAGGGATTTAAAAATACTTTGGTTCTGAGGTGTATATACTATTTTATGTACTTTAGGATAGGTAAAACGTTAAAAAAAAATTAAATGCACTAAACGGTAGGTACTCTATTTCTAAAAAATCATCGAAGCGGCTGATGTTACCATGTCAACGACCAAATGACAAGTTATGACAAGTAACTAAGTAAAACAAAAGTCACTCGATAAATATTAGTCAAACACGCTACATCCACTGAAAGACGTTTATCGCGATGGAACAAATCGAAAAGGCAGCTCAAGAGGCTGTAGGCCAATTATTACCAAGAAAATCTGGAGAACAATATAAAAAACAGTTATCTGAGTATATCAAATGGTGCAAAGAACGAAACATAGAAGAATTTACAGAAGAAAAGGTACTATTAACATATTTCTTAGAAAAGTCAAAAAAGCTTAAAGCATCGTCACTGTGGAGTGTATATTCGATGATAAAAGCCACAATTGCAACAGACATGGGCGTCGACATTAGCAAATTCTGCAAACTAACCGCTTTTTTGAAACGACAAAATGAGGGCTACAAACCAAAAAAGTCGAAGGCACTCGATGTTGACAACATTAAAGAGTTCCTGGAAAAAGCACCCGACCATGAATTTTTGGGGCAAAAGGTAATATACACATTTTTTTTCAACCGATATTTTGTCCCAGTCTATACCTATATCTATGTTATTTAGACGCTTTTTGGAAAATAAAGTAGGTACCTATTTATTTTATTTATACTTTGTTCCAGGTAGTTCTAGTCATGGGCGTGTCAGGAGCCTGTCGAGGCAAGGAGCTCTGCCAGCTTGACAAAACCGATGTCCTAGACTATGAAACGTTCTTTTTGGTCAATTTACGAGATACCAAGATAGAAAAAGACCGATTTTTTGTTATAAAACGGTCAAAGGAAAACTCCACAGATGTAGTACGATTGGTGAAGAAGTATATTGCCTTAAGATCTCCATCAATACAAGGCCATACAAGATTTTTCGTTGGGTACAGAAATGGAAAATGCACGTCTCAGCCAATGGGCAAGAATACGTTTGGACAACTGCCAACCAAGATTGCCGAATATTTAAAGCTTCCAGATGCAAAATTGTACACTGGTCATTGTTTTAGAAGGACGTCAGCATCGCTACTAGCCGACTCTGGAGTAACGATAGATCAGCTTAAAAGACATGGCGGCTGGAAGAGTAGCACCGTCGCTGAGGGATATGTGGAAAATTCCTTATACCAGAAAAAAAGTATGGCAGATCAACTTTTTACTGGTACTTCCACCGAAACGTCTTCAGATATTTCGATTCCTATTGTACAAAATAAAACACCAACGACATCGTCGGTGCCACCGACGACGACAACGGCTACAATTTTCAAAAACACTTTAATTAATAAAAATAACAGCAGCAATAATGATAATTTACCTTTTTTTTCACTTGGCTAATTGCAGTGGGGTAAACAATATAAATAATAATCATCCTAACTGGCTTAATAAAGCTTTGGATAAATTAAAGAAGGGTTGTCGACTATATATTCAAATGAATGGTGGTCACTTTCGACATTTAGCCGATTACAAGAACTAATTAGATAAATAATAATAAATACTTTTTTGTGTTACATTATTAGTACCTATTGTTATTATAGAGTTATGTACATATATAGGGTTATATAGTTTAAATAAAGTGTTATAAATTATTTATTAAACTTGTGTTTTATCACTATTGCGGTAAAGTATGAAACAAAAAAAAATTAGACAGATAAAGACAAGACGATTGATGACAAGATGGCGATGCATGGCCAACTAAGTCAAAATTTAGTTTTTGGCGTATTTTGGGCTAAATATTAAACACAACTAGAATGCGTTATATATTTTTGTAATCAGCATTTAGAGCGCTTCCTGATAGTAGTATAATATACAGGGTATTCCGTTTTAAAAAAGAAAACTTTATTTCGCCACACTTATTTGGGACACCCTGTATAAATTTCAATAGGCGTAGAAAATTCTACGACTTTTGGATTTAACATTTTGTGACATGTATATTGGATCACCCGGTACCTTTCGCCAGTAAACTTTCCAAGTAAAATTGTCCCTAATTTATTTTTAACAATTACTGAAATATTAGTCTACTTTTGATATTGAGATTTTTAAAGTGACGCCCTTGTTGAGGTACATCAGGAATAGGTTCGAACACATATAGCCAGCTAAATACCACCCGCTTCGGTACAATTCTAGCACAGTAACAAACACTTTTGCATGTGACAGTTCAAACCATCGGATAAACTCATAGGCATCGTAACTATAGATCCGACACGCCATTCATAAATGCTATAAAATTGTGTTGCCAAAATCGTTTGTGGGCGAGACGCTGTGAGGAGCTAGGTGGGGTCGAGAGTGGGGATTACGCTGACTTTACATCTGCATGCGACAAAACTCCAGGAAAACAACATCCGCTATGCCGAGTATTGTCGAGTCGATGCGGTGGCCACGAAAATGATGAAATCTGAGCGGATCCGTTATTGCTGCGTTGCCATACTACAGATTTTTTACAAGGTTTTAGGCAATGTTGTATATTTCCCACATCATGTTAATCTAGTTAATTATAGAAGTTAATACTTTTAACAGAGTAAGCCCAGAAAACTACGTTTTCTGTGGCGTAAGTCTGGCAAACCAAGTGGAGGGGAGCAGCTTGTTTGTTGATTTACTTTACACTGGAATATAATGATGACGTCACGTTTATTTGTTATTGTTCGGTCTAATAGTTACGATGTTACTATGGATAAACTCTCATCGAAATATTGGCCGTCTGAAGAGAGTGCCACTCTAGGAGTCTGCCGTTCCAGTATTTCGTTTCGAAACATCCTGTGGTTACGCGCGTTCCGAGGTCTTCGTGTCTGGTTTACTACTAAGTACCTATGCATATTCTTGTGTATGTAACCTTATGGATTTCTTACTTACCATTTATAATACTGTATGTCGCTAATATGTGAGTCATGCTCGTTGCCCAACTTGTCAAAATTAATCCAGATGCCACCAGTATCGATCCGACTAAAGATACTTTCCTATAGGAGAATGATTTGATTAGTGGTCCGACGAATAGTCCAGAAAAGTTAATTAATGCGTCCAAGGTGCTCATGATGACAGCTGCCCCAGTAGTCTCGACTCCAAGGTCTTTCAAAAGATCGCCGAAAAGAAGGCCGAAAGATTGTTCTATTGATCTTGTACAGAGCTAGAAAAAAAAATCATTTGTATACTTTATAGCAATGTGACATACAAATATGCATATATTATGTAAGAAACTTTGTTCTTCAGCCGCTTGCTGCGACCTCATACAATAAGGATTAATCAATGCAAAATTTGGCGTATTTTGACTAACACAGTTAGAGCCAACTGTAGACCGGTTTCGAACTCTTTAGTTCTCGTCAGTACAGGATAAGCATGACAAGCGAGCATACAGACCATTGAAAAGCCGAAATACCTTAAAGCTACGATATTGATCTGCGTAGCTTACATTAATTGGTTTTCCTAAATATATACAGTATACAGATTACGGTCTTAATTTGATAATGTATTATTATAACAAAAAATGATGAGGTTTATTGTGGGTATAAATATTTAAAACATGTTTAATAAGTATTGCAGAGTAACTCAAAAATCAAAGTCACGGTCTCAAGTTCTAATTTCTGTATTGGTTACGCGTTTCACCCTAATCGGGCATCATCAGACCTTATTACTATGGTCCACATAAAGTATTGTAATTAAAATATACAGACTGTCCACGGATAGGGTTTACAATAGCCAAATAGATGAAAAATTTAATTTTCCGGGAAAAAGTCATTCTTGATAAAAAGTTTTGCTTGTAAAAAAAATGCAATTCACAAAGAGAAAATTTTGATTTTTTATACGGGGTTCGAAAAAACTTCAAAAACATGATTTTTCTCCAAGAGTAAACTACCTTTATTTTTCATTTTTGACCAAAATACCAATTAGAAAACTTATTTAGAATAACGTTTGTAATTTAAATCCGAGATTTAAAATAAATCTTCGATTTTTTTAGTTTTTTCAATTTTTAGAGGTAAATGAAAATTTTGCTGCTTAATAAAAATATTAATATAAAATTTTATTAAACTCTGTTTTCATAATGGGTAGTGTGTATCTTATTTTAAAATTTTAAATGCATTCCTACCAGCTTTTGTAAAAACAAGGATTTTTTTTTACCTTTTTATTACTTTGCTTTACGTATGGGGCAAATTTGAAGTTGTCAAATAGAACTTGATGTGTTTTGAAAA
Organism: Polydrusus tereticollis; assembly: GCA_963920685.1. Lineage (NCBI taxonomy): Eukaryota > Metazoa > Arthropoda > Insecta > Coleoptera > Curculionidae > Polydrusus > Polydrusus tereticollis. The sequence continues at coordinate 95,051,342 of OY987331.1, forward strand.
TGTTGACCTTAGAACAAAGGGTTTATTTAGTTCAATGTTACGGTGCGGGCGAATGTTCTTACAACTTTGTGACAGAGAAATTTTATCAAAGATACCCTAACGTTTATGTCTCAAAAATGGGACTTCATAAATTATTAAGAAAATTTCAGCGAACTGCTTCAGTTTTCAATTAAAAAAAAAGACTATGATCAGAATGACGCAGCTTCCCTAATCGTATTGCAGTATTCATTAAGAAACCGAGCTCAAGAATTTGATGTAGTAAAAAAATCTCACATTCGGAATATTTTAAAGGCAAACAAAATATTCCCATTTAAGCCAACTTTTAATCAAACGTTGGAAGATGGAGACGAAGCCAAATGTTTAAATTTTTGTCTTTGGGTCGGAGACAAACTTGTAAGTGGAAACAGTAATTTTCATAAATTTATCATGTTCTCCGATGAATCGACATTTTCAACAAACGGGAAGGTGTCTTCTGCGCATATTAGATACTGGAGCAAAAATAATCCCCGTTTTAGAATTCCTGCCAGAAGACAATATTACAAAAAAGTAAATGTCTGGTGTGCGATTTCACATTATGGCATTATTGGCCCATACTTTTTTGAAAACACGTGTAACCGTAGGAGTTACCTTGAATTGTTGGAAACATTCTTTTCTGACAACCTAGAAGAATTGCCTCTCGAATTTAGGAACAAATGTACTTTCAGCAAGATGGATGCCCTGCGCATTTTGCAATTGAAGTGAGGGAATGGCTTGATAATACATTTGACCACAGATGGATTGGTCGGGATGGTCCGGCTCTGTGGCCCCCAAGGAGTCCCGGTTTAACTATTTCAGATGCCTATCTTTGGGGGCGCCTCAAACAATTAGTGTACTCCCGTCCAATTGGGAACGACGTACAGCTTCTAAAACAGCGAATTGTTGAAGGTGTTCAAACAATTTCCATTGAAGAAATTCGAAGAAGTTTTGACCACATTCGTTTACAGCTGGAAAAATGTGTTAAATATGGAGGGGGGTGTTTGAATAGCAAATTATAAAATTATTATTTGTTGTTATTTTAAGACTGTTGTGATATTTCCGGGGTCATTTCATTTGTGAAATTCAAAATATATATTTCTGGTAACACCACAAATCAGTTTTTGAAATTTTTTGATGCCCCTCTGTAAGATATAAACCGCTAATGATATCCAAAAAAAATTTTCATTTAACTATAAAAATTAAAAAAACTAAAAAAATCAAAGATTTATTTCAAATCTCGGATTTAAATTACAAACGTTATTCTAAATAAGTTTTCTAATTGGCATTTTGTCAAAAATGAAAAATAAAGGTAGTTTACTCTTGAAGAAAAATCATGTTTTTAAAGTTTTTTCGAACCCTGTATAAAAAATCAAAATTTTCTCTTCGTGAATTGCATTTTTTTTACAAGCAAAACTTTTTATCATGAATGACAATTTTTCATCCATTTATGCTATGGTAAACCCTATCCGTGGACAGTCTGTATAAAAACATAGACTCTACAAAAATTAGAACTTGATACCGTGACTTTGATTTTTGAGTTACCCTACATAACTAAATTCAGGTCTCTTTTTGAATCATGAACGGATTCTTTGAATGTTTAATAAGGGTGAGTTATTAAGGTCTGTCTGATTATTAAGTAAATGTTGGTAATTTTTAAGTTTGGTTATTTCTAAGGACTCAAGCAAATTTAATTTTAAACCTTTTTTTCTGTATGTAATACTTTGAAACTTTCGTTAATTGTTTTTTTTCTTAAGAAAGCTGCACTGGTGTTCTTTTATTCTTTTACCAAAATTTCTACATGTTTGTCCAATATATGAATTAGGGCAATGTTTGCAAATGAGTTTGTAGACTCCTGATTTTTTATTTTTTTCTGATTTTGTTTTATTATTTTTTATTAATTTACCCAAAGAATTCTTTGTTTTGTAGGCAATATTGAAATCTATGTTATGAAATGTTATTTAAAAAAGTACCTATTTTATCACTAGCCTCACCAATATACGAGATTAATTTTTAATTTTTTGATTTATCTTTAATAATTGGATAAACCATTCCAATTGCTTTTTTATATGTTTTCTTACGTAGAATTTGGTCTATTATATTAGACGTGTAGCCATTGTTTATTGCTATTTATTTTATGATATTTAATTCAGTTTCAAAATTTTTTTGATTTAATGGTTGTGCTATTAATCTATATAACATACTATGGAATGCTGCTAGTTTATGTTGTAAGGGATGGCATGAACTTTTATGTATTACTTCAAGGTGTTCAAGAGCTATCAGGGGACGATCCTGATATATGTATGCAATTTTGTCAAGAAATAATGGACTACATAGACATTTAACCTATCTTTATAAGTCGTATTTTATTTTCTGTCGAGGCTACATTCCCGCTTAATGGCTTCGTTAATAGGCACAACTATCGGTACTGGCCAGACCATATGCCCCATTGGATGGAAAACCGTATGCAACATCCCCAAAAATTTATTGAGTTGGCAGGTATAATTTGAGACCATATTATAGGGCCTTTCTCCTTCTGTTCACGGAAACTTGACAGCTAATTACTACTAGATTTTCTTTGGAATAGAATTATACCAAATTTGATTTATTTGCATCATGATCAAGATATCGATCAAATATTAGGGAATGACATTTGATTTCAGCAAGATGGGGCGCCAAAGCATTTTGGTGTACATGTCAGAAATTATTTGGATCAAACGTCTCCTGGAAGGTGGGTAGGTAGTATTTCCAGATCTAACATCTTTAGGTTTCCACCTCTGAGGTCATATAAAGACTGTCGTACAGCTCAAGATACCGAATTAAATATCTTTTATTTTATATCATTGTTTATTTAAGAATAGTTGATAATTTTTTTTCAATAAAGTATACTACATTCATTTGCCCGTATTTCCAAAACAGTTACATTTAGACATAGGGTATGCTTTAGGAAAAATATTTTAAATTTGTTGAGAATTTAGAATATCTAATACAGTAAAACCTCTTGTTTGCGACCGCCTCTATAAAGTGACTACCTGCGTTAAACGACCGGTTATGAATTCCCCATATTTAAAAATGGAAATCCCATTATTTTATACTCCTCTTTACCGACCCATCTGTTAAACGACCACGGGCACTCATCAGCGGAATTTTCAGTAAACATTAATGCTAAAAACTCCCTTCATTAGGGGAAGTAAAATCCGACCTGACAAGTCTTTGCCTCAATTGATAAAAATTTGCCAATAGAAAGTACAGAATTGACTATCATCGAGTGTATTGAAGAGATCCAAGAAACGGATGAAATAACTCCCAACTCTGAGACAGAGGAAGATAAACCTAAGCTTGCCTCAGTGCCGAAAATATTAAGTCTATCTGAAGCCTGCGCAAGTTTAAGAGAATTAGGTTTGATCCTTTCATCTACGGATAGCGCTATTCGTCAAATAATGTCTATGGAAACAATTGTCGACACAATTAAAATTATTGCAATTATTTTGAGAATAAAGATATTCGGACGTGAAAGTACCGGGCCTTAGAAAACTTTTTATTAATGTTAACAATTTTGACAAGTCTACAAATATTTCTTAATTGCTATTAAAATGTGAATCTGAATTTCATAGAAATAGAATAAAAAATGTGAAGCAATCATTAATTTCTGATTATTTTAAAAACTAAGAATTTCAAATCAAAATTCTTTACATATACAGGGTCGTTGATATGTATTGAAACGGTCGAATACCCTATATCTTTTTTTGGATTTTGCATAAAATTACAATTATTTTTTATTAAGAACATTATAAGTCTCAACCTAATAGTTTCCGAGAAATTGAGTTTTGAAAAATTGCATTTTTGAATTTTGACAGCTTCTAGCTTTCTAACGGTACGTCTTAGAGAAAAACGGCTTACATGACCCCGTCTTAGTTTTTAACTCTCTTTCTAAAAGTGTCAACTTCCGGTTAAACCAGATGTAGCTCAAAAGCCGGAAATATAGTACTTTCGGTTTAACCTAAAGTTGGTATTTTCGGGAAGATAATAAGAAAGGAAGATAGGGACATGTAAGCCGTTTTGCTCTACCGGGTGTTGCATCGTCGAGCGGGACATAGGAAATCCCATGTAATTTTAAATGGGGTCAATTATTGGCTTCCCTAATTATTTTAGAGAAAAATTCTATTTAGGTTTATTAAAGAGCACTAAAACCCACATTCAAAAGAATAACTTTAGATATTTTTGATGAGCCCGTTTACGGGTTATCGCCGATTTCTTTTTAACTATTTCTTCTTTTTATGGCCCCGTATTTGCGGGCACCAGTCAAGGTAAAAGATGACTGTCAAATAAAGTTGTCATTTTGAGGAATATTTGAACATCTTCTTAAATCCTAAAGTTCTAACAATTTAATACCTACCTATTAATTAGTAAAATATTGAAACATGTAAAATGTCATAATTAACCTTGTAATTGGATACTTTATTTTAGTTTTATTCAGATTAATTTGTACTCATAAATACACCTTGTATATTTTCGATGTACGAGTTTTTATAACAATAAAGCACACATTTCAAAATGACAACTTTATTTGACAGTCATCTTTTACCTTGACTGGTGCCCGCAAATACGGGGCCATAAAAAGGAGAAATAGTTAAAAAGGAATCGGCGATAACCCGTAAACGGGTTCATCAAAAATATCTAAAGTTATTCTTTTGAATGTGGGTTTTAGTGCTCTTTATTAAACCTAAATAGAATTTTTCTCTAAAATAATTAGGGAAGCCAATAATTGACCCCATTTAAAATTACATGGGATTTTCTATGTCCCGCTCGACGATGCAACACCCGGATAGCGTAGCGTTAGAAAGCTAGAAGCGGTCAAAGTTCAAAAATGTCATTTTTTAAAAGTCGATATCTCGGAAGCGATTAGGTTTAGACTTATAATGCACTTATTAAAAAATAATTGTAATTTTATGTAAAATCCAAAAATATGTAAAAAAGGTAACTTTATTCCTCTACGGCTTTCTGACTCATCCTGTATACTTATCTTTTTTAATTTCTAATAGGCTTTACAAAACCATAAAACTTTTAAGTGAAATAATTTAGTTGTGTACATAATTTATTCGAAAGAATAATTGGTTACAATCGTAGCAGAGCGCTTTCGGCTTTCGCCATCTTCAGTGCTATACGTCAGTAATTAATACATGTACTATCTTCAAAATTTGCATATTATATCTTCACAATTTAACACTTAGGAAATCTGCAGTTAGTCTGTTACCTTTCAATCATAATTCGTTAAAAATAATTAAAAAATAGAAATGGACGAAAACAATTAAAATATTTCAACAGCACGTTACATTTTGGTTGAGGTTTCAAGGTGCAATGAGCATGTGTGTTACACATAACCTGAACTAACCTGAACTAACTGCAGATTTCCTAAGTGTTAAATTGTGAAGATATAATATGCAAATTTTGAAGATAGTACATGTAACGAGTGATTTTTAATTATTTTGCTCAAGGGAGGCCATGCATTTTAAAAGCATCATGGCCGTACTGCGTAGATAAGATGACATGATTGTTTTAAGACATTTACGTCTTATTTGAATTTGTGTATTTGTAAAGTTTAAAAATTGGAGAAATTTTGTAATTTTTGCAGTTATTTGAAAGTAGGTTACTATTGCTTTAACTAATATTTCTCCGGGGAGTCGTCTTTTGACTATTATAAAGTGTGCTACTTGCAGGATATGATTTTATTTTTTATTTTTTTTTTTATTTTTCAGCGTATCAAGTTTTGGTGAAGCTTTGTTGCCGGATTGAAAGTTCTACAGTAAAAATGTTTAGTGAAGCACAACAAATTTTTATTGTTGAAAGTTTTTTTAGAAATGGAAACAAAATAGGCGGTGTGTGGAATTACTCTATGCATGACTGCTTTGATGAATTTCGAACCGAGTTTCCTGATGTTGCGGTGACCTTTCATAATTTTCGTACTGGGTCACAATACCTAATTGATAAATTTCGTCAGACTGGTTCTGTTCAACATAAAAAAGGGGCTGGAAGACCAACGAAACGATCGAATGAGGTTATTGAAGAAGCGCGACAAATTATGGAAAATAATCCTTCAACTTCTATTAGGCATTTATCTCAACAAATTCAGCAAACGGATTTATGCTACAGTACATGTCAAACACTTTTGAAAAAGGATCTGCATCTATACCCTTATCGTGTTACGGCTATTCATGAACTCCTTCCCAATGACGTTTCCCAAAGACTTAATTTTTGTGAATGGTTTTTAAACAATTTTCAAGAAGAAAATAGTGGTGCTTTTGAAAAAACATTTTTTACCGATGAGGCTTATTTTTATTTATCAGGCTATGTTAATTCACAAAATATGCGAATGTGGAATACGCAAAATCCGCATGTTTTTGTAGAAAGACCTCTTCATCCTCAAAAAGTTGGTGTGTGGGCAGCAATTAGTTCTAGAAGAATAGTAGGCCCAATTTACTTTGATGGCACAATTACAGCTGAGAGATATCGGATCGAAATTCTGACAACATTTATTAATGAGCTTCACGATGATGAATTGCGGGAAGGTTACTTCCAACAAGATGGCGCTACACCTCATGTAACCACAGAAAATTTAAATTTTTTAAGTGAATTTTTTGAAAACAGAGTTATAAGCCGAAATACGCAACAAATATGGCCACCTCGTTTCTGTGATTTAACACCCTGCGATTTATTCTTGTGGCCTTTTATAAAAAACTCCATTTATCGAACACCAATTGAGGATATAAATGATCTTAAACGAAGGATTTCAGAAAAAATTGCCGAACTTAATAATTCTCCAAACGTATTGGTTAATGTGTCTCTGAGGGTAAGAAGAAACATCAGAAGGTGTCTAGAAGTAGGAGGCGGCCATATAAAGTAGGCTTTCAAAGTAAGATAGCTCAGGATTTTATATTACATACCGTCAAAAAACATTATTTTAGGTTTTCAACGTGACAACGCTGCTTTCTTGCAAATTCGCCCTATGATTTAATCTACGCGCTACTGCTACACAATGTATACTGGGTCACAGCCGCCCTTGAGCAAAATAATTAATAATCACTCGTTATTAATTACTGACGAATAGCGCTGAAGATGGCGAAAGCCGAATGCGCTCTGCTACGATTGTAACCAATTATTCTTTCGAATAAATTATGCACGCAATACACAACTAAATTATTTCACTTATATTTCTACGTGCACACAGCCAATACCCTCCTTTCCATTCATAAAACTTTTGTCTTAAATATTTTTTGCTAGCTGTTTTACTTTAAGAAATAATCGGCCGTTTCCATACATACCAACGACCCTGTATGTAGGTAGGTAGATACTTATTAATAAAGAAACACTGTAAAATTCAGACCAGTTGTTTTAATGTTTCTCTATTAACCGACCACCCCTGTTAACCGACCAACATCTGATTTCCCGAGGGTGGTCGCTATTGAGAGTTTTTTTTTTATTTAATATACACGGTGCTCAATTAAAAAAAAAAACAAAACAAAAAACATCACCTCTTGACAGTCCATGACGTTACTGTATAGTGATCGACCGATATCGGCTATATCGGCCGAGAGCCGATTATCGGTATCGGCCGATAGATGTAAATATATATCGGCTATATCGGCCGATGTATAAAAACAACCATAGCAGCTTAAAACATTCTTTTTATATTTAAATTTAAAGTAATATTTCAAATAAGTTAATCTTAAGAAATTATGGTAGATATAACATGAAATAGGCATTTAATATGAATAATGTAGTTTAGGCAAATTATCATGTAAAAATATTAGTTTCTCGGTTGTTTCTGGATTCAGCCGATTCCTTTTCGCCGAATTTACGGTTCCAGCTTCTGAAAACATTTGCTCACTTGCAACACTGCCAACTGGTGCAGATAAATATATAAGAGCTTGATTATATAATAATGGTAGAACTTCTCGTTTTTCTTGCCACCAAGAAATGGGATTCGCTTTTCTTTCAAGAAGAGGATGTTTCTTATATTCTGTAATTTCAGCATTCACTTCTTCACAAATGGATGCCCTAGAAGATGATTTTGTGTCACAAGAAGATGTTGTTGGAATGGTTTTTGTTTTTGTGGAGCTCATCCCTTCTCAGGCAAATTCTTCGTAGATTTCCCAAAACAGATTTTGGCCAGATGTTCGACTAGTCTCAGGTTCAAAAGTTCGAACATACTTAGCAAGTGGTTCGTTGTCATCACTATCAATTTCTATAGAATCTATAGTTTCATTTATTGTATGGTCTTGAATGTAATCCATAATGTCAGGGGAACTGGAATGTTCTACAGATGTATTGTTTTCTTTTATTTGGGACTTTAGATTTGTAGTTATGTAATCGCATATAAAATCACGGTCTTTTGTAAAAAAATTGTTTTTGAAGCGAGGATCCAAGAAAGTCGCGATGGTATAATGTTTTTTTATAAATATATTCTGAAATCGTTTATTCAAGCTGTTTTTCAATTCTTCTTTCATTGTACCTACTCCTGCAAAATTAGCATTTTCTTTGTTAAGATAGGCAGTGATAGTCGAAACAAATGGAATGACTTCAGATATGCAGCAGTCTGAAGAACTTGTAATTTTTGTTATGTCTTCAAATGGCTTTAATAAATTTAAAATGCTTCCAACTAATTCCTGTCTGTAAGAGTCCCATGATCCAAAATATATAAATTTACTGCTTGTTTTTGTTCAAGTAGGCGAGAGAGTAGATAAAATGAGGAATTCCAACGTGTTTGTACATCTTGGAAAAGTTTGTGTTTGGGAAGGTTTAGTTGTTCTTGTAGTTTACTTAGTTTATCGCAAGCAGTTTGAGAGTGATTAAAATGCGAAACGATTTTTCTTGATCTTGCTATTAAATCACTGACTGAACGTTGACTTTGTATAGCATCCTGTATTACAAGTTGTAAAGAATGAATGAAGCATGCTTCATAATTTACTTTTACCTTAACAAAACCATTCCTCATATTGGCAGCATTGTCTGCTAATACTAAGTGAATATGTTCCCTTTTTATATTCCATTCTTGTAACAAAGAATTAAATGCTTCAGCTATGGCGTCTCCTGTATGAGATCCTGGGAACTTCTTGCAGGCAAGTGAAAAATGGGATCTCTGATTTAAACTTAAACATGTTTTTTCAAAAAAATGGATTGTGAGAGACAAAAAAGAACTGTTTGTATATTTGCACGTCCAAATATCTGTAGTAAAAGATGCTTTTCCCAACATATTTGAAATTTTTTGAGTCACTTGTGCTTTACATCTTGAGTAAATATCTGGTACAACTTTTTCTCTGAAGTATTTGTCAGAAGGAATTTCATAATTTGGAATAGCTTTCTTTAGTAGCCGAGTAAAGCCATCATCTAATACAATGCTGAATGGCTGATTATCTAAACATATCATTTCACCTAGAAGGTAGTGAAACTCCTTCGCTCTGGATGAATTAATGTCCCACTTTTGCATTTGCTTGAAAGAGTCAGCCAGCGAGACTTGCAATAGCTTAGAGTTAGAGTTAGAAGTACTACTAGAACTACTAGAAGGTCCAGCCGTTTCTAAAAAAAATAGACTCAGGGTGATCAAAAGTCAAAACGTTGAAATAAACGGGGAAATTTGTTTTTAAATAAAATCATATCGTAGGTGTTAATTGTTAATGAAACGATTTAAAGTGATGAAAAATAAAAATGTCCCCCCTCCTACACAAATTCCTTTAATTTCCCCAAATTCCAAACAAATTACTTAATTCTTCCGATTTTTTCAGTAATTTTTTTACACAAATTCCCTTAAAATTCCCTAAATTCCTAATTAAATAAATCCCTAGATTTTTAGCAAAAAATTCCTGGGTGGTTTGCCCCTCAATCCTATATAATAATATAATCCTGAATGAGCAGGTCCTATTGTTGGTAAATATTTTAATAACGTGAACTGGAAAATAAAAATTTAGTACTAACCTGAGCTTGAATTAGTCCCTTTCAATTTATAATATTCTTGAGGATGTTTTTTCTCTAAATGGTATTTCATGTTTGAGGTATTCGCCGATTTTCCCACTCCCCCTAATGAAATGGTTATGTCACACAATTTACATTTTGCGGTGGATTTCTTATCTGCTGGGGATAATTTATTCTTTATGAAATATTTCCAATAAATACTTTTTCCATCCATTTCGCTACTTTGCACTCCACCAAACTCCAATAGGATTATTATTAACTATTAATATTATGTCTTTGTTAAAGATTAACTAAATTATGCCAAGAAATAATCGAACTTAAAACGATCTGCTTTAAGAATGCAATACTGAATGCACGGCAATAAACGCACGGGATTCACCGAGAAATTCAAATTAAGGGGATTCACCAATGACTTGGCGCTGAGCCACATAAATTACCGCCTATTGCTGTGTTGCCAAAGTGCAATTTTTGTTTTTATTTTTGTGATTTTAAATTGAACGTTAAAGAATTATAAATTATATTACAGAATATTCAGATTTTAGACATTAATAAAGTTATCAATTAAAAAGGCCGATATGCCGATATATATCGTTATCGGCCAAGACATTATCGGTATCGGCCGATTATCGGTATCGGCTAAAAAAGTCATATCGGTCGATCACTAGTTACTGACATATGATATACACAGTCAAATAGTAAAATTTTAGTCCTATAGATTACCGAAAACCCGGATCCGATATCCCTTTTCGTTATCCTGCAATTAAGCCGTTTCGGAGCATTTGGCCCAACTCTTGGATTTTTATCATTAAATTCTACTCGATATCTATGACGAAAGAGAACATTTTTTCCAGGTCTTTTTGAGATGTGTAGCTTGAAGCTTACGGTCCAGATGTTATAAAAAGGAAAGTCTGAAACAGTAAAACTACATATCTACTGTGTTCTTACTTATTTTTGTTCGTATGGATTTCGAATTTTTTTATAATGATCAAATGAATTGTTCAATTTTTATCGCAAAGGTATTAATACGGCAATGACGATGTCACACCTTGGGGGAGCGAACCAATATTTTCATTTCTAATTTGGATAGCCACGAAAAAAATTACATATTGATGCTTTTAAATTTTTAATTATGAAACTGTCAGTGTGCTGTTAATAAATTTTCTTCAAATATTTTTTAACGTTTCTATTGACACATGTTACATAATCTTTTACAATACAAGTTGTAATTTGACGCAAATTTTTAATATGACCACATGTGGCGAAGCTAGGAGGTCCAAGGATAAATGTTTTGATAATAGATTTTAATTAGTACATCCTCACAGGCACCAGGAAATGTCGTGTGCGTTCGAATTCTTGTTTACTCGTACAGAAGAGTTGTAATGGATTGCGTAAATATTGTTGGGTGAACACCATAACATATCACGTTTAAATAATACATATTGTGTTTTTACTAAAATCTTCTTAAATTTGCTATAAATATTTTATATACCGGGTGGCCAAATAAGAAGGGACGCCGGCCATATCTCAAAAATCATTTATCATAGAGTTTTCAAATAAAAAAATTTGTTATAAAAGCGACCAAAAGAAATTGCTGAAAATTATTTTCAAGTTTCTAAATTGACCGCTAGAGGGCGCTCAATCAATGACAAGGATCATAATCGGATTTTTATCGATAATATGCCAAATAAAGTTATGTCAAAAATTAGGTGTTTTATGCTTTGGAGTATTTGGAATAACTTTGCTTTCATACATTTTGCTTCAACTCGCAAAATATACTAAGGGGAGAGAGATTCCCCCTTATCTCTTTTGACAGAAATACCCATAACTCCGATGTGCCTTAACCGAATTTAACAAACTTCGTTTCATTTCAAAGAGCTATTACTATTTTTTGTTATTATTCTATTTGCACAATCGACACATTTTATAGTTATTTTCAAAACTTTTAAATGTAACCTTATATTAATAGATAATAATTTATATAAAAAATAGATTATAAGTTGGCGATGCCTAGTTTTCTGATTTTATTGACAATAGAAATCCTGATAGAGATGTGCGAGTCACCAGGACTGTACAAATTTATATAACTATGCCTTACATTATTCAAAATATTCCGAGAATAACTCCGGAGGAAGTTCGTTCTACTGTAAATTGCAATAAATCCGAAAAAGGCGCCTGGTTTCGACGGCATCAAAAGTAAAGCTGTCAAAAATCTACCAGAAAAAGCAATGATGGACGTAGTAAACATAGCCCAAGCTATACTTGAAAGAGGCTGCTTTCCAGAATACTGTAAAAAGGTTAAAGTGGTGTTAATACCGAGGACTGGTAAATATTTAACGTTGGCTGTCAATTACAGGCCGATAAGCCTATTATCATGCCTTGGCAAAGTAGCTGAAAAACTAATATTTAATAGGGTGACCGATTTCGTATTAGACAACGACGTTTTACCACCTGAGCAGCTCGGATTTAGAGCAGTTCATTGCACGGTGCGCCAAACAACACAACTGGCAACCAATATACTAAGAGGTTTTAACAGCCGCATGTCGACTGGAGCAGTCTTTTTCGACGTTTCTAAAGCGTTCGACAAAGTCTGGCACGACGCCCTCACATTTAAATTGATAAGGCTAGGCATGCCGAACTGGCTAGTTCGAGTTATCATATCATTCCTTAAGGACAGGAAGTTCGTGGTGTCATCTGAAAATGCTACATCTTCTACAAGAGTAGTGAGGGCGGGGGTCCCGCAAGGGTCACCTATCTCCCCCATACTGTATAATATTTATACATCTGATATTCCGCATGATCCACAAACGGAACTACATCTGTTCGCTGATGGCACTGCGATGATGAAAAAAATTGAATAAAGATAAGATTCAAGCCATCTTTTTCTCGAAGCGGAGGATAAGGCTACCAAGATCACGAGTAAAAGTTTTAACAATAGGCAGATAGTTTGGAGTGAATAACTTAAATATCTTGGCCTCATCTTCGACAAAAAGATGGCTTCGAATGAGTGCGTGAAAGAGCGGATTGCTAAGGCACAAAGGCAGATGTGTGCGGTATACCCGCTGCTTTGGGCCAATAGCAAAATTAATTACAAAACTAAGACTGCAATATACAAAACAATTATCAGACCAGTTTTACTTTACGGTGTACCGACCTGGTGCACCGTAAATAATACTAGACGTAACAAGACACAACTTTTTTAAAACAAAGTACTTCGAATTATTACGAATGCGCCAAGATTCATGTCAATAGAGACATGCACATGGACAGCACCGACGATTACTTTATAAAATTAAAAATGCAAAACACTTTAAAAAAACTGACGTCTCGCTAAATCTACTTATCATCAACTCACATTTAGACTCAAACATACTACAAAAACATAAATACCCAAAAGACTGACCCCCACTCTAAAATCTGTGCACAATTAGATTAAAGCAGTACACTTTAAATCAAATTAAATTTTGAAAATCTCACTAAAATCACCAGACTCAATAAAATAATCCCGACCCAATTAAATCTTCAAATTCAAAATTATAATCAATAAACCAAACAACTTCCAATAGTTCGGCGGTCCCAAGCAAAAACACAGTAACTGACATTTTTGTAAAAAGTGACATTTTTCAATATTCCAGTTGCTGGGTTTCTGACGTACATTTTGGTATTTGAATTATTAAAATCGGTTCATAAATACCGCAGATTGTAGTTTCCCAAAACCTAGTAACTGCCCAATTTTTTCCAAATCCGCACACAAAAACACAGTAACTGACAGTGCAGTTACTGTGTTTTTGCTGTCCGTGTGCAGTTACTGTGTTTTTGCCTGGGAAATATATTCAAATGTTTATCTCAAAAGATGCCCCCACCATTGCTAATACCTAGTAAGAGCGTAAATTAACAGTCGCGACATTTATTTTACCGTTCGTGTATTTTTCTGTTAAAGTTTGTTTTAGTTTTTTTATGGCATAAGTTTTTGATAAGTGGTATTTAAAAGCACTAATTATTCTATGTTAATGCCCTCTTATAGTAACTTAGCAAGTTTTTTTACTTTTTATTATTTTGTAACCTCTTAAATTGTATAAAATATAAGTTTTAAATTCAGTTGCGTTATTAGGATCCGAAATAAAATTAATTGTATTTTATAAAAAAACACACAGGAAGTGCAGTTACTGTATTTCTACCATATGTATTTGATTTTCTAAAGTGGATAAGAGTGTGGAAAAATAGTTTTTTAACTGCTGAGCTAACTTCATTTTCATAATTTCGTTATAACTAGGTACTAAAATACTGCTCGAAGCACCCCTTCTTTGGTATAAAAATTTGAAACAAAAATTTGAATAAACGTTGTGAGGCAATAAAATTTTATTAAAAACTCGATGTTCTCAAAAGTTTGTTTCAAGCAGTTACTGTGTTTTTCCTTGGGGCAGCCGACGATAAGATAATCACAATAAATAATAAGAGTCAAAGTTTAATCAGACTAACTCAAGAAACTAACCATATGATGAGTAACAATGTGTATTGTAAATTTTTTATAACAAACCTTTCTACCAACATTTGCCTTCTTAGCGACAGTTAGGGTTTGTTACATTCGAATAATAATGTTTAGGAGATGACCTAAATACAATGATCAAATAATCAAAGATACCTTATGTATTAAAAACATACTTACATTAACAGCGCTAACCCCAATAACCACAATCCACCCCCATCCTCCGTCCGGTGGCACGAGTTTCTTATTTTCCATAAACATGGTACTAAATTATCTGAAACAAATAAAAAACTCAATATTCAACTCTAGTTTTCCCATAGTATAATAGATATCTTTTGCACGGGGTAATGTTTTAAGCCCTTAGGCGGCGCCTAAATATTAACAATTAAATTTAAAACAGTAATAACATTTTACTGACAGAAATAATTTGATTGCTTTATTAAAGCTGTGCAGGCTCTGTATTTGCCTTAAGTCATGTGGTAGCATGTTGTATGCCTTGCTAGCTCTATACTTCGGGCCATTCTCGAAATAAGTTGAACTGTGAGAAGGAATACTGAGGGCGTCCCTGCTTCTGGTCAGCATTGACTTATTAGACTGATTGGAGTGATTCGTTTTAAAGAGTTCATGATTTTTTTTTAAGAAAGATCACCAGTGAGACGAAGTAAACTGAGGGTACGGTGAAAACTCCTAACATTGAAAAGTAGGGCCTGCATGATGTCATTGGATGAAGTCCAAAGATGAATCGAATAATTCTCTTCTGGGCCCTGTATATGTTCTGAGCACACCTCAAAGAGCCCCAGAAGAGAATACCATAGCCAGGGGCGAACCCATGGGGGAGGTTGGGGGGGGGGGCGGACCCCCCCAATACTATGGAAAATTGAAACAGTTGGGATATTTGGATGTCAGTTGGGAATTTTAAAAATTTTAAAAAATACATTTTACATCTTCCTTAGTAGATTGCCTACATATTGTTTATTTCCATATAGCAAAGGCTTCAAGGGTATATTTATAGTTGGAAATATAGAACCAAAACAAATTTAATCCCAACCTCATTAAATAGATTACAATATTATTTTAATTTTTTATTATTAGCAGTAATGCTGATTTATGGCTTTCTGTAGCTTGGTTCTTTGACAGATGTGTCGCCGGTCGAACGGTGCCAAAAAATAAATAAAATGTTAAAAAGGCAGCCGCCTTCTTTACAACCGACCGCTGTGTCGACCGACAAACGGGCTATAAACAAATAGATTCCGTCTGCATCTGAAAAATTAAGAGTTATTTTATTTGACTACATTGCACATTGATCAGTGATCGGGGTAATTTAAATGTGAAGATGGATAAAAAAAAGAAAGAGTGGACGTTTTCAAGTGAAATGTTTGTCATGTGCTTCAGAATTTAATAGTGATTATAAAAAGACTCATGAAAAAAAAGTACATGGCGGTAAAATAGTTCAGATTGTAAATGTTGGGGCCTTATATAATTTTAAAAAATAATGTCTTCATTCATATTAAAATTAATAAAAATATATCTTTATTTTTCTCTTAAATTATCTCTGCATACTAAATTATATTACAAAATATTTTAAGAATATGTCAGTGGCGGCTCGTCGTATAAAGCAACTGAGGCCGGGCCTCACATGTAAAATTAATAAATTAATTATTTAAATATAAAACGTTTTTTAACTTATTCTCAATCATTAAAAGTATCAAAACAATAGAACATTTAATTACCATCAAAGTTCAACATATTATCATTTAAATTTAGCGCGCACCCCATCCAACATTAATTTTAAAAACTGAAATCGTTGCCCGACCGCATAAAAAGAAAATTGTAATTCCAAAAATTTGAGCATCCTTTACGTCACAAATCGCTTATAAAACGCTATGCTCTCCAACCCGGCACCTCCACCGCTTTAATTGCGCACAACAGTTTTAATAGCTAAATTTTGTACGCGAGTGAGGCCCATAGAAATTAGAGGGGTGAGGCCCACTTATTTGGGCCTATATCGTATTATTTTTACAGTAGCTTGCAATGGCTTGCATGTTGCCAAATGTTGATTGAACAAGGACACTTATTGACTTATTTACTTATTTACTTATTATTTAAATGTTTTATTTTTAAAAACATAAAAAAATAAGTAAGAAATGATTGATAAATGTTTTCATTGTTCTATAAGATATTATTAATAAATATGCAATTAAATCCCAATAACAAAAAACAGACAAAAATTAAAGATTACAGGTGGGTGCCTAGTGCCTATTTGAAACTTGGCAATGCTTTATTGTTAACAGGCTCATCTATCTTTTCCCCTCGTATAGGATCAGGTGTCGGCTTATTAGATTTAATTAGATTGTTGGAAAAACTCTTTGCCGTTAGGTTACGAATTACGACGCGTGCCATTCGTTTGCGATTGTTAACCTATCGTGATTTTAGATTTTCGAGGCGGGTCTGCGGGTTAAAATACTGACTGGCATAAGGCCATTAGTTTTTATGGTGTTAATGTAAACATATAGATGCTTAGAATTTAAATAGGGCATAGTTTTAGATATTTTGAAGGGTACCGTTAGAAACGGCAGTTTTTGTTAAGACATTCGTCGGGTACGCCTTAAGATTTGTATTTGTCGATGTTTAAGCCTATTCGTACATAAAAAAGTTGATTATTAAACTATATCAGTGATATATTTCGTTTTTTCTGTAGTAGTTCTTACAAGAGCAAAATAGAAACACAATAGCGGATGCACTGAGAGAAATTGACCCTGACCTTGCAAATTGAATATTTTTCTCGTGAAACCTAGTATTTCAAAATAATTATATTGCTGGTTGAATTCCTAACTATTCATTTTAAGCCAATGACCTTGAAATCGCGAAAAATTTTCGTCTGCGGCGCTATTTTGTAGCCTCACCCCCTTGTACACCCGCGAGCCGCCACTGGAATATGTATGTTTGAAATACGAGTTGGGAAATTTTAGATACCACCCCCCCCCCCCCAACAAAATGCACTTCGGTACGCCCCTGACCATAGCTTATGATTAATTGGATGTTCGCAAAATAGAAAAGTCAGTTTTGTGTGAATGAACAGTTGGTCTTTCAATCTCCTCAACAGACCACAGAGGCTATTTATTCTGGAATCCAACGTGACAACCTGTTTCTCCCATTTCAAGCAACGATCAAGGTGAACACCCAAAAATCTAATGTCGGTAGACGCTACAACTGATTTTCCATTCAGGGCAACATATGGGGATTCATTCGCGTTATTGAACTTACTGAAAATTAGGAGGTCTGTTTTGTCGGCATTCAATTTAAGGCTGTTCTCTTGACACCAATGTCTCATTTCCTCTGCCGCAGCAGAACTGTCACTCGCGAGCTGAGGGAGTGTGGGCCTGGAAAGCAAAATTGTTGTATCATCAGCGTATTGGCAGATCACCTCAGCAGAGATCCCATCACTGAGACTATTTACGTAGAGGAGAAATATATAGGCTCCAAGATTGAGCCCTGGGGAACTCCCTGCTCAATTTGACGTGACTCGGAGAAGAACTGCTGCCCCCTGTCCAAAATACACACCAGCTGTTCCCTCCCGACAGGTAAGACCTTATTAGTGCTGCACAGGCACCTCGAAAACCGTATCTCTCGAGCCTCTGCATTATCAACTCATGGTTAATAGTGTCGAAGGCCTTAGAGATCAAAAACATCCCAGAGACCTTGTGGTTCTTATCAATATTATCAACAATAAATTCAATTGTTCTGTAGATGGCTAATTCTGTGGAGCATGTAGGCCGGAAACCAAATTGAAAATCCACCAATAGTTTGTGCCTCTGGATGAAGCTCGTAAGTCTACTGAGTAATTAATTTTAGAAATGGTAAAGCAATAATTATTTGCAACCAATACGCTATGTTAGTATCTGCCGCAGCCACTTCCACATAGGTTGTTTAATATGAAGACCTGAAATCTGGCTTCGTTATGGTTAAAAGTGATCTATACACACAGAAGAGAATGGCCTATATTGGACCACTTTTTGAAATATTCAGACAGTTTTAAAGTGTAACTAACTTGCGTTGGGCTACATTCTTGGTGAAACCGTATATTATCCATTATGGGTAAAATTAAAATTGCTTGTTATGTTTCACTATTTATTCAGTTACCTGACACGCGTGTTTCGACCCTTTCAGGTAATTTTCAAAGGAGCACCACAGTTTTAAAGTGTTATTTTTATTTTCTAGAAACTTTAAATAATTCATTGCACAATCCTATTTACTAAAACAGTTAACAATTTTACTAAATTAGCAAGTATTTTAAATAAACACAAATTTTTTAAGTTGCTTTAATTTAGGATATACATATCGCTTACAGTAAAACCATAAATCCCGAATAAAATTATTATTTTTTTGTAGCGTTTAGGATCTCATGGAATTTTTCTTATTCTATTTGCAGAATTCGCATTAGTTCTTCAGCTTTGGTTGTAGACCCGGAAAATACCTTATTTATAGGTTGAACTATTCCTGTAAGGGAAAGAAAAGAAAGTCAAAAAGTCTTTCTTCACTAATTTAATAAGAGCAATCAGAGGCTCAGTTTTATGAAAGCGCATGTACATGTTTCGAAGGTAGTAACCTTCATCTTCAGGGGACAAAATATAGTGCTGCAGTTAATATTAGCAGTATAGAGAAAATTGTAGGTAGAAGGTGACGTTGATCGAGCTTTACAATTTTTTTTGAAAATGTGTCACGTAGTGAATATAATCAACATACTGACAAGAAATTTTGTTAATAGAGGTAACAAATTCAAAGACAACTGTGAAATTTAGAAGGTTATAAAGAAATATATGTTCTTCTTATTAAGGTTCAAGTGAGGATACATAAATAAATAAGACTTTCGAAGTTCTTATTCATATTATGATTTTGTATTAAAAGAAAGGGAAAAAGAAAGAAAGCATCTGTTATCAATTAAGTAAAGATTCCATTTTGTAAAATTTTTAGCACATGTTGTAAGAAAATTTTTATGTTCCGGGTGCTGGAGACTCAGGGTCCAGTCTCGTACCGTATCGATTCGATAAGCGAAGATCAAAAATATGTTAAAATTGAAATTGTAGGTTCTAATGAATGTTCAAGACTGAATGAGATGTGATATAATTCAAAAATCACATCTCATTCAGTCTTGAACATTCATTAGAATGAGATGTGATATTTGAATCATATCACATCTCATTCAGTCTTGAACATTCATTAGAACCTACAATTTCAATTTTAACATATTTTTGGTCTTCGCTTATGCAAAATAGAGCTGTCGTAATCGACTACTGGTAAGTCCTTTCAATTTACTTAAAACTTTTAACTCACACTGTAAATTTCTTTTAGTATCCCTGATTATGGACATTTCTATGTCCGAAACATGTAGGATATAAACATTGAAATACATATTGTGGAGGTAGACTGCCGTTGTTTTATTTGATTATATCAACTCCACTGTAATGGACTACTTTTTCAAATTTGATTAGATAGTTTATGTAAGCAGTTAGATAAACTGATTAAAGCACCTTAAATAGGTAAAACTAAAAAAAAAACATTTTTCTCAGACTTTAAAAAAAAATATTACGCCTAAATGAGCAAAAATGACTAATGAACCTTTTAACAAAAGTTGTAGAGAGCAAAAAACTCTACAAGATAAAATATTAAAATACTTACCATTTCAAAAAAAGAAGTAAATTAATTTTAAAATGTGAAAAGTTGAAACGCTTGTAGAGCACACCCTGTACAAAATATGGAATATTCTAAGGGTCTTAAGTCTTGAATTAGTCTTTATTTTTTGAAATATTTCAGAAATGCAATTATGTAATGTTTCAGAAACATAAAATGAAGTATTTCTCTTATGAGACATTTTTGGGCTTCTGAAAGATTTCATCAATATATCATAAATGTTTTGAAATATTTATGGAACATTTAAAATCTTTCGGAGAAACTAATATGAAATATTTCTGACACATGATTGTGCTGTATGGGTGGATCTGTAGAGAATAGAAATATAGTGCCTCATCAGGAAACCAAAATCAAATCACTTTTCTTACGGATTTTATGGCATAGTTGACATTGCACTCATCCTTCATTATCAATATAATAATCGCAGTGGGTGTCATTGTAATACAAACATAAAACCATATAAATTTGAACTTATTTACATCTAAAGCTTCAACATCTCAACCTGATGTTTCTGATTTGTTATCAGCCCTTGGTAGTACAGAAAATAATATTGATCGTCACTTTTTTTATACTTGTCTTCTTTGGTTATTTTGTAGGTTTCCAACTATGACCGTTAACCTTATAAAGGAATTCCAAAAAAAAAACCATTAGAACTGAAACCGAAAACTGTTATTTTTATATCCCCAACAAATAAGAGCCCATAAATTATAATCGATATTCAATAAATCTGCAAATTACTGACGAATAACCTTGTACCACCCCATAAAATACTACGAACACGCAAACAAAGTAACGAACAATGTAAATATGCAGCTTTGCCATATATACTTATGCTATTTTTGTTTAATGTCCACATAATGGTAATTAAATTTTATGTATTAGAACAGAAACCACAATTCATTTGAAAAAGTAGAGTTTTAAGTTAAAAACTATTATTGTTTAGGGTAATCGTTGTTTTGTATCTCCGAAAGCACAGGGTAGCGTATCCCATTTTCGATACTTTTAGGGGGTGTTGAAGTTATTATCAAAGATAGAGAGTTGCCGTTTTCGCGTCAGTATGTTATTTTTTAACGAAAATTCCAGTGAGCCGTTATGCGTTAACTTATTAAAAAGGCAAAACCTGATATTGGTACAACTTTTTGCATAGAGTTGCGTTACAATTTTTTTCTAAAAATGTTAGTTTTTCAGACATAAACCAAATCTATGTTTTCTAAATGGGAAATTCTGTATATTATTTTTTATATTGATTAAGCATTATTTGGGCTTTTTAAAAATATATAGATGTTTAATTTATTTCGAGAGGCAAGCTGAAAATTTGATATTTTTACTTTATTTTTGCAACAGATTTGTCAGATTATTATTATTTATAAAAAAGTTTTTTACGTAGGTCATTTTATTTTACCTTTAATTACAATGGCCATTTATGATAATTATGAAAAGTAGGTACCTATGATTATACTCGATTTTAAACAATGCAATGAAAACTCCAATAAGCTTCTAAATTATGTTTCAATTTGACTTTTTCTTACAACCTCCAAATCTTTTGCACGATTTCTGAGGGACATCAGCGGATTCTCGTCAACGGATCGGAGAACTAGGACTGTCGCAGCGTTATTTTCATTATGTTTTTTTTTAAATCCAGCACAGAACCAGTTCCATGAAACTTCTTCATTAAATTGCTAATAGCCGTTTTCGTTAATTCACTTTGGGAAATATTTCCTTAAACTGTTCCATCCCATACTGGTATTAAACTTATCGATCTCCAAAACACTGTACTACAAAAACTCGTTGTTCAATAGTTAACATTTAAACCAAATGCTTTTGAAGTTCTCGATCACCCAACTGACAAACTGAGACAGATTCCGAAATGTAGTTCTCAAATTCGATCGAATTTAACTGAAATTTTAAATTATGGATGCTAATTCAATTCCAAGTGACTTTTCCGTCTTGCATTTTGATCAAATATTAAAAATATAGGTACTTTTCTCTTCGGCCAATGTTTCATTTTTCAAACTCTTTGGCTCCCTGTACAGGGACATTTTTTAAGTGTCTCCCCCGATTGGCAATTTTCTTGCTGATGATTTTCCGCAAGGAAGTCAAATTTAGTGTCAAAAAACATAGGGTTCACAAATTTGACAGATACGACGCCACTGTGTATATTTTTTTATGGCAACCCTCATAGTTAACCACACGAGTGAATTGCATTTTTTCGCAGTCCGAATTCAAAAACCTATAGTTTTGTTCATATTTATTTTTAACCGTTTCAGAAATACGGAGCTTCCTAAAATTGTCTTCATCGATTTTGTCTTTTAAATGTCTCACCCCTTAGAGTAAATAGGCCTTTTAAGCTGAAAGCCCCAATTTTTTTCACAGTAACATAATTTCCTGTGGCCGAGCTATTTACGATATAATCAAATAGGACAGATGTCAAAAAGTGACAGATACGACGCCATTGTCAATTTTCTTAAATAGCAACCCTTATAAATAACCGCATGATGCGATCTCAAAAACCTACAGTTGTTGATATTTATTTCCAGCCGTTTGCTCACTTTAAAAAAATGGAACCGATTTTGCTGCTCCTCCCAAATAACTAAGTTTAGGAAAGCGCTGGAACAGTATAATTTATTTAATTTTTTCTCATATGCTGACATTATTTGTTGGTTTTTATAAATGAATATTGTGAGGGAGAGCGCTATTTAAATATTACTTGACGTGGAATCTCCATTAACATAGGGTGACTCACCCTAATATACGATGCGATCTTTAGGGAAAACATGAAGAAAAGTAGATGTAAATGTAAAATCCTTATGAGCACAATTTGAATCTATCTTGAAATATACAGTGCGCGTCTAAAGTCCCCCCCCCCCTCTTAACTTTTGATAAACAAATGTGAAACTAAAATACTACTTTTTTAATATAAATTCTGGACTTAGTTTTTAAAGATGGCGGCAGGGCGCCATATATTTGATAACTCGTTGGAAAGGTATTTTCAATCTCTGAACGATCCCCAAGTTTGAAAAGATTTTATCAATACATTTCACAATGGCGGCCACTTTTGCCAATGTGGGTCTAATTTGATTTTTAAGCAATAAAACGGTGAATGAGTTGTGATTTTGCCGCATTTTGATAAATATTAGCTGCAGCTATGAAACTTACTTCCCCCTCCCTTGTTTTCGAGGGTGGAGAAAACCTTTTTTACACCCGAAACCACCTTTTTTCGCAATTTTTTCGTGGTAATGCGTGTTTGGAGGGAATGATAAAGATGTTCATGAGTTTAGAGACAAGGAAAGAGCAATGATAGGGTCAGGGCTATAATAACCCTTGGGTCAAGGGCCAAGCAAACTAACCTCTCATAACCCTTTCCATGTCTCTAAACCCTCTTAACAATCCCAATCATACTCCTCCAAACACTCATATCCACCAGAAAGCGAGGAAAAAGGGTGGTTTTTGCCCGATTGCGAGGGTTGTGGGGGGTAAAAAGAATGGTGACTATTTTTTTTTGTGTTTCACATCCTCAAAGACAGGAGAAGAATTAGGTAGCTTTCGTAGCTGCCATTTCATTACAATAGATCACATTTTTTTTTTAATTTGGAATGCAAAGTAGGCTTTGCTTCTTCACAAAAAACTGTTTTGTTTTGACCTGTCAAATAAGTATTTGTCAGTAAGTTGTGTAGCTTATATTACTGTGGTCGTTAACTCAATTATTTAATTAATTTAAAATGTTTCGCCCAATAGAAGATAAAATAGAAGCAGTTTTAATTTTTGGCGAGGCGCAACGTAGCTATCATGCTGCTAAGCGCATTTTAAATGAACGTTTTCCTGATTTAAATTTGAAGGAAATATTTGCGGGAATTAATTCAAAAGTTCCAAACAACTGGAAATGTTGGAAATGCTAAAAGAAAAGGACGGTCCTCATTAGAGGAAGAAAAACAGATTCAGATAGTGGCTGAAGTGATTGTTAATTCAATGAAGCCGACATCGCTTGTAGCAGCTTAATGCGAAGTAAGTACTAAAAGTGTTCAGACAGTATTGAAACGTTCTAAATTTCATCCCTATAAATTGAAAATGTTACACGAGTTAACAGAAGATGATCCGGATCGTAGACTAGAGTTTTGTGAATTAATGGGTGCAAGATTGAACCGTTACCCAAATTACCTTAAATGTATTTGTTTTAATGATGGGTCTACTTTCTTTCTAAACGGAAAAGTTAACCGTCAAAATGTTCGGTATTTGAGCGATGTAAATCCTTATATTTACAGGGAATGTAATACCCAGTTCCCGCAGAAACTATACGTTTGAGCAGGTATTTTGAGAAACCATATTATTGGGTCACCTTGTATCCAGGAAAATTTAACTGGACAGGTGTATCTGGATATGATTGAAAATACCGTAGAACATTTGATTCTGGAGTGTGTTAAGGAAAATCCTGATGAATTTGGTGATATGCCTATAATATTTTAACAAGATTGAGCTCCGCCGCATTATAGTAAAGATGTTAGGCACTAGCATGATTAGCACTATCCCGGGCGCTGGATTGGTCATCGAATTCAAGTGTGTCCATCAATTAGTCAAGAAATTTTTCATAATGTTCGCGAAGAATTTCACGATAGGCTATACATGTGCCAAGAAGTGAATGGTAAACATATTGAGCATCTTACGTGGTGTTTATAATTTTGGTAGTTTTTGTATTGTTATAAAATACTAAAAATATCGCCTAGCCGCCCGTAGGTTCCTTTACTATTGCTTAAAAATCAAATTAACCCACATTAACAAAAGTTGCCGCCATTTTGAAATTAATCGATAAAATCTTTTCAAACTTGGGGATCGTTCATAGATTGAAAATACGTTTCCAACGAGGAATCACTGGACCCCATCTGCCATTTAAAAATTTTATTCAATATGGCGCCCTGCCGCCATCTTAAAAAGCTGAGTTCAGAATTTGTACTAAAATGGTAGTATTTTAGTTGTTATTAAACGTACTAAAATTTCATTATTCTCACATTTGTTAATCAAAAGTTAACAGGGGGGCGGGGGGGGGGGGGGGGCTTAAGACGCGCACTGTATAGGTTATTACAAAAAGAAAATCCATGATTAAGGGAGCGAGAAATTTAATAATAGGATCGCAAAATGCAATTTACTCGTGTGGTTATTGATAAGGGCCTGATTTATTAAAGGGGTGAGACACTTAAAGGACAAAATCGAGCACTTAGCACGTTATCCAACTCGGCTTCGCCTCGTAGGATAATCTTTATGCTGCGTACCATAATCTTTAGCTTTTTACACTAGATACATAAATAGCTATTATTGTTGGGGCATGAAGTACTTGAATGATATTTGCTATTTTATCTTGTTCAGCGCATATTTGTGTCCATATTTCAAGTGATTTCTATACGAAAACATGTTAAAACAATTAGATTTAGTACTATTGTGGTAAAATGTTCACATTTTAATGTCTTTAGATTGCGGAAAAATCTAGAAAATAATTTCGGGTACGTACAGTTGGCCCATTCTTAAAGTTCACAGATTAAACCTCTAACTGTCTCTTTGGAGCGGTTTTAGGCCCGGTGAATCTCCTTGTTAAAATTTATTATTATTGTTCTTTTTCAGTCTTCTGAAACGAGTCCATTGGTATCCATCTTTGTAAGATGTATCTGCCGTATAGGGATATCCAATATAAGTCCACATCTGGGCCGCTGTGATACTATTTCATCAAAATAATAAAGAAATGTGCCTAACAAGCAAAAATAAGACAAGCGAGTCATTCCTACACCAACGATAAAATAAAATAACACATAAATACTAACACATAGGCTATATGACGCCACTTGTGATGGAAAGAAGGCCGCAACGAAGTTACTGGAAAATTGGAAATCTCGATTCTCGCTGGATCGCTCTCGAACATTCGAGTGGCCACTCGCGCGCATATAAGAAGGTTGAGTCAAGCGGGACGGGCAGAGTTAATAGTTAATAGTGTGGAATAAAGACTCATTAACAGAAAAACGTTGAATACGCGTAAGCGAAGTTTATTGTTACAGTCAAGTGTTTATTTGTTTATAATTATATTTATTTGGCGTAAGCCCAAAAAATCCTTTATATTTCAAACAATTCTTCAGTTAATATCTTTTTATCATCGCCCTTTAAATAATAATAAATTTTAATTAATGATCTTCCACAGACTAAAATAACTAATTTTGTAAGTATACTCCTCTACATTTTTTAGTTTACTATCTAACTAATAAAATAATAATCTTTTTAATGCTATGAGCACTTTACTCTATTTTTCTAATTAATAATCACTTACAGTTATGATTATCGAAGAATATTGTACTCTATTAACTTCTTTTTTACAGTTCTCCCCCTAAAACATGTAACTATCTACTAAATCCATCTAATACATCTGAACTCTTCTACATTTCATAAAACAATACAACTATGCCCATTAATTTGGGGTAACTAGTTTCAATATTTTTACTCGATTTTGGTAAGTCT
Source organism: Polydrusus tereticollis (assembly GCA_963920685.1). Classification (NCBI taxonomy): domain Eukaryota; kingdom Metazoa; phylum Arthropoda; class Insecta; order Coleoptera; family Curculionidae; genus Polydrusus; species Polydrusus tereticollis. The sequence goes on from OY987331.1 coordinate 95,077,980, forward strand.
TTTCTTATGAACTGAACTTCATCTTTTATTTACACATATACTATTTCTTCTAGTTTCCCCTGATGATGAATGTTTAAACGTCCGAATCATGTAGGGATTAACACCTGATAATTTAATACAATATTTGTGGAAGAAGACTAAGAGCTTTTTATTTTATATCATTTCAACTCCACTGCAAGAATGGACTACTTCTTCAATTCTATATTTATTTTGTTCAGGTGTGCGGTGCGCAGCAACTCAATTTTAGCTTTTTAAAGTGATATTAACAAACGAACGTCGATTTTATAATGTCCGTTGGGAATCAGACTCGCAGGAAGTTTCGTGATTTTTTGACCGAACTAGATACTTTATATGGGGACTTTTACTTTACACCAATATTCGTTGGTTAAGCACCGGAAACTGTTTGCAACGTTTCTTTGTTCTACGCAAGGAGATACCAATTTCCCTTAAAAATGATGTAAAGTCCGACACTACAAAACTGGAAAATCAAATATTAGGTGCAATATTTCTATCAGATCTGGCATCTCACCTTAAGGAATTAAATTAAAACTACAAGGAAGGCAGCGTAATATTGCCAATTTATGTGGTCACATAAGAGGACTTAAAAATACAATTAAGCTTTTCACAACTTTGCAAAATAAACAACATTTTCAATTTTTTCCAAGCTGTAAAGAGCACTTAGAAGAAATGAAGGAATTTGAGAAAGTTTCATAGTTAACTCATTTAAAATATATTGACACGATTGCAGAAGAACTCGAAAATCGATTTAGCGACTTTAAGAAAATCGAAGGAGAAATTTTAGGTTTTACTCAGCCACTTACTATTACAGTTAAGAACGTAAGCAGAGCAAACCTTCAGCTGGAATTGTGGGATTTAGAGTCACATCCTTTACTTCATGCTGGGAAGCAGGAGACAAAATATCCCTTTCTGATAAGTCACTTACTCAGTTGCTTTGTTTGTCAACAACAATTATTAATGTTAATATTGATACACTGGTTAGTGAAAACCAACATCCCAAACTTCCCACTATTTTTTTTATATACAATGTGTCCCGCTTTTTATGAATACACCCTAATATCTTAGTTATTAATAATGAGATTTTCTTGAAATTTTGGTGGTAACTATGTTGGAAAAATAAAGTATTTGGCATAGTGAACATTTTTATTTACCATTGGCGTGCGGGGTTGGTGGGGTAAAAAAGACTTTTTTTTTGGAAAAGGATATTAGGGCTTATTTTAGATAACTGTTTCTATCAGATTTAGAATCAGCATCCCCAAAAACCCCTTAATTAATATTTTCAAAATCTCAAGAGCTGATTTTAGCAGAAAAAAAGTCTTGTTTTAATAAATTCTTTATTTGTAACTGTGCTAACAAAATTACGTTATTTTAGATTCTTGTGTTTTCAACATAACTACCTTCTAAAACAATACAGTCTTCAACAATTCTTCTTAAACGCACATTCACTTTTCTTAAAGTTTGGTGAATAATTTCCTGACACGCTTGCCTAATTGTAATGCAAAGTTCCTCTCTATTTTTCAAGTGCCCCCACAGAAAAAATTCACAAGGGGTAATATCCGGCGATCTGGGGGCCATGGTTCTAAAGGAGAATTTCTACCTATCCACTTCGTAGGGAAACTTGCATTTAAAAAGTTCCTAACTATCATAGAATACTGTGCGGGGGCACCATCTAACTGAAAGATTAAGTTTTGTCTGTGTGCTAAAGGCAATTCCATGAGAAAATCATATAAATCATTTAGTAAAAAATGTAGAAAATTTTGTCAGGTCAAGTTATCCAGGAAAAAAGGGCCAACAATTCGTTCGTTAAATATGCCCCACCACACGTTCACTTTTTCACTGTACTGGTTTTTACAATTAATTACCCAATTCGGCTGCCCAAACCCTACAATTTTGACTAGATACCACACCGTTTGTCGTAAGCGTTGCCTCGTCGATAAACATAATGTTCTTTAGAAAACGTCTGTCGTTAAGATAGTTACCTTGCAACCATAAGCAAAATTCAAACCGCCGTTCAAAATCACCATTTAACAGAGTAGATCTTTCATTATTACCAAATAAGCCGATAATTTCTACTTTTTCTCCAATTGTAAGAACTACCCTTCGGTTTTGTGCGATCTTATTGACAGTTAAGTAACACTGCTTTACTTATTGACAATTCGTACGAATTACTTAATGTCAAACAAAAACTTTTTGTTTCAAAGCACTATTTGCTTAATTTGTTTAAGAACAAAACAGGTCAGCATGACAACGGTAACAGAGCGCGCGTATCTTAGCAAAATTTTGAAAAAACCTAAATCGTAAGTAGGGTAATTAAAATTTGAAAATATGCATTAAGGGGTTTTTGGGGATGCTGATTCTAAATTTGATAGAAACAGTTATCTAAAATGAGCCCTAATATTCTTTTCCAAAAAAAAAAACCTTCTTTACCCCACCAACACCGCACGCCAATGGTAAATAAAAATGTTCCCTATGCCAAATACTTCATTTTTTCAACATACAATTACCACCAAAATTTCAAGAAAATCTCATTATTAATAACTGAGATATTAGGGTGTATTCATGAAAAGCGGGACACACTGTATTTGTTATTATTTTAAATAAATAAAGGAATTATATAAATACACATCTTTTTTTGTGCCTATTACAAATCACTGATAAAGTTGCATACGAAGTATTTTATGATGCGATCTCACAACCGCAGTTTTATTTACAGCGGCCCTTGGGCTATTTGAAGTTGGACATCCTGGATAAGTCGTAAGTGATAACAAAAAGTGCAAATGTGTCCTGAACAAGACAAAATGTTATAGCAATTTTATTCAAATACCTTCATGTCGCAAGAAATAAAATGCTTTATCTATGTAATACTCTCTATGATGCATTCTGTTTTTATTAAATCATAGTATTGCCATCGTCTCATTGTGTATAACTTTCTTTATAACTTAGAATCCTTTGTCAGATGTAATACGCTAATAAGGACCTTTGTGAAGCGCCGACAGATCGCAATTACAGCAGGTGCTTCTACAACTCATTCTACTTTCTAATTGGCCGTTTATAAACATGGCCGCGTCGGTAGTCACTACAACGAACTACGTGGGCCGGTACCTCACATGTTTAATTACTTCTAATTGGTCCCCTACGATAGCGCCGAGAAAAATAGGTTGGCACTTCAATGCATTGGTAAATTTTAGCAACGACTCGCTCACAACATCTTGACGAGAAAAGTTTACACAGGACCGCTTCTATATGAAAGGCACAAAAAGTGTATTGTTTCTCCGCTATATAATAAAAATTATCTTAGTGCTATTCAGCGAGTAAGCTGTTTCTCTCTTGTCAAGTAGTGGCAAAATTCCCATGTGTGTAACGCAAAGACGTGTTATGTTTCTCTAAGACTCTCTAAAAATGTAAAATATTATTTTCCCGTCGGCTTACGACAAATTAATCATGTATTGTAACTCAAGATGTGTTTCTCTGTTTTTCGTTGAGGTAAATAAATAAGTTCCACAGATATATAAAGTGCAATGTATCTAACGTTAAAAGATTCTTATTCATAATGTGTAGTAGATCCGTAAGTTAAGACGGTAATAGTGTTTTACAATCCTGTCAACAAGTGCTAATTGAAATGTAAAAATGTTTGTCGTTTTTTGTTAAACGGAGTCTTAATTGAATCTATGCAGTGATAAACCAACCAGCCCTTTACTATGGCGAACCGTGTACAAATGATGGCAAGCTAGTAAACTCTTGTTCGTTCATTTTGATCCTGAGGGGTATATTATCAGACCCACCAAAAAATTAAGTGATATAAAGGCTATTCCAATACGAGTTTATCTGACAAATGACCACCGCTACTCCTCTGGCAGGAGACGACTCATTTGCGAAAATCTTGCAAGACAGTTGAGCATATTTCTGATGTTATCTCCTATTTTAATTCTTCAAGTGGTTTACATATGCTTTAATTTTAACACAACCCCACAGAAAATAATCCAGCGGCGTCAGGTCGCATGATCTAGGCCAATTAACAACCCCATTTCATACAACAGTTTTCTCTATAAACATGTCCCACCGTATTGTTGGAATCACATATTGATTAAGTCCATATTTATTATTTCATGCCATCAAAAATTGTTTATCATCGTTCGGTATCGCTCTCCATTTACCATAACGGCTTCTCCATCTTTCGTCTTAAAGAAGTATGGTCAGATGATACCTCCAGACCAAAAACCTCACCAAACCGTAATAGGTTGAAAGGCTTTTGATGGATTACCCTAAGCTTTTCACTGGCCCAGATGCGACAGTTCTGCCTGTTTACGTCCCACTTAAGTGAAAATGAGCTTCGACGCTGAAGATGATTTTGTCGCAAAAGTTATCGTTAACTACCTTCATTTGAAGCACCCAATTAGGAAACGCACATCGTTTCCCGTTATCACCTGGTTTCAGTTCCTGTGTTAACTGAATCTTGTAAGGATAAGTATTTTTGCAAAATCCCCAATATTATGGATTTGGTAAAGCCGAATTGTTGCGAGCGCCGTTCAATGGATATACGAGGATTATCAGCTACACTGTCACGAATATTCTTAACATTAGCAACCGAACGACCTTGACGTGCACGTTCAGGTAATTTTCCAGCTTTAACAGACCCGGTCGTTTGAAATTTGTACACTATATTGCGTATAGTTTTTACTGAATGACGATTATGTACTCCAAAATAATCATGAATTCTGCGATATGACTTAATAGCAGAAGACCCATTTTCATAGTAAGTTTTAACAATGTAGACGCGTTATTCTATGGTAAACCTCTCCACACTTATTATTGTACTGGTCTGCAGAACTCTTATCTGATGGTAACAAAATAAAACACCTAAGGGATTTTCATTAGCTTTACCTACATTTTTATTGTTAAAGATTTACCTTATTTTCTTAAAATGATAGGTGCGTATGTCTTACTAAAGAGAAAGTTCATTTTTAATAACTGTCTCATTCTGATTTTGTAGTAAGCCCTATATAAATATAAGGAACAAAATTTTAGCAGGTTCTCTATATAAAACGGTATCTGAATATTAGCAATAGGATAATTAGAACCAAGTTATTAAGCTTTAAAACGAGCGATTTAAATGGAGCACCCTGTATGCCATGTACCTCTCCATAGTTTATATTGTACTGGTCAGTGGAATGCAGCAAACAAAAGATATCACTACAATAATTTGCGATAAGGAAAGTAGCAGCAAAAAACATCCAGAAACTCGTATTGGAATACCCTTTGCAAAAATAAGAAAGATTATAACAATATCTGCTATCAACGAAAAATTATTAAAGTAACTGGAAGGTTTCAATATTATTAGTGACCGCCAGTATGGATTCCGTAAGTCTAGATCAATAGGATACCTTCTCGCTTATGTTACTTACGTTTGTAATAATGCAATAGAACATCATAGGAAGTCGCGGGCGGTAGCACTGGACATTTCCAAGGTCTTTGACCGAGTATGGCATGAGGGGCTCCTAACTAAGGTGAGAGCATACGGAATGCCGGTTCAATCTTGTTCATGGCTGTCAAGCTATCTTAAAGAGCGTTCTCTGCGAGTGACGGTAAACGGATTTCTTTCAGACACATTTAATATCAACGCCGAAGTCCCTCAAGGTTCTATATTGTCGCCCACGCTTTTTTTACTATACATTATCGATCTTTTGGAAAAAACTGAAAATCTTATATTATAGCTTCGCTGATGACAGCATACTTGTTTCATCTTTTATTTTGGATGCTCGAACATCGACTGCCAATGTACATCTTTATAGACAGCAACAGGTCTCACATCTCTATAAAGACCAGGAAGAAATTCTGCCTTGGGGTGACAATAACCAAGTAGAATTTAATGCTACAAAAACCCAGGCGCAGTTTTCTCTAAGAAAGAGTTAATGTTGAAGAACCGGATATGGCATAGTCACGTTGCGGCCATTGCTAAGGCAGCCTCGCAGAACCTTGGAATACTTTTCGGAACTAAAAAACTCAACCCCAACAACTTTTGATGCTGTATAAAGCCCAAACTCGACCGTCGCTGGAGTACTTGGATTTCCCGTTTGATTCCGCCCAGAGCGGTGCATGGTGGAAATACACGACGAGCCACTGCAGCCCACCCGTATGTGGTTTAGCTCAGAGTTCCTCAAACGAGACTGTTTAAAAATTCTCTCATCTGGAGAACGACATCACTCTGGAACGACCTTCCTAAGGCCGTGTTCCCCAACGAGTATAATCTCCAATGATTGAAGATCAACGTGAATCGCTTCATGCGCACACGCATCGCTCGCAGAGTGCCATAAAGGATTACTCCTGCAGTGCTGTGCCTTATCATAAAAACACTCGATTTTTTATAACTATTCTTTGGATAGATGAGTTCACATTTTTCAACAGTGGGATTTTCAACAATCCGCATTGTTGCAGGGATTTCAAATTTCAGGACCGTCAGTCTGTTAACGTTTGGTGTGGAATACTGGACAATAAAGTACTAGATCCGCACTTTTTCGAGGATTCATTAAAGGGCGAAAATTATTTAGAATTTGTTCAAAATGCCCTTCAATTTTTTTTTTAGACGAATTACACCCAAATGTACTAAGAAACATAGTATTTCAGGAGAATTGCGCACCACCACATGTGGATGTAGTCACAAATCACCTTAACGCTTTGCAAAATGGATTGAATTAAACGGACGAATCAAATAACCAGCTAATCGCCCAGACTTTAATCTACTTTATGCGTTTCTTTGTAGTTGTGTAAAAGATAAAATACATAAAGAAAAACAACATAGAAAATGCGAATCACGTTGGGGAACTCACTCAAAACCAAAAGATGCTTTAGAAACACTAAGAAGAATGCTAATCAAATGCATTGAATAAAATGTTGGCAGTTAAATGTTTTCATAAATAAATATTACATTTATATTGTAGTGTTGTAATATTAAATAGTGTTAAAATGTTTAAAAAATTATTTTATAATAAAACTGTTGTACTGCCTTTGAATTGTGATAAATTATTCTTAATGTATGAAATTAAAATAATCTATTTTTTTCTGTTCAAATATGGTATATTGGTATTTCATAAATGTAACGAAGGCCCCGGGTTTTAATAATAATAATAATAATAATAATGACTTTTATTAACAAAATACATAGCAAATTAACAAAGGAATTATGTGTAAATATCTATAAAATATTTAAACGTAAATAGAAGAGGCAGAGCCTAGTTTGGCGAAGTCTAGCCTTCTGGCTACTCTTACTTAACCAAAGGTAGGCTCATCGTATAATACATATAACACAAAACACAAAAATAAAGAAAAAAGTAGGATAAGCATGATAAGAATTATGAATTCGTTCAAAACAAGAAAATTATCGAGGTTTTCAGAAGCGTATCATTGTCTATTTAACAAATGATTACGGAGTTTGAATTTAAATTTATTAATGTTATATAATCTGAATTATTCAGGCAGAGAGTTATACAAACTAATGGCATTAAATGAAAAACTTCTCTTAAACATTGCTGTTCGATGTTGTGGCATTGTGTAAGTACCCATTCCTAAATCTAATGTTCCTATTATGTACAGTTGTTCTAGAAATAAATTTACTTTTTACCAGATTAGAAGAGTCGGGTGAGTTAAGTAATCTGTGTACGATGATACCAAGGTGGTGGAGTCGGCGATTATCCATATTAAGCCAATTGCATTTAGTTATCTTATGCGAATGTCATCATATTTGCGAAGACCATAAATTAGTCTACAACATGTATTTTGTACTTTCTGCACTTTGTATCTGTCCTCCTCGCAGAGACAAGGCCCATAGATGAAGTCGCAATAGGTGAAGTGTGATAACACCAAGCTTTCACACAGAGGTTTCCTTAATTGAGTAGATAGTATGTGGCGATTACTATATAAAAGTTTTAGTGAAGTGAATGCTTTCTTATTAAGATTTTTTATATGGTCACGAAATCGTAGTTCTTCATCGACCATTAGGCCCAAGTCCCTAGCAGGGTTGACAAAGTTTAAAAATGTATGTATTTAAAACTTGCAGTTTCAAAGTTGTTCTTTACATAATTTCATTTAGCCTTAGTACCTATACACAGTAATTGAGATTTTTTAGAGTTTAAAGTTAAATTATGTTACTCCGAAAGTGATCTGATATTTTCCAGATCATGGGTAATATTGTGAGTCGCTTGAACTGTATCTGACACATGAAAAGAATAATAAAGCTGTGTATCATCAGCATTAGCCTGTGTTCTACAGTAAGTTGTTGAGGTTATTATATCAATAGTATAAATTATAAACAATAGAGGTGATAAGACAGAGCCTTGAGGCACTCCAGAATGGATGCTTAGACTGCTGGACTCAACACCGTTACATGAAACCCTCTGAGAACGATTTGATAGAAAGGATTTTAGCAGTTTGAGAGCATCGGGGTTAAATCCATAATATTTTAACTTTGCACATAGAAGTCTATGGTCCAGAGTGTCAAATGCCTTGAAATAATCCAATAGTACAAGCACATTTACCATTCCTATGTCGACCGCTCTTATTGCATCGTCAATGACGGAAGCTAGTGCAGTAGCCGTACTAAAACCTTTTCTGAAGCCACACTGGAAGTCGGAAATTATTTTATTTTCTTTAAAGAAAGCTAAAATCTGATTGTAGAGGACTTTTTCCAGAATTTTTGAAATTGTCGGCAAAATACTAATTATTCTTAAATCTGAAAAGTTTTGTGGGTTATTTAATTTTGGAATAGGGATGCCTACAGCTGCTTTCCACAATGCAGGGATATGATTGTTTTCAATGAGGCTGTTAACAATGTGCAGAATAATATGTTCGATAAACGGACTGCAGAGTTTCAACATTTTTAGATTTATTCCATCAACTCCTTGTGCGTTTGTTTTAACTATTTAGGATAAGGTGAATGTATATATATTTTTTTAGGGTTATGTAAATTGTTATTCTAAAAGTCAATTCTGTTGTTACATTTGTCAGACACATTTAGCAGAAAAGATGCGAAGTATTGGTTAATGCTTTCTGGATCAGTGAGATTGTTAGGCAACGTATTGGAATAATTACAGCGAACATTTAAGTTTGTGAGTGCTTTCCAAGTTTTTGATGAATTATTTTGGGAAGCAATTCTAGTCAGATAGATTCTTTTTGACGTCCTAGTAGCAGAAACGACATGATTACCTAGCGCCCTGTAATTATCACGTTAAGTATCGGATCTAGATCTTTTGTATTTTTGCCACGATCTGTCTCTAAGTTTTAACATTGAAAATGTTTATATTATCGCACGAGCACGTAAGTATGGGTACCGAATTCGAAATTCTTGTGTTGCATTTGTCCCTGACGTCACACCGCATTGAAATGATCGGGATCAGACCAAGTCGGGAGTAAACGTATGGTTTCGCTGGAGCAGTCTGCGGGTGCGGTTGGGGTTCGCGATCGAGCGTAGAGCGTAGCAATCGGCAGTCGTCGCAGGGTGGTTTGGCTGGAGCAGCGCGCTTCAGATCATATTCGTATTTCGTAGTGCAAGCGCTTATGTATGATTTATAATGAACGCCGATAACATTAGTTGCATGCTGTTGTTGGAGGAAGAAAATGAAGAGGAGATGTTAGCCCAAATTCCTCCATTTCGACAAGCGTCATATTAACACTTGAATTTATACTATACCATATTTAAATAAGAGCTGCAGCATACCAAGTAAACAAATCAATTTGGATAAAACGTCAAAGTATCAAAACATTTTAAAATTGTATCATTAGTTGGTATATCCGGAAAAAATATCAAAATTAGAAAAAAGTCAGTGGCGTACATTTTTTGTCAATAATATCTGTTGAAGTGTTTCCCGGGACGCCACTGGACTTAATAAATTTAATCTAGTTAGGGCTAATTGAACCTCTTATCATTATGAATGACGGTACCAAATTGCAATAAAATCGGGAAAAGGATATTTACAAAAATAATAAAAAAAACGATTTTTTTAAAAATCTTACGCACCCTGTACCTACATCAAAAACGGGGCAACTCCGGACACATGTTCAGGTTAGTACTTCTGAAACACCCTGTATACATTCAAATACAACGGTCAAAAGGAGGAGAGAGGGAATTAATAACATGGCAAAGACGTCATCAGGGACAACGACTACCAAAAAGGGAATTCGCCACATTGCTAGTGAAAACCTGGCTAAAGTAGATTCCGGAATCATTAAAACAGGATTCAGAAAGGGTGGTATTGTTCCATTTAATAGACTTGTTATTCCTAAAGAGAAGTATGACATCGATGCCCTAAAAAGATGGGAGGAACACTTGAAAAATCAAGGATCTGTAACAGATTTACAACCGAGGCCAGGACGCATTGATATTGAAAGGAATGCTGTAGCACCGAATGTAACAGAAAAAACCGCTACTTTCAAACAGTCAATGTTAAAAACAGTAAAGCTTTCTACATCTGGCGCCTCACTTAAAAGGAAACTAGCATCTAATGCAGAATTACTTACAGCTCCTTCATCAGCATCTAATAGTGCCACCAATCTCAAAGTAGTTAGCTCTGATCAAAATGAACAAAATATACTTAATAATCATCAGGATCCTATAACTGAAGCTGTATTACCAGCTACAACCGAAAATGGGCAAGAAAAAAAGACAAGTTTTGATGATCTACTACTTGATTCGCTCCGACAGAGTCCTTCTTCTAATCCAAGGAAACGAAAGCGCTTAATTCAAGGTGGCCAAACCATTGCAGGTACTATCGCAAAAAGTCAGTAAAAACTCTCTACAAGTTCATCTACTATATCTAAACCAGCTATGAAAATTGACCGAAAGAGTAAACAAAGTCGGCTAAATCCGTATCAATTTGAATCCAGCTCCAGTGAATCAGATAATGAAAGTGTACCTTTTATGGAATCGGATCAAAGTTTCACTTTAGAATCGCATTGCGAAGATCAGATTTCTGAAATAAACAAAGACAATATTTCCATTGGAGACTGGGTACTGGTTAAATACACATTACCAAAAGCAAACAAACATTTCATTGGCCAGGTAAATACTGTTGACAACGGCTTTGAAATCAAGTTTACTAGAAAATTAAAAGACAATTTTTTATGGCCACTCACCAATGATGTCAATGTAGTAAAGCTAGACGATATAGTGACTCGTTTACCTGAACCGGTAGTAAGACGCCGAGGAGGTTTTCATTTTAATGTGAAATTTGCGGGATACAATATTTAACAAGTTCCATAAAATTATTCGAATTTTTAAACTTTAAGTTTCTTTTCTGTTTTGGTGTCTCCTTGGGAATAATTCCTACTGTTTTAGAGATTAAAGCCAAACATTGGGTTTTGAACGGATAAATATTTATAAAAATATTATTCTTGTTATTAGGACTTTTTTGAGTGTTATTTTGGATAACTTATTATTTTTCAGAATAAATAATCAAAAAAAAAATAATCATTCAAATCTCAAGATCTCAAAAATAATTCATGTGTGCCCTATGCAGTATGAAAAGTAAACATATTAAACTATTACTTTCTTACAAAGACATTTTTATAAATATTGTATATTTAAAGTAGGAAGATAATAAACTTGAACTATTAAAAAGGGCTTCGCACTTGCCCCAGTCTACCCTAATTATAAACTTTGTAATATAATGCTGAAAAATAAACAAAATGGTTTTGTACACTTTACCGTTCTTCCCTACACTTGCTGCCACTTTTTTTCATGCATTTTCTTTAATTACAACATTTTTGTAATTTTCGTTCTACTACTGCACCTCCTCTATCAAACACTCGTCAGCAATTACCGAGAACGGTGGCATTCTGCTGGACGATCGGTGCTGGACTGGTCTCTCTAGCAGTCCGAACGCAGCCGCTGCAATTGACGGCGAACGCTGTGTCGCTGAGCTGCGGCAGTGAAACCGTGTACATACAAATCGCATTAAACCAGTAACGAGCTACCAATCGCGAACGCCAGCCGCGGCCGCTGACTGCTCCAGCGAAACCATTTCTTAGAGGCGCGTTAGAGTTTATAACCTTTATTTTACTATTTTTTATATTATGAATCAATAAAACTTATATCAACTACCTAAATATTACATTCAAATCTATGAGTTTTCGCAGATCTCAAATCTCACAATAGTCACAAGCGTTGCACTCTACTTCGGCATTTTCAATGTCTTCCCCGGTTGCATCTTTGTAAAGGACTGTAAATTTTTTTTTTTAATTTCATCATTTAACCAAGGTGCCCTTGGTTTAGTGACCCTGACTTCACGTAACGGCGCATGTCTGTCAAATAGATCTGTTAGTAGCTTATTAAACAGTGAGATTTTATTATCTATACTACGTTTCCTGAAAAGGCTATACCAGGGTAGGTTAACCAGGTCAATTTCAAAAGTATTATAATTTAGATTTTTATAACAACGGTATTTAATTTTTGTGGAAGATGGTCTGTTTAATTGGAGATTTAAACAAACATAAACAGATCGTGATCTGATATGCCCTCCGCTAAGACTGTGCCGTACTGATTGACTATTTCAGTATCGTTTATGAAAATTGGGTCAATGAGTGTGCTTGATTTGTCAGTTATTCTAGTTGGTTCGTTCAATATCTGTAAAAGACCGAAAGATTCGAAAATGTTTTGGACCGGGTTATTTAAACTGAATGGTATTAAAAATGCTGCATTGCGCAATCTGCCAAATAACATCATTAGGGATATAGTAAACCTTTTATGGGTAAAAATCGAGAAGAAGAAGGCCCAATATCCGTGTATGTAGAGAAAAGCCAAAGTTATATTGATCCAATACAAGCAATACCAAGACTTGACCAGGTGGTAAGTTTTAGGCCAATAAGTCTGTTGTCGAGTCTAGCGGAAATTATTGAAACAATAAAACTCGGTCGTTTGGTTGATATTGTCATCAAGCTTAAAGTTCTCCCCAATAAGCAATTTGGTGTTAGAATAAAACACTGTACAGTACAGTGAGGCAAACGACCAAACTAGCGACCAGAATTTTGCAAGGATTCGATGGAAGAACACACACGGGAGCAGATTTCTTCGACGTCTTGAAAGCTTTTGGTAAGGTCTGGCACTGCGGAGCGACCTTTAAATTGATAAGACTGGGGGTTTCAATTATGTTGTTATACCCTATTTGAAAAAGGTGTAGAGCAATAAAATGGGAAATTCCGTCCAGTTCGGCTGAATTTCGGTGTCGGCCATAGACGCAGGTAATCTTTGTGCATTAAATTATTTATGATAACTAACCAAAAATTTTAGAGAATTGAGAAGGTTTGCTAACCTTTCAGTCGTTTAATACGGGAGATTACCACGAGGACATGAATTCTAATGTTTTTGAGGACCATTTTGGTGAAATGATAAAATATCTTCTAGCTGATTTAGTAGTAGTTATGGATCATGCAAGCTATCATTAATGACGCACAGAGAAAACTCCAACTTCATCTTGGAGAAAACAAGAAATTATCGACTGGTTAACCACCAAAAGTATTGAATTTGAAGATAATTTGATAAAGAAGGAACTATTAGCTATAGCAAATTTATACAAACATCGTTTAATGAAATATGCCGTGGAAGATATGGCAGAAAACATAGTGTAACAGACAGTACCCATAAATTGACCCAAACCCGGGTGGTACTACCTGCACTTGATGAAAAGAAAGAATTTTGCAATAAAATCAATGCAAAATTATGAAAGTGGCTTAAATATTCGTTGGGTCACTCTGTAGTCCCTTTGCTGCATACCTAATGAGCTTTTATTACTCCACACCATTTTGAAATAGGGAATAAGATTATTGCTTCCTTTTTTGGAGAGGAGAAGTTTTGCAGTCTCGTTACAAGGCGTGGTTTCTGAGACTAAACACATCAGGGCGGAAGTCCAGCAAGGGTCTCCTCTCGCTCCGACGCTGTATAATATATACAGGGTGTTACAAATTCGACATACAAGCATTGGAATCTCGGCAACCATAGTAGTTAGAGAAACGGTTAAATGGGGGTAAAGTTGTACAATTCGGTGCTGATTAAAATGCCGCTTTAAATGTTTTAAAATTCCGAATACTTCCAAAATTATTCGAGAAAAAACGAAATTTGGCAAAATCGTTTTTATTTTTTCCTGAGCTCATTTGAATAGCTATTTAAAAATAAATGACACTTTGTCGTTACAACTTTTTCTCCTGTACAAAATGACGTTATTAAACTAAAGATCCGACGTATCGTCTCCGAGCGACCAACATCAACTTTATTTTTTTTAAATACGGACCTGGAATTTTTTTACCGATTTTTAAACCCCTCTAAGTAGTGATAGTTGGGGGATTCTGCATCATAGGGAGCTCCAATGTTAGTTTTCGGAGCAATTTTTGACCTACGCTGATTCTTCAAACAGGTTTCGCTGTGTTGTGTTGACGTTGTGATCCTGTTGTGTTCAACGGACCCTGTTGACCTGAACAGACCCTGTTCAACGGACTCTGCTCAACGGACCCTGTTGACCTGAACAGCCCTGTTCAACGGACTCTGTTCAACGGACCCTGTTGACCTGAACAGCCCTGTTCAACGGACCCTGTTGACCTGAACAGCCCTGTTTAACAGACCCTGTTCAACAGACTCTGTTTTGGATAACAGATAAAAATTGCTCCGAAAATTAACATTGGAGCTCCCTATGATGCAGAATCCCCCAACTATCACTACTGTAGTAGGGAGAATTGGAGAGTTCACCATCATAGGGAGCTCCAATGTTAATTTTCGGAGCAATTTTTGACCTACGCTGATTCTTCAAACAGGTTTCGCTGTGTTGTGCTGACGTTGTGATCCTGTTGTGTTGACGTTGTGATCCTGTTGTGTTCAGTAGTGTCGTAATGGGAAGAAGCACAACCCCCCTCCACTTTTTATGACCTTGACCTTGATCTAACCCGGATGACCTTGACCTTGGATGACCTTGACCTAACCCGAATGACTGTCGCCGATACGGCCCTGTGGATGTCTTTGCTTCGGCGGTCTGTGGAAAGATACGCTACCTTCAGAGCCCGAGTCAGAGTCGAGGTCTTTTTGACAGAGTAGCGTTCTCCTAAGTAAAGCCGGATTCCAGAGAGGGTCGACTCCTACTTCTCGCATTGGGGCCAACTCGGCTGGGCGAGTTGGCCTAACGTTGCCCAATATGTCCCTATTGGAGTGCGTTTCTATCCCTGGGAGTGGTTCTCGGTCCCACCGAGGATTGGTTTGGGAAGCAAGTAAAGCGTCCTGGTCGGCATTTTTGGTTATATTTAAATAAGTTTGGATTGATTCTACCATTGTTGAAAAATCCTGGGCTTCAGGATTCTCAGGGCTTACTTGGGACTCTATACTACCCGAGCATTCAATGGTTTTTTCGGTCATTTTGATAATTTAGGGATGCCAGATTTTTTTATTGGTTTTAAAAAAAATCAAAAACTAAATTTATAAGAAAAATCAATCATAAAAATATTAATTAATTTTTTCTTTGTTAAGGGTGGTCCCACCTCCTTTAACCCCGATGGCGGAAAGGCCACCGGTCCACCAAAATTAAGATAAAAATATTTGAAGAGAAATCAAAAATTTAATCAAAAGGGGTCAACCAATAACCTCATGGTGGTTAATGGTAAGAGAGAAGGTAACGTATTACCAATTCTTAAATACTTTTTCTCTATTTTCTTTTTTAACTAATTTATGGGGGGGGGCAAGGGGAGGACTTTTAATTAATGTTAATTTGTAATATGTAATTCCACGGAGGGCAAAAGAGAATAAAGTGTTTTGGTTTATTTCAATATTTTTTCAAAACCTTTTACATTACAATAATGACAATCGACAAACTTAATATTAACCCAACATTTATAACATATAACATCCAATCTCGATAAACTTTACCTCAAGAATAAAATGATTTAAAACTAAAACTTCAATTATAAAAACTAAAAGGTTTATCGAAATTAGTTTCAGTAAACTATTATTATAAACAATTAACAACAAATAAATAATAATCAAGCTTATTTTCACTTGGGGGGCTGCGCCCCACTTAATAAATTCGCAATGGCTCTTTTTGGCAGACGGCCAAGTCTGGGGGACTGCGTCTCTCTTATTTTTATAAAGAAATCTAGGGGTTGTTACCTCGTAAACTAGCCTGCAGTGCCAGGACTAGTCCGGTAACAGCCAACGAACTATTCAACTCTGGAATTCCTTACTTGCCTGTATGCGAAGCGACGACGTGAAAACCAGAGCTGAAACATTTAAATTTCGCGCCCGAAAATATTTTCCCCCCTACTTCCGATTCCCCAATACCTCGCGTAACACGACCCAGGTCCGCATGGGTATGAGCATACTAATCCACAGAAGTATCCAAAAAATAAATCACTGATAATCCAAATCAAGGGAATAACACTTGATTGACATACAGGAATCCACCAACTAATCAAGGGAACAACATTTGAATAGTATTCCAATCAAATCACTGTAAATCCCGGAAAGATAACTATATCAAAAAGGACGGGAATCACCTCCTCGATAGACGCGAAAACTTTATTGCCCCCCTATTGAAAGGTACGGCACAACACTTGATGACAAGTGGAAAATTTTGAAAAAAAAAATTTTAAGTTTAACTTCAAAAATTAAACTGACGTGAAGTACTTTAGCAAGCAAAATTCAGGTCCCGAATGAACCAAAAACGCCGCGTTTTATATTCTTATCCATTTAATTACAACGCAATAAACGGTTTCAGCCAATGACAACCCAGCGAAAAACTACAACTCGATATTTTCTATAATCAATAATTTTTTTTTTGAAAAAATATCGCATTTCGATGGGTTACA
Source organism: Polydrusus tereticollis (assembly GCA_963920685.1). Lineage (NCBI taxonomy): Eukaryota > Metazoa > Arthropoda > Insecta > Coleoptera > Curculionidae > Polydrusus > Polydrusus tereticollis. Next base: position 95,094,822 of record OY987331.1, read on the forward strand.
TTATATTAAAGTAAAATATCAACTTTTATTTGTTTAGTGATACAAATTTTAGCAACAATTGTCAAAAATATGTATGAAACAGGGAGGAGCCTCCTGACTTACTCAGGGCTAATTACGCATTAATTTTACCAGCCGAAAATGTTTTGGGGTATATCAAAAAACGCGACCAATCAATGAACAAAACATCGCTAAATGACCAAAAGGCGGGGCTTGTTAAGGGAGTTGAATGGCTTATAAATAGAAACGCGAAATCGTTGTACCCATTCTTCACTTGACTGTCATAAAAGCCGCTCACGAAAACCAAATTTAAAAACATCCCAGAGACCAAAAAATACAAATCCCATTTGTCCGCCTGAAGTCATTTAACGACTTTTCTCGTAAAACTAAACACAAATGACCCACAATACAGAAGGCAAATACACTTCATACCGTGAATTAACATTTTACACTTCAAAACTTTTATCGAAAACAACTTTTTGCCAAAATTACTTTTTGTTTCTGACAAATAATTTTTTCATTATTTGTGCCTTTAAAAAAAAAATAATAATAATACTAACAAATTATTATTCCTAAAAAATTGAAAACTAAATTAAACTTAAAAACTACTACAGGGGTTATGCACTAGATAAAATAGCATTAAATGACTAGTTATACGACACCCCCCCCACAAGACGGAAAAATAACTTAAAGTACTTAATTTTAAGTTTATTTCTACGAACCCTCAAAAACAATTAAGAACCCCCTCCCAAAATTCTTCCTTTAACTTAAAGAAATCACCCCACCTATTACAATAAGCTCCGGGTAGTACTGAGTCTTTGTTTAGCCTGGAGTTATAGAAGTACTTCGTACTTGCTTTTGAGATTAGATCGTCCTTTTCTTTTTTTAGGGCTGCAGGAACTGTAAGATTTGTCTTCTGGGTTTCTGGTTGAATACAATCGCGTAGATTTGTCTTCATGGGGATATGATCACGTAGATACATATCGTCGATTACAACCTCAATTTTGTCTACAATGTTTTTTCGTTGTTTTCTCAAACATTCATGCCCCAACGTTTCGATCTTCTCTACATTTTGAATTTCCTGGGTGAGCAATTCCTCTAGGATTAATAAATCTTGAAAGTGTTGAATATTGGAAACTTTGGTTTTTAAAACATTGACGTTTCGTTCAACATCTTTTAGGAGTCGTTGCTGGTGCAAGAATTCGGTGGGCAATTTGTTCCCCAGTATTTCGGAACTCGAACATTGATCAATTTGCATTGCATGTAATTGAGGCGTCGTCTCGTCCATTTGTTTATTTTCTTGAGGTTGTTCAGGTTCTTCCTCAGAGTCTTCGACATTTTGGGGGGGAACCTCCTCAGCGGAAAATTCGAATTCCGCGTCGCTGTCATCGCTTTCTTCATATATGGGGTATTCGTCGAGGTCAACTTGATTTCCGTTCTTCGCTTTTCGCAGATCGTCGATATGGAAGTTAACGGGGTTGTCGTTCACTATAACCTCATAAGCTGAATTCCCCAAGACTTTTGTGACCTGATGAGGCCCGGTCCAGGCAGGTTGAAAAGCTCCTGTACGGTGAAACTTTGCATTTACCATATCTCCAACATTTAACTTAAGTATGGCAGATCCGGCTTCAGAAAATTCTTTCCGTTGAAAATCCAACTGTTTTGCATAAACTTGTCTTCTTGTTAATACCCTTTGTTCTTTCGCCTGGGTTTTTTGGTACTGGGTCCATTTAGTTTGCCATTCGCCTGGGCATTTGAGTTCATACCCCAATATAATCGACGCCGGCGTTTCCCCGGTGGCTCTATTTCGCCTGCTTCTTAATACTTGGAGGGCTTGAGGCAAAACTCGCTCCCACTGGTTTTCTTGTTTATTTAATAAAAGAACTCGCAATACCTTTTTTAATTCTTGTACTCTTCTCTCCACGGGGTTTGCCCGTTGATGGTATACACTGGAGTTATGTTGTCTAATCTTTTTTACTTCGCAAAATTTCGTTAGTACGTTCGCCTTAAATATCTTGGCGTTATCGCTTACTATATGCTTAGGATATCCGTATCGTGCAATTATTTCCGTCTTTAGAAATTCTAATACATCCTTGGCACTTACATCCGAATAAGTTCGTGCCTCTATCCATTTAGAGAAAACATCTTCGGCAAAAAGAATATATTGATTGTGCGTTCCGGCGGCTTCGCGATACGGTCCTAACAAGTCGATACTTATCATCTCGAAGGGATTGGTAGGAGTGCGTGGCGTTTGGGGAGCATGCTTTTGCTTTTGCTGGGTTTTGCAAATTGAGCAAATTATACACTTAGATACATATTCTGTGATCTCTTTGTGCATACATCCCCAAAAATACTTGTTTGCGATTTTTCGGACAGTTTCCTCAGTTCCAGGATGGCTTTGTTCCGGGTCATCGTGGTGCATATAAATAACTTGTTGTGTATATTGTCGGGGCACAACAAGTCTATCTCCCTGTGAATGTCTACGCCATAATAAATTATCAATAAGTACGAACTCTTCCAATACACGTCTTTGTTTGTTATCCGTTGGTTGTTGGCCTGCAAGCAGGTCCAAAGTGACTTTTAAACGCCGAATTGCCTTATCATGCTCCTGGTTTTCGGCAATTTTAGTGTATAAATCACCCAGGTCGGCTATAACTACAGCACATTGAGCTACCGTTGATTTAGTCGTCTCCACAGAGGGGGGCAACAATCGATCATTGTCTGGTTCCGCTTCATAGGGAGTCTCCTCGGGATTGCGGCTTAATAAATCAGGTAAATGATTTTTTGATCCGGGAACATGTTGAATTTCAAATTTAAATTCCTGAAGAAGGAGCGCCCACCTGGTCAGCTTGGCTCGTGAGTCCTTAAATTTTTGGAGCCAGGTCAATGACTTGCTGTCCGTACGGACCATAAAAGGCCGATCTTCCAGATAGGCTCGGAAGTATTGAATAGCCCAGACGAGCGCAAGACACTCCTGTTCGTTAATGTGGTAACGCTGTTGAGAAGAATGAAATTTTGCGCTAGCGTATGAAATAATGTTTCGTACTTCCGAGCCATCTTCAGGTTCTTGATACAGTACAGCGGACATGCCTATAGCTGAGGCGTCCGTCTGTAATATGAATTTTTTTTCAAAATTAGGGCGACTCAATTGCTTTGCTTGGGCTACAGTAGTTTTAGTTTTCATAAATGCGTCAGTTTGCAGGCTAGTCCATGTAAATTTTGAACCCTTTAACGCTTCGGTCATCGGGGCAGTAAGTTCGGCCATATTCGGAATGTACTCCCGTACCCAGTTGCATAATCCCAGGAAAGACTGCAGTTGCTTCTTGGTCCTTGGTTCGGGACATGCTTTGATTTGTTCCAAATGTTTGGTTTGTGGTTCAGTGTAATCGCCACAAATCCTATATCCTAAATAGTCTATGCTAGTTTGGCAAATCTGGCATTTTTCGGCGCTTACTTTCAAATTATGTATCCGAAGTCGCTCGAAAACGATTCGTAAATGTCTAGCATGAGTGTCCTTGTCGGTTGAATATATTATAATGTCATCAAGGTAGACCTGTACAAACTCCTGTATCAGGCCTACCAATACTTCTGTCGACATAAGTTTCTGGAAGGTACTGGGTGCGTTTTTTAGCCCAAATGGCATCACATTGAAATGATAACTTGCCCCGTCTGGTGTAGTGAAAGCGGTATACTGTTTACTGGAGTCTTCCATGGGAATTTGCCAGTATCCGCTCTTAAGGTCCAAAACTGTAAAATATTTGGCTTGGGCTAAAGCTTTAACGGAGTCCGGTATACGTGGCAAGGTCGAGGATTCTGCGACACTAATATCGTTCAGGCGCCTAAAATCGATACAGAATCTTGGGTTTTTTCCTGGCCTCGTAACAAGCAAAGGTGGCGAAGAGAACGGTGACTGTGTAGGTTCTATTACGCCTGCGCATAACATTTCTTGGATCTGATCATTCAAGATTTTTTTCTTGTCTGGATTTAAATTATAACAGCGTTGATTGATGACTTTATTATCCTTTAAGACGATCCTATGTTGGGTGGTACGAGTTGTTGGCTGTGCTAATCCGATTAGAAAAATGTCTTTGAATTCCTGAATAAGATCCCTGATATTTCCCGGGACGTCCGGTCCCATTTCCGGCAATTCGCATGGCATATCTACCGAATGGAATTGTTTCCAATATATGGTTTGACGTAGAGTCTGTCCAATATATATACAGCTTCTATTGAAGTCCATTAGGGCTTGTTCTGTCCTTAAAAACTCGCTACCTAATATAATTTTAGCAGTTAATCCTGCAACAATATTGAAAACTACTTTATAACTATAATTCCCTAAAACTAAATTGACTTCAATTAATCCTAGAACTCTCGCTTTAGCACCTTCTATTGCTAATATGAGAACCCGATCATCTTCTATATATATTTCAGATTCGATTAGATCCTCTGAAATCAGATTTAAATCAGAACCCGTGTCAATGAGGGCTTCATAATCTTTATCAAACATTTGCACTCGGACTAAGGGCCGCGAGCCTATCGAATTAATTGATTCTTTAATTACATTAATTGGGGTCTTTAATGGTCTTGGATCGTCCTGCCCCAAGGCGGATCGATCAGCGCTTAGTTTTTTTGGGAATTATATTTGGCCTGTTCCTTTTTGGAATTTTGATTTTCCAAAATTTGGTCACGGGCAGGGGGAGTCTTCTTTTCTTCATAAGTTCTTTGGCGGCATTCATGATCAAAATGTTCCCCCTGACAATGTCGGCAGGGGCGTGACCTTACAGGAGGTCTTGGCCTATTCGAGACATTATTCGTCCTTGGTCGTTCATTATTATTTACTATATTAGTTGGATTGGGGGGGTTAGTATTAATTGTCTGTTGTCGTTCTTCAGTCTGGTCCTGCTCGATCGCCATCGTGAGACACGTAAGGCGATCGGTATCCAATATGTCCACGCATCTTATCCTAGAACGGAGGGCTGGTATTAATAAGGGCACAATGACATTAACACATTCTTGTTCTGTCCCAAAGGGCACCAACCTCCTAAATAATGCTCTCTTTTTTAGTATGAACTCTTCAACTTTTTCGTTATTCTTTTGTTTAAGTCCGTATAAATTTGATTTTAGGTCGCTTACTAGCTCGGGGCTATTAAAACGTCTGCTTAAGCGCTTAGCGAATTCTTCAAAATTCAAAATTAGTCCTTTTAGCGGCTCTATCCAACTTCGGGCCCCCCTTTGAAGCTGCTCCACTGCAATATTAATTTTTTCATTTTCATCTAAAATATTGCATTGTAAAAAATATCTTTGCAGTGTTATCAAGAATAAATCGGGGCTTTCGTGTTGAAACCCGCTGAAAGTTTCTCGTAATTTATTTGAGGGGGCGGGGGGATTACTTCGTTGATCACCGATTATATGTACTAAGCTTCCAATCGCCTGCACAAGGTCCTGTACATCTGTCATTTTTTTGGTTTCACAAGAAGTGGAGTTGGCAAACTTCGTATAGGGTCCTCCAGATCCATCGGTCTGTACAAACTGGTTACGTGGGGCAACTATTTCATCAATTTGTTTCCCCACCAGGGATGCCATGTCGCCGATACGGCCCTGTGGATGTCTTTGCTTCGGCGGTCTGTGGAAAGATACGCTACCTTCAGAGCCCGAGTCAGAGTCGAGGTCTTTTTGACAGAGTAGCGTTCTCCTAAGTAAAGCCGGATTCCAGAGAGGGTCGACTCCTACTTCTCGCATTGGGGCCAACTCGGCTGGGCGAGTTGGCCTAACGTTGCCCAATATGTCCCTATTGGAGTGCGTTTCTATCCCTGGGAGTGGTTCTCGGTCCCACCGAGGATTGGTTTGGGAAGCAAGTAAAGCGTCCTGGTCGGCATTTTTGGTTATATTTAAATAAGTTTGGATTGATTCTACCATTGTTGAAAAATCCTGGGCTTCAGGATTCTCAGGGCTTACTTGGGACTCTATACTACCCGAGCATTCAATGGTTTTTTCGGTCATTTTGATAATTTAGGGATGCCAGATTTTTTTATTGGTTTTAAAAAAAATCAAAAACTAAATTTATAAGAAAAATCAATCATAAAAATATTAATTAATTTTTTCTTTGTTAAGGGTGGTCCCACCTCCTTTAACCCCGATGGCGGAAAGGCCACCGGTCCACCAAAATTAAGATAAAAATATTTGAAGAGAAATCAAAAATTTAATCAAAAGGGGTCAACCAATAACCTCATGGTGGTTAATGGTAAGAGAGAAGGTAACGTATTACCAATTCTTAAATACTTTTTCTCTATTTTCTTTTTTAACTAATTTATGGGGGGGGGCAAGGGGAGGACTTTTAATTAATGTTAATTTGTAATATGTAATTCCACGGAGGGCAAAAGAGAATAAAGTGTTTTGGTTTATTTCAATATTTTTTCAAAACCTTTTACATTACAATAATGACAATCGACCAACTTAATATTAACCCAACATTTATAACATATAACATCCAATCTCGATAAACTTTACCTCAAGAATAAAATGATTTAAAACTAAAACTTCAATTATAAAAACTAAAAGGTTTATCGAAATTAGTTTCAGTAAACTATTATTATAAACAATTAACAACAAATAAATAATAATCAAGCTTATTTTCACTTGGGGGGCTGCGCCCCACTTAATAAATTCGCAATGGCTCTTTTTGGCAGACGGCCAAGTCTGGGGGACTGCGTCTCTCTTATTTTTATAAAGAAATCTAGGGGTTGTTACCTCGTAAACTAGCCTGCAGTGCCAGGACTAGTCCGGTAACAGCCAACGAACTATTCAACTCTGGAATTCCTTACTTGCCTGTATGCGAAGCGACGACGTGAAAACCAGAGCTGAAACATTTAAATTTCGCGCCCGAAAATATTTTCCCCCCTACTTCCGATTCCCCAATACCTCGCGTAACACGACCCAGGTCCGCATGGGTATGAGCATACTAATCCACAGAAGTATCCAAAAAATAAATCACTGATAATCCAAATCAAGGGAATAACACTTGATTGACATACAGGAATCCACCAACTAATCAAGGGAACAACATTTGAATAGTATTCCAATCAAATCACTGTAAATCCCGGAAAGATAACTATATCAAAAAGGACGGGAATCACCTCCTCGATAGACGCGAAAACTTTATTGCCCCCCTATTGAAAGGTACGGCACAACACTTGATGACAAGTGGAAAATTTTGAAAAAAAAAATTTTAAGTTTAACTTCAAAAATTAAACTGACGTGAAGTACTTTAGCAAGCAAAATTCAGGTCCCGAATGAACCAAAAACGCCGCGTTTTATATTCTTATCCATTTAATTACAACGCAATAAACGGTTTCAGCCAATGACAACCCAGCGAAAAACTACAACTCGATATTTTCTATAATCAATAATTTTTTTTTTGAAAAAATATCGCATTTCGATGGGTTACATTATATTAAAGTAAAATATCAACTTTTATTTGTTTAGTGATACAAATTTTAGCAACAATTGTCAAAAATATGTATGAAACAGGGAGGAGCCTCCTGACTTACTCAGGGCTAATTACGCATTAATTTTACCAGCCGAAAATGTTTTGGGGTATATCAAAAAACGCGACCAATCAATGAACAAAACATCGCTAAATGACCAAAAGGCGGGGCTTGTTAAGGGAGTTGAATGGCTTATAAATAGAAACGCGAAATCGTTGTACCCATTCTTCACTTGACTGTCATAAAAGCCGCTCACGAAAACCAAATTTAAAAACATCCCAGAGACCAAAAAATACAAATCCCATTTGTCCGCCTGAAGTCATTTAACGACTTTTCTCGTAAAACTAAACACAAATGACCCACAATACAGAAGGCAAATACACTTCATACCGTGAATTAACATTTTACACTTCAAAACTTTTATCGAAAACAACTTTTTGCCAAAATTACTTTTTGTTTCTGACAAATAATTTTTTCATTATTTGTGCCTTTAAAAAAAAAATAATAATAATACTAACAAATTATTATTCCTAAAAAATTGAAAACTAAATTAAACTTAAAAACTACTACAGGGGTTATGCACTAGATAAAATAGCATTAAATGACTAGTTATACGACATGACCTTGGATGACCTTGACCTTGGATGACCTTGACCTTGGATGACCTTGACCTAACCCGAATGACCTTGGATGACCTTGACCGAACCCGAACGCCCTTGACCTTGGATGACCTTGACTAACCCGGATTTGACCTTGACCTTGAACTTGACCTTGACTTTGACCTTGACCTTGAACTTGACCTTGACTTTGAACTTACCCTTGGCTTTGACCTTGACCTTGAACTTGACCTTGAACTCGACCTTGAGTAGCTTGACCTTGACTTTCAAGAAATCACCTTGACCTTGAGCATGCGTTGTTTCTGGTAATATTCCCCCTCCTATGACTTTGAAATTGGATATTATAAATATGGAGCTCTTTCGAAAGGAAGACCATAGTCATACAGGCATTGCTTGTTGTTGCCTTGAAATAGAAGAATTGTGTTTTTGGTGTGTTTTGTGAAAGTTATTAAAGGTATTTTATTACATATTTTAATAATGAGTCTTTCACAGCAGACTTTGGCTGAAATTAATAATATGATAAACAAAGATGTTGAATTTCTTGAGCACCGGAAAATTTCAACACTAACGGTGGGAAAAATTTATGTTATAAAACAGATATCATTTGTTTCAACACGTTTTGGTAAAAGTATTCTTGTTACTTTGTATGATACAACACATAATGTAACATTTCAAATTTTCTTACCCAAGCGTGTTGCTGAAACATTATCAGAGGCAACTGTTGACATAATGAATAAATCAAATGATAAATTTACCCTAACATATTTGGGGCAAAGCTCACATGTATTTTCTGGGGGTAATACTAAAGCATTAATAAATTTTGGGTGTTTAGAGTAAACAATGTTGTGTAAAGAATATTTTAATCTATAGTTTATCATATTTTTAATTTTAGTTGATAATGTAATAAAAGTGGAATACCTAGTATCATAAAACACAATCACAATTTCATTATTCTATTGTAGATGTGTGACAATGTTGTTGAAAAACAAGATACGTATATAAGTTGGTTAGCATGCAAATTAAGACGTATGGCTCAAGATATACTACAATTTTCGATGTTTGATGGTTCCTGTTTGGATTCAACTGGCTGTCAGTACAGAAAGTATGTGCGTGATGCAATCAATTTTATGGCTGGTGCGCATCTATGTGGACAATATCTCTACGGATCCATAAACCTGAGTCAATTTTGTGCTGAAATGATTGATAATGATCTTGCCAAGTTTGTCATTCATATACCAGATCTACCAAGTGATTTGGTAACAAAATTTAATTTGGTTGATTATGTGGATCCCGACGATATTACTTATATCGTAAAAGATGGTGTAGTCATCCGCAGCGATGGTGCAAATGGTTGTGAAATTATGGACAAAGTAGAAGATCAAGAAAAGTAAAATTAATTATTGGAACAACTTTTATTTGTAAAAACACGTTCTGTACTATATTTCCATAAACCAGTATAATATATAATATAATATATAAATGTATGTATGTAGTATTATAAATAATGGTCATGTTTAAAAATAAATGTTATGGTTTAATATATAAATAAAACCAATAGGAAATAAATTGTTTGTAGTAAAAGCATTGTTTTATTTTTCCAAACATAACAAACCCTATATAAGCGTTTGTAAGATGAAAACCTTATGAAGTTATATAAGTAGAAGGTAAAATAGCAAATTAGTTTAGTTTAATTTGAGGATGAGTCGAAGTAACAGCACAGTTGATAAGTTTGGACGTAAGAAAACCAATGAAAAATGTCGGTTTTTACGTGGACCACCTGGAAATGGATTCAGGCTTACTCTCGATGATCAGTATGATATGCAAGGAAAATCCCTAGAGAATGTTGCATCACCTAAAAAACCAAATGATGCTGCTACTCAAGAATATGTTCTCACTCAACATGATCTTCTGCGTATACAACTAACTGCTGTATTTGTTAAGAAATTATCAGATCTGCGCATACAATTTAATGATATTACTGATCACCGATTCATAGCATTGAATAAAGAAGTTGCTCGAAGATTCAATGAAGTTCAAAAAGAAAAAAAAGAGTATGAAAACAAAGTTGGGAAGATGATATTGGCTCTCGAACAACAAATTATTAACCTGGACAAAGTTCAAATGAAATTTGAACAACGAATTATTGACCATATTACAATTAACCTTGATAAAATTCGAGCGAAATTTGAAGATGTAAAATCTGAGTTGAAATAAAAAGTCACTCAAGAGAGAGAGGTCACACGTGAAGGTCATCTGTTATATATAAATACACGTATCCAAATTATGGTGACTTAGTTCATTTGTAGCATTGCTTTCACAATCATTTACAATATGGAAAGTAAAACAACATTAGTGTATCCGTTTTCAATCAACGGTCGTCAAATGTGTTCAAATTGTGAACATTGGGAATTTTTAAGTGGGACAATGGGATTATGTGATTGGTGTCAAAACGAGAGCAATAGAGGATCTGTACCTGCTGACCAACCTCAAAGTCCCATTATCTTAGGTGGTGGGCATCAACAACATACTGATACGTACACATCTTCGAGTCAAGAAGATGAAATAATGGAAGAATCGCCATCACCGCAGTCGCCATCGTCAAGTCCAACGTCGTCGCTACCAAATGCACTACTCGATTCTTCAAGTGATTAGTATATGCGCTAAAAAAGTAGTGATAAAGAAGTATTTTTCCGTGCCATATGTATTAGTGAAAGTGAACTTAGACAATTTGGTTATAGTCCCTAAGTGTTTTTGGTCATTATGTATTATTGCTTAAATGTGAATAAAACATTTTTTAGTACTTCATATGTTTATAATTATATTATAAATTAATAAATCGTTCATGAACAATTTTATTTCTAAAATTACTTTCTAAAATCATATCCAAAGTTGTTTTGATTTTCTCTATTCGCCGTTAGAAACGGTATCTATCAAGCATTAGCTGTTGAAAGTCGCTCTTTCGAGCTTCTCGATATGCAAACGCCCAAACAAATGTTTGGTGGACAATATTTTTCTCTTCATCAAATGTTACGCTCTTCATGGTTATTAATTCAATGAAAACAATTTTTAAAATGATAGCAATATATACTGATAAATAAAATTCATATGTTTTAAATTACATGTTTATTTTATCATTCAACTGATACAATAATTGTAATAGGAAATACAAAGCTGTTTATACAATATCAGACTTATCTATCCAAGAATTAAATTGATTGGGGAAACCCAACCATTTTACAAACAATTGATCAATGTGATTTATCTGACGTTTTCTAAGAATTTTTTCAACCAGATAAACACCTGGACTGGTTGTCTTTTGCAGTTCAGCTTCGTAGAAACAACCTTTAATCGGTTCACCTTCTAATGATTCCAGTATGTAAGTAGGTGGATTTGTGATGTTGCTTTTTACTATTTTGAAGAGTTCTGTTGACCATGAAGGTGTATACCCCTTTTCGAATATGGATTTGTATTTACTGATTCGAACTATATCGCCTAGACGAAATTTATATTTCTTCGGTCTAACCTTTAAATAATCGTATGCCCTAATTTGGGTATCTTCTAACACATTTCTGGGCTTCATGCCAATTGTGCGATGTATTGTGTTATTATAGACGCTTGTTACTGATACTAAAATTTCCACCCACCTGTAGGAACCTCTAATTGAAAATTGCTTATATAAATTATTTTTTAAAGTTCTTATCACACGTTCAACAATTGCCGCCTTTTTCGTGCTGAATGTAGAATAATGATTTATATTAAATTTTTTCATAAGGGCTTGAAAGCGACTATTATAGAATTCTTTTCCCTGATCACTTTGTAAATTGTCTGGTGTATACGATGCCTCTTCAATTATACTCTTCATTGCATTGGTCACTTCAGCACCGGTCTTGTTTTTGATTGCTCTGGTGTACACAAATTTGGAGTAACAATTGATACATACAAGGATGTAGCGATAACCATCGTTTTCATCAGCATATTGTTGCATTTCAGCTAAATCTATTTGCCATAAATCCTTGTATCCTTTAATAATCGTCCGCCTTCTAATAAAGTTTTTTCTAGCAGTCCGGTGCAGTTCATTAACAATTTCAATTTTTCCCCTGCTTGCCTCCATATTTTGTAGCGAAGCGAACACGTCTCATTAGACACTGAGCAAAGGAAACAAGGTACATAATTTAATATATTATTTGTTCTTCGCGAAGTTCCTCAACAATTGACATAATCTCATTTTCATGCCCAGTATTACCAGCTAATTTTGAACTCCACAACAATCTTAAGCGATCAACCAACTCCTTTGGTTTATTCCAATAAATGTATTGAGGTGATTTGGAAGAAAGTAGTTTCTTGTTGGGTATTTTTATTTTTTTAGCGATGTTATTTTTTACAACAGCACCGCCTGATTTAGTGCCCGCCGGCATCAGTAGGGGTTTTATAATATACAAATATTTCAATAATCTGGTTTCTCGTAGACCCATATTTTTGTCATAATTTTCATATGCTGCACTAGTTAATTCTAAAATTTCCTTGTATTTCTGTAGCACACCATCATCGGTTTTATCGTGTTGTGTTAGGAATGGTGGATTTCTTAAAAAAAGCAAATCGTAAAGTTGAGGTGTTCCATCAAATACAGCAACATTTTTCCCGTTTTTGTATAAAGTAATTTTGCCATTTGGAAAACGCACTTCTAGGTTACCAATATATCTTTTAAGGTTATTCGGCTTTTTACCGAAATGTACACCATAAATGGTATCGTATTGGGATGGTTTATTTTTTAATCCATTTAAGTATGCTTGAATCTTGTCGAGTGGTGGTGAACTTGTATAACTTGAAGGGGAAGGTGTCTCAAACAATGTAACATTGGTATCACGTTTCGGTGTTGTATCGATGTGAGCTTTTCGGCTTATCCGCGGTGTAGACGATTGAAATGATGATATGTGATCGGATATTTCCTCAGGCTCCTCCATTGTGCTAGTACTACGACTATATTGCTTTCCTTGGGTTTTGGGTTGCTGCTGCTGCTGGCGTTGCTTTACTACATTAGATATAGATGTTAGTGGTTTAGTGATTGGTTCGTAAAATTTATCCAAGTCGAGCGCACTTTGTGTCTTCGCCGCCTTGAATTGTTTAAATTTTTTTCGAACAGCATTGGTCGTTTCCACTAGTTTTCGTTTTAAGACAATTTCTTCATTCATGGTGTTGACAAACTACCGAACAGCAATGAAATGAATGCATTCATCATTGTTAAACAAATATATAGCTATCAAGTCCCTTGCGATATCTTCCCGAATTCACATCACTATCTTTATCGATAACCAAGAATCCATATTTATTATCCCAACATTTCGAGCACATTTCCTGAAATTGTGTAAAATTCAGGTCGGGTGATACATGATCGGAAAATACGTGTCTCATATTCATTTCATCTTGTTTAAACATAATAATAAAGTTGGCATTATCTCGCACAAGCTGTTTAGGAACTCGTGAATATGTTTGAGCCAAATAAAAGGCATCCACATTTTTGTGACGTCCCATACAGAAATATGATCGTATAACATCCTGCTTTTCACACATAACATCATCAAATATAAATATTGAATTGGGTCTTGCATCTGAGGGTTCCATGATATTCGTGGCATCGCTGAAAGCATAATAACCAAGACCTTTAATGGGTGTAAGAATTTTCTTCAAATATTCATATTTTGGTTGATACAGTGACTTGGAGTAGATATAAACATTTTCAAAACGTAGACCCAATGGGTGAGTAAGTAGTGAAATCATAACATTGGTTTTGCCACAATTCGAAGGTCCAATTATTATTCCACGAATGGATGATGGAAGCAAAGGACCGTGTTTTCTTAATAATCTCTCTCCATGTCCACTTCCAACTTTTTCGTCGAGATTGTCGATGGAAAATTTTTGTTTCAAATGTACTATCCGCATATTAATAAAATCAATACTTTATAGCAAACTTTTCACTTAAATGGTCATTCAGATGCTGATCACCGGACGAAGTAGATCGTCTCGTTTACAGACTAAGACTGGAAGAGGAATTGTTAATTCCTTAATTAATAACCTGCCGGTGGAGCTGCATATCCCCGGTTATCAGTATTGCGGTCCCGGAACAAAAGTGATTAAACGTGTGAAAAGAGGTGATCAAGGAATTAATCCTTTGGACGTGGCGTGTAAGAAGCACGATTTAGCTTACTTACGTAATAGAGACGATATAAGTGAGCGACACCGAGCAGATTACGAGTTGGAACAAAGTGCTTGGAAACGAGTGAAATCTGCAGACGCTAGCGTTGGTGAAAAGAGTGCTGCGTGGTTGGTAACAAATATTATGAAAACAAAGCAGCGTTTTGGTATGGGTGTGTCATCAAGCAAAAGAAAGAGTCGCTCAAAAATTACCAAGAGGAAGCGGCGAGCTGGTAAGCGACGTGTTGGAAAGCGGGTGCGTGTGCAGAAAGTAGCTTTTGGTTCTGCTGTTCGACGTCCGATTCGAGCAGAATTGCTAAGAGGTGGTGGAAAGAAAATTAATATTCTAAATGCATCGAAAATAGCCGTTGCAGCAGCCCGTAAATCAGTAAAAGCAGCAGGTGGTAAACGAAAAGTCCGCACACCTAGAATTATTCCGATTCCTAAAACTGGTGGAGTATTACCATTAATACCAATATTTGCTGGTCTGTCAGCCTTAGGCTCGTTAGCAGGTGGCGTCGCCGGCATTGTTCGCACCATCAAGGACGTGAAGAAGGCAAATGCAGAAAAGACAGGTGCTACTTTAAAACTAAGAGGAAATGGATTATATCTGAAACCATATCGTTCAGGTATGGGATTGTTTATGAACCATAGGAATATGTCAAAAAACTAATTGAGTCTCTACCCAATAGACCGCTATCAAATGTCGATCTGGGAAAGTATGTTTTAAAACTGAAGATACCACACTTTAGGGGAGTTTATATGCGAGATTCATTACCTGCACGTGGTCCCCGACGGTATGAAGCAGCGATTATTAATTTGGATAGCGCATCGGGGGTAGGGACGCATTGGGTGGCATATCGAAAAGTCAACTCTGAAGTAACATACTATGATAGCTTTGGTGATTTGCCACCACCTACCGAATTGGTTAGATATCTGCAAACAGGTTCGAACGCGTCGAAAAACATTTACTATACATACGATCGTCAGCAAGAATTCGATTCAGTTTGGTGTGGCCATCTGTGTTTGAAGTTTCTCTCCGATATAAAATAATAATAATTATGTCTTTGACGTCACAAGTTGAACGTGATAACTACACAAAGATCTTGCACTCACTTAAAGTGTTTAAACATGTGGGTGGATTGTTGAAAATGACTGCCGAACAATTAGAAAACGTGCCGAAGGAAGTAATGATTTCGATGGCACCAAATGAAATTGCTCTAGTTTGGGATAAGCTGTCAAATGAACTGAAAAGTGACGAGGATATGATGAAATATCAGTTTTGCTATGAACATTACAATAGCGACAGTGACGATTCCAACAAGGATGTGGGTGATGGGCCATTGCCTCGGAAATTATTTTGTTGTTACTGCAAAATTAGTGATGTGAATATAACAGCTGAAAATTCGATTAACACGACATCAGATGAGAAGAAAAAAAAAAGCGCTAGTGTACTAAACCCATTGAGCTGCTGCAAATCATAATAAAAACCATCACAGATAGCTACTTAACGTCAGTCATGTCGCATACATTCACGCTAACAGGATCCTCGAGCGTGTTAAGCGCCGACTTTTATCCACCCATTGAACTGAGTACAACAAGTAAATATGGTCTTGCACTTGTTGGATTTTACACATATAATTCAATTTTTAACATTGATGAAAACAACAACTCCTTTGGTTACATAAGGAAGGATGAAAAAATATCACATCTACTGACCATTCCACCAGGAGCATATGAAATTGATGAGATTGGTCAAGCTATGTTGACAGTTCTAAAAGAGTCAACCCGCAACGATAGTGATGAAATATTTTCGTTAACAGCCAACAATAATACGTTAAAATGTGAGATGAAATCGAAGTATGACATTGATTTGCGTGGTGACAAAAGTATTGCCAAAATGTTGGGGTTTGACGCTAAAGTGTTAAAAAAAAATGAAAAGCATCAGTCAGTGTACAATGTGGATATTATGAAAGTACGCATTATACGGGTGGATTGTAATATAATCTCTGGTGCATTCCTGAACTCGTCAAAATGCCACATCCTATTTGAATTTGATATTGACGTTGAAGCAGGTTATAAAATTACGAAAGAGCCGCAGAATATTATTTATATGCCGATTATACCAGAGGGACGTCAGTTCATAGACAACATCAGTCTGCGAATCTTGGATGACGACGGAGATCTGATTGACTTTCGAGGTGAGAAGATAATTATTAAATTGGAGTTAAAGAAAATAGCATAAGTATGGGTTTCTGCTTTAACACTCAACTACGTTTGTTGCATACTGTGAAAGATTCAGTTAAACATAATAAAAGTAAACAAAGTAGGCAAACCAGGCTCATTCGTAATCCAGTCATTAGATCGAAAGCACCTTATCGGCGGCAGCAGCAGCAGCAGCAGCAACTTTCCCGTGGAGATTACAGTTTTTTACGATCAATTGGTTTGAAAATACGAAAATCTAGAAAATGACGGCTACCAGTGAAAAAATCGAGGTTTTCACCGAACCCATCTTCGAGAACTCTATAATAAGTTTACAGGAACATACTTATAAACCATATGGTTCACCAACCTTTAAGAACTCTGATGAAATTCGTATTCCTGTGCACTTTCAAGACATAATCTTGGATGTTTCCGAAAGTTACATATACATCGAAGGAAAGTTCACACCTAAAGATGCAACAAAGAAATGTTATTTATCTAATAATGCTATAGCATTTCTTTTCGACGAAATTCGGTATGAAATGGGCGGTGAACAAGTCGCAGTTGTCCGAAAACCAGGTATTACTACAACACTGAAAACGATGGCATCCTTCGGCGCCTTACAAAACAATTCTCTAATGGTTTGTGGATGGGGTCTAAATGAAAATAATCAAGCTCTTGTTGATGCCACAAGCCATGTATTTTCCGGAAAGCTCCCGCTAAAGTATCTTATGGGTTTTGCAGAGGATTATACGAAAGGAATTTTTAATGTTAAGCAAGAGCTTATTTTAATTATCGCTCGAAATTTTACCAATTGTTATGTCGGCGAAGTGGAAGCAGACATTGGTATTGATAAAATCGAATGGAAAATTCGTCATATAATTCCAGATGATCGTCAAAAGCTAAAGATAATGTCTCGCATGAATAAAGGCGTAAATAGCGCAAATATTCCAATGGCATATCGTAAATGGGATCTTTACGAACTACCTGCTTTACGACAAACATCATCAGACGTGTGGGCTTTAAGGACTAGCACGAGTCTTGAAAAACCGAGATATTTGATTATTGGGTTTCAGAATAGTACTTATTGCGACAATAAAGCCAAAGATGCCACTCAGTTTACTGCAGCCAATATAAGTGACCTTCGAGTATACCTTAATTCTACTGTTTACCCATATGAACGGTGGAATTTAGAATTTGGAAAAAAATTATATGCGACAGCTTACTATACCTATGCGAATTTCCAAAGTAGCTACTACGGACGAGAAATGGTCGACCCAATGTTAAATTTCGTCGATTATCCTGACAACCCCATTTTCATCGTTGATTGCAGTCATCAGCCAGAAGCTATCAAATCGTCCACCGTGGATGTGAAATTGGAGTTTGAAACACGAACCAGTAAATTTCCCAAAGACACTAAAGTTTATGCGTTGGTTATTCACGACTCATTCTTAAGTTATAATATCTTAAACGGTTCAGTTACTAACAAATCTATATTTTAATCTAAGTTTTGTAGTTTCTTTTTATAACTTTATAATAATAATAATAATAATTATAATAATAAACTTAGATATTTAGTATTTCTATGGTTTTATTTTATAATACCATTGGGCAAGCACACAGACACACGCCATAACACACAAAATAGCTAGCATATTTGTAAAAGTAGGTGGGGATAATGAGATAAAAGCAGCACAACTTTCAAAGTTTATTTTATTTCTAACTCAAGCATCACGATGGCAACAAGCTCTGATGATGAAGGTTTCGCTAGTGGTGAGGGGCAGAATAATAATAATATCCCATTGGAACGAAGAATAAACTTTGTTAATCGGAATGTTAATATTCCAGCCCAACATCTGGGTGAAGTTTACTGCCGCATGTTGTCCTATGTGCGTGTTGGTGGTTATCACTTGTTGTGTTTGGCGTGCTATGCCACGGCTCGTCATGGAACACCTGAGGATATCCACTACCAAACACATTCGACGCATAGGATCGGTAGGAACTTACGAAACCACGAGAAGTGCTTCGTTTGTGATGCGAGGTTGTTTTTGATAACACCTCAAAGGGTTTGTCTTATTTGTAATAGAAGGTAAATTTTATTACAAGTAAGACAAGTTGGGAGAGCTTATAACGTTTATGCAAACGATGTTCATTTCAACATGAAGTGGGGATGGTTTGCTTAAATGCTAGAGCTGGAGTACACAATGAAAGATTGGTCTTTGGCTGGTGTACACAAACAGAGGCGTTGTCATATGGGGCCTCTGTTTCTCTCAAAACTCATAGTTAGCACGACATTTACAGCGCCGATTTAACCCTCATTCTCACTCCGAAATCTTACTATATAAACGATGACAGAACATTCAAATATTATTATCCCCCACTACAATGTTAGCATATAAATACTAGTTCAGCTTCACAATTAATTCATATACATCTTGGACATGGCCCAAGAAAGACCTGCAAGCCGTGGCTCGTCGCTGTTTAGCGATGAGACTGAATATGTTCCTCGACCCCAAGAAGGACCTGCAAGCCGTGGCTCGTCGCTGTTTAGCGATGAGACTGAAATTGTTGCTCGACCCAACATACCACCACCATCGAGGCGAGTTGCAAATGTTGAGACCACTGGACCGGCAGACTCCACATCGGATGCGGGACCGGTAGAAGTCAGCGATGACTTTAGCGGTTCAGCCGATTCCACATCTTGGTGGGATTTTGAAGATGATATGGATGCCGGTCCTGCGGACTCAACCACTCCGTAGAAGGACTACGATAAGTCCTATTCTCTTTCCTATGCGACCGCCCGAACCCTGACCCACCCCAACCCCCTTCCCCAGGTCCTCTTCGGAGGGCCACATAAAGACTTGAGCGTAGTTAGTTGTTAAATGTCAATTTCGTTGATCGGAATATTAGTACACAATGAAAGATTGGTCTTTGGCTGGTGTACAGAAACTGAGACGTTGTCATATGGTGCCTCTGTTTCTCTCAAAACTTATAGTTAAGTCGTTTACAACACTGATTTTACCCCCACTACCATTCCCACTACGAAATTTTACTATAAAAACGATGACAATACTGATGTAGCTCATACTTGGTTCAATCTTTCAACCATTACGATGGCTGATGAAGGAATTGAACGCGACTTTGAAGGGCGTTGCTGGGTGTATTCCTACTATTATGGTGACAGAGACGCTGTGGCATGTGTGAAATGCTGGGATTCGTGGTATCGTGTTCGGGACTATAGCCCCGAAAGAATCATCCGACATGTCTCGTGGAGTAATGAGGAGGCGCAGCAGCAACCGCCATCAACCATATGTAAGCTTTGCAGTAAACCTGTCTTCATCATAATGGAGACGGAGAGCTGCTTGGTATGTAACAGTAGTTAAGTCTTCACTTAACCATTGTTACATATCAAGTAGTATCGATACACCCCCAACCTCCACACCTACCTCGGTCCCGAAAGGGACCAAAAAAAGACTTTGATCGTAGTTTAGTTGTCACTTATTTGTGTGCAATATTGTGTTTAAAAAATATGATATTTACATGCTAAGTGTATAAGTTTGGTAACATGTGAAAACATAATATGTTTTATACAGACTTTTATTTTTTCGAGCAGTCTAGTTCTTTATTGAATAAATTTAGGAATTTATTATGATTTATATTTTTATATCACAATTAGGTGCAAATTAATGCTGGCTAGCTAGCTAGAGAAAGTGTATTTATTACTAACGAATAATAAAAAAAAAACCAAGTAAATAATCATATATTTTTTATTAGTAGCAGTTTTTATAATTGTATAATAATTTTACGTTGGATGCAGCGCAGTGCCAGGCCTGGGCACTTTTATGGAAAAAACACTCGGGAATCTTCTTAAATGTACTTAGTTTCGGTTGTCGCTCACAGGGAATATTGATGATAATTTTTTCACTTATAAACTTTTTAAGAAAATTTGCTTTCTGTGTTCCTTTTACGTAGATCCTGGGTATTTGATACAAATCCAACACATGTTTCAATATATTATTAATTTCGCAGAGTTCCAAATTTCCGGAATCCCACTTCAGTCCATGGTAATCTTCGGCATATTTGACAGTCTTAAGCTCATCAACAGACAACATATTTTTATGAAAAGGAGCTTTAAATAAATAATTTGATATTCGAACGCCATCGTAAATGGCTAATTCTTTTGGGAAAAATGCAAAAGAACATTGAAAGCCCTGTATGTCAATAAAAAGATCTGAATGATGTTCCGCCATCGTAGCTTGCAACTAACTGATGTATTTACCGCGAGAATGATGATTTTACCTATTCGATTGGATCCATGCTTTAATCTGTTAGTAGGAAAATTCCTTATAACTTAGTTTGTTTATGTGCGCGGTCTCGTAATGCGCATGTGTGAGCCCTTTTTTACTCTATAAATACGTTAGTCGCCCCAAGAGAGCATCATTCCATCACGAACTTCAACATGGAAAACATCGTGAAGTATCTGCAGGAGAGATTCCCCAATAAGGAGTTTGCGGTGGTAAAACCTACTGCAATTAAGGAGCGGCGGCAGTGTGTGAAATGCAGCAAGTGGCGCATACACATGGACCCTTCGGGATTATGTCGCAGGTGTTGTGCGACATGCAAAAGGTTGCGGTTGAGCACAAGAAGATGGTGCTCACACCACCCGAGGCCGGTTGCGCAGCAGTCAAGACGTGCTGCACCTAGACCAAGACCGGTCGCGGCAACAACTCCACGGCCAGCACAGGCCGCCGTTCCCGATCCCCCCCAGCCTTATCGAGCTGCACCCCGCTCGATCTTGGTTGCCCGTGGTGAGGTGCCTAGGAATTAGGCCCTTACAACTACCCTGCACTACCCGGCCCTTTTCAGGGCCACAGAAAGACTTATCGTAGTTTAGTTGTGACCTAGTGTGTCATATTGTGTTTAATACAAATACAATATTTCAATGCAAAGTGAACAAGTTTTTGTATTTTAACTTTAAATAATTTTTTTCGGGCACTTACAGACATTTTACAAAAAAATGTTATAGTGCAAAATTATTTCATTTATTGAGAAGAATCGATTCCAACCTTTATTTTGTGTAAATATTTTCAAAACTGTGAATTATAGCGTCTGCACATGATTTTCAACTTTAAATAATTTTTTTCGGGCACTTACAGTCATTTTACAACAAAATTTTATGGCGCAAAATTATTTCATTTATTGAGAAGAATCGATTCCAACCTTTATTTTGTGTAAATATTTTCAAAACTGTGAATTATAGCGTCTGCACATGATTTTCAACTTTAAATAATTTTTTTCGGGCACTTACAGTCATTTTACAAAAAAATTTTATGGCGCAAAATTATTTCATTTATTGAGAAGAATCGATTCCAACCTTTATTTTGTGTAAATATTTTCAAAACTGTGAATTATAGCGTCTGCACATGATTTTCAACTTTAAATAATTTTTTTCGGGCACTTACAGACATTTTACAAAAAAATTTTATGGCGCAAAATTGTTTCATTTATTGAGAAGAATCGATTCCCACCTTTATTTTGTGTAAATATTTTCAAAACTGTGAATTATAGCGTCTGCGCATGATTTTCAACTTTAAATAATTTTTTTCGCGCACTTACAGACATTTTACAAAAAAATTTTATGGCGCAAAATTGTTTCATTTATTAAGGAGAATCGATTTCCAATTTCATTTCTTCGGTTTTTTAAAAAATTAGCGCTTTAAACCCTACTGCGCAGGCTTTGAGACTTATATATATATGTCGGGCTCTCGCCCGACACACGACTTCCTGCCTAGCCACCCCACCACGCCTCTCCCTCCTTCCCACCCCTTCCCCCAAGGTCGAACAAGCGTTTTCCGGATAGTCCACTTCACTTTTTTACTTCCTTGTATATGATATCTATGATAATTTTCCGAAATTTTCACGTTCTTCCCGAAAAAACTTTTTTTTTCCAGTCATGCTTTAAAAAATATTTGACCCGTGTTCGCGCGTTTTTTTCTATTTCTATCCGTCTCGACGCTATAAGACGTCAAAGTTACAAAAAACAGGGTTGGCTGAAAACCCCGTTTTTAAAGCTCAATATTTTTTAAATTTGAAAATTGGATTCATCAACATTAAAATTCTCTCTATAAAATTCCCAAATACATTTTTTCGCTAAAATCTATAGTTTTCCTACAAATTGCAATTATTAATAGGGGCGGTACCATGCACCCTAAAAATAAGGGTTTATTTTCCATATGAATCCTACGAAAAATTTTTATTCTCTAAATAAAATTTAAAAAAATGGGAACTTGTACTTTAAGACAGGCCAAAAATTTTTAGTTCTATACTTCATGTCGCTAAAATGAAGGGAAATGCCTTAAAAAAATTAAAATTGTTTATAACAATGATGGTACTACCTGGATTATTTAATGCAATTAATGAAATTTAAATATGAGAACTTGCACTTTACGCTAAGCTAAACATTTTTAGTTCTATACTTCATGTCGCTAAAATGAAGGGAAATGCCTTAAAAAAATTAAAATTGTTTATAACAATGATGGTACTACCTGGATTATCTAATGCAATAAATGAAATTTAAAAATGAGAACTTGCACTTTACGCTAAGCTAAACATTTTTAGTTCTATACTTCATGTCGCTAAAATGAAGGGAAATGCCTTAAAAAAATTAAAATTGTTTATAACAATGATGGTACTACCTGGATTATCTAATGCAATAAATGAAATTTAAAAATGAGAACTTGCACTTTACGCTAAGCTAAACATTTTTAGTTCTATACTTCATGTCGCTAAAATGAAGGGAAATGCCTTAAAAAAATTAAAATTGTTTATAACAATGATGGTACTACTTTTTTAAAATGGTTCTTTTTCGATTTTAAAAATTCGATTTATATTAAGGAAACTTGCCTCTATCACTTTGTCCAGTAACTATTTGCGATATTTTTTACTGTTTTTTCATAAATTACAGCCAAAGTCGCCCTTTCTTAGAAAAATTAAAAAAATGGTACTATATTTGCTGTTTCCCTATTTTCTTCAATTTTTTCCATTATTTTTTAATCTAATTCTGATATAACAAGTTGTGCTCTTCATTTTTGGTCCTACACTTTTTACGCTTAATTGCATAGTTTGTCCATAAAATACCAAATTCATATTATTATTTTCCTCAGGGTAGTACCGGCTATTAGGGGATGATACCAAATTTTTAATTTTTAACTTTTTACACTTTAAAAAATGGTACTGTGTAGCTTAGACTACGCCCAGTAATTTAAGTTTAATACTTTTTAGCTCTAAAGTTATGGGAAATGCCTAAATTTAATACTTTTTTGTTCCCTAGTGTTTTTTATTGTTACTGAAGTTCAGTAAAATAAAACAAATTATATAATGTAATATTATAACTTTTATTGTTATAACTTGTATAATATAATATGTACAATTTTTACATTGCTAATATCTAACACAGCAAATCTTTTTTAATGGTATAATGTGTACAATTTTTACATTCCTAATATCTAAGACTTAAAATCTAACATAAACACCTACAACTAACTTATCCATATCTTACATATCCGCGGCATAAGAAAAGTGGCAAAAGTGTTTAAGCCGCTGCTTACACTTTGCTATCTTTTCCTGTGCCGCCTCCATCCTTTTCCTTAATTCTAAAATTTGTCTCTCGCACTCCTTCACTTCACTTACACTGTCTTTCATGTCCCTAACTATAGATTGTCTAATGCTAAACGCAGCAGCCACTGCCTCTCTTTGGCTGGGCGAGAACTCACGCAGCCATTGAGGTTCGCTCTCCGTCGTTGTTGTCTCCTCTACGCGCCGCTTCTTCAATGGCCTCAGCCCTACACTAGGAGATTTGGGCCTCTTAAAAGACTGGCCAGAATGTCCGGACGCCGTTGCTGCTGTCGCCACTACTGGCAAGTCGGTGGGCTTCTTTTTCTGTAGCGACAAGCTCCGTGGTCCTGGCATTTTCAGCAACTTCTCTAATTTGCTTCCACCTGCTACTGGGCTCGCCTTTTTCACAACAACATCGCTTAAAACGACGACGTTCTGGTCCCGCTGCTCCAGATGTTGTCGAGTAGAAATTTCGGCCAACATATTGTTGCAGGCCTCGTCCTCTACACGACCTTGTTCCGTCCGTTCGCTCTGGTCCATGGCCCATTCGGCGACGGTATGCGGTGTTAAGAGGGACGAAGGGTCAAATCCCTCCAACATTGCTTCTTCAGCCGCACTTCCGAAGCTAAATTCTGACAATAAGTCGCTCTCCATTTTTTCAACTTTGTTTTTTTTTTAACACTACTAAGACAGTAATACACACACAAGTCGTACAACAACTGTGAACTGATCTGCTGCTCTTGGGTCGACTGTCTTTATACACATCAAGACCACCCCCCCACTTCTCAATTCCCGCTTCTCGACTCTAACCGACAAGGGCACCTTCGTGCGCCCTTTTCGACCTCACTACTACTTGCCAAGGGCAAATAAACAACTTATGCTACAAACTGTCCTACACATTCCTATGTTATGATCACTATTTTTTTAACTTAAAGTTCTACTAAATATGGATTTGCCAGTGGAGCGTTCTATCACAAAGCTATACAAAATATTGAATTACTTTCAGTAAATTTGCTAAATTTTCTTCAGGGTCCGCACTATAAAACTCTATATCTTTATGTCCCCAAGGTAAAGTTTTTGTGGTTGATGGAATTATGAAACGCTTGTCGTCATAATGACTAAGAGCAATTTTATTAATAACTTGTGTGTAAATATCGTGTAATTCACTTCGAAAAGTTTTCATCTTCCTAAATATTAAACCGCCGTTTTCAACGATTTTTCGGTAATCGTCCAAATGAAGCTCCTTCTCGATAACTGATTTTTTTATCCCTTTGGCTTTTTTTAATTCGTTGTTCAATGATTTTACGTAGTAAGCTTTTGCCCCAGTTCCAAAAAAACCGATTATCGGATCACATGGAAATTCATCCTTCATTCTACCCAACACTGATTTTCTCTTAATTACATTAAATTTATTATTTTCGGGATAATTTGAGGTGTCGAATTTATCTGGGTTCTCTGCAATTACTCGATAAAAATCATCGGTGAACACTTTTAATATCAAAGAATCCGTGTCCGTGTAAAGTAAGGAAGCATTACTGCCAAACTTCTTTTTAATAAAGTTATAGAAAAAATCATAAATTACTGTTTTCGAGATATCCAATATGGAAAAACCAATATATATAGGTTTATTATAAATAATTTTTAATTTATCCATGTGGATCGCGACAAAATCTTTTGTAAATATGGATCTACTATTAAAATTGGGACGAGCAATTAATGCTCTTGCCCCAACTTTACCTACACCATTTTCCCATTGTGTTATTAATTTTATATCTTTACGATTTTCAACGTTTTCCATAGTTTTTCCAAAAATAGCATTTATTATCAATTTAAACAGATCCTTACCAAATTTTGTTGTTGACTTGTTACGCAAATCCGTATTAAAATCGATATATTTCTTTAACCACTTTGACTGATCAAATTTTAAAATTCTATGAGTCCGCATTACCATTAGACCGTTTTCGATGGCTTGTTTTAAAGTTCTATAATGAACAATATACCTCTTTTTATCTTTAAGATTGGGAATCAATTTGGACAACTTTGCCTCCTCTGTAGGTGGCATTATATTTTCCACTAAGAAAGGAAGATCAGAATGTAAGTCATGCAATTCTTCCGGATAATGCACGTCTACTTCCAGAACGTATCCGTGCGGACTTTCATCACCCACATTCATAATATTTAAATCTAAAATTTCACGTTCTGATAGCCATCGAAAACCACCAAAGGGCAATGCTTGGGACATACTATGACCGTATAGGTTTGTTGCATCTAAATATGATATAAATGAAGAAGGTTCTGAGGGATCGTAGTTGGGTAAATAGGAATTATTTGCGATGTGCTTCCTTTCAGTACACTGACTTATCCCGCCGCGAATACCTTTTTTAAAAAAGTGAATTATATCAATGTCTGTTAAAAGCTCTAACTTTACCTGGGTCATGCGCAACATGCAATCAAAAGATAAACTTGGTAGGGTAAAATACTGTGCGGGGTCCAATTTATAAACTTGCAAACAAGTATCGCGAAACTGTTCGAAAACATCTGCTAATAATAAAACGTCTGATTTTATATATAAATCAGAGTAATCCCCTAAATTCTTACACCCAAATAAATTCCACACTTCCTTGGCTCTCTGATAACATTCATCACTTATGTGCTCTTCTCGTAATGTGTCATAAAACTGATTTTTAGTTGGAAGAGTTGCAAAATTCATTTTTTCAATTGAATCGATAAAATTGTACGGAAAAACACCCTTTTGACGCATCAAATTAAATTCACGCACGTCAGCAAAATGTTTACGTGTTTCCTTAAAATCGTTAACACTTAAACCATTACCCAAGTTTTCCAGTGATGTTGATAGAAACTTAAAGCTGTCGATGAATCGAAGCTTTAAATTTTTTCTCTTTGTTTCACCAGTTTTCTGATCTACATAATCGTGCATGTAAATGTTCTTTGTAAATGATATATACTTTTCCTTGCTTTGAGCTATAACGTCAATTTTGTCACCATATCTGCATAATTCTTTTATAAACATATGGCTGTCGTAGCCGCTTAAATTATGAAATATGATTGGTACAAAAGTAGGTACTTTATAATTTAGGTTACAAATTGAATGTGCGGCACCATACCTTTTTCTACCAGTTATGTGACAATGATCCTTTACTTTTATATCACTTTCCTCAAAAGGTTGTTCACATATACCACATAGTGTGGCATTTTCAAACTCTGTTTTTTCACTAAGTGTTAATGGGTTCATTGGCTTTATATCCTTTAAATAGGTATTGTAAAGATATCTTAAATCGGTTTCTATGGAATCTACAAAAACTTTACCAGCATCTTTTCCGCGATATAGCTCAAACTTGGAAATTGAATCGTCGAAAGAACATTTTATCAGATATGCAAAAGAGTATGGTTCGTGCTTGAAATTATTTATGGTATAAGAACTTGTGGGATTGGGCTCGACAGTTTCGACTGGTTTTAAAACGGATTCAAAATCCGCATAAACGACAAAAGGAACTCGCATTTGCTTTTCTATACCTTCAAATTTTAACATATTTTCCGGTATGCTCTTTCCAAATTTATCAATTTTTAGATCCGTTGACGGTGTCAATGAATAGATGTGTTTACAATCATTTTTTTGATGCATTATTAAAGCTGTTGGTGAACGAAAATATATAAGACAACCGTCACAAAAATATAGTCTATCATGATGCCGTGAAATTTGGCTGGATACTAGACGAGATAAATCAATTATCCAACAATAATGACTTGTTGAGCAGCTTTCGTCACAAATATGTTTATTACTGCGGCCTTTAATATTACAATCTTTCGTAACCATAAGCAAATTTACGTGCTTCTGTAGCTTCCTTGTAGCATATCTTAGTGGTCCGACCACCTCATATTTTAATTTATTATCTTCAAAACTACTCTCCAAACCGTATACATTAACTGAAATATTATTCATCTCTTCAAATTTTGTGATACCGCTCAATTTTACTGGAAAATCCATACCTGTTACATTTATGACTGTTGAGTAGTGGGGGTACGATGTGAGTTGTGTCGAAGCCATGGCTGCAGGAAATAATGCTGATGTAATGGCCCAAGCAAAACAGCATTCGTCCTGATTGATTACATTCACCACAGCTTTTTTGGCGTTGATACATTGCGGCAACGGTATATATGATGAACCACCCAGAGGTGAATACTTGTTAATATTCACTTCTAGATGAAGTATTTTCTCCAGAGCCCAACCTGCAAATAAAAATGGAATTAATTACTTTAGAGCACTTTAACCATTCAAATGTAAAAAACAATATTTATTTAATCTGTTCATTTTCTAATAATTCTTAAATACCTGAATCTTTCTCCTGAAATTCGGTTGACTGAGCTTTCATTGCCTCCACAAACGATTGGTAAACATCATCCAAGTCGCTCCCTATTACAACTATTTCATTGGAGGTATTAAATGACTTTTCACTAAATGTTTCCTGCGATGGTAGAAAGTATCGACCAACAACAACCATGTTTATTTTTAAGGACTTTTGGACACGTAATATTTCACTCATCAAAGCCAACACTCGGGGTTTAATTTCTTCGAAAAATAATGTGTAGTCTACATGTTCACCATCACTATTTATACGATAAGATATAAGCCTATTTTTAAATGCGCCTTGTATAACTTGAACACCGTGGGACACCGTCACACAGGACTTTTCTTTATGCTGTAATGTTCTCTGATGCGCAAACATTTGATTGTGTGGCACATTTACGTTACATAAGGTGCAAGTTTGCATAGTCGACGTTGATGCAGCACCATCAACTCTACGTCGCTTACCCCAATCTTCATTATTAAATCTTGATACACACGATTCTCTTTTATGCCGTTCCATACTATAGCTACGAGTAAATGCCGTTCCACAGTTTTCACACACGTAATTCATTGTAATCAATTATTATTGTTGTTCACTTGTTATTCACTAAAACTCGTGACTTACACTAAAAATCAAATTACTTGAAATGGTTTATAAAGCGGACGTTATAATGGTGGGGGGTTATGCTAAGGTCAAGTTCAAGGTCAAGATCAAAGCCAAGTTGAAGGTCAAGTTCAAGGTCGAGTTGCTCAAGGTGAAGGCCGGGTTACTCAAGGTCAAATTCGGATTAGTCAAGGTCATTCGGGTTCGGTCAAGGTCATTCAAGGTCAAGGGCGTTCGGGTTTGGTCAAGGTCATCCAAGGTCAAGGGCGTTCGGGTTCGGTCAAGGTCATCCAAGGTCATTCGGGTTAGGTCAAGGTCATCCAAGGTCATTCGGGTTAGCTCAAGGTCATCCAAGGTCATTCGGGTTAGCTCAAGGTCATCCAAGGTCATTCGGGTTAGCTCAAGGTCATCCAAGGTCAAGGTCATCCGGGTTAGATCAAGGTCATCCAAGGTCATTCGGGTTAGGTCAAGGTCAAGGTCATAAAAAGTGGAGGGGGGTTGTGCTTCTTCCCATTACGACACTACTGTGTTCATCGGACCCTGTTGACCTGAACAGCCCTGTTTAACAGACCCTGTTCAACGGACCCTGTCGACCTGAACAACCCTGTTTAACAGACCCTGTTCAACGGACCCTGTTAAACGGACTCTGTTTTGGATCTGTTCAGGTCAACAGGGTCCGTTGAACAGGGTCTGTTAAACAGGGCTGTTCAGGTCAACAGGGTCCGTTGAACACAACAGGATCACAACGTCAACACAACAGGATCACAACGTCAACACAACAGGATCACAACGTCAGCACAACACAACGAAACCTGTTTGAAGAATCAGCGAAGGTCAAAAATTGCTCCGAAAATTAACATTGGAGCTCCCTATGATGGTGAACTCTCCAATTCTCCCTACTCCTCTACCCTCAAAATGTAATGGCGGTATTACTTTCTAATAATTAATTGTTTTTGCTTATTTCCTTTTAAATTCGTATTTTACATTTGTCAGTCTGGTCCTGGCAACGAATCACAATTATAATTAAAAACGTTACTTTTATAAAAACCTTTACAAATGGGTTTCATGAAAATTTGAGTTTGTTAGGAAAGCTCTAATTTCCAAAATGTTCAAAAATATTTCGTTTAACCCATAGGTACCTACCTATGCACAGTCCGTATTTAAAAAAATAAATTTGATGTTGGCCGCTCGAAGACGAAACGTCGGATCTTTAGTTTAATAACGTCATTTTGTAGAGGAGAAAAAGTTGCAACGACAAAGTGTCATTTATTATTAAATAGCTATTCAAATGAGCTCAGGAAAAAATAAAAACGATTTTGCAAAATTTCGGTTTTTTTTCGAATAATATCGATATTTTAAAACTTTTAAAGCGGCATTTTAATCAGCACCGAATTGCACAACTTTGCCCCTATTTAACCGTTTCTCTAACTCCTATGGTTTCCGAGATTCCAATGCTCGTATGTCGAATTTGTAACACCCTGTACATTCATGATATCCGGAAGGACGGCTGTTCTTATTTACTGACGACACTGCAGGTTTTGGAAAAGTGACTTTCGAGGTGGAGGATTCGCCCGAATCCTGCCAAGACGTGGGCCATTTTCTTCTCGAATAGCAAAGTTAGAAGCCCTGAGACTAGGCTCTTGGATACCGCCTGTTGAGTAAAAGGAACAAGATAGGTTATAGAGGTAAAGTCAATTTATACAAATTTTCATCAGGCTTGTGAGGTGCCAACATAGTGCACCATAAGAAGGACAGCGCATAACAAGTTACAGGTGCTACAAAATACAGCGTCAGTCAAGAATAATTGCGGACGCTGCGAGATATTCTGTAAATAGAGTACTACACAGAGACTTTGAAATATCGACACTGACGGAATTTTATGACAAAGTAATAACGGAGAAAGGTATAGACGTATCCACCAACCCAGTAGTTACAGTTTCACATATGCAGTCAACACCGAATTCCACCTACAAGTTCCCTAAGAATTGGCAGCCTCTAGCCATAGTGGAGAGGCACTAACGTTTTGTTAAGGCATAACGTATTTTACATAAAATACGTTTTCAATTTCGGGTAGAGTTCAAAAATTGGATAGTATAAAGGGTATCCCGTTTAAGAAAATATAATTTTATGCGGCATCCTGTATATGAAGCGGCTAAGGGAATTTGCAAAAAGTATTTCAAATACCCTATACCCATATAAGCGAAACCAGTCCAATATATTTAGTAACTAAGGCCCAATATTTAAATCCAAAATGATTAGGAGAAAGTGACAATAAAATTATTAATTTACTTACCTAATAATAAAATTTTATCTTAACAAAATATCATTAATGCGCCATTTTTACTTTCTATAGAAAAAACTTCTGTATCAATCCATTTAAAGATGAAACGATTTTAAATAATCAAAAGCAAATCAAACTGGAATTATATTTTATCATTTCAGCCAATACTTTGACATAAATAAAGATTATGTTTACATATAATACAATCAGCTGATATGGATTCTCGCGGTACTTGAAATTATAATATAGTATAATATGGAAACTAAACTATACAAATATTAAGTAATAAATGGCACGACTTTATATATTTTTCAATAATCTATTGTCATTACTTTTTTTACCTAATTAATTAGTTAATACCTACGAGAAATATTATCGCAAAAGAGTGGTGAATTGAAAACACTCATTGACCGAATAGAAAAATTTTATTATAAGCGGATTAGAAAATGTAGCTTTAATAGCAATTATTGAAACTGGACCAAACTGGAAAGCCGAGATTCTGAACTAGTGCTAGAAATTAGTGTTAGGAATCAAACTCAAATAATTCGACTATTCGAATATTCAAATACTCAAATACCGAATATTTTTCTTTAAAATTACTCATAATTATGTTCGATTATTCGAGTATTCAAATATTTGATTATTCGATTAATTGCACGTTTAAATGTTTCAATATTCGAGTATTCAATTATAAAACATTTTTATTTTAAAATTATTTAATGTTACATGCATCAGCCTTTAAAATCATTTTATATAATATACCATATACAGGGTGTTATCTAATAAGTGTCCGATATTTTACAGGGCGATTCCTCAGCTACTTATAAGGTAAAAAGTTCATATAAGCATGTGTCCGGAGTTGCCCCCTTTCTGATAGTTTTTTTTTTAATCGGTGTTTTATAATTTCTTTAGATACTCTTTTTCCGACTTTATTAAAATTTGGTACTGTTATTCACAATGATTACTAACCTGAACTAACCTGAACTAACCTGAACTAACCTTAACGAATATTATTGACAAAGAAATGTACGCTACTCACTTCTTTCTAATTTTCATATTTCTTTTCGGATATACCAACTAATAATACAACTTTTTTGTTCCATGAATTATTTTCGTATCTTGCTTCGTTTTCGAGAGAAAAAATAGAAACCACCTTATTGCATGCAGGGTGTCCCATTTTTGACACTTTTATAGGGTATCTCCGTAATTGTTAGTGCTATCAAAAAAGTAATATAGGTGTCATGCGCTCTTTTAAAATTTAAAAATTTTCGCTCGCTTAAGAGATACGGGGGAAAATAAAAAAATTGACAATTTCAAAATTACCCTATATTTTCTTAGTTAAAAGAGATACAGAAAAATGTTTTATACAAAAGTTTCTTTATAATGATTGCCAAATAATCTGCCGTTTTCAGAATAAGTATACGGGGTCAGATAAAAAAGTTATCAGACCTAACCTCATATTTTTATCTAAAAAGATAGCATTTTAAATTTTTTTCTCAAATATATAACACACCATGGGTGATATTGGTTTCCTAGGCGATTTATTTAAACTTTATTACTTTAAACCACAGTAGAGTAGGACATGAAACAAAAGCTAACATCCGAGAAACAAGTATGTTGACATTCTAGTTGTTATTAACATTTAACGTGAATTTTATTTTTGCATATTCGTTTGTGAAAATGACTTATCTACATTCTAAATGATTTGATATGATATCAGTTTATATTGAAAGTGGAAAAAACGAAGAAATGGCGCAAAATTTATATCTTGTTCGCTATCCGGAAAGACGGCCACCTTTTAAGTACATATTCCGACGACTGGAATATAATTTAAAAACATACGGCTCTTTTACGTGGCCGAGATCAAAAACTTATAATAAAGAAAACAAGGAACATGAAGAAATGAGCGTGTTAGGATTTGTCGAGGCCAATAATCTGGTAATATATCCTGTGTAGCTTTGAATGGTAGTAGCTCGACTTTTATTGAAGTGAAAATTCCTTTAGGCACTGTTAGTGGGTATTGAATGAAACAGCCGTCAGATGTTAGATTGTGAAAGGTTAATAGAGAATCTCGTCTTGGTGATGTTTTCACTTCTGTTTTATGGTCTTAAGCACACATCATAATTCTATTCTCTAAAATCACTTTGTAATTTTAGGAACAAAAATTTACGTCCGTCAGAAACGTAGAAACTGAAACTAGAATTACAAAATCTAAGACGCAAAGAACTTGGACGTCCAATAAATATTTTCTCTATGTTGTTAAAATTACCCAATATTTGCATCCTGGTGATGATGTGAGACGATTTGAATTTTGTCACTGGTTTTTAAATAAATCTAACGAGGATTGTTTTTTTCGCCAAAAAATAATCTGGTCAGATAAATGTCGAATTACAAGTTGCGGTATTTATAACCGACATAATAAAAGACATTGGAACTCCACAAATCCCTACATGGTACTACGTGTTCGCCAACAAGGTCGATTTGGGGTAAATATAAGTTGTTTTTTGTTTCAAAACAAACTGGTGTATCGCCTTTTTGGAAAAAATTAAAATGCAGATAGATATCTGGACATACTCCAATCAAACCTTTTCGATGTCCTTGGTGATGTTCCTTTAAATAAAGTAATATATTTACTTTCAACAAGATGGCGCCCCTACCCATAACGCTATTCGAATAAGAGAATATTTAATGACTTACTTTAGAAACAGTTAGATAGGAACACATGGACCTATAAGGTGGCCACCACGATCTCCGGATCTAACAAGTCCAGATGTTTTTCTTTGGGGAGTGTTTGAAAATAAAATTTATAAAGAAGTCATTTTAACCCGAGAACAACTTAATCAGAGAATTCATGAGGCCTTTGCAGAAATAAAACCATTACACATCATGAATACGTTCGAAAAAGATGTCAAGAGTGCATTGAAAACAACGGAGGAGCTTCCGAACATTTGCGATGATTCCCGTTATTTTTTACCTTAATCTGAATCTTTTATTTCGTTTCAAAGTAATAAAGTTTAAATAAATCGCCTAGGAAACCAATATCATCTATGGTGTGTTATATATTTGAAAAGAGAATTTAAAATGTTTTTTTTTAGATTAAAATATACAGGGTGTTACGTTTAAAAAAAATGCGGTTAGGTCCGATAACTTTTTTATCTAACCCCGTATACTTATTCTGAAACGGCAGATTATTCAACAACCATTATAAAGAAACTTTTATGTAAAATTTTTTTCTGTATCTCTTTTAACTAAGAAAATATAGGGTAATTTTGAAATTATCAATTTTTTGATTTTCCCCCGTATCCCTTAAGCAAGCGAAAATTTTCAAATTTTGATTTTACCATTTTAAGCTTGACCCAAAAAGAGCACCTATATTACTTGTTTGATAGCACTAACAATTACGGAGATACCCTATAAAAGTGTCGAAAACGGGACACCCTGTACACAAAAAAAATACCTATGTATGTATTTTAAAGTTAATTAAAACATTTAAAATAAAAATTAAATTATTTTTTTAAAGAATGATACAAAAAAAATGCCACAGTGAATAAAAGCAAATGTTGAGAATGGCCACCTTCTGATAAAATTCAGGATTGCAACCGATTTCTTTACAAAAACTTTAACACCCTGTATATCAAAAACGGGGAACTCCGGACACATAATATGTTCATATAAACTTTTTCTCTTAGAGTATTATAATGAATCAACCCCTTAAGGAACGTACCGTACTTCTGAAACACCCTGTATAATATACTATACAGGGTGTTACTTAATGATAGGCCGTAATTCCAAGGGAGCATTCCTGAACCAAATTCAAGTAGAAAAGTTCATATAAACATGTGTCCTATAAAGTCTGGTTTTTAAGATACAGGGTGTCAAAATAAAAAAAAAATCTATTTTTTTTATTCTCCTTATGCCGATTTTGGTAAAATTTGGCAGTGTTGTTCGTTGTGATAATACGCTAAGTTAGCACTAAGTAGATGATAATTATGAGTTATACTATAATTATAAAAAATAATAAAGTGAGTATTCGGATACTTGAATTTCAGACATTTCGAGCACTATTATTCTGAACATCCTTTATGGGCGAAGTGCGTAAGAGTATGCAGTGCACAGTCAGTCTAGTAGTGTCAACATTGCATAGATCCTCTGGGCAAGTGGACAAAGATCGATTACTAGCAGCCTTTGCCCGGTTTATTATGGGCAGTGTCAACACTGCTGAGCCAGCTTCAGAAAATGTCGAATTATCTTATTTATTGGCAAACTTTGCCACACTTTAAGTGGACGTTGTTAATACCGAGATCAAAAATCATCTTGGTCAAAGGTGGTCATAAAATGAAAAGCGGATGTCAAAAGTAGCCTTGTGAAATAATGTCATAGTTTGTCACACGGCACGTGGGCTACATGGTTGTTGAGCGACTCTTGGTAATCAAATGCATGGGACGGAAGCAACCTTTAGATTTTCTAATCATTTATTATATTCTTAGAGCGGTGAAGATACTGTTTAAGAAATATTAATTAATCATTTATTTTGGTAAATTTTGCAATAATACTGTATGGTACAGCGTGGATTTCTGTGCTACAAATTATCACCTTGTCGTTGCCTTGATAATTGTAAGCGGAGGAATCGAGTTGATAAAAAAAGCAATAATTCTTTTAAGATCCATAAGCTTTTCCGGAATGTGCTATGTGTATATCTAGCTTATCCAATGTATTTCAGAGGGCTCTGGAGTTCCTGAAATTATTTTTGAGTTCAGAGTTCACATAAGGTTTCTTGTCTCGACTTATTGAAGCAGTAACAAAACTTCTCATATTTTTATAAACAAAATATTTTGCCTGAAGTAGTAACATAAACATTTTTAAGAGTTTACGATATATAGAAAGGGCATCATTTCGGATTGCCATCATGGTTTTAATTGTAGGAGTAATCCAGGGGGCAAACTGCTTAGAGCCATGCACTTTCTCAACAGGATACATTTTAAATAAATGTAAATTTTTGTTTGTGATCAATGGGAGGAAAATAGATATGAACTTGATGTTATTTTCGCCGGATCTATATCGAATTCTTTGACACTCCGTATTAAAAAGTTTACTTAGTTCTAAAAATACAATTATTTGGTGAAAATGTATTCTGGACTTAAAATACAGTTTATTTAGTTTATAAGGTCTGGAAAGTGTTTCTGACGTTATTTCGGAACTAACCTAACATAAATATTAAGGAGTTATGTTCCATAGTATAGGAAAAATAAAATTTAATAGCCGTGTTTGTCTGTTTTCTAAAGACAAGAAAAATGACTGCCGATTGCCGTGGGTTCGTCTTTATCGAAGCGTTCACTGTGCGTAAATAACTAAGTAAGCGAATTGATATTAACAATTTTTCAATTGCACATTTTTTTAAATCTAGACATGTAAACTCACCTTTACTGCAGAAACGGGACAGGTTGCGTTAACGGTAGTGACGCTGAGGGCCGATATAATTTTCGTTTACTGCAGAGACGGGACATGTTCGAAAGATGTCTAATGTTGAGTTTAGTGGAACTAATGAGATTTAATGAAACACAAATTTATTTTTCAATGAGGGATCATTCATTATATGCATGCATGAGAGATATTACACCGTTCAGAAATATATAAAAATTATCCCTGAAGCATCCAAGAATGGTCAAAAATTCTCAGTTGTTGGGGTTTCAAAAGATTTAGGTTATGATTATAAAAACTGGTGGCCAAAATTTTACAAAAAATCTTGCCTTAGTAATGAATTCTGTGGAAAACCAGGTGGTAGTAAAAGATCCTTTGCCATCTCCTCTTTTCGTCACCTCAAGAAGTAGTTAGTAGAGAATTTATAAATAATTGTCCTGTAAAAGATACATATCGACTAAGGAGCACTAAAATCAAAATGACTTTCCCTACAACAAATGCTTCCTATTAAAGAAAAAAAGATGGCTGATATAATGAACACCATCAAATCTATTCCAAAAGATTATTTAGCGATCTGAAATCAAATTACTGCTCGGCCCATTGCAGAGAAGAAACAAGATGACGAATAAACTTGTTTGTTACCTGTTATAACATATTTTTTCAAAAGAGTGTCTGTAGTAATAGTTATTTACATTACTAGATGCGAAAGTTAATTTTTTGGTGTGAGGAGGTTTTTGAATAGCCGAGGCGGAGCCGAGGTGATTCAATACCCCCGAACATCAAAAAAGGCTTTCGCATCGTGTGATATATTAAATTTTCTCTACTACTGTTCTCTGATCAATATATTATTAAGTAATGAACTTTGATTTTATTCAAATTATAGTGATAAAATAAGGCTTTTCCACCTGTAAAATAATCCACGACAACTAGTTATTTGAGTACTGTCAGAGTCACTGTCAGTTCGAATTTTTTAATTTCGCTAGTCTAAAATGTTCTCCCAAGACCAAAACGTTGCTATTCAGAAGGCGGCCGAGTTGGCATGTGCCTCACTGTTACCTGAGAAGTCGAAAGATACTATCAAACTTACAACCTGTTTCTGGAATGGTTCGCGAGTAAAAACGTTTCTCAAATTGACGAAAATGCGATGAAAAGATAGATTTTCCAACTGTTCAAATTTCACCATTAAGCTTAATGGCAATAAATAATTATTATTAAAGTTAAATATTCTTGTTATTATACCACCTGTTTTTTCAATAAATATAAGCATTTTGTTATTAAGTTTTTTTCCAAAATTGGCTTGAATAAATACAATAAAAATTTCCTATGAGTATTCCTGTTTTTTGTCCTGACACCGAAAGTAGTACTTTCGTAGCTAGAAACATACTACTTTTGTAGCTAGCAACGTGTAATACTTAGGTAACTCTAATGTTTACTTTCGTGATCTTTCTTGTTGCTAGGGCCCAAAGGTTAATTTATTTATACAGTAGTAGAAAAAAACTATTTTTTTTAAATCCTTCGTGTTGTTTTCCGTTTACCACAGAAAGGAACATCTCCGTATGTCAAAAGTGACACTTACGCCGATATAAAAAATGTCAGAAAACAAATGATGTATTGTAGCCTACACTTAATGGTCTGGAAAATTATTATTCACAAAATTTGGAGTATAAAAAAATACATCAAACAAATTAGCAGGTTTTCTTTAACTTCCTGAATATTTTGGAAAATGTGACATGTCCCCTTTCTGCAGTTAGCGATTCATATCTTTATAACTATCTTTTCTTTTCCTGTCACAGTGATGTGAATTAATAGGAAAAAGCCCCGTACTTCAACAAGGGATATTGTAAGTAACGAAAAGAGTAGGGGCGGTAGGTCCCCATCTTGAAATTAGGATTGTGCGACCATCAAGAGTTAGATTAACAAATTTTGAGAAGAAACAGAGATCTGGCCTTACTCATTAATTAATTGATTTGATTTTGATAGCAAAATTAATTAATGTTTTAAAAAAGTGTAATTATTATTCACCTAAACTTGGAATAAATAAACAAGATAAATACCGATATTTAAAGGTTATTATTTAAGGTTTATTTCTTGATCTGTCTAAGGCATACGACACCCTAAACTTTGACATGTTGCTTAAAAAATTAAATCTGTATAGCATAAGAGGTATAGCGTTAAGGTGGATTACATCATATCTCTCTAACAGATATCAGAAAGTAGCTTTAGGTCAAGGTTCAAAGCAAGTCTTCTCAAATCAGACTGAAATAAGATTAGGCATACCGCAAGGAAGTGGTATTGGACCTCTCTTGTTAATTATCTATATAAATGATATAACTGAACTATACGCTGTCAACAAGAACTCTACTATATAACCAACTATGCCGATGACACGAATCTTTTAATAACAGCATCAAGTTTACCTGTTCTAATTGACTGATCAATATTATTGATGGCTGAAGCATCTATATGGTTTACCAAAAATAAGCTTATATTGAATAATGACAAAACAAACATCATTGTTTTCAAGACAAAAAAATCAAGGCTTCAAGAACCGATAATAAGTGTAAATGGTAACAATGTAAAACTATATTCAACTACTAGGTTTTTGGGAATGGTATTAGTTTGTTGTCTCTCGTGGGATCAAAACATTGAATACAC
This sequence comes from Polydrusus tereticollis, assembly GCA_963920685.1. Classification (NCBI taxonomy): domain Eukaryota; kingdom Metazoa; phylum Arthropoda; class Insecta; order Coleoptera; family Curculionidae; genus Polydrusus; species Polydrusus tereticollis. Next base: position 95,134,249 of record OY987331.1, read on the forward strand.
TGTGATTAAGTTGAATAGAATATGTTATACTTTCCGAGTACTATCGAAATATGTCGACACTGAAGTAATAAAGATGATTTATCATGCAAACTTCGAATGGCATCCTAGATATGAAAGACTATTTTTCTGCCAAAAGAGGGCGTTAGAACGCTGTTTAATATTGGCCCAAGACAAGCCCCCAGAGGAAAATTTAAAGAGAACAAAATTCTCACGTTCGCTGCTGTTTACATTCAAGAGTGTATTTTATTTGTTTGTAAAGACAGAATATTATTTGGAGGAAATTAGTCTTAGGTTGCTTATCCCACAAGAACCGTGAATTATTCGGTTCCTAGACATAGGTTAGCTTTATACGAGACGGGGGCATATTACAATTGTATCCGTTTATTTAATAGTTTACCCACCCGAATATAACAAGTAAATAATTCGGGCGATTAAGAAATAATTTTTAAAACTCTTCTTGATATCAATACTGTAGAAAAATTGTGAATTATTAGTAATTTTGGTTTTATATATATTTATAAAGATTATTATTATTATTATTATTATAGGAAACGATACAGCATAAACTACATAATAAAATTGGCATTTCTGCAGACAACCTCAGTCAACAATATCACCACATTTTCAAATAACAAAAAAATTAATTAAACTGCTAACTAAATTAAATAATTATTACAACACAGTATACCACATAAATACTAGCCATCGATAATTTAACACCTTATAAGGATTATATTTCCATCGTTTAAGATATTTTGACTTGCCCAAGCCCAAAAGCAGGTTAGGTCAGCATCATTTAATCGATAGTTACATCCCCGGCTAATTTTAACTGACTGTGTGCATATGTCATGGAAATTTCCTATGCCATCCTTGTAAACTGTGCACATTTTAGCTTGGCATTCTTTACAATAAACGCAAATGTCCCATTTTATTAAAGCAAATTTAAATAAAAAAAAAAATGAAATATATTATGCAGACGCCAAAAATGCATTAATTCAGTAAGCAGCCTGTGCTGATTTCCAGCAAAAAACTTTTTATTATTAGATGACATGAAGTGCAAATTATTGGCTAATAAACAATTATTGATTTAGTTAACAGAGATAAGATCCTTAGTCAACAAAAGCAAACACAAATCTATATAAATACAATGAGCCAACTATTTCCTATCCTTATCAGGCCCTATCGAATGCAAATATATTAAAAACTATTTAAAAAAGTGAAAATACGTACACATCTCACCAAAGTGAGGCGGACTTCTTTTCAACGAAACAACTGATCTTACTCTGGTGTCTGTTTTTTTTTCTGTCTGTGTCTTCAGCTCTATATGGTGAGCCGGACAGACAGAGATCGTCGGATCGATCGTTGGGGTGGGTCATGTGACCTGTCACGCGCATAACACGTGTTAGAAGGTCCTTGCACAGCTGATTGTATAAAATATTCAGTTTTACAGGGTGTGAGAGATTCGAACGATTGGTGGATTTCACTTTAAGACCAATATTATCAAACGAGACTTTTAATATCCCATCTACTTAAGATCGAAGCTCCCTTTGAAATTCAGTGGTCACCTTTTTAAATATTACTTTAACAGACAAAACATTTCAAATGCCGGGTAATTCCTAACCGGCACTGAGAAAAATATATCGTAAATTAAAGAATAATTATATTTATTTTAGATATTTTTGATATGCCTCTATAGGGCAATATAATATCTAAATATGTAGGCATTTCTTGGGTTTTCGATCAAAGTTGAGAAGAATAAAAAATAAAACAAATGAATTCTTTTACATCTTAGACGTTTTGGTTCACTAGTCCAGTCTAAACAATCTTCAGAACTTAAAAAAACGAAAAGATTTCGTAAAAATCCATATCAACATATCAAAAACAGGACGAAAATACAAATACCGAAACAAAATCTCCAACAAGACAAGGCGCTCAACCAAAAGTGTGATTAGGTTCTTTCAGACTCCAAACATTAATTTAAACCATGCACAGAGTTTTCTTGTGGTCGACTTAACCTAAGGTTAACTGAAAGCGGGTGCTTGAGCAGGAGATGTTAAACACTTTTTACTCATTAAATTTTGGTTTTCTTTTAACTTTAATGACTAAACATTGTAAAACTGGGCGTTAGAGAAGCTGTAGATTGTCTTCTTACATGGTGTCCGGTTAAATGTTAAATGTACCTACAATGCCTAAAAGTAAACGAAGAAGTCAAGGATCCGTAAGAGAAAGTTTTCAGGATGATGTGGAGGAGTTAAAAAGGCATGTGAAGAATCTTCAAAACTATGACACGTTTATGGTTTGAATGGCGAATCGCAGAAACCGTCATAACTGAATATCCTTTAGTAAATAAATTAATTTCAAATATAAAAAAAGTGTTTCTAAAAGCAGTTCTAAGAGTGCAGATGTATAAGAAGAGATTACCAGGAGTTACTTTACCTCCAGAACTTGTAATTACCCGGTGGGGAACATGGATTATGGCCGCAATATTTTACGCAGAACATTTCGAAGCCATTAAGGAACTAATTTTGAATTTAGATGGCGATTCGCAGTGTCTTGTGCAAAGTAAAGATTTTTAAAAAGTGCAAGTGTAGTTAAAGATCTTGTTTTTATTAAGGTTAATTTCAGTTTTATACCGGATTCCTCGTTAGACAGTAGAAATTCAAGTATAAGAGACTCAATTAGTATTGTTGAAACTTTTTCCGCTAAAAGTAACAATATTCCCGGTAAAGTAGGAAGTCAAGTAAGGAACAAATTGGATGTAACTGTAAAAAAGAATGAAGGATTTAAATGCAGTAAAGAGCATTTATGAAGGTAAACCATCCAACGAAGTTGTATCTTGGCCTTATACTTTACCACCTAAGTTGCAGTATTGTCCGATTAGATCAGTAGATGTTGAAAGAAGCTTCTCTTTGTATAAACATATCCATTTTAACTGATAGAAGATAATCCTTTTTAGTTAAAAAATATTTAGTAAGGCCTTTTATACAATTTCAGGTTAAAAAATTGTTTACTTTTATTTTTCTTTGTTTTTTTTTGCTATTTTTTTTAAATAAATATCTTTTTCAGAACCCAGTATGTTTCTTTGCATATGCATACCAGTATGCATATTTGGTCAAAATAATGCATATAACTGCATATTATAGAGGCAAACAAGGCATATATATGCGCATATTTTGACTGAATTTAAGTGCATATATATTCCGTCCTTTAGTTATGACCCACGAGGGAGGTATGTACCGAAGAAATAAAATATATTTAAAGGGTTTGCCATAGTATATTATAGTCTTCTATTATGTTTATGTCGAGAAAGGAGAACGTATCGATATAACATAGGTACTAGATAATTGATGCATACTGGTGCATATTACGGACGAGTGATGGACAGTTAATAAAGAGTTAGAGAAGCCCTCCCGTAAGCGCATCTCATTTGTTTATGAGAGAAGCTGTAGATTGTCTTCTTACATGGTGTCAGGCTAAATATACCTACACGATCGCCACCGTAAGAAATAACAAAGTTACGGTAGGCAACTCACGAACAAAAGATAATCTGATTTTTTTTCTATAGAATTGTTCCTTCTTAAAATGTAAAATTTTGGAATATGTGAAACTAACCGTTAAGCCGCTATTTAAAAATAAGGGAAATGCGCCACTTTTAGTTTTTGTTTAACAACTGAAAAAATACAAACCTTATTCAAGATCAACATCAAATTCTTTAATATATTGCCCATTTAACCAATTTTCTGTCTCTTATATTCAGGGAGATACTAATACAGGGTGTTTCAGAAGGGGCTTAATTAATAAGTTCTAACTAGATTAAATTTATTTAGTCCAGTGGCGTCCCGGGAAGCACCTTAACGCATATTATTGGCAAAAAGATATACGCCACTGCGTTTCTTCAAATGTTGATATTATTTTTCAGACTTACCAACTTATAATACAAATTTTTTGTTCCTCGAATTGTTTTCGTATCTTGCTTCGTTCTCGAGAGAAAAAATAAAAATCACTTTATTGCACGAAAAAAAAAAATACCTACCTATTTATTTTTCTAAATAATGATACAAAAGAAAATGCAACAGTTAATCAAAGCAAAGTTTGAAAATGGCCAACTTATGACAAAACGCACGATTGCAATCGTCTCACGTTTAATTCCCTTACACGTTCAAAAATGCCTGCATTATTTCGTATCGCATTGCAACTTTCAATAATTCGAATTCTTAAGTAATTTTCATCTAGTACAGGCGTATTGTATAAGGTAGCGTAAGAGGCTTTAGGTGACCCCATAAATAATAGTCTAGATGATTCAAGTCGGGACTGCATGCTGGCCAACCTTGGGGACCTGGCCGGACCTGCGCGTCCAATCCAACAATTAGGAAAAGTGTTGTCGAGGCATTGACGAGCAACCATGCTAAAATGAGCTGATGCGCTATCGCGTATGAACCATACATTAGTTCTTATTTGTAGACGTACGTCTTCTAACAGAACATCAAGTTCTTCAGATAGAAACTGCGTATAGGAGTTTCCATTCCATCCAGTTGGTAAAAAGTATGGTCCAGTAAGATAGTAGCAAATGATCCCTGCCCAGAAACGACCTTCTCTCATTTTTTGAGGATTATCGTCCGCCCAAAAATGTTCGCTACGAAAATTAATAATGGCTTCTTTTGAAAAGACGCCTCATCAGTAAATAAAATGTTCTGTAAAAAAGTGTTGTTATGTGCTACTGTATGCAGCAACCACCTACTAAAATCAAACCTTGACTGAAAATCACGGGGAAGCAGAGTTTGCACACGCCGAATATGGTATGGGTACAGTTGATAAAAATGCAAAACCCTCCAAACAGTTGATGCATTCGTTTGAAGTTGCACTGCTAGTTTCCTGGCACTAGTTGCAGGATCATCTTCTATCTCTCAAAGTATAGCCTCTTCTAACTCAGAAGTGATTACTATTGCAGGTCAGTCAGGAAGTTCCGTCCTACGTTCAAAACTTCCAGTCTCACTCAATCTTGCATAAAGCTGTCTAAATATTTTGGCACATTGCAGTAGTCTGTTTAGATAACGTTCCTGATAAATTTGCCGAGCTTCTTTAGCATTTCCATTTGCTAGGCCATACTAATTGAAATGCAACTGGGCCATTTCAGCACTAGTAAAGTTATTTATTTTTGACTTGCTATTGACAAAACAGGTAAATTAGACATCAAAACTTATTTTTACCTGGTATTTTAATTACCTTTGAAGTACATATCAAATTTTTTTCTATATACGATAAAGTGGTTTTTATTTTCTCTTTCGAAAAAAAGCAAGATGCGGAAACAATTTAAGGAACAAAAAAGTTGTATTGTTAGTTGGTAAATCCGAAAAAAAAAATAGCAAAATTTAAAAAAAGCTAGTGGTGTACATTTTGGTCAACAATATTCGTTAAGGTGTTCCCCGTGAAGCCACTGAACTTAATAAATTTAATCTCTTTAGGGCTTACTAAGCCCCTTAAATTATGAATAATGGTACCAAGTTTCAATAAAGTCGGGAAAAGGATATTTAAAAAAATTATGATAAACGATTTTTTTTAAAAAACTTTAACACCCGGTATATCAAAAACGGGGCAACTCCGGACACATATTAATATGAACTTTTTCTCTTGAAATATCATAAGGAATTAGCACCTTAAGTTACGTACCGTGCTTCTGAAACACCCTGTATAGGCTCAAATTTCCGACACATTGTATTTACGTTGTTTAAATGGGCCAGGCGCCATATTGTACTAACACACAATAATATATGAAATGAATACACTTATTGTTTTATAAGTAACTTACAATTATAGGACCACTAACTTTAAAATGCAACAAAAGGTAACGATGTATATGTTATTGTAGTTTAAGCAACAATAATTTTTCACATTCCAAAAAGAAACTATTATTAAAAAATTATTAATGATGAAAATGCTCTCCTTTATCAGATTTATTGACAATTATTGCTGTATTCCCTTTATCTTGATAGGAACCCGTGATTTAAGTGGTTGTAAAAAATCCTATGCCTATCTATACAGTAAATTATATACAATCGCAATGATAAAAACTGAAATTAGAACAAAAATCACTGAGTTGCCTTATCTGTGACACTATTATAAGAAGTTGAAAATTTGGGTATATAATCGTATGTAGCTATACGGGTGTTTTAATAAAAACTCATAGGCCAATAATTTCGAAAACTATATGTGACATGCAAATTCTGTAAACGCCAGTTTTTAGCCTCTATGATTGGCTTCACAACGGTGTAAAAAATGTGTTTAAATAATACAAGATGTATGTGGCGCCATGGTGCAAAGAATTTTTTCGATGACAGGAACTTTTAAATGTTGTGGTTCTTAAAGTAATTAATATTTGATCAAATTATGTCTCATAAAAATTTTTGATAAATCCAACATGAGATATTTGGGGTTAAGTTTTTTATTAAAATAATTTTAACATGTATTTTAATTATAAATATTTTTAATATCCTTCAGCAGATTTTAATTTAATTTTGGTAATGATAATTTTAGTGATAAAACGCTTGTGTAGCGCTAAATTATTACGTCCAGTGACGTCTCAGGGGACGCCTTAACAAATAATATTGACAAAAAATAAGACGCCACTGAGTTTTTGGTAATTTTTATATTTTTTTCGGATTAAGCAACTAAAAATATCCTTTTATTGTCTGTTAAATTGTTTTCATATCTTGCTTCGTTTTCGAGAAATAAAAATGCATATCTCTGGAAAACAAAAATCATTAAATAACTAACATTATTAACACTCAGTGTCAGTGTCAGAATTTGCAATTTCTACATTTTTAAAATAAAAATGATTCACCATACAAATCAAGACAAATTGAACATGGTTTTAGTTTATGGAGAATGCCATCAAAATGCTTCAGAAGCTGTGCGCTGCTATCGAGCTCGTTTCCAGATAGACCAACGCCCGATCGCAAATCTTTTGTAGCTTTGTTACATATGGTGGCTTTGAAAAGGGAAATGTTTCAAGAAGGAAGAGGGTTACGAATGACGAAAATGTAGCTATAGTCCTACAAACAGTAGAAAATAGCCCACAAACGTCATTACAAAAAATAAAAGATGAAACTAATATTACAGTAAGTTCGTGTCGCAGAATCCTAAAAGGAAATGGGGTTTTTCCATACAAGATTCATTTAGTGCATCATCTACAACCAGAAGATTACCAGCGCAGATTAAACTTTTTGGCACATTTTCATATTCTTTTGAAGAAAATCCAAATTTATTAAACCAAATTATGTGGAGTGACGAATACCGGTTTCACAATAATGGAGTAATTAACAGACATAATTGTCGCTACTGGTCCCGGGAAAATCCTAACTGGATGCGACAGACTAAATTTCAAACACGATTTGGGGTAAATGTTTGGTGTGGTATTGGAAATGGTTACATAATCTGGCCCTATTTGTACCATGAACATTTAACTTCAGTTCGTTATTTACAATTTCTGCAAAACGATCTCCCTTTGCTGTTACAAAATGTAGGAATTGACGTAAATACTATGTGGTTTCATCAAGACGGTGCCCCAGCACACAATAGCAATATCGTTATGAATCATCTAAATGTGACGTTTCCAGGAAAAATGATCAGCACAAATGGGGATCTTAGATGGCCAGCAAGGTCCCCTGATCTCACCCCGATGGACTTTTATTTATGGGGCTACTTACAAAATGAAATCTACAAGGAACCAATAGAAGACATGGCTGACCTTTACAACAAAATTTATGCTACTATAGCCGCTATTAATCGAAATACACTATTGAGAGTTTGCAGAACCGAATTATTATATCGATTTGCTATGTGTGTGTATGAAAACGGCAATAATTTTGAACACCTCATTCGACCCCATTAGTTAGTTTTTGGTATTGTTCTAATTTTCATTAATAATTTTGTATAATTTCTCATCAGTTCTTTCATAAAATTTTAAACATCTTTTAATTTTATTTTATTATGCTTTACGGTTTTAACTTTGCTTTTAAACAACAAAAAATACAACGTATTGATAATTTGTGGTTTTGTTTCTTAATGCATATGCAATAAAATTGTTTTTATTTTTATTTCTCGAAAACGAAAAAAGATATGAAAACAATTTAACAGACAATAAAGGGATATTTTTAGTTGCTTAATCCGAAAAAAATATAAAAATTACCAAAAACTCCGTGGCGTCTTATTTTTTGCCAATATTATTTGTTAAGGCGCCCCCTGAGACGTCACTGGACTAAATAATTTAGCGCTACACGAGCGTTTTATCACTAAAATTATCATTACCAAAATTAAATTAAAATCTGCTAAAGGATATTAAAAATATTTATATTTAAAATACTCGTTAAAATTATTTTAATAAAAAACTTAACCCCAAATATCTCCGTTCATGTTGGATTTATCAAAATGTTATGAGACATAATTTGATCAAAAATTAATTATCTTTAAGAACCACAACATTTAAAAGTTCCTGTCATCGAAAAAATTCTTTGAACCATGGCGCCACCTACATCTTCTATTATTTGAACACATTTTTTACACCGTTGTAAAGCCAATCATAGAGGCAAAAACTGGTGTTTACAGAATTTACATGTCACATATAGTTTTCGAAATTATTGACCTGGAAGTCTTTATTGAACCATCCTGTATAGTCAAAAGTACTTAAGAGTTGAGGACGGATAACTTAATCGTGCCAGTGGACTTTATTTACATTGATTTTGAAATAAAACAGTAGTAGCCATCACTTCAACATGATAAAATGAACAATGCATTATGTAAGTCAAATCAGACTAATGGTTTTGTCTTAATCAAGTATTTGTCCCGTTAGCAAGCTAACGTGATTTATAGAACTTGTACTTTAATATACTATTTTCATTAATAACATTCAATATTTTTGAGTTTATGTCAGAGGTCTCTGTAATAGGTAGTCCTACAATTCTCTTATAAAATTCCTTTTTTTCCTCTGCTACTTGTTTTCGAACGTTTTTCTTCAATTATTTTCATATAACTTTCTTAAGCTTTTTTTGCTTTTATGAAAGTCTTATGGCCTTTGTAACTAAAAATATGTCTACCTTTTTCTCACCTTCTTTCTTATTCTCTCCCCGTATCAGTCTTCTTATTCTCTATGCTGTTTTTAAACTCCATTATTATACTTGTGAATATATTTTTTCTACTTAAGGAAAGTTTGGTGCACGTTTTTCTAAGTTTCCCATTTTAAAAGGCATGCAGAGGATTTCAATTGATTCAAATTATATATGTTTTTTAAAAAAACTTTTACCTTATAAAACAATAAGTTAGGATTCTGAGCACGAGACGATAGCAAAATCATACAGTCAAATAAAATGTAAAGCTGAAAGTGACAAAACAACAATGTTTAAACGTTGATATTGAAATAAAAAATTAAAACAACAACAAATATCAGAAGGATGACGTTGTTGCCAGACTTCCTAGCCAAGTTTTAGGAAAGAGAATTTTGCTCAATGGATTTTAATTTGAGGTGAACTTTAAGTTAAGATCAATCATAGCTAAGTTTCAAATTTAAACTAGGCGGTAAGAATAACTATTATTTCGTATTAAAACTCGCCATTGGAAATAGGGTAATTTAGAATATTTTTTATTGCATTTTCTTCGAAAGCTATAATAGATATTTATGTTATAAGGATCATAATAACGATCATTATGGTACTAGCCGTGAGTATTATTGGACGAGGCGTCAGCCGAGTCTAATAACACGGCGTGTACCATAATGATTGTTTATGATCCGAATTTCATACAATATTTTATATTCCGACGATTTTTGTGTTTTTTTTGATGAATTTTAAGTTTTCGTCAGTGAACTAATAGCTTGATTTTAATAAAACCAGGTAACTATAGAAATATTTGTTTGTATTGTCATTGTCAGAATTGAATTTTTAATTTTAACGTTTATATAATATAATATGGATAATTTGCCATCAGAAATCGAAGAATTGGCCAATAAAGCAGTTGTTGGTTTGTTGCCCGAAAAGTCTAAAGGCATATATGAAAAAACTTATGCCAATTACAAAACTTGGTGTTCCCAGAAAATTTTTATTTTAATTTCTATTTTTCATTATAGTACTCAGTCCTATAATCAAATCATTATAGTACTCAGTCCTATAAAAGTATGTCATTTTGACACTGAAAATAAAATCCATAATAATGTCGTTATGACACGTCGGAATATAATAGTATATTATTAACCAAGGTTTAGACAGCCATCATTATTGCCCGAGCGGCGAGTTTAACTCACGAGGAGCGAAGCGACGAGGGATTTAAGACGCGAGGGCTATAATAAGCTGTCTAAACCGTGGTTAATATATTATTTTTTCCACTACTACAAACTTTTATATGACATTTATCTTTATAGTATTAATAATTATAAAAAATTATAGGTAGGTATAAGTATATTTTTTAATCAAGTTACATGCGCTTTGGAATTGGCAAAATATTTTGTTGTTTTGTCAGGTGGCTTTGTCAATGTCAATTTGTGTTCATTTGTGTCATCAGATTTCACGAGTTTTGCGTTTTTTTTAAAAATGAGCGAAGAAAATGTTAGTAATAATATTATGTGTACACCTCCCGAATTAAGGATGGAAGCAGAAAAAATGTTGATTGTATCGATATTTTAGAATATCAAGTAATCTAATATGTATTGATAATTATCTGGTTGCCTAACCACAATGAATTGATGTTGTAGAATTAAAAAATCAAGTTACCTGCGTTCAAACAAAATTCGGTTAAGGTCAAAGATCGGTCAATAATGGATTTCAATGGCTTATTATTGACCATGGTCAATAATGACTTATAAGGTAAAGAAAAACGATTTCTAGCGTTAATAATCGGTCAATAATGGCGATGTTATAGGTTAGTAGTGGAAAAAATATATTACACACATCGCCTCGCGGAAACCGTTGTGTGATGTCACTCCCTCCTATAGCAAATCGCGTCGCGCTCGCTGACCATGTCATCGCACTTTTCTCGTTGAGTTACAGAGTTGACATCGACAAGAGACAAAAAAATACCTTTTTCATTTGGGAATCATACAGTTTTCATTATGAGTTTCAATTGGGTTGCATAAGCAATCATTTTAAACACGCATTTTTTATTTTCTTCCTGTTGGTAACAACACAACATGACTGTTTTGAAATTTCATGGCACACCTACTTTTTGTTTTAAGAAATATTTCGGTAGTGGGAAACTTAAATTATCTGTTTTATACCTATGGATGGGACTTCCTTAGAAGTGAGAATGTTTTATAAAAAGATTCAATTACAAGAAATGAAATAAATTATTTAAATCAAAATGTTGTTTTACTGGTTACAGAATATACGTACGTATATCTTTACTAGGATCACGCTCACGCCGCTTTACATACATCCACAAACAACATAACCTAGAAAATATGCGACTGTGGTTTACGTATATATTTATTTATTTGAAGCAGAAAACACTATAATATTAGACTAGACACAATACTTTGTGTGATACCTTGCTCATTTATAATTAATCTAGTCGTTCCACTTGACGTTACAGATGCTGTAGCTGTGGTATTTTGGGATGTACGTGATAAGCAAGGTGGAGATACACCGTGTGGACAAAATATTTGCAACTTCAACCTTGCTTTTCATCGAAGTTTCAATGTCACCCCCACTATTTGCTAAGTGTGTAACACTGGACCGTCTAAAGCAATGGCCTGTAAATAACTTGGAACTTGGTAATTTTAAGTAAGAAGCAATAACAAAAGGAGCTTTGCCAATTGTGTTAAGACCAATCGGAGTGTTAATGCACTGTCCATTTCTATAAGTCAAGAAAAATCTGCGACTTGTCACGTGATTTGGTCTGAGACTAGAATACTGTGTTACCATTTGTACCCAGTCACTATTTGTAAATATAAACTACCTGGTTATGTAATTTTTAGTTTTGGGTACATGTACAATGATTATATGGTCTCTAAATTCAATTTCGTCTACTGACATATATCTAATTTCTACTCTGCGGCAGGCACCAATATAGCCCATTATAAGAATAACGTAAAATTTAGATTCTAGATCAACTACATTTATTATGTGTAAGTTGTTTTTTATCGATACCCATTGTATTTTTGTTTGAGATAAACGTATATCGTTGCTAATGCTGAGAAAGTTATTTTGAAACAAAAATTCTAGGAATCATTCCAATCTTGTGAACTACATTCTTATTTAATGCAATACTTACTTTGATTACTAGATATATTTTATCATAACCTTGTCCAATGAAGCGATTAATTTGCTGAATCTATAAAATTTTTGATTTTTTTGGAGTGTAACCCTCCGAAAGCCTTTTTAATTTAACTTTCTTTGTTAAAAAATGCTATCAGGACATTTTCTGAAATATCTTTTACACTATTTTGCTCACACCATAGCGTAAAATCTGTATATTCTTTTTGATAGACATTGCGAGATTTCTTCGGCAAGAGATTATTTAAATTATTTTCCTTGATTTCTCGTAGTTCTGGTGGGGTATGGCTTCCGTCATGGCTCATTTTTATTCGTTTTTACTACTAAATTATCAAATAATATTTAATGATTCAATACAGCAATAAATGACAATTTATTAAAAATCAACCAAAAAGAAAAAGTATTATAAAATATTTGTTTTATTAGACATTTTAGAGCACTCGTCTCATTAGGACACGAGCCGCGTAGCGGCTCGTGTCCTAAACAGACGCGTGTCTAAAATTGTGTCTTATGAAACTTATGTTTTAATATACTATTTCAATAATATCTCTTTCTTTTTTCTAAAATAGTGTTAGAGAAAGTATAGTTTAGAACTCGAATGACTTCCTACTTGTCATAGAATATAGGTACCATTAAAAGTAGTTATAATAAACTTCTGCTTTTACTAAACCAAGAAACAGTAAGCGCATCTCCTTTGCATATATATAGAAAGACAATTGTACAAGTCTAAAGAACTGTGGGAGGTTATGATGTCACCGCTTCGCGAGCGTTTTATTTGATTTTAATCTCGTATATTTCGAAAACTACTTATCGAATTGATTTCCAATTCTCAGTTATGAATGCTTCTTAAAAATTAGTTAAAGAACTGTAATTTAAAGGTCGACCAAATGACCCTATAGGAGTTTCTAAAGATACAGCAAATAGGGTTTTAAAAGAAGAGCTGCATCCATATCATCTGCAGACAGTACAAGAGCTTTTACGACTCGACCTCAAATTCAGACTAGGCTTCTGTCGATCTACTAATCCATATTATTTATGAAAATGTTTTATTTTATATACACATTTTATTTACACATTATAGTTAACTTGTTTATACTAATGAAAACCCGCATGCAATGAAGATTGTGCATCATCAAAATATATTTGAAGTTAACATATTAACAAGGATCGTTGATAGATTTATTTTTGATCATATCATCTTACCGCCTCTATTTAATAGATTTAATTACCTGGAGCGTCTCTGAGGAAATTTGCCAAACTTATTATACTGTGTTTCCTATTGCCTGACATCAAGTAACCCTCATTATAAATGCAAAATACAAGTTTTGTTTTATAGTGTGACCATATTATATTTAGACTAAAAGTATACATTTTCAGTACAATACAGGTAGTTAACATTGTATAGATCCATCCATCTGTGCTAGAGACCTATCGGAGGTCATCACTACTGGCATATACCCTTAATCTTTTTCTCAACTTACTGGTTAATTTTCAGGGAAGAACTCCACCGAACATTCCCCCTGTAGAATCGAGAATGCCCGAGATTGTTTTTCGGCAACGCCATGTTAAACGAATTTTGAGGAATCTTGACACCAAAAAAGCTTCTGGTCCTGACGAAATTCCACTCATTGTAATTAAGACATGCGCTGATTAATTGACACCAGTATTTTGTAGACTTTTTAACTTATCCTACCAAAAAGGAATATATCCTTCTTGCTGGAAAATGCGCGATACCAGCCCATACCTAAAAAAGGCAAGAAGATTTTGCCAAACAACTATCGTCCAGTCGCATTGCTTTCGGTTATATCAAAAGTCATGGAGAAGGTTATCAACGAAAAATTATTAAAGTACCTGGAAGGCTTCAACATTATTAGTGACCGCCTTCTCGCTTATGTTACTCACGTTTGGAATAACGCAATAGAAGATCTTGGGGCGTCGCGGGCGGTAGCACTGGAAATTTCCAAGGCCCTTGACCGAATATTGGATGAGGGGCTTTTAACTAAATTGAGAGCATACGGAATGCCGGCTTAATTTTGTCCATGGCTGTCAAGCTTTCTTAAAGGTCGTTCTTTGCGAGTGGGGATGGACGGACACATTTAGCATGAACGCCTGAGTCCCTCAAGGTTCTGTATTGTCGCCCACCCTCTTTTTACTATACATCAACGATCTTTTAGAAAAAATTAAAAATTCTATAATATAGCTTCGCTGATGACAGCACACTTGTTCCATCTTTTAGTTTGGATGCTGGAACATCGACTGCCAATGCACATCTTTATAGGCAGCAAGAGATCTCACATCTCAACAATGACCTGGAAGAAATTCTATTCTGAAGTGACAGTAATTAAGTAAAATAATTAGATAATAATTATAATTTAAGGCTAAAAAAATCCAGGCGGCAGTTTTATCTAAAAAAGTTAATGTTGAAGAACCGTATATAGTCATGGCGGGACACTCGATTCCCTTGGCTTCATCAATTCATTTATTGGGCGTCAATTTGGATAGTTATATGTCTTGGCATAGTCACGTTGCGGCCATTGCTAAAAAGCAGCCTCGCAGAAGCGTGGAATACTTTTCCGAACTAAGAACCTCTATAGACCCAACAACTTTTGAAGCTCTATGAAGCCCAAATTCGACCATCGCTGGAATACCGTTTATATATTTGAGGTTCTGCTCCTCAACATACTCTGAGATTGCTGGATTCCATTTGCTTGATCAGTTAGTCAAACTTAAAATTTATGATGGCACTTCGGGACAAGACAAACTTTTGGCGTACTGTTAAGTATTTATATCTGGGATCTAATTCTGCGAAGAATGAGTCTTCGGGGGACATTGGCAATGCCGATGACTATGTAGACTATTTTAAAAAGTCTTTACCCAATGTTACAATCAGCGATAACGAGTTTATTAATAAAAATTATGTCAATAACTCCTTTGGTAAACATGATAATTTTAACTTTAGTGAAGTTTCAGTCGATACCTTTGAAAAGCTGGTGTACAAAATAAAAGCAAATTGAGTTGTATCTGATGTTATAAGTCTTAATATGTTTTTATATACAGGGTGTCTCAAAAGAATGGAGTATTGCAAATATCTCCTTAATCAATGCATTGTCATCTCGATTGTCATAAAAACGCTCGGACACGTCGATTTTATTTTTATTTTTTACACATGTCAGAAATATTTGTTTCTATACATATTATCCCACAAAAGCTGGAGACACGACTACTTCGTTTTTTTAAATAGAACACCACAATTTTTTTTAACATTTTTGTGTTTTATGGAAAGTTCTACACAGATTTCATGTAACATAGTATGATGGCAAATATAATACAAGGTGTGAAAAATTACTTTAAACAAAATTGAACATACGTGTTTTTAGTCTAATTCCTCGTTAAAAGTTGCACCTGTTCAAGTACCAGTAAACCAAGATGAGTTTTAATTATTTCTATTTTGCGTGTCTCACGCTTGACAATCAATTGACATAAGTTTGAATTATAATATTTACAAAAAGTAGTGATATTACTGCACATTATGGGTTATTTAACCGATGAACAGCGAACCGAAATATTAATATTGAGGGGCAGCGGCGACCGAAAACGAAGTCAACAAGAAGTTTGTGATTTGTTTATTAAAAACTTCAACTTACAGAATCTCTAGTTTTGTCACACCTCTCCTACTGTAATATTGTTTATTGGCCAGCACTTCTTGAGAAAGACAAACAGAGTCTTCAACGGCTCCAGAATTCTTGCATAAGATTCTGTTACAATCTTCGCAAGTTTGACCATATATCTGACAGTTTTAATCGCTCTAAATGGTTTAATTTGGAATAACGATACAGGATACAGCTTCTAAGTCTTGTCGATAAGATTATCACCTCACAGCAACCTTCATATCCCTTTGAAAAATTATCTATAGGATCCGACATTCATTTCCGCAACACACGCTACCGAGATCAGTTCAACGTTCCAAGACATAGTACAGCTCAGTTTCAGCGGTGTTTCAGCTACACCGCTAGCAAAAATTTCAATAAACTTCCTGACGTTGTCAGAAGAGCTTCCACCCAGTCCGTTTTTAAATCTAAAATAAAGCGGTTTATTGCTCAATCAAGAGATGTAACATAGATTAACATTCATTAGGTATATTTATTGAAATTGTTTATATAGTTTTTTAAGTTTTGTTACATATAATTTATTTACTATTTTCTTATCTTTTTATTGGTTTATGTAGTTAAAATTATGGCTTAATTTTTTATTTTACTAGGGGTTGTATAAGAGCAACCTCATATTTACTATTTTTTTTTTGTAAAATTTACTAGATATTCTTAATAAAGACATATTATTATTATTATTAAGTGAAGTATAGGTAGCTATGATTTGAAGAGGTATTAGGGCGGTGCCGATAGTACCTACTCATATCAATTTACTGTGCATTTTGTGAAATAATATCACATGCAGTAAAGTAAGTTGGGCAAGATCATCATACTTAGAAATTGGTGCTAGCATTTTGTGCAGTACTTTTATAGGTAGTACTTCCTAAGTTAAGACAATATCATAAATTTTCAGGTTAGGATAAACAGGAAATCTTCAACAGCTTGTAGGTACCTACTTATTTATCATTTAGTTCGATAATATCAAAAACATGATATGGTAAATATTTTTAAAGGTCAAAATATCGCCATTTTGAATATTTATAGAAAAATTTTAAATACCAAATGATTTCATTCATGCATGTATAGACAAGGTTTCGCCTCGTGACTAAGCTTAGAATAATGATAATTGGCCATTTTCACAAATAAACAATCTTTAGTATTCCAAATTTCATTAAAATGTGACTGTGGATATTAACTGCTGATTTTTGATTGGTTAGTTTAAGCAATTGAATATAAATGTGTCGTTAATATTTATTATACTTAAGTTTTCATCCTGTACAGAAAACCAAGGGTTATTGACGCGTGCTGCCAAGGTCCTGATACAATAGTTCCGAATACGTGACTGATGATGACGTTTCTAAGAAATCCTACTAAATTATAGGATTTGATCAGGACAATCGATATTTAGTTTATTCGCTGGTATTTATTGGATAGTTTATATTGAAATTTGGGTCACGGATAATTGGGTTGAGCTATTAAAATTAATATCAAGGTTTGGATAACACGCAACAGCGTTAGTGGGTACACTAAATTTGTTAAAGCCGATCCGCACTATGCATGCTCACCCTCCAATTTTGAATCATAGTTGCATCAGCTGATATGATGGTTTTTAACGCATATGCATCAAAAGTCTTGATACAGGGTGTTCGTTTAGTGTGACAAAGTAGAATAGCTTCGCTTGTATTTATAATACACAAAAAATGTTAATATTAAAGTTGAAGGACAGTAAGTGACTTATAACGTAAAATTATTTTTGACTCTATAGGGTGGCTCAACAAAGAGAAACAATATTTTTTTTTTAAATAGAACACCCTGTATATTTTTGCACTTTTAAATTCCCCTCGATATTCCGCCTATCGTGGCTAACATAGTTTTAAATTATTTTGCAATGTTGCCAAGTTACTTAAAAATATCCTTTTTTGGAAGAAAAAACTTCCCACCTTAAAACCTGAAATATAATTGAATTAACTTAAGACCTTCCGAGAAGTCTGAGAAAAATGTTTTTTTTTTTTTTATTTTATTCTATAGTTAGTCATGACAGACAAAAGCAAATTATAGCAAAAGTAACAGTAAAATTTTATCAAGTTAAATTTATATTGTGACAAAAACTAATTATTGAAATGTAGAAATGATCGATATGATTGATGCTTTGGGTGCTAGTGATAAAAAGGCTTTATTAGCCACAAGAATTTATGAAGAACGATACCCAGAGCGAAGACACTCTGATAAAAAGACATTCGAAAAGCTAATGGAGAGATTTAAAACTACAGGAAGTGTGGCCTATAAAAAAAAATGACCGAAGAAAACGGGTATGCACCGAAGAAAATAAATTCAACGTTCTGTTAAGTATTACTGAGAATCCTCATATTGGCCAGTGTCCTCTTGCACAACAACTGGACATTGGACGAACGGTGGTTAAAAAAATAATCAACTTAAACAAATTACATCCTTACCACGTCCAGTTGCTACCAGAGCTTAATGATGAGGATTATGGTAGGCGACTTGAAATTTGTGCGTGGGCGCAAAATAAAATAAGGGAGCAGCATAATATTGCGCATTTAGTTTTTTTTTTGCGACGAAGCTACGTTCCATAAAATGGCAACGTCAATATACATAATTTTCATTATTATGCCACTACAAATCCTCATTCTGTTAGATTTCACTCACAAAATAGATGGTCCCTAAACGTTTGGAGGGAATTGTAGGAGAATGCGTAGTTCGTTAGTGATCGGCCGATACCGATATAAATATCGGTGCATCGGTATCGTATCTTAAATATGCCGATAAATATCGGCATATTTAAGACTAACTATTTTATTAATTGTAAAGTAAAAACCCATTTTTAACATTTTTTTTATAATAAAACAACTAAATTATTTCTAACATTAATCTTATTAATTTTAGGTTATTTACATAATATTACGCATATGACAAAATTAAATAAGGCATATGTTGGTCAATAAAAACAATACTTTTTTAACCAAGCTAAACAACAAGTACAAATTGTAATTAACTTAAAATTACATTAAAATTACCAGGTATTGCAAAAAATTAAAATATTGCACGACACGATCGATATCCGAAGTAGCAATATACAATGTACTAATTTGATCCAACAACAACGATTGCAGCAACGCGGGAGCACTACACTTTCTGTAAAACGGGTAATAACCACTGGTATTTGGAATCGGGCGGTCGGGGAATTACCGAAATTTGTCCACGTTACGTCTGCGTTAATGCCAGTATTTGACTTAAACATGCTTTACAATGTTGCCACTATTGACAATTTTTACTTAATCCACATATGTTGAATAGTAACAGATCTATTAAAAATGTGGTGCCGATACCGATATTATATCGGTATCGGTACCACATTATATCGGTATCGGCAAAAAAGTCCGTATCGGCCGATCACTATAGTTGGTCCACATTTTTTCGAGGGAACTCTAACGGGACAGATCTATTTAGACGTTATCCAAAATTATTTACCACAGCTTATTGCCCATATACTGAACATAGTTCAAGAGCGCATGTGGTTAATTCATGATGGAGCTCCGGTGCCCTCCACAAGGCTCATTAGGGAATTCTTAGAAGAAACTTATGGTCAGCAATGTATTGGAAGAGGAGGACCTGTATCATGGCCAGCTATAGGTATCGCCGAATATGACAAAAATGGATTTTTCTATCTGGGGATTTGTTAAAGATCAGGTGTATAAAATGTCTCCGATAACTAAAGAAGACATGAAAGTTCGCATTAGAAATTGTTTTCAAGTGATTACTCCCGAAATATGGTGCAATTTAAGCCAATAATTTGAAGATCGTGTCAAGAAGTGCATAGAGGCTAATGGAGGACACTTTGAATATTTAATTGGATAGTTCATGTAGCAGTTAGATAAACTGATTAAGGCACTTTAAATAAGTAAAATAAAAAAAAAATATTTTTCTCAGACTTTTTATTAAAAAAAAATATTACGCCAAAATGAGCAAAAATAACTAATGAACCTTTTAACAAAAGTTCTAGAGGGCAAAAAAGTCTACAAGATAAAATATTAAAATACTATAATTTTAAAATGTGAAAAGTTGACACGTTTGTGGAGCACACCCTGTACAATATATGGAATGTTCTGAGGGTCATAAGTCTTGAATAAGTCTTTATCTTTGATACCCTCGAGAATGTTTTGATTGTCTTGAGTTAATTCAAATATATTTCAAATTTTAAGGTGCCAAGTTTTTTCTTCAAAAAAAAATATTCTTAAATAACTTGGCAACATTGCAAGATAATTAAAAACTATGTTTGCCACGATAGACGGAATATCAAGGGGAATTTAAAAGTGCAAAAATATACAGGGTGTTCTATTTAAAAAAAAATCTTGTTCCTCTTTGTTGAGCCACCCTATAAGAGTCAAAAATAATTTTACGTTATAACTCACTTACTGTCCTTCAACTTCTATATTAACATTTTTTGTGTAGGTATTATAAATACAAAAGGAGCTATTCTATTTTGCCACACTAAACGGCCATCCTGTATGTCCACATTTATAATTTTCTCTATTTGAAATTAGGTTTTTGGTAATTTTTTGTTTTAATATTGGACAGGGACAAGTCATTCAGATGGTACCTATAATGGGCAGATTTCGAAACTTTCAGTCGTGAGTTAGAAAATAAACTTGTAAATCATCTTAAACATTTAGATAATTTGTTGTTGCTAGTAAACAGAAGGGAGCTTTTGTCATTAAAATATTATCTTGCTGAGCATTTCGAACTGCCACATCAATTTAATAAAATCAAAAAACTGCTGGGAATAGGTTTTATCGTGGATTCATTAGGCGTCATCCAGAATTTTCCCTGCGTTCAGCCACTGCCGTCTCCATGAACAGGCCGTCATGTTAAGATCGTGACGCGACATTAAAGATTATTATTAAGATTAACCTAATAAAGATGCAATAACTTTAACTTCTATATTTCAATTTCAACCTTTTAAGAAAGTGTAGAACTATTGGCAACGTAGCGCTCCATTAAGCTAGGCACGGGACGCGCGAGTTCAAATTTGCTACAAAATCGTCTGTTTATTAATTTGGTAAATGTAATGTAAAAATTATATTTATAATTACAAAAATATACAAATTATTCGGTTCTTATAATTATTCACTTAATATGATATCAATATCACTATCGCTATCATCATCTGTTCTAACTATTATTTGTGCTATATTGTTTATATGGATATAGAATTTTTCCACTTTTTCAACATGTCTAACAGAATTTGCACAACTTTGTGAAGGGATGTTAAAAACTTCACTTTCTATAGCTCAAGTACACTGGAGTTAATAGTAGGGCAAATATTGTTACGACGAATGGCAGATTTCAGTTGGTGCCAAGCCAAACATGTTCGATGGGATTAAATATACAATGGTATGGTGGAAGCCTTAAAACTGTATGCCCTAGATTTTTTGCATAATCATCACAAAGTATTCCTTTTGTAGTTTTAAACTTTGTAAAACCTCAATTAATTGCCTTTTGGTGTAATCTTCCTGAGAATAAATGTCATTATCTGCAAAAAAAACATTAAAGATTCTTCTCTGGATTATCATAAGGACACCACTGCTGATTTATTTGAAGATTGGTTTAAAAACAAGATAATTCCAAATATACCTCCGAATAGCGTAATTGTAATGGACAATGCAAGCTACTATAGTAGACAGTTGACCAAGACTCCCTCCTCAAATGACACAAAACCAACAAACCAACAATCCAAAACTACATGATTGACATTGAAAAAGCTGGTAACAACGCCAATATCGTCATTCGGACCGTCAGATCCTCTTACACAACTGTACCAAAGTTGGTTTAAATCGGCCAATAAATTGGGATGTTATTAAGCCGTTTCCAGACTTTATACACACACTGTATATGAACATGCTTAGTTTACTTCCTCACATGACACACAAGATGCAGCACTTAGAGCGGGCGGTAATGAAACCTTTTAAAAGTGCATTTAATGCAGCGTCTAAAGTATGGATAGGAAAGTACGCAAGATTAGGACTGAAAATCACTATTCAAGATATCTGTAGTATTATAATTAAAATGGGGGTCGGTATTAACCTGAAGGGATGGTAAGATAAAATGAGAACTTAAAGTATGTTTACCAACTTTACCCTTTTAATAACCCAAACTAGCTCATCAGGGTGGGTTCACTGGATTTCATATCCGGTCCTGTCCAATACCATGATGCTACCAAAAAGCATTAATACCATACTTACTTCTTACAGACCAGAGAACATCAAGTTAACAACATATAAAAGGGCGCCAGACAGTTTTTTCTATAAGCAAAACTGCCAGAAACAATATAGCGGACTGGCAAATTCCACAATGACATGTAAACAAAATCAAATCTGGTTTTACAAATGTATTACGATGAACTAAAAAGAAATACCAAGCAAGAATAATTACGATGGATATCAGAAATAATTAGCCATAATTGAGTACCTGAAAATTTAGTAAGGAATGACCGAAATAAAAGGTATGCTTGCCCAATAATACATAGTTAACAAATCCAGACCATTACAGTGGTTTGGTTGGAAATGCATTTTCAGAAATTTGTAGAATGGGAATAACACAATCTCGATTTCAGTTTAAAGGGATGTATCCACTAAACAAGCATATTCTCATAGATCTCGATTTCCCTCCTGTATCAAATGCAGTCTTATGTTAAGTGTAAGAACAATCTTTACGTCAGTAAATGGATGAACTTCGCCATTTTAGAAGATGCACCATATTGATTTTGTTTTTGTTTATACCTTTGCAACTTTGTATCTTTTGAATAAAGATCTTATTTATTTATTTATTATTTATATTCAATATCAGAGTCAGATATTGAATATAGAAGAACCGCTCAGTAACTCCTCCTCTTCCTCTAACCCTTATTTTAAAATCTCGGGCTTCGAATAAATAAGCAAGAAATATTTTCGCGCCAGACGATGAGTTGGCTCCCTCTATATCTACAGACTAACCGTCAAAAGTTTCTTTGTTAATTGATGAAGCAGTTTCTTCTACCTCGACATTCTTTTAAAGTGCCTGTACAGTTTTGTATTTATTAGGTGATTATATTTTGTCACTTAAAAATTATTACGTAAAGAACCCACAGGGTCGAGTTATTGAAAGACATTAACAGTGACACTTTAGACGCGATAAGCGTGTGACCCGAGACCTTTTTTTGAAGTGGAAAACAGTTGGAGTTAGTTTTTAGGCAGAGAATAAGATTATGTTTTATGTTTGTAAAAAACCTTCATAGACAACGCGTCGGAAGAGGCAAACACTCGCCCACCATTTTATTAAACTAATAAAATGATTACACTTATACAGAGTATTTAATTTATTACAAAAGTAACGCGATCTGTTTGGATCCACTACACAACATTGGTCCTTCGAGCCTGGATAGTTAAATCGGCAAAACGTTCGGTAAAAACGGCTTTGTTCGGCAACACTACCGGGAAAGCTAATATACAAGTGCGACAAAACGGTCGTCAAAGGGACTTTTCGGCAACACAGTCGGAAAACCAAATACCTACAACAGTTTGTTTGGCAACACAGCTGAAAGAAAACCACAACCAAGGAAAATAGCGTCGATTGGTAAGTCGTCAATATTCCTTTTTACCATTTCCTTTACATATTCAATTGCATTATCTGATACTTTAGTGTGTTTAGAGATTTAAAAAAAAAATATAGCTTCTGAAAATACTAACAATGCACTCGATTTAGCTGATATGTTAGCCAAATTAAAGTTAAAACGGGGACAAGTCAAATCCCAATTAACTAGATTTATTACATACCTAGATAATTTTGAATCTTTTTCGGGAAATTATGAAGAAGTTAGTGCTCGCGTAGAGAGAACAACGTTTCTTTTGGATCAATTTAATGACATCCAAACCGAAATTGAATACTTATCGGGAAATATTTCTCAGGACGCCGAGCGAGATGATTTCGAATCAAAATTCTTTAAGGCTATCGGTCAAGCCAAGAAAATGCTTTCAGATTTTTTAAAAACGCAAGATACACCACCAAATCCTGGTGCAAGCATTTTTAGTGTTAATAATGCAATTGGAAATACAAATGTTAATTTACAAGGTCCGGTAAGATTACCACCGATTAGCTTACCAGAATTTTATGGGGCCTACAGTCAATGGATGACATTCTATGACATTTTTAATTCTTTAGTACATTCAAATGCGCAGTTAAATGATGTACAAAAATTATGGTACTTAAAATCATGCCTGAAAGGCGAAGCTGCTCATTTAATTCAGCCACTTGAAATTTCAAATCAAAACTATCAAATTGCTTGGGATATGTTAAGGGATAGGTTTGAAAACAAGAGATTGATTGTACACACTCATTTAAAACATATTTTGGATGGTTTCACAATGAAAAACGAGTCACATTCTCAACTAAGAAATTTATTGGATAATTTCAACAAAAATTTACGTGCGTTAAAGGCACTTGGGCAGCCCATAGATATGTGGGATACACTTCTCATATACATATTGGGTAACAAACTTGACATTGTAACTAAACGGGAATGGGAGGAACATTTAAATAAACAAGGAATTGACTTTCCTACGGTTTCTCAACTAACGGAATTTCTAACCAAGCGTTGCAATTTCTTAGAAACCCTGGAAAGCAAAAATAAGACAGACAGAGGACAACAACACAACAAAATTCTAACACACGTGACGACCGGAAAGATTTCTTGTGCCTTTTGTCATAAAAATCATTTAAACTTTCAATGCGAAAAAATACATACAATGCCGAAAAGGGATCTTTACACAGAAATTAAAAAACATAAACTATGCATCAACTGTCTAAGACCTTTTCATGATCACAATTCCTGCAATTCAGCAGGCTGTAAAAACTGCGGTCGAAAACATAATTCATTATTACATTTATTCTTTAATAACAGCGGTAACGTTGTCGGCGTCAATAGCTCTGTTAATAACCCAAACACTGTCGATCGCGACAATAATAACAAATCCCATGGCGGGTCACAAAGTACCCATAATACTCAAACTTTACTCTCAACGGAAATTAGTCGAGAAAATAAACAAACCTCAAATGATGCCTCAACTTCCAAGATCCAAGATTTTTCTAATCAAAACATAACAATGCATTGTTTATCGACTGGAAACAACAAACAAATACTTTTGGCAACAGCCATGATTAAAATTTTAGATTGCAATGGAAAAATAATAGAAGCTAGGGCCATTCTAGACAGTGCATCTCAAAGTAATTTTATTACCGATTCATTGGCTAGGCAACTCAATCTAAAAACTAAAAATTTTAGTATTCCCGTGGCTGGGATAAATAACTCTCTTAGCAAAATTTCAAAAAAGGTTGACGCCACATTTTATTCTGTCAGCGAAAAATATCAAATGAAAGATTCATTTTTAATTGTAAACAAAATTACCGAAAATCTTCCGCAAACCTCTTTTGACTTGTCTAACATAGACCTACCAAACAATATTGAATTTGCCGATAAAAATTTTAATTTGTCGCGCCCTGTAGATGTTTTGTTAGGAGTAAACATATTCTATGACATACTATGTGTAGGACAAATTAAATTGGGCAAAGGCAAACTAATCTTAAACAAAACTAAACTGGGTTGGATTTTTGCAGGAACCTTATTTTTTGATTACAATGCATCATATAAAAATAATGACTCCACCATTTGTAACCTTTCAATAACAAATAATGAGTTGCATAGGCAAATCGAAAAATTTTGGACTGTAGAAAATTGCGACACTAAAAAACGGGACATTTTACCACAAGATTTGGCATGCGAAAAACATTTCACTGAAAACTATAGACGCGTATCGCAAGGTCGTTTTGAAGTAAGTTTACCCTTATCAAATAATTCTTTCGAATTGGGTAATTCGAAAAATGCAGCTATCAATCGATTTTACAGTCTCGAAAGAAGATTACAAAGGGACGAAAATTTAAAACGCGATTATATTAATTTTATGTCGGAATATGAAAAATTGGGACATATGTCACAAATCAGTTCGAATATAGACACGATTGACACGACATATTACTTACCACATCACGGTGTTGTCAAGGTTGACAGTACTACAACAAAATTACGCGTCGTGTATGATGCTTCGGCAAAAAGCGATAGCAGAGTGTCTTTAAACGACATCCTAATGACGGGTCCTGTCATACAACCAGATTTATTAACTATTATTTTAAACTTTAGACTTTATAATGTAGTTTTTACCGGGGACATTGAAAAAATGTATCGACAGGTCCAATTAAGGGAATGTGATCGACATTTGCAGCGTATTGTATGGCGTTCAAGTCCGAATGAGGATCTTAAGTTTTATACTTTAAACACTGTAACATATGGAACTGCACCTGCTTCATTTTTAGCGATTAGATCTTTAAATCAAGCCGCTATTGATAACGCTAAAAATTTGCAGAATGCTAGTAACGCAATTTTGAATTGTTTTTATGTTGATGATTTGCTAACTGGATCCGACTCTGTTAAAAATGCTATCACATTAAAAAACCAAATAATTCAGATTCTAAATGGTGCATGCTTTCCATTACGAAAATTTTATTCGAACAAGCCGGAAGTGTTAGCTGATTGCGATCAGGGTCAGTTAGAAAATTATGATTTATCTGAAGATAAAACTCGCAAAACACTTGGATTATTTTGGCAACCAAATAAAGATACTTTAGGTTATTCAATTAACTTTGAGAACTACGCAACGGTAACAAAACGTCAGATTTTATCGGTTATCGCAAAAATATTTGACCCTTTAGGTCTGGCAGGCCCGATTACTGTACGTGCAAAAATAATTATGCAACGTCTTTGGCAGTGTAAGTTAGGCTGGGACGAATCGGTGCCCTTAGATATTTATACGCTTTGGACTTCATTTTTTGAACAACTACCAATCCTTGACAAAATAAAAATACCGCGTCAAGTAGTCACTCCAAATTATATAACTATAGAATTGCATGGTTTTTGCGACGCAAGCGAAGCCGCGTACGGTTCTTGTATATATTTAGTTACGACAGATATTAACGGGTTACGTCATTCAAAGTTATTATGCGCTAAAGGTCGAGTTGCTCCTTTAAAAACAATCTCATTGCCTCGGTTGGAACTTTGTGGGGCTCTACTTTTAGCGTGCTTGGCAAAAAATGTAGAAAGGTCTCTCGAAATTGACATAAAAAATAAATTTTTTTGGTGCGATTCCACTATTGCACTGTCGTGGATCGCGGGTGAACCGAGTAACTGGAATACCTTTGTAGCTAACAGGGTAACACAAATACATGAATTGACTGACAAATTCCAATGGAGACACGTTGGCTCCAAAGAAAATTCAGCAGACGTTACTTTCCCGCGGATTAAATCCGCAACAATTACTTGATTGTCACTTGTGGTGGCACGGACCAGAATTTCTGACAAAACATGAAAACTTCTGGCCCGTTTTAGATCAAATTAATATTGACAACATACCGGACAGAAAACGGACAATTCAACTATCGTTTATGACTAACACAACTTATCAGGATCAGGATATTTTTAGAAGATATTCAAATTTCAATAAACTGCTTCGAATTTTTGCATATATATTAAGATTTATGCTAAATATTAAAACAAAACATAAAACCAGCAGAATTTTTGCGGAAATATCTCAAAATGAGTTAGATCAATCATTAAACACTTTAATAAAAATGGTTCAATATTATGAATATTCCAAAGAAATTAACGATTTGCGGAAACACAAACAAATTTCTAGGGACAGTAAACTGTTTTCATTGAATCCATTTATTGACGAGCAGGGTATATTACGCGTGGGTGGAAGAATTCGACACTCGACCTTGACTCCTGATATGAAACATCCAATTTTATTACCTCCTTATCATGATTTTACTAGACTTCTAATTGAGCATGAGCACAAACGAAACTTACATGCAGCAACTCAAGCTCTTTTGGTAATTTTGCGAAATAAATATTGGATTATTCATGGCAAAAATGCAGTAAAGCGTGCTATCAATCAATGTCTTGTTTGTTTCAAATCTAAACCTTATGTGAGCACTCCGATGATGGGTGATCTTCCTCAATCAAGACTAATGCCTTCACGTCCATTTTTAACTGTAGGCTGCGATTTTGCTGGTCCTATAATGATAAAGGATGGTAAACTACGTTCTCGCAAGATAATAAAGGCTTACATTTGTATTTTCATTTGTTTTGTTACACGAGCTATTCATATTGAGCTCGTTGGAGATCTAAGTACCGATTCATTTTTAAATGCATTAAAGCGATTTGTCTCTCGAAGAGGACTATGCAAAAATATTTACTCTGATAACGGAAAAAATTTTGTAGGAGCTAACTTTGCACTACAAAAACTTAGTAAATTCTTACAGGACGTTTCAAAGGGTCATAAAATATCAACATTTCTACTCGAAAACGATATTAAGTGGCATTTTATACCACCACGATCACCTTCATTTGGAGGTCTTTGGGAGGCTGCGGTAAAGTCTACCAAATTTCACTTAACCAGAGTCTTAAAAGAGGCTTACTTATCTTATGAATCTCTTTATACAGTATTGTGTCAGGTAGAGGCTATTTTAAATTCTCGACCTCTGACCCCATTATCCAATGATCCCGATGATCTTCATGTCCTAACCCCTAGCCATTTCCTAATTGGCGACCTACTTACCTCCATTCCACAGCGAGATGTCACCGAGGTACCTACTAACAGATTGGTTCTGTACGAACGTCTTCAGCAATTAGTTCAGCATTTCTGGAGACGATGGTCATCCGAATACTTAACATCTTTGCAGTCAAGAGCAAAGTGTGGACGCAACAAGGGGCCACCTATCAAGATCGGATCCCTAGTGCTTTTACGTGAGGAAAACCTTCCCCCTCAGCAATGGTCATTAGGCAGAATCATTAAAGTTCATCCCGGAAAAGACAATGTCATCCGCGTAGTGTCCGTAAAAACTAAGACGGGAGTTTTTAAACGTGCGGTTACTAAAATAAGTGTTTTACCGATTGAGATGGACTAAAGGACTCTATTTTATTTTTTACTTTATGTTTACATTTTCTTTATACATTAATTTTATATTTGTATGTTGGTATACATCTTGTAACCTATATCATTGAAATTACTCTTTCAAGGTGGGCGGGATGTACAGTTTTGTATTTATTAGGTGATTATATTTTGTCACTTAAAAATTATTACGTAAAGAACCCACAGGGTCGAGTTATTGAAAGACATTAACAGTGACACTTTAGACGCGATAAGCGTGTGACCCGAGACCTTTTTTTGAAGTGGAAAACAGTTGGAGTTAGTTTTTAGGCAGAGAATAAGATTATGTTTTATATTTGTAAAAAACCTTCATAGACAACGCGTCGAAAGAGGCAAACACTCGCCGACCATTTTATTAAACTAATAAAATGATTACACTTATACAGAGTATTTAATTTATTACAAAAGTAACGCGATCTGTTTGGATCCACTACACAACAGTGCCATTAATAAAATTTCCCCAGTTGCTGATGATCTTTAAAGAAACATAATTTCAAGAAAGAGAAAAGGTGAAAAAATTTACAGTCCTTTACAAAGATGCAACCGGGGAGGACATTGAAAATGCCGAAGCAGAGTGCAACGCTTGTGACTATTGTGAGATTTGAGATCTGCGAAAACTCATAGATTTGAATGTAATATTTGGGTAGTTGATATAAGCTTTATTGATTCATAATATAAAAAAATAGTAAAATAAAGGTTATAAACTCTAACGCGCCTCTAACTCTCGACTTGGTCTGATCCCGTCGTCCTTCGTCCCTTCTCCCTTCCACGTCATCATCGGGCTACCGGCTCGGCGGCGGCGGTTCGCGTAGTTCCGCTTGTGGATCATTTTAATTCGGTGTCGTTAGACTGTGTGACGTATGGACAAATGCAAAACAAGAATTTCGTTGAATTCCGTACCCATACTAACGTGCCCGTGCGATAATATAAACATTTTCAATGTTAAAAATGAAATCTTGACCTCTACTCCGTATAAAAATATACTAACAGAAAAAGCAGAAATGAAACCTCTTGTGGGAGCAAAAAACCAAGAAGAAAAAAAAATGGGGTACGTAAAGAATAAGAGACTTGACAAACCCGAAAAACCTCAGTTAGCCAAAAGGAAACTGGTTATAGAAAACAAGAGGAAAAATAAGTTATCCTGTAAGAATGCAAGTGTGTTATCTGCACGGCGAGTTTTGAGGAGGACTGGGTCCAGTGCTCAAGATGTCGTGGCTGGGCACATAAAGCATGTTGTAAACATTTCCTATAGGTAATATACATTTTCAACGTATATATTTATCAAATTTTAATATGTAAACATTCATACGCCATTATATTGTGGAAATAAATGTTTTTTGTATAAGATAATCTAGTTTGAATATTAAACTAAGACTGTCCGATACTGCGAACAGTTTCTTGAGAGGTGCCAATTGCGTTACTTTCGTAAAATAAAAATTAGAGAACTATGTCAATAGTAGGTCCCCTCGAAGGTTTACAACCTACTTACTTAAACTGCTCTCTATTAAAAACAATTCCAAATAAAACAAAATTCCGGCATCAGCACGATATTACCTTCAAGAAAATATGTGACGAATCAGTCGATATTAATATCGAAGACGTAACTGATTAAAAAGAAAGGCTATTGACCAATTTAAAAGATTATGCCGCAAGGGACGTATTTAACGCAGCTGAGACATGTCTCTACTATCGTGCATTGCCAACAAAAGTATCTGCATTGAAAGATGACAAGTGTAAAGTGAAAAACAAAACAACAAAACAACGATTTACAATTCTGTTCTATGCAAATTTGGAAGGTGAGACGAAAGAACCACTTAAGCAAAAGCAAAAATTCTCGATGTTTTAAGGGCGCACATATCAATGCGTTACCTCTCCTAGGGGTCTCGAACAAAAAAGCGTGGATGACAGCAAACATCATGACAACATGACTTCATAGATTTGATACCAAGATGAAGAAACAGAATAGAAGAGTGGCATTGTTTCTGTATAATGCAACGTCTCATCTCAAAATTACACTGGATAATGTTAAACTTATTTTTCTTCCACCCAATACTACCTCACATTGCCAACCTTTGGGCCAAGGCATTATTCAGAATTTTAAAAGCTACCTTACTAAGAGGCTTTTAACATGTATAAACAGTGGTTGTCCTCTCTAGGAAATCGGAAATAATATTACAATAACCAACGCCTTGATATGGGTTTCGGTGACCTGGCGCAATTTTTCCCCAGTGACAATAAAAAATGCTTTATGAAAGCCGGACTTATTATGTGTAATACAGGTAATATTAAAGACGTCGAGGAAGAAGATAATATTCCGCTCGCACAACTGTTTCCCAACATTAAGGCACATTTGTGGATTTCAAACAATTTGCCTTAATTGATAACGACTCTCCAACAGAAAGTGCAGAATTGACCACCATCGAGTGTATTAAAGAGATCCAAGAAATAGATAAAACTACTTCCAACTCTGAGACAGAGGAAGAGAAACTTGAACTTGCTCTAATGTCGAAAATATGAAGCCTATCTGAAGCCTGCGTAAGTTGGACTTTTAGTCTACAAATATTTCCCACTTGCTATTAAAATGTGAATCTGAATTTTATAAATATAAAATAAAATATAATATATACAGGGTCGTTGGTATATATATGGAAACGGTCCGGTCAATTATTTCTTAAGGTAAAACAGTTAGCAAAAAATATTTAAGACAAATGTTTCAGGGTTTCTTGAGGTCTATTAGAGTTAAAAAAAATAAGTATACAGGATAAGTCAGAAAACCGTAAAGGAACACAATTACTTTTTTTTAAATAGAACACCCTATATCTTGGAATAGTTTTGAATCTTACAAAAAATTGCAATCATTTTTTAATAAAAGCATTATAAGTATAAACCCAATAGTTTCCAAGATATCGACATTTGAAAAATGACATTTTTGAACTTTGACAGCCTCGAGCTTTCTAACGGTACGACTTAGAGTAAAACGGCTTACATGTCCCTATCTTAGTTTCTTATTATCTTCCTAATGGTGTCAACTTTCGGTTAAACCGGATGTAACTCAAAGTCCGGAAATACAGTACTTCCGGTTTAACCGGAAGTTGATGTTTTTGGAAAGATAATAAAAAAGTAAGATAGGGACATGTAAGCCGTTTTACTCAAAGACGTACCGTTAGAAATCTAGGAGCTGTCAAATTTAAAAAATGTCAGTTTTCAAAAGTCGATATCAAGGAAATTATTAGGTTTAGACTTATAATGCACTTATTGAAAAATAATTGCTATTTCATGTAAAATTCAAAAATATATTGATAGATATAGGTTGTTCCATCAAAAAAAAAAGATATAGGTTGTTCCATTTAAAAAAAAAGATATAGGTTGTTCCATTTAAAAAAAAAATAACTTTGCTTTTCTACGGTTTTCTGACTCATCGTGTATACTTATTTTTTCAAAATTTTAATAGAGCTTTAAAAACCCAAAAACTTTTATGTAGAATATTTTTTTGTTTTTTAACTGTTATACTTTAATAAATAATCGACTATTTCCATACATACCAACGACCCTGTATATTGAATATATATTGATAATTGCCTACCCATCTACAAACAAAATACATTGAAACTAAATCTTTGTTGGTAGGTAACCTCTTTCTTTTATAACGTGTGAATTTTCTGCAGTCCAATAGTGAATGTTTTGACGGTTAAAGACTCCTTCGCGTGAGAATTTTGCTTCATCAGTCCAAATAATTATTTTCAGAAAATCTGGATCCTCCTGTGTTCGAATTAATAACATTTCGCAAAGATCTACACGTTTTGAAGGATCACCTGCTTGTAAAGCCTGTAATGTAATCAGTTTGTAGCCATGCATATTATGTTTATGTAAAATTCTCCATATTGATGTTTGATTTATTCCTAAATCATTTTTGGCACTTGTTATTGAAGCATGGGGATAGGCATGAAAATACGCCAAAACGTTAATTTCATTTTCTTCGTTTTCAGTAACAGGGTGAAATTGATATCTTGGAGCCTGTACATTTCCGAAATTTAAAAAATTACCTTCAAATCTGAGATATTTCCGTGGGTTCATTGGCGGCAAATTCGGAAAAAGAGCGTTAAATCTTCTGAAGGTTCTTAAAACAATTCTTTGACACTCGCCGTGAATATAAAACAAATTTAAAATATCCGCATTTTAATAACTACTATTCTCCATCTTTGCTATTTTCTGACATAAGCAAACCCAAACTAAAAAGTAAGACATGTCATGTCACCATCGTTATGTGTTGCAGTTGTTACATCATGGCACACTTATCGATTTAGATCTTTAATGTCCAGTTCTCGAATATGAATTGTAATTATTCATAAAATGGTTTATAAATCGAAAGCGGTTCAAAATAGGTAGAGGAACACTCTATATGAAAAAAATTCAATTGGTCCACTCTATTCAACACTTCAATAATATACAGGGTATTCCATTTAAAAAAAAGTGACTTTTGATAAAATTTATTAATTCTGAATTGCAATTAATTTTTAGGGCACTCTGTATAGAAGTCGGCGATCCTATGTTGCCAAAATTAAAGTACCACATGTTGACTAAATGTTGTTTAAATGTTACGTTGATTTGACACCTGGAGACGAAAATATTAAAGCTTTAATCCACATAGTTTCGGTTAAAAAAAAGACACAAAATAATTAATATCTAAGAAACGGCAAGAGGAATGGAAAAATATCCTATACAAAAAAAACCTAGATGATTGCTTTGTAGAGTCTAAAAATGAAATTAACTATAGGGTGTCCCATTTACAATTACAAAGTTGATGTCAGTTATTAATAGATCTGGCACCACTGCAACCGCGAAATTATTTTTAAAAGCTAGAGCGCAGCCTTCTATGGCCATAGTGAAAGTTTCAAAATTATTTTTCTTTTCGTTCTCCAGATATTTCTAACGTACCATCGAGTATGGAATACCCTGTATACGTTAGTATGCACGTGCAGTATATACATATTGGTAAATTGGCTTTATCTCATTTATAAATTTGGTAGTATTGCACAAAAAACAGTATTTTATTATTAAAAACTCACTAAATATAAGCTCTTTCGATGTGATTGCAACACGCTTTCAAATTTAACATAACCTAAAATGTCAGTTAGTTGTCAAAAATCGGGGTTAAATTAGCCGTACTAAATAAAGGACGTCAGGCGTATTTGGGTTATTAACCCAAATACGCCTGACGTCCTTTATTTAGTACGGCTAATTTAACCCCGATTTTTGACAACTAACTGACATTTTAGGTTATGTTAAATTTGAAAGCGTGTTGCAATCACATCGAAAGAGCTTATATTTAGTGAGTTTTTAATAATAAAATACTGTTTTTTGTGCAATACTACCAAATTAATCTTAGTTAAAATGGACGATTACGGTATACGTTTTGAAAGGTAAGTTTTTAAACTTTTTATTCCGAGAATTTTTAATTATTAATACTTTGCATGTACACTTAAAGATTTACTTTGGCAATACAAGTTATAACTTAGTAGAAATAATCTATAACTACCAAGTAATCAACCTTTTTGCATATGCGTCCTATATGTAGGACGTTAGGGATATATACGACTTTCGAACATTGCACTTCTCAAAATATACAACATTATACAAACAGTATAATATAACAAATTGGTTAAGGCTTTCGCGGCCAGTTGATGAACTGGTTTAGTCCTGATTCGGGTCTAAAGGCCGTCGTCGGTTGGAATTGCTTTCTAACGTTTCGCTAGCACGAGTGGCGAGCTTCTTCAGAGGTCAGAGGTCTGAAGAAGCTCGCCACTCGTGCTAGCGAAACAGGAAGCAATTCCAACCGACGCCGGCCTTTAGACCCGAACCAGGACTACACCAGTATAAGATAAATTTCATAGATAAATTAAATGTTTTTTTGCTTTCTTTTAGAGGATTTACTGTCCATGAAGCTTTGGCGATGATTGAAGACGATAGGTATCCCGATAATACAATGATTACAGTAATTCCTCCAAATGATAATGAAGACACAGATGAAGATTCCGGAACTGAGGACAATCCTAGTTTTGACAACCTTCCCCCTTCAGTGCTCAAGACGCAAGCCGAAATTGGTACGAAAAGACTCATCCCTCATGCCAAAGATTTTGATTTTAGTGAAGAGGAAGATGAATTACCCTTATCCGAATTGAGAAAACGCATGCGTTTGGATCACGAAAAAGCATCTGCAAAGTCTACGCCTACCTCCAAATTAAAACAAGATTTTAAGTGGTCAACTGGTGACTTATCTCCCGAAAAGGATACCTGGAACCATGTAACTGCTGAAAGTGAATACGAAAATGATATGATACCACTGGAAATTTTTCTACAATATATAGATTCTGAAATTCTTTCTCTTATTGGCCAAGAAACCGATCGGTACGCACAACAAAAAAACAGATCTCAAAAGCCTGTAACATCAGATGAAGTTTTGCAGTTCATTGGAATATTATTATATTCTGGATACGTCCCGTATCCCAGAAAAAGAATGTTCTGGGAACGAGATATTGACGTTCATAAGGAGATAATTTCAAATGCTCTTTCAAGGGACCGATTTGATTATATAATGACAAACGTTCATTTTTGTAATAATGATACCTTAGATAAAAATGATCGATTTGCTAAACTTCGACCTTTATTCGATTTACTAAACGAGAGATTTTTACGACTAGCGCCTCTTGTCAAAAGTCATAGCATTGACGAGGCTATGGTTCCCTATTACGGTCGCCATGGTTGTAAACAGTTTATCCGGGGCAAACCCATTAGATACGGATTCAAGTTGTGGGTTGGGTGTAGCCATTTTGGCTATGTAAATTGGTTCCAACCATATCAGGGTGCCGCAACACACGTATCAGAAAAATACAAAGAGTACGGAGTTGGAGCTGGGGTTGTTTTACATTATGCCGATGCATTGCGAGCCAAATGGGAGAGTGAAGATTTTGCGTTTTATTTTGATAATTTTTTCTCTAGTCTTACGTTACTCCAGCTGCTAACAGAAAAAAACGTAAAAGCTGTAGGCACCATAAGAAGCAACCGTTTACCAAAGAATTCTATTATGAATCCTAACGATATGAAAAAACAAAAAAGAGGTTTTTATGACAGCAAAATCGATAAAAACCACAAGTTTTCTGTTGTATCTTGGAGCGACAACAGTGTTGTCAGCTTGTGCTCGAACTTTTTGGGAATAAAACCTTTACATAATGTAAAACGGTACTCTCAAAAAGAAAAGAGAATAATATCAGTTGAACAACCGCATCTGATTTACCGCTATAACCAAAATATGGGAGGAGTGGATAGAGCGGACCAAAACATCAGCCTATACCGCACCTCAATTCGAGGTAAAAAATGGTATTTCTCCCTATTCAGTCATTGCATTGATATGGCACTACACAATGCATGGCAGGTGCATAGGGTACAAAACAAAGATTTGGACCTTTTGGGCTTTAGAAGAAGAGTTGCCCTAGCAATTTTAGCAAGAGATCAAAAGAAATTTAGAAATACATCTACAGGACGACCTAGTTCCAGAGAAAATTTCGACAGCAGATACGACAGGATGGACCGCTTGGTCATTCCCCAAGTTACTCAGACTCGATGCAGATTATGTCATACCAAGACTACCACCAGATGCCAAAAATGTAATGTCGGTCTACATGTTAAATGTTTTGTTTTGTATCATACTAAGTAGTTCCCTTGAGACTAACGTTCTACATGTAGGACGGTTAGTATTTTCAATACAAACATAGGTATAAAAATTTTACAAAAAATTTTGTATTCCATAAGGTATAAAATAAAATATTTTTGCTTAAAACACAAAGTTTTACATTTACTTCTTAAGTCAGGCATAACTGGGTTAATTTTAGTTCTGATAAATTTAACCAAAAAATGTTTTAAATTATTTACATTTATATGTAGATACTTATTAATAAACAAACACTGCAAAATGCAGACTAATTGTTTTAATTTTTCTCTATTAACTGACCACCCAGCTGTTAACCGACCAACATTTGATTCACTGAGGTTGGTCGCTATTTGGGAGATTTCACTGTACTTACACTTCTCAGTATTTTTTATTTGATTGTGGCTGCTTAATGACAATTTGCTAATTAAAACAACAAAAAAATTGATAAAAAATTTGAAATGACGCACCAGCTTTTTGCTCAGTAAATATGTTTAGATTTGGCTTTTTTTTTATACTATTGTAGGCAAAATATTTTGCTAATAATAATAGTAATTGTAGTGCATTACTAGTTTAAAAATCCATTAAGGTTCATAGCAAACTAACGACCATATCATGATAATAACTAAAATTCATCAAAGCATTGCTAAATTTTTATATTATAAGCTCATTGTGTATATTATGATATTAATTATTTTGGTGTCATAAAGTAATTTAATTTTAATAATATTATTAAATTAATCAGTCTTGTTATTAGATAGGTGCTTTCAAATCATTTATAGTGATTTGACATTAAATCCTAATAATTCTATTTTTTCCAATTTTATCAGCAATATAGAAAATAGTTTGTTTGTTCCTATTTATAGATTCTGTTTTTCACGATTGCAAGTGCAATAATTTAAAATTATTTATTTTATCTAGCGCTTTCCTATTATGCGATTATAAAGGTTTAAAGCTCACTAGTGAGTTATGACAATAGGTGAGATTTAAACAACTCATTGTTAGATTGATTCTACAATACTCTATTTCTTTTGATTGACGGCATAGCGAAAGGTCATAAAGTCGTAAAACCGCAATAAGCCATAGGCGTAATAATAGCAGGTATCTGGTCTTAAATTACGCAGGTACCTTAGTTCGCAGTAGAATATTTTCAACTTACATAGTTTTGAACGTGTTAACGAAAGCTTGTGCGTCTATAAAAAATATGATGAATAATTATTCCCCAGTGTTTTGTAAGAGTATGCTTGATATGTGCCAATATGACGGAAGTTTGTGAATCAACAATCAACAGGCTTCTTAGCGAAAGAAAATCTGGAACGAAAGTCCCTTCTAAACAGTCGCTAGGAACGACACCCGTTTGTACAAGTGTCATCATTCAAGGCTTTTACAGAAATTACCTAGGACTGAAAACAAAAATATTGTAAATTGCCCATCTAAGAAAAATATACTTTTTGAGGACAATACGTAAAAAAGAGCTTTTGAAAATAATACGAGAAAATAAGTCAAATTTAAAAAAATGTGTAATCGACAAAATGGCTAAAAGCGTGGTATTGTTGTACTTTAACTGCCGGCCTACTATGGTGAAATAAATTCAATTGAGTTGATATGGGCACAAATGAAAGGCCATGTCGCAAGAAATAATACTACATTTAAAATATACAGTGGCGGCTTTTCAGGGGCAGTACCGAATCAGTGTCAAGCAGACAACAGAGAGTATAATATTATTATCTATCTTCGCAAACTGCCAGCGTTTCACTTTCTAAATCGCCCCTGTTACCCCGGACTTAATACTCGCAAACTATAGCTGAACCGCCATTAATTTAATTCAATTCAAAATAGCTTTATAGTCATAAAAATAAAAGATTTTGTCGACAAAGCACATAAAATAACTAAAATATATAACACAGCAATTAAACAAATTAAAGCATAAACAACACAGCTGACAGATAATCAAAATGTATACAATAAATACACTAACCACTGGTCAAGCCAAGTTGTCATTAAAAAACTCGTCAAGAGAATAACACGCCTTGGTAAGAAAGTAAGAGGCAGATCTCTCACTTATTCCTGAAGTCTCCTGACAAACAGAATCTCTAGTCAATCAAGCTGGTGGAAAATCATTCGTGTAAACTATAATAGGCCCTAGTTAACAGGGGTTTCCTTACTGTTCTACGAAATAGAGTTATAAAATTTAAAGTTTTAATTTCGGTAGGGAGGTGATTAAATATTTTCCGACTTTGATACATCATGGATCTTTTAGTAAAGGTGGAGTTTGGTATGGGTAATGGTAAGCCGTGGGTCTGTCGCGTATGATGATAAGGTTTCGTGTTCAAAAGTCTACTTTTGTTTTTAAAGACAAGACTGTCTCCAATATGAAAAGGGAGGTTAGGGTTAATATTTTTTGGGATATGAACAATGGTCTGTAGGAGTCCCTGTGTCTAGATTAACATAAATATATCACTGCACGTTTTTGCAAAATAAATATTGTTTCAAACAGTCCCTGATTACATAACCCCCAAAATGCGACCCCATATCGAATTACCGATTAAACCAATGCATAGTAAACACTTCTTGCAGTCGACATACCTAATTCTCCAACAACCGTCCAAACTGCAAAACACGCCGAAGTCAGTTTCCCACTCAGATACAGAACATGATTATCGAATTTTAAATTCATATCCAATCTTATTCCAAGAAACTTCGCGCTATTGACGGAAACAATCGAGTCACTTTTAATCTGAACAGGATCTAGCCCACATCTAAATCCAATTGTGTGGGTCTTGTCCATGTTTAGTGTAAGAAGGTTAGAGTCAAACCATTTCCTCACTTTCAACATATCATCCGAAATATGTTCGCTCAGCCGACCAACTGCCTCCGCGTGCCATAAGATTGTCGTATCATCCGCAAAAAGAGTGAACGTCCCACGAATATCAACATGAAGTAGGTCATTCATATAAAGCATAAAGAGAATAGGTCCCAATACAGAACCCGACACTGAAAAATTGCATCTCCTGTGTTCTTGTCGGCTTGAAAACCGAATTGCTTGTTGAATGAATTTGTTGAAACTAAACTGTTTTACTTTTCAAGTAACCCAGGCTGGGATGGGCAGGCCTATCCTGCCATTATAAAAAACTTTA
This sequence comes from Polydrusus tereticollis, assembly GCA_963920685.1. NCBI lineage: Eukaryota > Metazoa > Arthropoda > Insecta > Coleoptera > Curculionidae > Polydrusus > Polydrusus tereticollis. The sequence continues at coordinate 95,174,080 of OY987331.1, forward strand.
AAATCCCAGGCGACCAAACATAATCACCACTGTATATTTCAAGATTTCACACTATATTAGTTTATTTTTAAATGATGCGACGTAATAAATCAATCAAAACCATATTCTCCATGGGCGTGCTAGATTTTTCGACATGTATAGATTTAAATAGGCCTGAATTTTTAAATTTGTACAGACATACCAGCAAAAAAACATAGCAAAGCCCAAGAATTTAGGGTATGCTTCCTTCGTTTTCTTCGGCGTTTCACAGGTAATCGGGTGTCGTCGTCTTGTATCGGGACAATAATGCCGCGTTTCTGCATGCAGGTGAGAATCTTTAGGTCTAACGTATCAGGTAATGCAACCAAAATTTAAAACGCGTAGATGTTATAAGATACGTTTACCTGGACTATCGGATACTGACCTAGAAGAGCAAACAACGAGAAGCGCGACAATATGACATTTGCCGAAATCATTGGAGTGGGAGGTAACCCGGCCAACTCTCTTAAGTTTAGGCCGGCCGTGTTTGAACCGGTAGTCGATGAGTTATCGTTATCGAGTTTAGTTGTCGTTTCTGTTGAAAGAAGTGTGTTGTTTAACTGTTTGTTTTTGTGAGTAATGTGCTATTTTAAATCTATGCCTGGTAATACCTGTGTGTTTCGAGGGTGTCACTTAAAAGAAGGTAAAGGAATAAGCATGTTTGCATTTCCAAAGGATCCTGAACAGTAAGTACATTTGCACCATTTTAGGACTGTTGATTAAAAATGTAAGGAAAGGTAACAAAACTGCTGTTCAATATTTAAAAAGAAATAAAGGGATACATAAGAAAATATTGTTTTTCAACTTCTATATTAGTAAGAACCTACTTACGCACTGTCTACTTTATTCGTAAAACTCTAATTATACACACTACATTATTAAAAGCCAAGCTGTGCGTAAGAGCAATTACGTAATATTATAATGTCTGTATTAACAAGGGCAATTTTCGCTAAAGCTCGTACCGTAATTTTCGAAATCGTGTGTAATAGGCTTCTTACCACTTTTGGTATGTAATATACTATTTCATTTCCTTCCTAAAATGTATTAAGTTACTAAGTAACGCACAATCAATAAAACATTTCAAAATATTTTCCATATTATTTAATTTTTTTATGATTTTAGGAAATTGCTGGAAAGTCAATTACATGAAACACAGAAGATATTCATGAAAAAGGTACTTCTTACTAGGTAGGTACCCACATTTTTCATTTCAGTGTAAAGCATTTACTTCATCGCTTTAGTGCTTCTTTTAGTGTAATAACCCGAACAAATTTTTCAAGGTGAAGGACATAAAATTTGATCCCCATTAAGTCAATTCTAAACTCGGGATTTTGTCGCTTCTTGTTACTTGCTTTTCTCGGATACTGCCGTAAGTGTCTATTTTCCACGTTAGCGTTTTACGAAGGTACTAGGTAGACTTGAGCGTTCCCCAGGCCCTCAATAATTTTACTCAAGCTAAGCCGATTCTCGATCTCCATCGGTTTGTCGTTTGTTTTTTAATATTTCTGACCTTTCTACTCTTTACTTGTTCTATGAGTATTATTGACTTTTAGTATGAATGACTGAGAACTAAAATGTTAGGTTAGAATTTTAAGATAAGCTTGACATTTTCACGCACGTACGTGGAGGACGAATCATTTCAACTATGAATTGCACTGCTGCATAAAGACCTTGTTAATTCGTGCGTTTACGTCTGCTTTAACGGTTACGTATGGCGATCACTTCAAGTGTCTAATTAGGAGTCCAAAAGTTGGTTAAGCGCTTGTGCTTAATTATTTACCAGCAAAGAACTTTTTTAGGGGTCTGTAGAGTTGAATATTTATTAGTTTTTTGTAGGTCAGCTGTTCGGTTGACCCTTGCTTCTGTTAAATTATTCATCATTTTATAACAAAGAAATGTGGGCGCCAGAAAATATGTTATTATCAAAGGATATTTTTAAACTGTATGTACAGAGTACCTTTCGGTTTAAAATTAATAATTATTATTCAGTGTGCTTAATTTCAGCATTTACAAAGATGACTATAATAGATAAGTTATAAGTTTACAGCATATCATAAAAAAATTATTAATATTTGTATTAAGTTATGGATTAGGCGTTTATTTCTGATTGTGAGACTGATAAGAAGGTACTTTTTAGTTTGGGTTTAATGCAACGGATTACAATCGTAGGCAAAACATTAAAACTGATAACCATCAACGAGATTTAAACATATTAAGATTACCCAGACGGCACAAACATATTCCACACATATTCCATGAATATTCCGTTGGCATATTGGAATATCCCATAAATATTCCATATCTGCCAGGGCATATGACTGGCATATTGTATGCATATTCCAGGTCACCATGAAATATATGCCTGCAATATCTTTTAATCTGCCCAAATATATTTATGGCATATGCTAAGAATATTCATTTTTTTTCTTATTCATATAAATATATTTGATTTAGGTCAGGTCAGTTAGTTTAGTAGGTAAAGTTACAAATTTGGTGTAATAGAACATCACTAAAATTAATATTTTTTTTTTATTTTTATAAATAAAAAGGATTAAAACCTAAAAACTAGATACTCTATAAAACAAGGTGAAAAAAAAATTAACTAAAGCAGGTTCTGTCAGTTCTGTCACGTACAGGCAGCGTTTCCGAGTTACGCAACAGAAATTAGTTAAACTTGTTAAACTTTACCCGTTCAAGCGTTGAGCCCAGATAATAAGGCCGCGAGCTTACGCTTTTGCCAAGAAATCATGGAACGCTTGAATTAACAACATCAATTTTTCAATAAAATTATCTGGACAGATGAAGCAGCGTTTTCAACCTCCGGAAGATTTAATAGGAAAAACGTGCACTATTGGGCTCCTGAAAATCCTTACGCTATTCGAGAAATACGGCATTCTGGTCGAAATTCCGCGCACGTATGGTGTGGGATTCTTAACAATAAAATTTTAGGGCCAATATTTTATAATGGAAATCTGAACGGGCGTAAGTATTTAGAGTTAATAAGACCAGTAATTCAAAATTTGGTTAAACATCATAATAATATATTTTGGCAACAAGATGGCGCTCCAGTCCACAACATTGCTGCCGTTACGGAATTTTTAAACGAAAATTTTCGGTTTTGGATAGGCAGGTTTGGCCAGATGAGGTGGCCACCAAATAGCCCAGACTTGACCGCAATGGATTCCTTTCTGTGGGGACTTTTAATAGGAAAGTCGGGCGAAGAAAGACGTCCGCTAAGCGTTAATAATATAAGAGAAAGAATAACCCAACAAGTTGAAACACTAAGCCATCGCAATCAGGGAATTATTTTGGCAGCTATCGAAAGACAGAAGAGAATTTATAGGAAATGCATTGAGCAAAATGGGGAGGATGTGGAACATTTAATTCAATAATTTTGTTTTATTACTTTTAAACTTTAAAACTTTCAAAAACTATACCTATCCGATTACTAGTGATTTCATAAAAAAAATAAATAGCCAATGTTCGATTGCTTTTAGTTGGAAAACAGTTACATTTAGGTATAGGACATGTTACATGAGTTATGATAAGAATTTTATGCAGAATCCGAATATGCAATAATATATAGGGCGTTTTATTAAAAAATATCTAAATTTGATTCGGTGCGGTTTTGTGGAACACCCTGTATTATATTTCTATTATCGTTACAAAAATTCAGACGATGCCCTACAATTCAGTAGAAAAATCAGCTTTCTATCTTAAAAAATTAAGAGACTAGAGTGGGGCGACATTTATAACCAATAACCCTGTACTTAGGCATATCATTGATAAAGATTAATAAAAGTAATGGTCCCAGCACGGAACACTGAGGCACTGCAATATCAATATCTGCAACATCAGAAACATCACAATCAATTTTCACATAGAACTTTCTGTCAGTAAGTTATGAGGACATGAGGTCAAGCCCAGGGGCGGATGGGTCGGCTGGGAAACGGGGAGATTTCCCGAAGGGCCGGATGCCTTAGGCCCAAAACGGGCCGGCTATGGATGACGCGGTAGTAAAAGACAACGAACAGCGGCAGGGCCGGGCCGTCCAACGGCATCATATAATGTGCTTGTGTCATGAGCATTACTCTATGACTTTAAAAACTCGAATTTGGGAGACACGAATCACTAACCTAAACTAAATACTATTGATTTTAATATGTTATATAAAGACCCAACCTGATAATTTATTTTTCTTAATGTATAAAAAGGAATTTGTCTTAAGATTGAAAAAAGTTTTTTCAAGAAAAGGTCGTAAATTATATTTTAATATTCATTTTTGTAGCATGTGTGATTTTTGCTGGCTTGGGTCTTTCGTTTTTTTTTCTTCTCGTTTGCCTTATTGTTTCCAATACGGCTTATTACGCTGGATGAGCTTTTTAGGTAATTCATCAAATAACGATAATGCCATACTATTACTAACTTGACAGTTCTTTTGTTTCATTAATGATTGTTTATGAATATCAAAATTACTAATGGACTTTAAAGTGCCATGGATCATGGTCCAATAAAAAATAAAATAATCTAATAACACAACACAAATCACAATTAACCAAAAATAAATAAACACTAATAACAAAATTATAAGAATAAAACAATAGTCAACGTAAAGTCAAATAAGAAAATAATCACAGCTCGCTTGCTCGCTATCAGATATAGATACCTATTATCCAATATTTCATATTCCATAATAATAATGACAATACGTATATGCTAACGCGTCGAAAGTCGAAAGTTATAGCATAGCCATACTATAATTACATAACTACAAATAAATGTGATTGTCTCAAAGGACTGGAATTCAGCGTTCATACATAAAAAAAATTTACAGTCCTTTACAAAGATGCAACCGGGGAGGACATTGAAAATGCCGAAGCAGAGTGCAACGCTTGTGACTATTGTGAGATTTGAGATCTGCGAAAACTCATAGATTTGAATGTAATATTTAGGTAGTTGGTATAAGTTTTATTGAGTCATAATATAAAAAATAGAAAAATAAATGTTATAAACTCTAACGCGCCTCTAAGGTATGGTTTCGCTGTAGCAGTCAGCGGCCGCGGCTGGCGTTCGCGATTAATAACTCGGTAGGTACTGGTTTAATGCGATTTGTATGTACACGAGTACACGGTTTCACTGCCGCAGCTCGGCGACACAGCGTTCGCCCTCGATTGCAGCGGCTGCGTTCGGACTGCTAGAGAGACCACTCCAGCCGCGATCGCTCAGCAGAACGCTACCGTTTTCGGCAATTGCTGACGAGTGTTTGCTAGAGGAGGTGCAAAAGTACCCCCCTTTATACAACTATGAGAACGAAAATTACAGAAATGTTGTAATGAAAGAAAATGCATGCAAAAAAGTGGCAGGGTTGGATTCAGTTTACCGCTGATTTTCGCATTATTGCATTGTATCGTTTGGTGTGATTGTTTGTTATCGATATTTTGATATAAATATTTGTGTTTTTGACCGTTGTATTTGAATGTATACAGGGTGTTTCAGAAGTATTAACCTGAACTAACCTGAACATGTGTCCGGAGTTGCCCCGTTTCTGATGTACAGGGTGTCAAAGTTTTTTTAAAAAAATCGTTTTTTTATTATTTTTGTAAATATCCTTTTCCCGATTTTATTGAAATTTGGTACCGTCATTCATAGTGATAAGAGGCTTAATTAGCCCTAACTACATTAAATTTATTAGGTCCAGCGGCGTTCCGGGGAACACTTCAACGGATATTATTGACAAAAGAATGTGCGCCACTGACTTTTTTCTAATTTTGATATTTTTTTCGGATATACCAACCGATGATACAATTTTAATATGTTTTGATTCTTTGACGTCTTAATCAAATTGATTTGTTTACTTGGTATGCTGCAGCTTTGATTTAAATATAGTATAGTATAAATTCAAGTGTTAATATGACGATATTAATTGTCGAAATGGAGAAATTTGGGCTAACATCTCCTCTTCGTCTTCTTCCTCCAACAACAGCATGCAACTAATGTTATCGGCGTTCATTATAAATCATAGGTAAGCGCTTCCACTACGAAATACGAATATGATCCGAAGCGCGTTGCACCAGCCGCGCCAGCCAAACCACCCTGTGGCAACGGCCGATGGCTACGCCCGATCGCGTACGCCAGCCGCACCCGCTGACTGCTCCAGCGAAACCATACGTTTACTCTCGACTTGATCTGATCCCGTCGTCCTTCGTCCCTTCTCCCTTCCCCGTCATCATCAGGCGACCGGCTCGGCGGCGGCGGTTCGCGTAGTTCCGCTTGTGGATCATTTTAGTTCGGTGTGACGTATGGGACAAATGCAACACAAGAATTTTGTTGAATTCCGTACCCATACTAACGTGCCCGTGCGATAATATAAACATTTTCAATGTTAAAACTTCCAAGAAAACCCGAATTCGATCAGCCACCAAAAAACATTTCCCCTAGTTTTAATTTGTAAACGGCCGGCGCGTGTCGGTGGCAAATCGGAGTCCCTATAAATGGTAATATTTGTACTTTGTTTACAAGTAGTGGATAGTGCTCGATTTTATTGTTTTGTTATTGGTATATTTTCTGCACGTTGACGTATTAAAATATTCGCCTGGCTTTATACATATTATTTACTTACCATGGACAAAATTAAAAACAGTACTAAACTTAAAGGCGGCGCTGTAAAGGATAGAGACAGAAAAAAGCGTAAACTGTTAGAAAGTGCGAAAACTTGCTATTCTTTGGATAGCATGTTTATCAAAACTGTCACAGACAAAAAAAATCTACAGGATTCAAGTAATCGAAGTTTACCAGACCTAAATCAGTTGGATCCTGCATTCAAACTTCAACCAGAACCAGAAATGGAGATGGAAATTGTTGCCCAACCAATCAATAAAAATAATTCTAGTCAGAACGAAAATGTCATTGATACCTCAGTTGACCAGTTAGGTTTAGACTGCGTTGCAACTGAATATGATTTTTCCAACGACCGGCGAATAACGAATTATCATTGTTTTTTGGCAAACACCCACAAATTCCTAGTCAGGGTAATGTTCCCTTTAGAGTAGTTTTACAAAGTTACAGTTTTTAAAAATGGGCCTGGCCGGTGCTATTGGTTTCCCGGGCCGGTTTACCCTACCGCATCCGCCCATGGGTCAAGCATTCGCCCTCTAATGGCATTGGCATAAAGATTTTCAATAATGAAACCTATGTCCAAACTGCCCAAACACTTTATAATTCTCACCCTGTATAAACAAATTATAAGTTCATACAATACATTCAGCTTTTCTTTGTTGCAACAAAATCGTTTTATTTAAAGCCATCATTAGATCACGGAATATTTGGAATTAAAAAATGGAAGACAATTAATAATAATAGAGCATACATTTGACTTAAAAATTAAACTAGAAAACGAGCAGATCATGAGAATTTAAAAAACATTGTATGGTGAATTCTGTTAATTGCAAATAATTTCCACGTTTATCGAGATGTGCATAATATTTTTTTAAGTAGCTATAAACTCGAGTGTAGGTATGCATGGGGATCTTGGAAACCATAAGAGATGCAAAGTCGGTTCAATTTAGTGCCTTAAATAATTAATTAATTCTGACTAATTTCGGATATATTCAGATAAAAACGAAATTTTGCAAAATATGTGTTATTTACTCCCAAGTTTTTTTCAAGAAATATTTCGAAATAAATTGCACTTTGGCTCACAACTTTTTGTCCTTTACAATTTGGTGTTGGGCTGGAATATTGAGGAATCGGATTGTAGGACCTTTTCTGTACCATGAAATCCCAAAAACAGGTTGATATTTAAACTTTTTACGGCAGAAACAGGCATTTCATAATGCGGAATTTCCAGAGCAGTGTACCTATAGGGAACTGAGGAGTGGTAGAATGGCCTGCGAGGTCCCCTGACTTTTCGCAATTCGATTTTTATTTATGGTACTTTGAAACAAAATCAAATAAATACTTTTAAAGATTTAAGAGTGCGAATTTTATCATCATTTTTCAATTTCATTTTCCTTCGATGTGCAATTTTTGTCAACACTTTCTAAAAATAAATTAACAAAAATGTAGGGTTTATATTAGACAGGACAGATGTACAAGGTGATCTATGTAAGAAGGCCCTGCATCTTTTCTCGGAAACTGAGAAAGTTATGAAAAAAAATTCATTAGAAAAATTAACTAATTGTAAATAATTTTTTATTTTATTTTATTTTTATGTATACAGGGTAAGTCGTTTGGCTGGAATTGATACCAGCTTTTGTTATTTAAATAGAATACTCTATATCTTCCAATACTTTTGGATTCTGCATAAAACAACAATTATTTTTTAATAAGTGCATTATAAGTCTAAGCTTATATAGTTTCCAAGATATCGACTTTTGAAAAATGACATTTTTAAAATTTGACAGCTTCTACCTCTCTAACGGTATGTATCAGAGCAAAACGGCTTACATGTCCCTACCTTACTTCTTTATTATAATCCCAAAATTGTAAACTTCCGGTTAAATCAGATGTAACTCGAAAGCCAGAAATATAGTACTTCCGGTTTAACCGAAGATTGATATACCTATTTAGGAAGATAATGAAAAAGTAAGTTAGGGACATGTAAGCCGTCTTGCTCTAAGACGTTCCGTTAAAGAGCTAGAAGTGTCAAAGTTCAAAAATTTCATTTTTCAAAAGTCGATATCTCGGAAACTACATATTTAAAAATCTTAAGATGATGATGATCGCACAAAGATGAAACGTCGAATCAAGAATTTGAATGCAGAAATGTGTAGAGCAGAAAAGGTTGTCACACCAACCTCTTCAAATAAACTCATGAAAAAAAAAACATATTTTACAAAATTTTGTTTTTCTTCGGATATATTAGAAAGAAATCGGACTTAATTATTTATTAATTTTATTACGCCCTACATTTTGCAACTTTAAGATGCTCATACAAACACTCGAATCTCGAACTCCTGTTATATTATTTATTTATGTAACTAATTTATTTATTTTATTATAATTTATTCAATTGGTAAGGAATTTAAACTAAGACATTTCGCAACATGTGGTGTCTATATATTATGGGTATTTTTTTTTAATGTATATCAAACAATCTTAAATAAAACTTTATTGTAATTGTTTTCAGATTACTAACTACTAACTAACCTATACCACTTGCAACAAACTACGATATAAAACTAAACTTGACACAATTTTTTGTGTATATTGGTTGTCGTGAATTATACCCAATTTGTTTTCGTTTGATCTTTGGTTTGGTTTATATATTGGTAGATACAAATGAAGGATTTAATTTTCTCTTATTTGACAACTTCCTCTATATATTTTAAAAATGCATTTGTATCTTGTAATACCAAAATAGAATCACGCCATTTACTTATAAATAGTCTTTCTCTCGCTGCATGCATGTGGCAAAAGCATATGGATGTGCTTTAGCTCGATTTTCAATAATATGATGCTTAAATATACCCAATATTAACATAAAGTTCAAAACAAACAATTAATTTAAAATAAAATAATATTTTAAATTCTTGACATAATTCATTAATATTTTAATCACTGCACTCACATGGCTTAAATATTGTCAGATTAGAATATTCGATGGTGTTGATCACTTGTATTTATCATAATTACAACTGTCGAAACGTTGGTATTAAATAATGCGTTAATAAATTGCTGAAAAATGTTTAACTTCCAATAAAATTAGAACACGAAAAGAGACTTTCATAGGAAAACTTTATTGTACATAAAATTTTGTCATTACTTAAATAATATATCATATCATCAATTCAAAAGAAAGTTTAATGAGAAATATTGATATTTATTTGTCTTACCTATATTCTGAACTTATTTTGGTATTTGTGGCTATTTTTTTAAGTCAGCATAACAAAGTGTATGTAATTATACTTTGTCTCACTGCTAGTGCATTTTTGTAAATTCAAGGACAAACGTATTGTTTTGTTTCCAATATCTAACTTGTAGTTTAAAGTAGGTATATCTGAATTTCTAGTAGAAGGCAAAACGAATAAACTACACAACTAGGAAGTGTTATTTTTTTTAACAAAAAATTCAAACACAGTAAGTTTTTAACAGTAGACGATTTGTCTCATACCAATATACATATTTTAAAAAATGCTGCACATGTTGGTAAACAAAACAGTTTACGGCAAAGATAAATAAAGAAATATTCTTTATCATTATCACAAAAATAAACAAAGTTAATGACCGAAAATTAAAGGATCTTTTGATGTTCCCTGAAAAAGCACTTACCTTAATTTTAAATTTAAATATCACAGGAACGAACAAGGAAATAACATTAAATCTATACTTAAACTTAAGTTTTTAACTTGAAACATCCTTCTTTTAACACAAATCGAAATTCACTAGAGCGGCTACAATGGTAACATGGTGAAATATTGAAAAAACCGCAAAAATACGACGGTCATATTTCACGATCGTGTGACTTGCCAATGACTAGAGAAACGGCTGAAATGGTGCAGTACGATAGTCTGGTACTATCGCTAATGGTAAATTAGGATATATGGTTAGCGCGCCCGATGTAAACATTTGTAGTGCGGATGATTTGGAAGAAAACGTGCAATTTAATCACCTCAAAGGATATTTTAGTTTTTCTGTTGAATGGTTTAAAGCTAAAGAGGTTAATATACTAACTTTGCCTTCTTGTTTAATTTTATTATCGTCATCTTTTTGGTTATACCTACCTACTTTGAATCCATTTGTCAGTTTTTCTCCCCCTCAAGGATTCTCCCAGCATCTGTCTTTCTATTGACCCTTTGATTACTGCTATTTATCGATAATATCCATTGATTGATTTATTAATGGCCATGTTTGGCAGACATATACAGGGTGTTCCTAAATGTCGTTCCAACAAAAAGGGGGTTATTCTAAAAGCGATTTTAGGAGAAAAAGTTCATTTTACAATATTATTTTCCTACCTAAATCGTTTAAATTTTAAAATATAGAGTGTTCAAATTTAACTTTTTTATTCGTTTTTGTTTATATTTATACATACACGCTTGCCTTAAGTCGCCCCTTCAACTTTTTATTAGAACGCCGCTAGCTATTCTTGCCTTTGTAACTGGTAAGCCCACCCTGTCATAAGAAAGAGCTTTAAAATTCCATGCTTTAACATAGGCAATCAAACATATTCTACTATATATTTGAAGACTTTACACACCGTCACAAACGGCAAAATTGGATTTGCCGGTAAATTTAAGGTTTGTTCCAACCTTACTAAAAACCGTACCAGTACAGCCGAGCGGTTGCACAACTAATTGACCACTGCAAAAGTCGATTGCCAAGTCCAAAATGTAATTGACAGGCTGGAAATGATCGTTCGGGCATAGAATAGCGGGTTGAAAGAAACATTTAAAGAAAGTGAGGCTAGTTAGCTAGTTATTGTTATTATTCGTTGGTTACTATAGGGTAGGGTGGTTGACAGTGGGTCAATGGTACACAGTGAATCACTTCAATATTGGTCAAATTATTGCACTTATATACGCATGTGTCTGGCATGTGAGAGCAGTCAGACTTCCTCTTCGAACAAACCAGTGTGCAAGCAACTGTGGTTGTGAGTAGACACTTGTCTATTAAATTTCTGTTCTCGTGACTTCTCGTTAAATTTTTAGGTAAGTACAACTTTCTTTATAGTTTGTTTAAAACTCCCTTGCTACAATTTAAAATATTTTAGTCGCTTTACTTGCTTTCTAACAAGATTAAAAAAAACTACAGAAGTATTTTTCTTTGATGTGCTGTGGCATATTATTAGTTTGAAAAAATAACGGTATATTGGTTAACAGTAGGTCGGCATCCTAAGGTACACAGTGAGTCATGATCCACTGTGTACCAGGTTTCTAGATTTTAAAACGTTTGGTGTTTCGATTTATAATTTTGCTTTTCTTGCTTTATAGAATGCCTCGCAAGAAAGAACACGAAAGAAAGATTGGCAAGCACACAAAGGCCCAGATGGAAACAGCCTTACGAATGATCGAAGATGGTTTCAGCATCCGCAAAGCAGCAAAGGCAAATAAAATTGCATTCGATCGCATTGCAGCGATACAAGGAAAAGACAAGTAATGTAGAATTGCGGTTAGTTCCTAATTACGCCGTAAACAAGGTGTTTGCCGAATGCCAGGAAATAATAATCAAAGAATATTTTAAAAAGTGTGCTTTACTTTTTTACGGTCTTTCGTCAAAAGATTGTCGACAAGTGGCCTATGAAATGGCAAAGCTTAATAACATTAAAATTCCACCAACTTGGGAAGTCAATCAGTTAGCAGGCATTAATTGGCTAAGAGGGTTACGAGAACGTCATGTGGATTTGAGCCTTAGAAAACCAGAGGCTTGCAGTCTTGCTAGGGCAACGGCCTTTAATAGAGAGACCGTCAAATCATTTTTTACCAATTTGGAGACGGCGATTCTAAGGACATCCGCTTTTGCCGATGGAACTAGAATTTTTAACCTGGATGAGACGGGCACGACCACAGTGCAAAAACCTCAGCTGATCGTTGGACTAAAAGGAAACAAAAATCTGTGTAAAGTCACTAGCGGGGAGAAAGGCACATTGTGCACTACTTGTTGCACTATTAGTGCTGGTGGTCACGCCTTACCTCCCGTAATAATTTTTCCCCGCAAGAATATCAATCCGAGGATGACTACTGGGACACCACCTGGAACACTAGCGCTGGCAACACCATCTGGATGGATGAATAGTAAGCTATTTGTCCGAGTGATGGAACATTTTATAAAGAACAGTCACAGCACGCCGGATAATGTACAGCACGGTAACAGATCGTCCGAATCCAGCATACCTTACTCCAAATAAAGAATCTTTAAACCAGTCACAGGATTCTGATCCAGATCGCATGGTAACGTCCCCTTTACCTGAACAAAACAACAATACACTAGAGTTTAAAGAACCTGATGTAGTTGCTCGAACATCCGGCTGTAATCTCATAACACCTGAACAATTTAGGCCTTCTTTAAAAGGTAAAGCTAGAACCATTACGAGAAAAGGAAAAAAGCTTGGAAGGAGTATGATCGCTACTGATACTCCCGAAAAGGATGAAATAGCTGTAGTTAGGCAGGCAGCGAAAAAAAGAAAAGACGCCAAAGAAAAAAAAGTAAAGCGTCAAGTTTTACAAAGTGATTCTGAAGAAGACTGTAGTGATGAAGTAATATGTCAAGATACTGACGACGATGATGACTGGTTTGTGGATGATGCACTGGAAAATGATGAAAGCATATTGACTGAAGAACGTTTGCCGAATAGTTTGTCACGTAACGCAGAAGTAGGAGAGTATACCTTGATTTTATTTTGTACAAAAAAACAGAGAGTTTTCTACGTTGCAAAGATTTTAGAAAAACTTAATGATAATATGGAATATAAAGTAAGTTTTCTAAGGTTGAAAATAAAATCGCAGGGACAATTTTGTTTGCCTCAGGTGCCAGACATATCTTTTGTCAAGGAACAGGACGTAAAGCTTATTCTGCCAAATCCAATAATTAGTGGCACAGCAAGGCGGCAATCATATTAAAAGTTTTCTACTAACCTCTCCCTCTTAAATATTTGTTAAGTGCTTATGCTATTATTTTATTTCATTTGTTCTTAAAAATATTTCTTTAAGTTTGTATTTGGTTAAATTTAACTGTTAAGTTTAAAGAAATAGTCCATTCTCGAAGTGGAGTTGAAATATAGGGAAAGGGGAAAAAAAGTCAAAAAGTCTTTCTCCACTAATTTAATAGTGAGCTATTAAAGGCTCAATTTTAAAATTAAATTGTCTCTACATGTTTCAAAGGTAGTAACCTTCATCTTCAGGAGACCAAAGTAGTGCTGCAGTTATTATTAGCAGTAGAGAGAAAACTGTTGGTGGAAAATGACGTTGATGGAGCTTTTTTTATTTAAAAATATTTTGACAAGATATTAATAATTGAATGTAATCAGCATGCTAAAATTGGAATTGAAAGTGGAATGTTATATTTAAATCAAAGTTTATGAAAAGACACTGTCAATCTGTGGTCGAATTTAAAAAGGGAAGATATTCGTTATTTGAAAATCATACGTCAGGATATATAAAAAGTATCTTTTGGACATTCTAGATCTTGTTAGAGAAAGATTTTTGTTTGTGATTTGTTTTATCAGAAATTATAATGTTGAAATTTCATTTTAACTGTGTTCGTCTCCCTATTTTAATCTTTAAGGGTATATAAAATATAAGATCTGTTTTTTTGTTTTTTAATAATTTTATTTTAAATAAAACTCTATTGTTTTCCCTACATAATGGGACGAACATAACGCAAGGTGACGGGACCTTAGGTCTCCAATAACTAATTTTACAAATGAAATTTCAACATTATAATTTCTCATAAAACAAATCACAAACAAAAATCTTTCTCTAACAAGATCTAGAATGTCCAAAAGATCCTTTTTATATATCCTGACGTATGATTTTCAAATAACGAATATCTTCCCTTTTTAAATTCGACCACAGATTGACAGTGTCTTTTCATAAACTTTGATTTAAATATAACATTCCACTTTCAATTCCAATTTTAGCATGCTGATTACATTCAATTATTAATATCTTGTCAAAATATTTTTAAATAAAAAAAGCTCCATCAACGTCATTTTCCACCAACAGTTTTCTCTCTACTGCTAATAATAACTGCAGCACTACTTTGGTCTCCTGAAGATGAAGGTTACTACCTTTGAAACATGTAGAGACAATTTAGTTTTAAAATTGAGCCTTTAATAGCTCACTATTAAATTAGTGGAGAAAGACTTTTTGACTTTTTTTCCCCTTTCCCTTTAACTGTTAAGGTTTTGGTTGAGTTTGAAAGCTATTTGTTGGGGAACTTAATGTAGTTTTTTAGTTTTTAATTATTCAAAAAGTAGAAATTAATAAATATTACGGTTTTTGTATTTGTTAATTTTTTTTTTCAAGTGCGAATTCGCTACTGACATGTTTTTGTTTCTTTTTGAAAAGTAGCCCTACCTATGATTCACTGTTAACCTTAGGGCAATCCACTGTGTACCACCATGGTAAACAGTTGATCATTATGCTCTTGAACACATAGTCACTGTTAAATATGTTCCTTTCTATACAAGCAACTTTTAACAATCACAAATTGATACACCATAAGGTATGCAAAACACAGCAAAATTTTATTTCAATATAATAATTATTTTTCGAAAAAAATTATTTTAAAAAATATGTGATCCACTGTCAACCACCCTACCCTACTCATTATTATTTTATCGGTCGTTTGTTATTATTCTTGAAAGAAAAGGATTGAAGTAGTGTAAAGTAAGTCAAAGTGAGTGTGGTCTATTGAAAATCAAAACTTTTGGTTTGGATTAGGACCACAGGTAATGTTTTAAAATTTAAATAAAACGCCATGACATGCGAAACAAAGTTGAAACTGAGGTAAAAACTGATCCTATTCAATATATTTTAAGTTTAAAATGTATATTTTTGTCTCCCTTTTAAAGTAAAATAAAGAAAACTAACGACCACTAAAATGTTGAATTTAATTAACGCTGGAGGCAAGTGAAGCAACATATAATTTTGAGATAATTAGTATCAAAAATGTGCATGGCTAACGGGAACAAATTAAACTTTTGTTGGTAATAATATGCATTTTATTTTCAAATCAAAAGGAAAAAATTAAAATCCGTCTTGCGGCTGTACGACAATTTAAAGGAACTTGATTTATTTGGTAAACAAAACATTTTTATATGATAAGTATTGTACCTAGGTATTTGTGGGAAAATCTGTTGTCAATGCTATCATTCGTTTTTTACCATAGAGATCCAGTTAGAAATTCAAAGCTGATCCGCGAATTGTAAATTGGGAAAAATGTGTGGAAATGTAATATCTTATTTAGGTATAACGTATAACAATGTATTGCAAAACACGCTAATGATGAACAATCAGCATACGCCTGACGCTTCTCAGATACATAGCACACATATTTGTTGGTTACGTCAGTCAGGTTCAGGTTAGTTCTGGTCCACTGCCTTAAGCTCGTCGCATTGACCTATTGCCAGGTTTGGATAATTATATTAAATTATAGTATATTAAGGTAGGGGAGAGCCGGCTATGATGGCATACTAGTTGTTTCTGCATTCCGAATCGTCTTACAATACCTTTTAAGGCAACCAACAATACATTTAATCAGTTTGTTTACTGTCCCCGAATTTAAACAACGTAGCTTAAATTTGTGAGAAAAAAAATACAAAACCGAGTTGTGTGGTGGAAAAAATAATTGTTTGGTGTAAGTAAAAACTCGCTCAATTCATTTAGCTACGGAATTTAATTGATTTGCATTACTAAACATGTACAAGGGGTATCCTAGCCTTAAAATGCCATGACGTTTTTCCCGTTTGCTTAATCAGGTGTATTTAGGGTATGATGGCATATGCGATTGTCGGGTATGACAGCACACTATGCCATCGTATCTGGAAGGCAATAATCACTGAAAATTTCCCTTTTAGTACTGTAGATTAAGATGACAACGATACCTTCTCTTGAATTTATTGTAATTCCTTATATTATTCCCATTCACGAAACTTGGGTCCGATGCCAATACTGTCACCTATGGCCCCACACTGAGTGTGCAGGAGTTAGTCGAAGAACTAAGCAATTCATTTGCTAACTCTATTCGTTTAGGTTAGGTTAGTAATAGTTTATTTATATTATGACTCTTAATGTTTAAGAAAATTTTAGATAATACCGAGAGCCTATATAGCCTACATGGTAAATTTATTTCCTAAAAAGTCAGCTATAGTTCAGAATAACAGCATTCAACTCCATAACTGGTTTAGCGCTCTGACCTTGTGAAAAATATTTTGACATGTAAAACAAGCTTCACATCAGAAAAAAAATAAAACAGTTGTATGTCGTCATACCCGCATGTCTGGGTATGTTGGTATACTTTATACAACAACAAAAATATGATGATTTATTTATCCCTAACATGTTTCTGTAGGTTGTAGAGACAATATATAAGAGAGCTTTGTAACTGTAACAGCAACTTTGCAACTATAGTATGTTTCTTAATGCGAGAGAGTAATAAATCATTATTGAACTATAAAATCTAGTGGTCTTCCCCGTATTCCATAGGTGTAGTCCAATTATTATTCCATATAACATTCGGATTTGCAAAAATAATTGAAATGTGTTCGAATATAATTGGAGTCGGACAGTCAACAATATACCGACTTTTGCACGAGGATAAACGCGGCCCCATCAGGTCATCAAAGAGAAGTATAGGAAGAAAGAAACTGTAATAAATGAGAATAAAAAGACTGCCATCAGAAGAATCATACATTCGTTTTACTTAAAAAAAGAAACACCTACATTGGATAAAATAATGTCTGAAATGAAAAAGGATGATTTCATTTCACCCATGGACCTACTGGAAATCGTAAAGTTGAATGAACCTCTTTGTACAAAATTTGTTGTCGACGACATCGCTTCAAAACGAAATAACGGTACTTCGCCTTTCGCCATATCGCTGTGAATTAAACCCCATAGAATTGGTGTGAATTGGGTTTGTAGCAAGGCCATAACACCACTTTTAAAATGAGAGACGTTGAAAACCTTTTGCAAGAGGGAATAAAGATAGTGGATTGTGAAAAATGGAGTAAGTGCGTCGAACGTGTGATTTAAATAGGAGAAAGGATGTTTATTCAAAGAAAGGGCGTTATGCCGGATCTTGTCAAATGCTTTGCTCACGTCAAGAAAGACCGCTTCCGTGTGCTCCCTTTTATTGAAACCCTTCATTACGTTGGACGTGAGCCTCGTTGTCTGCCTCTGTGCAATGTTCGCTTCTAAAGCCGAACTGTTCGTTAGGCAGAATGTTCTGCTCGAATACAAAACTGTTTATTCGAGCTAAAATCAGGTTTTCTGCAATTTTTCCCAGGCTTGAAAACAGACTGAGAAGCCTGTAGCTTAAGGGTACAATAGGGTATTCGCCCTTTTTGTGAATTACTATTACCTTTGCCCTTTTCCCCAAAGCTCTGTCTGGTAGATTTCGCAACGCCGCATTTTTCAGACCGTCAAAACCCGGGGCTTTCTTGATATTGAGATTGCCAACCAGCGTGTTTACCTCGTCTAGCGTGACCTCAGCGAAGTCTTGCTGCGGATGAACCATGGTCTTGTATATATGGAGCGTTCTGGAGACCCTCTTATCACGTAGCAGGTCAGTGGTGGAATTTTCGCTGAATTGCTCGCAAAATTTATCTCCTTCATCCTTAGCATTTGTGAAAATTTGCCCTATGTCTTGGTCTTTCAGATATGACATCGGGGCTCTAGCACCTCTTGTCAGAGGCTCTGGACTTTGTCATCCCAAAGATTATACTGCCTCTCGATCAGCATAATAAGTCTAATCAATATATTATTAATAAACTATTTTAATTCTGAAAACTACATTTTTTACTGGTATAAAGTAAAGTAACCTTTAGAGTAACTTATAGAAATTTAATGTTTTCAGAACAAATAATATTGTCGCCCAGACAAACAACCAAATTGCAAATATTATTCCAAAACAGCGGCCTGTCGCTACGGTTAATTTAGCAAAAAAAGCGTTCTCAATACAAATCAATCTTAAAACGTATATTATCTGACACATCTTGCCGCTAGAAAATTAAGTTCACCGCGGTAGACAAAGCCGGAGCAATAACAATTGATCCTAAAGAAAACATAGCGGAACAGTAAATAGCCAATTAGAACATATGTGGCCTGCTGATTGGCTGGTCTGACAGTTTCTAGCGACAAGAGGACACTGAAGGCTCTTCGAGAACCACTGCGAACTAAACCCTTGAAAGGTCAATACGTACGTCAAAATTTAAAGTGGATCATCGTCCGACGGACATGATAAAATAGCATAGGCTGAAATAAAAGCATCAAGTTATAAGTAGTGTAGTAATGTTATTAAAAGTTAGTAATGTTATTAAAAGTTAGTAATGTTATAAGTTAGTAGTTAATCATGTATTAAAAAGTTATTGTGTATATTGTATGTTTAATTCACCTAACCAATATATAAAACGAACCAGTGAAATAACCTAACTCGAGGAATATACAAAGGGTGCCGGTTTAGTATGCGGTCTACCTGCCCTTTGCGGTCTACCTAATATTATCTCGGGTTTATTATGCGGTCTACCTAGTACCTACACCGTAATTATCCAATAAAGTTCACTTTTCATTATTACTTTAAGTAAATAATCCTATTTCTAATGATACTAATTCTCATTAAGTAATTTTCATTAAGGTAATTACGACTTTATATAAAATGTAAAAAAGAAAAGGCTATTTAGATCACATTACTTGAAAAGTCATTAATAAAAACCATAATGCAAACGACCTTTTCATCACATTTTTACAAAATATGCGAACTGTATATCGTACTTAACTTGTAAATATATATCGAATAAATTGTTTTTGAACATTTATTTAGTTGTTTTTATTGATAATCTTGGGTAGACCGCATACTAAACCCGATAATCTTAGGTAGACCGCATACTAAACCGGCACCATACAAAGCCTCACCGTTCAATGTTGGGAGTTAAAACTAAAACTTGATTCCCACACTACTTTTTTCCAGTAGCTCTCCCAGCTTTGCTTTGTATCGCTTAACCACTAAAATTAAACAATAATTAATATCAGTATAAATACTAAAATATTGAGCATTTTTAAGATTATTCAGAATGTTTTTATGAAACACGACCCTACTAATACTGTTAATTACCATTATCATTATTAACGCTTTATTTATAATTTCAAAATATTATACCTCCTTAATCAAATTGTATTCCGGTGTTATCAACACCCAATATTTCCGCAAGATGAGACCACATAAAAAAATTTTAGATAATTTTTGTAGCCATGAGATAACGTTAAAAATCATAAAAATACTGAATAAATAAAAAAATATTAGAATATATTTTGTAAATATCTATATTAACGTTGCTTTTTCTATTTTGGTTATTGTATTGATAATGTATATAGGTATTGCATTTTAGGAACGAGAGAGGATTGCTATATTTTCTGAAATTATTAAGAATGAAAAGCTGGATTTGAGCGAGATATATTGTAATATCAAGACTTTAAATACATTTTTCGACCACTGATAAATATATTTGAAAAGGAGCCTGTTTTACAAATTAGTGTTTTTTGAAGAAATCATCCAGGGTACCCGGTAAGTATAAGGCATACTCTCGGGAGCGTATAGGGAAGGTCAAAATAATCCTTATTTGCCATACATAGAAAAACCAATCCTAGTACCTCTTAAAGAAGATACGGAGCCCCAAAAGCGTACCCAGCGACTTACCGGCTCTAACTTTTGAACCGACGTGTAAAATGTAATGAAATTTTAATATTTTACGTAGATCCTAGTAGTAGTAGTAGTAGTAGTAGTAGTAGGTAAGGGGAGGCACACGGACCTGGCAAGTAGACCAAGTGCGATCCTTTTTACCTGCCCCTGAGTCTTCCCCCATCCACTCAACCACCCAGGCTCTCACCAAACCTACCCGACCTACTCACGAAGGTCAAGACGTTGCTCCAAGCAAGAGTCCTGATTTCCTCCTGTAGGATCACCACTGTCCCATAGACTTGCCGTCTGAGTCTTCCCAGAGCTTCGCAAGCGCACAGGAAGTGCCACGGTGTATACTTATCCTCCAAGCATATCTAACATATCGGGTCCTCCTCCACACTCATCGTATGCAGGTCTTCCTCAACTTGCACTATCCTGATAAAAGTCCTACTAAAGAATTTAGGGCACGCCTACTCCTGTTTAGAATCCGTTTTAACTTGGCCGGATCTCTGACCTGTCTACAACCTGGCCTCTGCCGCCACCCATACTTGGAGAGGTTAGCGGCCCATTCCCCAAAGGCTGTCGCTACCCGCTGCTTTGATATACCTATTGCTGGTTCGGGTCCTAGATGGGAAGTCTCGGCTCCAAGTCTGGCGAGCTCGTCGGCCGTCTCGTTGCCATGTACTCCACAATGTCCAGGAACCCAGACCAACAATACCTGTTTCTGTTCCGCAAGCATCCCAAGTGCGTCCGCACCCTCCTTCACGAGGGTCGAACTGCTCCTGGGTTGGCAGACTGCCTTAAGGGCGGCCTGGCTAGCAGAGCAGATGTATACAGTCCGCTCTTGACGTACCATGACCTCCCTCATACTTGCCACCGAGAGGATGGCATACGCCTCTGCTTGGAAAACCATCGCGAACCCTCCCACTGGGTAGCTTCTTCTTATGTTGATGTATACTCACGCCCCTGATGATTCAGTTCCAGCCATGCGCGACCCATCGGTGTAGCATACCAGAGCATCGTCGGGGGAACTTCACCTGCTCTTCCTCCCACTGCTCCCTACTAGGGATCGTAAGAGTAAACTTCCTGTTCAGCCTCAGCGCTCCCTTAACTGGCATCCTAGTATGACCTAAGTCGCCCACTCCTTTCCAGCATCCTGTGGCCCGCATTCGTAGGTATGCCGCCATTGTCTCCCTCTGAATCCAGATTAGAAGACTCGGCAGCCCCAGCAGGACATCCAGTGCAGCCGTGGGGCGTGGTTCTCATGGCTCCGGTTATGCTCAAGCCTGCAAGCCTTTGCACTTTTGCCAGTCGCGCGCACGGTAACCTTTCCACTCCAGGCCACCAGACCACAGAGCCAAAAGCGACTCTCGCTCTGATGACCGACGTGTAGAGCCAGCGCATGATACCGGGGTTTACACCCTAGCTGGCACCTACCGCACGTCGAATCTGCCAGAAGGTCGCCATCGACTTGGTCACCACGTTGTCGATATGTCAAAGGTGACTCCTAAGTATTTGATATTCGGCGTCAATGTACGAGATTTTCCATACAATTGAGGCGCCCTAAGCTAATTTATGTTCCTACTTTTTGTGAATAGGAGCATTTCGGTCTTGTCTGGATTGGCCGATAGTCCCGTCTCCTCACACCATTCCTCCAGTATCCTGCAGGCTATCTGTATCCTATCGCACAGCACACCCAGAAACTTCCCCGTCACAAGGACGAGTCCACCATCTGCGTATGCCTGTGCGCAGAAGCCAGCTTCGGCAAGCTTCGCTATCAGGCCATCCATGACCAGACACCACAGGTGGGGCGATAGGCAGCAGTCTTGTGGGCAGCTACCCCTCACCTCAATCTGCAGACAAACGTCCCCGATAGCGGCGATCACCTGCCGCTCCCTGAGTACAGATTCAATCCAGTCGCAGATGGTCGACGGTTTTGCTAAACATCTGTTGTAGTATAGATTTATGAGTCTTTATGGCCTACATAAAATATTAAAATTTCATTAAGGTATACATGCCGATTCAAAAGTTAAAGCCGAAAAGGTAAGTCGCTGGGTACCCGTTTGGGGCCATGTATCTTCGGTAAGAGGCACATTAGGAATTTTTTTTCTATTACAAATTAGAGTTACTTTGACCTCCTCAATACGCTCCCGTACACTTACCGGACACCCTGTATATTTATAATACTTAAGTAAAAGTACCGGGTGTCCCACTAAGAATGGCTGTCGGCCGTATCTCAGAAAGTGTTAGTCGTATGGCTTGCGGAAAAAAAGTATATTAGGTAAAGTGGTCATGAGAAATTGCTGGAAATTATTTTCAAGTTTCTCAGACTGGTGCTAGAGCGTACAACAGTAACGGTAAATATGAATCACCAGGGACACCCGGTACCTACCTTACAGTTTGATGTAAAGAAATTGGGGCTGATATAAATTACATAAATTATATTATATTAGACAACTCAACAGGATATTTTAAAACCTAATTAAAAAATTTCTGCGCTTATTTTCAGACCAAATTTCATACAGGGTATCAGCTAATTAGTGATACAAAACAAACCACAGGGTTCCTATGTAAAACAATTAGTATTTAACCAAACTTACCTCAGGCAAAAAATTAATAATGGCCGAGATGTAAAAGAAAACTTCAAACTTAAACTTAAACTGAAAAGTGCTTTATTGTCATAAGACATAATCTTGTTGACAAAGCTGAGTTATATATCCATATAAAAAGATACCAAATAAATAAATAAACAAAATATAGCATGAGAAATAGTAACAACGGCCATTAAAGACAATAATAAATTTAATATACATATAGATACGATGTATCGGCCTAAGCTTCCCAAAATATGTAAATGGGACAACACTGTTCACTGTCTTAGAAATAAAACAGGATAGAAAAACAAAATTGAACGTTAAAATACATAGGTATTTTTTTTTGAAAATTTTACATTTTGGGACACCTCTCCCCCCTCCATATGTAGGTTACCCCGTAGGTTATCAAAGAGAAAACAAATGTTTTTGGAGTTTTCTACGTAGAATCCAGTGACGTACTCAGATTTTTTCTACATTTAATAGTTTCCGAGAAAAAAAACAAACTTGCTTTTTTTTAAATGGATCAACCTATATATTTTTTAATAATATAACTTAGCTAATAACAAGCTTCTCAGAAAAATATAATACCTTATTTTTATTTTCAATATTAAACACGAATTTTCCGTTTTATTAAAAAATATACATTTTTTGTTAGTAGGTCATGACGGGTATTTAACACGTTGACGGACACAGAGATTTAGTAGTGTGTGTCTAACACGGCATCGACGGTATTTACCGCATATTAATTTGCTTCCACAGGGACACTGTCGGCATATGCCGTCAAATGCTCCTTGCGCTAGAAAAAAAACTTAGTAGTGGGGGTCAATGTTTAACCGGATAAATAATTCGATCTTCGATGCACGTTAGTCGCTCAACTTCCTGCAGAAAGTGCACACGTATGAACGCAAATTTTACCCGCGCTTTTTAAAAAATGGATGAGAAACAAGAACATCAATTGCTTCAGTGGTACGACGAGGTTTCAAGTGATGTTGATAGTAAAAATTCCAATAATAATTCAACACATGATCCGTATAGCACGGACGATTCAGTGGCAGACCCAGAATATAAGTGTTCCGATAGTGACGATTCAGAAAGTGAATTTTCTGAGGACAAAGATAAACGTAAGTACTTGTGTCTATTTTGTGTTACTAAGGTTTATATATAAGTTGTATATTTTGGCTGGCCCATCACAAAAGAAACGAAAACATGTTATGCAAGAAAGGGACGATGCTGAGACAGAGTTGTGTGAGTATATAAAACTGGGTATGGGTATAGTTTTCCTTAAGTAAGAAGCCTTAATTCTTTTAAATTTGTCAGCACCCTTCTTACAAAAAATAATTCACTTTTAGGTCAGTAGTTATGAAAAACTATTTGTTTACAGGAAATTTATTCTTTTAGGTAATCATGCTCCTGAAAATCCCGTGCACGAGGAGGAAACAAATGAAGAGGACGCCTGGAAAGATACACTTTGTGAAAATTTAGAGCTGCTTTATGACCAGACATCTGCCGGTGTGAAAGAGCGTATAGAGGGCAAGCTTCCCATCGAAATTTTTGAACTGATTTGGACAGAAGAAATAATGAACTACGTACTAAAAAAAACTAATGAATATGGCGAAACTCTTAACATAAAAAATAGACCAAAATCTAGGTATGAGAGATTTAAAACGTTTCAACAAGTTACGATGAATGAATTAAAGAAATTTTTTGGGCTTTGTCTTTTGGCCGGCCATATAAAATTTCGTTCGATTAGAAGCCTCTTTTCAATGGACCCTTTGTATTACCATCCAATTTTTTCTGCCACCATGTCAGGTAGAAGATTTGAGCAAATTTTAAGATGTCTAAATTGCTCAAATACTGAGAACATCGACGATCCATTACAGAAAGTCAGTTGGTTGGTCAAGAAAATTGTTTTATCAAGCCAAAATATATTTATTCCAAAGGAAGCCCTATCTCTCGACGAGTCAATGTTGCTCTTTCGTGGGAGACTAAAGTTTAGGGTTTATATGAAAAACAAAAAGTCTAAATACGGCATAAAATTCTATGAATTATGTTCAAACGACGGTTTTCTTTTAAATATGGAAATTTACAAAGGAAAGGACAACAGAGATGATGCAAGAGAAGCCTCAAAGATCAATGCACTTGTTCTTAGACTAATGGAGCCTTTTTTGGACAAAGGACATCATTTATATATGGACAATTTCTATAACAGCGTAACTTTGTCAAGAATTTTGCTATCACGAAAAACCCACACCACAGGAACATTGCGTTCTAACAGAAAAGGCAATCCACGTGAGGTTACTCAAGCCAAACTAAAATCAGGAGAACACATCTGGAAAAGAAACGGAAATGTCTATGTGTCCAAGTGGCGTGATAAACGTGATGTGTTAGCAATTACAACTGCTTATCAACCTCAGTTGATTGAAACCACAAACAAACACGGCCAGCAAAAAGTTAAGCCTATAGAAATCGACAAATATAATGAAAACATGTCGGGCATTGACAGAGCGGATCAAATGATTAGCTATTACTCATGCCCGAGAAAAACATTAAGATGGCACAAAAAAGTGATATTTCATATTTTGGATATAGCAGTGTGGAACTCTTATTACATATATAAGAGCCACAACCCAAATGAAAAATTCCACTCGTTCCGAGAAACACTGATTAAGTCTTTGTTAGCCATACGAGGAGACCAAACAGATGGCCGAGCATTTGTTTCCGATGCTCCAGTTAAAACCAAACGGAGAATTTCCAAGAAAGGTAAAGAAAACCTGGGTCATATTTTGGAAGCTATTCCTACTCCTGCGGCAAGTAAAAGAACAGGAAAATATTATAAGCGATGCAAGCAATGTTCTCAAGTTCAACAAAGAAAAGAGACTGCCTGGCAATATCGGGATTGTATTGGAAAGCCTCCACTTTGTGTTGGAAATTGTTTTGAAAAGTGGCACCAGTAACTAAAGATTTTATTACAAAGAGTTGATTTTGTTTAGTTCGTTTTATCAATAAAGATATTTGTACTAGAAGAAATAGCTAAATGTTTTTGTAGAACAGGGCTAGCTGACGGCATATAACGTCAATGTCCCAGCACGTACTAAGAATGCTCCTAGTGGGACACGACGTCATATTATTATAACGCGTCATTTTTACGACTACATTACGTTTTGGAATGTTTTTATGGCTCCATAGCTATAAGTTTCAAGTTTTTACGTCAAATAATAAAAATTTTATCAGTGTGTATTACTTCAGCGCTAACCCCCATTTCTAAGTGACCTGCCAGAAATATGTTCATTGACGTCATTTGCCGTCAGTGTCCGCCAACGTGTTAAAAAAACTATTACTGGAATGATAATTACTGCAAAAGAAATATATTTTGGACTCCTTAATCTTATTAGCAATTATATTTCTGTAAAAGTAATAACAATGCATAAATCGAGTGGTGTTTACTACGTAAAACAGTAGAAACAAAAGCTGTAAATTTATAGATCTTTCACGTAAATATTGCTCAAAACGTTCTCCATTATGTCTTAGACATGTTTCACACATAGTTCTTATTCGCCTTAATGAATTTAAAATAATAAAAGGCAGCGCTTGTAACTCCCTTAATGCTCTTTCAGTGTCATTTCTTAAATTTTCAATTGTTTGGTACTGAATAGAATAAATTTTATTTTCAAGGATCCCCACAGGAAGAAACCCAAAACCGGCAAGTCGGCTGACCTTGGTGGCCTTCTTACAAGTCCATTAGTTCCAATCCAGTGTCCTGCGAAACTACTATTTAAGTAGGCCCTAATAATTACCGAATTGCGAGCGGGTACTTCATCTTGTTGCAGATGCAAGTTATTGGGACTCATTAAAGGTACGTCTTCTATTATTAGCACTGGTAAAATGAGCCTCATTGGACCATATAACGGTTCCTCCAAAATTATGTTCCCTGTTAATATTTCGTAAATAGCAATTACAGAACTCTATACGGTGCTGTGCATCACCAGGATGTAAGTTTTGTACTAGGTGGAATTTATATGGCTTAAAATTGTGTTTTTTCTCGGATTGTTGGAACTCTTGATTTAACTACTCCGACCGAACCGTCAACTGTTCTTCAAGAGCTAGTTGGATTTGTTTGAATTGAAGCTAAAACATTTATTTCGTCAGTCACGCGGTTTTCCTTGTTGTAGATTTTAGGTCGAGGTTTAGAAATTGAACCGTGTTCAATTAAATTTGGTTTCATCCTTAGAAAAATTCTTTTACCCGGCTGTCGTATTTCGGGATATCTACAAGTAATATAAGAAATTTAATAAATCTTTATAGAGATTCTACAAAAATGGAGTATATTTACCTATTGAAATACACTCCTAATGCTTCTTCTGCATTTTCATTACAATGGACATGACAATCGAGCATGTCGTATTTTTCATTTCTTTCAAAATTTACATTTTCTGCCATAATTAGGACAACTGATTTTTTACTATTAATTAAATATTTTAAAACAACTTAGAGATCCTATATACTCTGACAGAAACTAAAGAAGTTTTTAATATGACATAAATGACTGTGTCCTTGTCTTTTTTTAAATACCCGTCATGGCCTACTAACAAAAAATAAATGTATATTTTTTAATAAAACGTAAATCTCGTGCTTAGTATTAAAAATAAAAAGAAGGTATTATATATTTCTGAGAAGCTTGTTATAAACTAAATTACATTATTATATTTATCCTGGAAATTATTATTTAGTTCCGCATTTTGAAAAGCAAATATAAAATTCGAAACTTTTTCGAAATTCCCTCATTAACGTATACTTTTGATTTCATCATAAGAAAGCTTGGATAATCTTGCATCGTTTTGATTTAAGACTCTTGGCGTACCGACTTTGGTAAGAGTTGGAAAGCTCATCACGAAAACTTAAATCATACCGTTTACACATGGTACCATAATCGGAAAGCATATTAAGTTTGCAAGAAAAAACGTGAAAACCGCACTGCGATATCTTTGTTCAATTCAGACTTATTGCCAAAAGAACAAATATTAACACTTTAAATGACAAAGTGATTGTTTTCATAGTCTCATGGTCAAGCATTACATGACAAAAAATATTTTTAAATTTCATGGTTGTATAGGTTTGTCACTCATTATTCCAATGGTCCAAAAATTACTTTCAAATAAATAATTTAATCATAGTAAATTTCAAACATGGTGTCATAAAAAATTAATCTAGAGAGCCGTAAAAAAAAATTGTGGGTTTTTATGGAGATAAACAAATGGGAATTATTGTGAACTGATTTAATTTTAAAAGGTATTGTGTTGACTAAAGTTTCCTTTGATTTTTCTTAAATTTCTTAATCAAAATGTGTGCTATAAATATCTTCATAAATAGCTTAGTCAAAGAGTCAAAATATGCATCATTATCAAAGATATAAATATTGTTGACAAAGCTGAGTAATACAATATAACTTAACTATTTAAAACATCTCTCTATGTTTTCTATATTAGAGCAATAACAGTAAAAAGTAAAAAAATATAGGCACTGTCAGTAATAGATAACAGTAAAACAAGTAAGTGTATAACATGCTGAAACAAAACAATTCTATAGATTAAAGTAATAAGCATCAAAAATTATCAGAGTAGTATTCCTACTGTAGAGTATAATAGGCCTTTTCAACTAAAAGCGATTTCACCCTTGTACGGAATACACTGAGAGATTGTTCCTCTCTGGTAGCCATGGGTAGGTGGTTATAAATCTTTTTACTCTCATAAATAATTGATATTTTCGTTAAAGTTAGTGCTGGTATTGGGAGAGGAATATCTAAACCCTGTCGCGTAGCATAGTGAGGTTGCGGATCTATGAACTTTGTCCTATTTTTAAAGATCAAGGTAACAGTTTCCAGTATAAAAAGTGACACCAAGGTTAGAATCTTTTTAGAGACAAATATGGACCTGCAAAATTCACGCTGCCGAAGGCGATATAGCGAGCGGATGGCCCTTTTCTGTAACACAAATACACCATCAAACAGACCCCGGCCACATATCCCCCACAAGGCAATGCCATACCGAAGCCGTGATTCGACCAGGGCATAGTTTATATTTTTAGCTGTTGGGATGCCCAGCTCCCTCGCAACAGTACTAACTGCGTAGCACCCCGAAGAAATTTTTTTGCTCAATGCAGCTATATGTGATCCAAATTTCAGATCACGGTCAATGTTGAGTCCAAGAAACTTGGCATTGGGCATATCCAACAGTGAGCAATCTCCAATAGTCATTCCATCCACAGTGCACTTGAAACCGACAATGTTGGTCTTTTCGACATTTAGAGTAAGTAAATTGGAGTCGAACCACTCCTTAACCTTAAGCAGATCTGACGAAATCATTCCCACCAGGGAGTCAACGCTGCTACTCTGCCAGAGAATAGTGGTGTCGTCCGCAAATAATGTAAACCTACCTCTTATATTGACATGAACCAAGTCATTAATATAAATCAAGAACAGGGCCGGCGCCAACACCGAACCCTAAGGAACACCATATCTCACCATTTTCCTTTCAGACTGAAGCGATCCCACCAAAACCCTTTGGCTCCTATCCTCAAGGTAGGAACAAAACCAGCAAAGTTCCCCTAAATCCATAGTGGTGGAGCTTAAGCAACAGAACACTTTAGACAAGTCGCAGAACACGGCAGCTGAGCCCCCCCCCCCCGATTTATACCCTCATACACACCCCCCAAAAAACTTAACATGGCATCATTGGTGCCCTTATTATATCGGAAGCCAAACTGATTTAGGTTTAGAATATTATAATGTTCAAGAAATGAGACCATTTTATCTTTGGTGAGCTTTTCAACAACTTTGGAAAGAGTCGACAATAATGAAATTGGTCGAAAATTAGATACATTTTCAGGGTCACCCCTCTTAAACAAAGGAATAACTCTGGCCGCCCCAAGGATAGAGGGAAAAGTACTGGATGACCATGAGCAATTAATTGTCTCACTTAGTGCTGTCAAGGCAGAAAGCTGCAAATTCTGGAAGATTTTGACGGATATTCGATCTTCTCCGGAAGAGTTTTTATTTTTGATTGATAAAAGCACCTTTTGAAGTTCAAAAACATTAGTTGGATTAAAGATAAATTGATATATTCTTTAAATAATTCATTGGGTCGTTAACAGGGCTTATTTTATCAACCAATTCCTGAGCAACAGTATTATAATAATTATTCATTTCATTTGGATTCAAGTCAGACTCCATAGAAGTTCCTCTTCCCGTTTTTGTCTCAAATTGTTGACTATGCTCCAGCTTTCTTTTTGCTTCTTGTGAGACCCTCAAGCCTGTCAGAGTAGTAGAGCTGTGTTACGTTTTTATTTTGCCCAATCGAATTATCTAAAAGGTTTCCCATAAAGCTAATTTCCTTACATTCATTTTGCAAACCTAAATATGTCATTTAATTTAAAACACATACAATCTTCATTTTTATAACACTTTATTAAATATTTAATAACATATTTTAAATAAAAAGCGTTCAAGAGAGACTTGGAGATTCTTGAGGCCAATTACGGTCCTGAAACGGTCAATCTGAATGAATCTGAAATTAAGAAAAGGGTTCTATTAAAAGAATTAGTTTGTAGAATATGTTTCAAACTCATTAAACAGGCAAGCCTGTATAATCAACATAAACTTTATTAAGAATAAGTAAAACATTACCTTATAATTAATTTAAGGAACACTCCGGCTACTTCATGTGGTTGTGGTCCCCTCGACTGCGGCCTTATGTAGCATTACCAGCGAGTACCTCTGAAATAAATAAGATACGAATTAGATTCTTATAGAACGTCAACCAACACTAATTATATTTAACACTATTAAAAATTAGAACTAAATTATTATAGGGGAGAATGCTCTACCGTGTTGCAATTTCATGGATATTCCTTCTTATGAGACAATTGAGATTCTTATTAAGTATATCTTAATTAACTATTATTGTTAATTTATTGACAGTGAGTGACATTATTTATTACTACCAACCTAACTTAATGAACTAAAGTTTCTAAATAGGTTCTACCGAAAGTTGCCAACTCAAAAATATACACCAATTCACGCTAATATAAATATCACCATAAATGTGTTTGGCGCCTCTTTTTTTTGGTTCTCGATTCTCCTTGAGAAAATTACTGTTACTAGGCTCACTTCTTGGCTGCGAAGGCTGAAGTGAACAATATTTCACTTGTGTGGATTTTTTTTGTGAGACTGGAATCTTTAAATTTTTGGTTATAGCCCCTGTAGGATGACCTACTATTAGGCAATCAACAAATGTGTTGGATCATCTAAGAATTTTGAAAGCAATTCCAGGATTCCATTTTATCGCCATAGAGGCACATTTTTTAAGTGATTTCTTTTGTTAACGGCCAACCCAACACCTCGTGGTAAGTTACTTAACCTTTTGCTAACTTGGTCATTTAATGTTTTACCTATATTTGCTTAAAATATCATTTACCTAATAGCTTTGAAAATAATCTAGAGCAAAGCTATATTTCCTGATAATTTAATTTAAAAAACTTACAAACTTACCTCACTGTTAAATCCATGAAAGAGCACTAGTGTTTAGACGCATTCTTCTCCTAGGCCGTTTTTGCTTCACCCACCGAAGTGCCGTTTTTGCTTCACCCACCGAAGTGCTGTTTTTGCTTCACCCACCGAAGCGCCGTTTTTACGTCACCCACCGAACTGCTGGTTCTGCCTCACCCTCCGAATTGCCGTTTGCTGTTTTTGTGTCGCTCCCTTAATTGCGGCTGCTGCTCCTAAACCTGCTAATTGGACTCAGGTACTTGAAGTGTTACCGCCGTTGGTTTTCGGCTTCAACCCCCTCGTAGAAGCTAGGGTCTGCGAATGCTCATATCATCGCAGAGGCCCCCTCATTGCGGCTGATGGCAAGTACGATAGACTCGTCTTAAGGTAGCCTTTATATTACTTTATTTTGGACACTTTGGTTATTTTAATTTCATAATTATATTTTGCTGGCCGAATCAATATTATTATTGTTCACATAAATTCACTTTTTACACTGTGCGCCGAGCGTATACGTATACCCGAGGTTTTATTAAGCAAGGGCTCATTATTTTCATTAAATTAATACTATTTTTATATAGATAACCGACCATTTGCCCTAAGTACTGTATTTGCGGCCCCAAAATGTTCACAAATTTAGGTACTAACGTTACAGTTCTTATTTTGCCCACCATGGCGACCGTTTTTAAGGCCTACTAAGCGGCAGGCTTTACTATTTAAATAAAGTGGCATATCGCTAAAGGATCACTGTTTATTTTTTGTAGATATTTAAATTATTTTGGTGAATTATTTTGTGCATATGTAAATATGCAATATACAGTATAAGAGTATAGGTTTATCCTACGGTTCAGGTTAATTAATTTAGTGCATACAACATATATTTAAATGTTCTATATATTTATCTAGTAAATTTTCCGTTTATTTTAACATTAAATATTGACTCATAAAGCACTTTTTGCGTTTCTGTTGGTTTTTACCTCTTATAATATAGTTTCCTGTTTTTAAGCACCCAGCGCTCGTTTTTCCGACCTACAGGGCCCCAAAACAGGTGGCGCTTTTGTTTAGTTGATTTTACCCCCCCTACTCTACCGTGTCAGAGCTAGTCAGGACACTTTTGCCCTACCGGAAAAGCGAGCTAGGGACCATTAGAGTTGCAAAAAGGCATAGCTTATCACCAGGATATAACCTAAAAAAATATAAAGCTCTACCGAGCAAGAATATTTAGTAAAAGCTGTTTGGCAGATGTAATAGCTCTACGATAAATGCTCCTATATCTAAAGAAATAATCGTGAAAAGATTGATTGCGTTAGAGTTTTCTAATTAAATGAAGGGAACGTAAGTTAGCCGCCGATATTTTTAGTCCCCTAGTAAACCATGGTTTTTTTAATTTTTTGCCTTATCCTACAAAGGGATAAAACACTATTAAACTGATCGATAAGGCCGAGATGAAAAGCTTCCAGGGGATATCTCGCTAAAAATACAGAGTTCCAGTCTACCATGGAACACAATTGGTAAAACCTATTATAATTAGCATTACTAAAAATTCTACCTAGTCTCTTCCTACGTTGTTGAGAATTAAAACTGTGCACAATGTTGCATAGTATGGCTTCGTGGTCAGAAAGACCAGCATTCAACACGGAACAAGACACGTCATTTTGGTTAAAATTTGAACAGATATAGTAAATTTTGTTGATGACTATTGTAAGATTCGAGTAGGAGAATCTACATGCATTACTAAGGGAAATGACCCCAAGAGATTTTGCAATTGTAAAGTAAAGACAGAGTTATTGTCATCAAAGTTAATGTTAAAATCACCGGCTATTAAGATATTAGAATGACAAGGCAACTGTGGAAAAAGTTGCTCAAGACAATTTAAAAAGTTTTGAACATCTGAAGATGGGAAACGATAATTGCATATAATATACAATTTCAGCTTATTAGAGTTTACAATAGAAAATTCGAAACTGTTCAATACACAATTTATCATACTTAACCACAGTTAGAAAAGCATTATCTCCTAAAAAATTCTCATTTATACAAATTAGGGTTCCTCCATGCTGTAACCTAGTCCTACAATAAATTGAAACAACTACATAACCAGACAAACAGACGCATTAATTCGCTCTCAGCCAGTGCTCGGTTATTAACACAATATCAGGATAATTTTGACTTTCCAAAAAGATGTGTAATTCATCGCATTTATTTTGTATAGACTGAATGTTCAAAAGAAGCACTGACAGGGAAGAATTATCTGCATGTCTAGAGAAAACCTTTGTTATGCAGTTGTTTATGGCCCTTTGGCCTGATAATCTAAAAAAATAGATGAATCAGATTAATCGTTAGCAGTTGACGGCACTCTGGATAACTGATCCAGATCAGTTACTTGATCCCTGTCTGCTCCGGTAAAATCCTTATTTTAATTTATTTGCACCAAAGTGGAGTTTGGATATGCAATACAAACATTTTTTAGGGAACAAGCAATCAATCTGGCCAGTTTGACTAAACCCTTGCTATTTAAATATATGCTACCCCTAATAAATTCATTAAAATTAAATTGGTTATGAGTCAATAAAAGCTATATTATTACAAAAATATGTTAGTCTGGTGGTTGTTTTATTTTTATATAATATATCATTGATCCTGTTAATATTAAAAATTACATTATTTTTATAAACCGGGGTTACTGGAATTGAACTTATAACTAGATGGTGTAAAAACATTTATTGGCCAATATCGTGATATCCTTCAAGGATATGGTGGTATCGTTTACGCCGGCCAGAACCACAACCAAGTCTACACTACACTTATACTTACCAATGCCGAGGCTTAAGATATCCTTGCCGTATATTTTGAATGTTTTCAAATTGTACCTATTGCGGAAAAGTTCAGTCTTAACCAATAGGGTCAATACCACCGACCCGCCGAGGCTGCGTCCTCGGTGACAGTCCAATCTGTCTGCAACTGGTTTTGGACTTAGGTTTAGGGTAGTTTAGACATTAGATTGGATTAGTAGTTATGATGGCATCATACTTACCTAAGAAAGTAATAATAAAGAAAAATATTGCGGAACGCGAATATGCTGCCAGATATCGTAAACGAAAGCACTATAGCCGAGGAGTATTTCGGCAACTAGAAATTAGTTTTAGGTAAACGGAAAGAGTATGACCCATTTCAGTTTCTGTCAGAAGACGTTTGATGAGGAATGAAGATAACTTTATAAACGTTCTTGCGTACGTGGAAGCGGATACGCATTAAAGCATAAGGGAAGTTTCCTTAGACATATAGGAATAAGTTATACTGCAGTATTCTGAATTTTAAGGGATTTTAAGCTGCATCCCTATTGTATAGTTCTACATCAGGCCCTATTAGAAACTGATCTTGACAGGCGGCTCGACTATTGCTACTGGCTGATGCAGCCCACACAGAAGCTACTTTTGCGGCGTACAATTTTACCACACACAAGCGTTCCAGTAGTTCCCGATTCATTGACAGAGTAATATTGAAAATGTCGCCCAAGCAAAAAGACGTAGCAAGAAGCTCATTCATTATTATTGATAGAAACAGAAAGTCCAACAAGCGTGGGTGAAAGAGTTGCTGAAAAACCTAAACAGTAATTATCCCATATAAATCTCTTGAATGAACCAACACTACATCCAAGTGACTGTAGCAATTTACCAAGAATAGATGAGGGTACATTTGAACTATTATTACGTAAAGTTACACCACTACTTTTTGCTTAAATAGCCTAATAAAAGCAGAAATAAATTCTTCGGATTGTCCAAATCGCCAATTTTCCACTATTTCTGCACACAGACACATTCGTTTTCTGCACGTTTCGCTGGCGTTTGGATCGCAGACATTCTAAGCCGCCAAGCGGGTGGTTAGCTCGGCAGCAAAGACTCACACACAGGCTTTTTCTTGCGACTTTTGCGTGCAGAAGTAACTTGTGTGTAGGCCGCATTAGAGAGATTAATGGATTGATGAAGCCACTTCCAGTAGCTATGGCAGAGTTCATTTGCACAATATGCACTTGGACCGAAACAGGTGAAGTGAGACGTGTGGTGCGGAGTGTTAGGGTACAGAATTATCGGACCGTTTATTTTTAATGCCCATCTAAATGGCTAATCTTATATACATTTTTAGAAAATAACTTGCCCATCCTTTTACAGGACGTTCCTATTGACCAATTAAACCGTGTTGGATTTTTACACTGGACAACATAATTGAGCGAGTTGAAAATGCAATACATTTTATTTTACGGGCTAAAATTGAAACACCTGTTTGTAGTTCTAGAGAAAGAATTAATAGTTGTATTTTGCAAAATGGATGTCATTTTAAACACATATAAAGTCTTTCAATTAGTTTCCTTAAACATTTTTCCATAATTATTTTAATACTATTGTTATGGCCCGTTGGGCTTTAAACATGCTCAAAATTTTGTCTTTTACATGATTTGGACTAGTCCTAACCCTAGATAAAGTATGAAGGGAAACACAGAATATGACAAATGAAAACTCATTATTATTAATCAAACCTATACCCCCACGGAACTATGGAAATAATCACTTCTTCATTTAAAGTGCTAAGAATTAGTCTTTTGGCAATCCCTCTGAAATGGACAAAGATATCAAACTGCGGTATTCACGTTTTTTTCTTGCAAGTTTAATCTACTTTCCGATTATGATATAATGAATATACCGCATAGTTTAAGCTTTCGAGATAAAATCATAAAAACTGTTTTTATTGCAAATTGTGCCTTCTAGCAGTTTTATTTAAATCTATCGTGTAGCAATCGATACGGTAATTGCATATATCCTCCAAACAAGCTCAAGTTTACTAAAATCGGATAAGGGCCAAGTGTATGGGAATGAGTTAACCCTGGAGTTAAGCCTAAGTTTTACCTCTGAGTTAATCCATGAGTTAACCTGAAGTAAAATATATTTCCAGTTGTATAGGTTTGGGTAAAAAATGTTTTTTTAGCGAGCTGCTTACTTCAGTTTGACATAAGTTATCAAAATTTATTTTTAAGGTATAAATTATTCTAACCTTACTAAATTGAACTATCAATTCAACTGACACCTTCGACACTCTAAGACCTAACTGTATAGGTTAGAATTAACTATAGAATTAAGATGAAGAATTACCCTCAAGTTAAGCCTAAAGTTAATCGATGGTAGGTTGTTGTTGGTTAATCTATAAAACTGCTAACTTCAGAGGGATGAAAATATCAAAATTACTTCCTGTTCTCACATTTTATTTGTCATTTAAAGTTAACCTAACTTTGCAATTTTTTTAAATTTTATATTTTCTGATTTATGAGTTGCAAATGCAAAGACCTTATTGTCTTTGTTGATTTAGTAGCACGTTTTTTTTTGCATGAAATATATTCGGAATCTATCCAATAGTCCATATTCTCAATACGAGGCCTAATAATCCGAAGTCTTCACACATTCTCAACTGCGTTAATAATCTCCAAATTTTATTTGTCATCTGAGAGAAGATAATTTACAACATCGAAAATATCCATATAGGGTTAGTATGTAAATACGCAGCAGTTGATTTTCAATAAGTAAAAATGGTAAAAAAGGTTAAAAATCAAACATATGTTAAAAATACGCCATTTTTATTCTTTTTCTCCCAAGATTGCGAGTTAACTCATACCCAATCCACGCAGTGCTCGAAATGGACTCTTTACAAACCGGAGCGCACATTTTTTGGCATATGTATTCAAAATTTTAAAAAATATATCAAATAATCGTATTTATTTAAATATTTGTGGAATAATAACATAAACACTATTGACTATGGAACTAGGGCAGGATCAAGTATCCACCATCTATAATACTTGTTAGACTATAGCAATTTCCGCAAACAATCATATCGCTTATCTTCTTTATATACTCTCTTTCGGCTGGATCTATCTTCCGCTGAGTGTCGTTCTAAAACAAGGAAAATGATGAAGATTTAACCATTTAAGGCGCAAAAGACCTTTTTTATTTTTTTTTTATTTTATTTGAACATATGAAGAGTAAGATAATTTTAAACATATAAATACCTGTTTATGTTAAAAATTTACCTCCATCGTCGAGTTTTTTCCAAAAAACTGGTGGGAAGTTATAATCCCAAAGATTCTTAAGGTCAATTTTTTTTTGGGATATTATTTTCCTACTTTTTTTCAGAAATTATTTTCCAACAGTTTGGAATACAAATAAAAAAAAAATATATTTCAAAATAAATGTACAAATATTAGGACTAACGAAGTAAATGAAATTAAAAAGAAAAAAATGCTCATATCTAAAAAAATATAAAGAGCGCTACATCCTTTACATGTTATAACAAAGAAGGTCTAATAACCACCCTATAAAAAATAACTATATTCCTAGGGAATTTCAAGAGGCTAAAAGTTAAACAAACAAAGACTAATTAATTGCTCTTGTAATAATCGGCAAAACAGCCTTTGCATAGTGCAATATTACAAACAGGACATAGGATGTGGCTGCGTTTCTCTTTTGCCTTAGTACTATATTGGGCACACCTCCTCTAGGTTTTTATGACTTCTGGCATATGCATTCCCACATTTGAAAGGCGAATAGTGTTTTCAATTATTGTCGAAACGCCGGTTCTCCTTTTCTTAGCAAACCCCTTCATTGGCTGGTAGCCCCTTTTACGTTTGCTCGAGAAAGTTCCTATTAGTTCGTTTACCTACAAAGATCTAAACTTAAGGCGGCTAATCGCCTTTTCTTTCTTTTCCGCTTGAGACGATTTATAAATAATATAAGAATTACAAATTGCAACATCAATGAAATAGAAAAATATTTTCATCCACCAGCGACGTGACTTTCTTACAACCGTGTAAGTTTCTAAATGTTGATCTAATTTGTCTGCTCCATCCATATACTTAATATAGTCTGATATAGCTGCTGGACAAGGGACTTCTTCTCTTTGACCAGTTTTGTTTGTTCTGCGTACAGTTGTAACCTCTGAAGGGTTATGCATTGAACTTAGTACGGAAACTGGCTTTTCCCTCTGTCTATCCAACGAACAAAAGATATATCGCCACTGGATGCAAAGTCAATCTCATGTTGTTTCAAAGTTTTGTCATTTATTATATTTGAAGGAAGATGCTTCATGTTCATTCGAACAGTTCCAAAAGAAAACATTTTTTTCTGTAAGTTTCTGTAGTTTGTAAATTAAATTGACAGACGAAAAGAAATTATCAAAAAACACGCAATAGTACAATCCTTCCAAAGCCTGAACTAACTTCAGGACAACATTTTCTCCCAATCCAAGTTTTGCTTTGTTTGACGGAACTTTGCCAGTATATACATCAAATGCTAGTACATAGCCAGTAACAGCACAACACATTACCCAAACTTTAAACCCACGCTTGATTGACTTCATGGGCATGTACTGTTTTAAACTCGGAA
Source organism: Polydrusus tereticollis (assembly GCA_963920685.1). Taxonomy (NCBI): domain Eukaryota; kingdom Metazoa; phylum Arthropoda; class Insecta; order Coleoptera; family Curculionidae; genus Polydrusus; species Polydrusus tereticollis. Next base: position 95,212,992 of record OY987331.1, read on the forward strand.
CGTCCCTTGAAGCCAATCATACTTTCATCCACTGAAATAAATCTGGAAGGCAAGAAGCAGCATTTGAATTTGCTTCTGAAATAATCCAATAATGGCCTAATTTTATATAGGCGGTCCAAATCTGGATCCCCTCTCTCTGGCATATTACTATTGTCCGCAATATGTAAAAACCTCAATATTTTTAAAAAACGTTCTACAGTCATAATTCTGGATATTCGTTCGCAATGAAAGTTTTCATCCGTTGCCCAACATAATTTATAGCCTGGAAGATAATGAAATCCCATATATATGATTATACCAAAAGTTCATCCAGGGTCATTGATAAGTTGTTACCCAGCTGGGTCGCATACAAATTGGATTGTGTAACAATCTCCCACATAAAAAACTCAGTAAAAAATAAAGAGAAAAACTGAATGGGATTACTAGCTCCCCCGGAATTTTTAGGGCCAAACGGCTCGCTCAAGGTAGACCAGGAAAATTGTTTTTTATTTTCTTGCATTTCTTCGTCGCTCTCAGGGGGAGTTCTATATCTTTCGTACATATCGTTGTTATCTTCGTCTAGTGGTGGTTCAAAATCGCTATCGTCACCAACAGTATCGTCTTCATTTTCAACTGAAGAAGTGGAAGGACTATTAGATACACCTTGAGATGTAGAATTTGTATTTCTTGGTATAACTTAGTCATCTTCCGCGTCAGAATCACCATCCACATCCGAATTGACAGCTTGCTCATCGTTTATTTCAGCTAGCTGATTTACTATCCTTTCGAGTTCTTCCTCAGAAAGTGCAGCCATTAGATCTAAAAATATAATAATTGGATAACATAACTACGAAATAATAAAGAACACAAGATGCTTTTTTTGGAGAAATGTTAAATATTACGTCTGCCGTACTTATTATCATATTATTATTTACTGTGGTTCCAAAGTAGGTTGATATACAATCAAGGTGTCTATAGAAGGCAGCCGATTTATTTTTGTTTACTATTTTTTTTTACTTTTAAAACTAGTTTTTTTTTCTTCTAATTTTAGTTTATGTGTTTCTCCTAATAAATTTTTGTAGTAAAAGTTATATTTTCTTCTTGAAAATAATATATTTTTAAGAACTCATTATTTGTTTATAATACTTAACAATTTTTACGTTGCTGACATTCACTGATTTATCAAAAATTATATCAAAAAAAAGTATTACAATAGCCACTAATATATTTAAGAAGTGGTTTTAAATCGTCAGGTAGTTCACCATTTTGTTCACACATTTTATACGATCTTAATCCACGTATTATTTGATGCTCATAGTCGTTTAAATGGAATAGTTTGCACATATTCCTCACTTCATTATCTTCATGTTGGATATCAATAATTGCGCCATCATTCGCATTTGGCCAGTTCTTTGGGTCCAAAACTTTAATGCTCTCTAACAAATTCATGTATGTTATAACATTCAGCTCATGGTCATTACCTGTTGAACTTATATTTGATGATGAAACTGAAATCAGATGGTTTCTTAGATTATTCGCTAAATCATAAAAAACTGAGCGGGATGTATAGGTACAACTTTTCCCTCGTAAAGCTTAATGCCTTTATACAAGTGAGTTTCTTGAATTGAGTGCAACGCAGCAGCAAACTTTGGCGCTGGTGTGGTAGCTATAGATTCCAAAACTCTTATTTGACGCGCACAGCCCTATCCGCTTCTATTAGATTTATATTTTGCCTTTGAAGCTGTTCTGATAAATCTGCTTATTCATCAAGTGCATCAGCAAATAAGGAAACATTTTTTACAGAATCTGTGGAACTTATGTATTTTTTTAAACCACTGTACTTTGCTCTTTCTCTTGCATCTCTGGTTGGATCGGTGGAAGCATTACCAAAGTGCAAATAAAGAGCTCGATAATTTTGTATAATAGCATTAACTGTTCCTTGACTCGTACCAGCCAATTTTCAAACGCTGAGTCTCCAGAGTAGCTGCTACTTCCTTGAGTTCATTTTAATTTTTTGGTGATTGATTATATCTTGTCAATGAATATCTTGAAATGATTTATACCACATACTTCACTTACGCAGTCATTAACAGCAAGCTCTAATCTGCTGTTTGAACAGTGCTAAACTACTAATTAAGTATGGCAAAATAGTTTGCAATCGCTTGACAACTACTTTTTTTCACCTAGCATAACAGACGCCCCATCGCAAGCGACTGCAATAAGACTCTCCTCAAGGAAAAGCTGGTCAAATCCATATTTATATAAACAACTTAGAAGCTGGTTTGTAATTAATTCTGAAGTGGTATCAGCAAGTTCTACCAAGTCAAGATTAAATACATAGGCGTTACCTGGATAATCTTCGAAAAATGTTCCGATTACTATAACTAGGGTAGTTTTCCTTCTAAGAGCTGTAGATTCATCTATCAAAACCGAAATCTTCTGCTTAGCGTCGACGATATTTTTACAAATATTTTTTTCCATTTCTTGTGCAATACGAATAACAATATCGTGGCAGCTTTTATCAGAATGTAAAATTTTACCCATTGATAAGCCACTTAAAACTAGATCCACTAGAGACTTTTGCATTTTGGCTATCTTATAGACTGTTCTAAAAACTCGTTCAGTGGTGGTGAAGTAAACACGGTCTACCTCTTCAAAATATGACTCAATACGTGATTTCTCAAGTATCTCCACGGCTTTAATATGAGCGTCCGATTTTTTATGTTCAAAAATTTTTTTGCGTAAACTTGCTTGCTGTGACTTTTTAGTTTTTTCGTTCTTCCGCACTGAACATTGCTGCCATGGTAATGAAATTCTCAAGTTTCTTCCTCTTTCGGCGGATAAAGAGTGTACCTTACTACAATCTGAACAACCCAGGGCCTTGTTTTTAACAATCAACCAGTTATTGTTGGTTTTAAATATATCACACTGTACCAAAGTCCAGCAAACAGGCAAATCACCAATATCCATGCTTTCACAATCTTGCTTACTACTGGTACTTGCGAAATTATCTTCTTCCTGATCAGCAGGTTTCGGGTAAGTGTGTCCTTTTTTCAACCAATCTATTAAGTGACTCATTTTTAACTAAAGCAATACAGACACGAGTACGGAGACTGAAGCCAAACTGAAGTTGGAGCTATTAATTTTGCTTGTCGATCGATTCATATAACAACGCGCGTCCGCGAACGAATCGAATCGAGAATAATCGCCGGCGCCAATGCAAACCCAAGGTCACGTAGTAGGGTTTCCAATGTTGCCATGTAGTGAATGTTGAAGTATTTCTGAGGAATATATTTTTGTCTAATTCTGGTATTTTAAAAGTATTCGTTTATGACCTTGCTTGGGGACACATCATTCACAAACCGCAACGGATCAAGATTTTTTTGAACAAACCGGAACGAATCTATACCTTTTTTCACGAACCGGAACGGCGTTCCGGTGAGTTCCGGTCGATTTCGAGCACTGAATCTACGGGATGAGGGTAAATCCTATTGTCGGAGATAACCTCTGATTATACAATGTATTTTTCTAGTTACTCCTGGAGTAACCTTCACTTTTAAGTTAATCTCAACCTATACAAGTGGGCCTAAGTCGTTTAGAAGTTATAGCGATTCAAATTACTGCATTTTCCATAAATTCCCCCACTCTTATCAAAGTCGGTACGCCAATGAGCCTTAGCGAAGAGTGGGGGAATACCGGCCCCTTAAGAAAAAACTCGAATATCTCGGAGATTTTATGATTTAATGGAAAACTGGGAGGTTTAAATGAAATATAAGACGTTCGGGAACAAAATATATTTTAATTAGAAATTAACAAAACTGTTTAAAAAGATATAAAGTTTTTAAAAATATATGAGTGGCCGGTATTACCCCGCAACTTGGAGGTAATATCGGCCAGGGACCGGATTTATCCGACATTGTCTTCACTGATAGAAAACGCACACACAAGTTTTATTTGTTTTGCCATTGGTATATTCTTTGTGAGCGCATTTAGCACAGTTCCCACATCTTAGCCAGAGTTCACGGTTTTTCCCGAATTCTCCGCAAATAATACAAATGTCCTCGGTAACTTCGGGGTCTGAATTTTCTTCTTCCTTATAACAGTTGTCTTTTTAAGCTTTAGATTTTCTGATATGGTGTTGGTGTTTTGGTTCACTACAACGCCGGTGTCACAAAAGTTATCGAAAACCTGTTTCTTTTTCCTTTTATTTTGCCTGTTCCAGAATACAATTTGTCTTTTGCAGCCTTTTCTCTTTTGCAGCCTTCTCTCTCTTGCATTTTTTTTTAAAACGTTTCTTTCATTGTAGTAGACGTACATATTTCGGAGTGTTGCTTTTTACCAACTTTTTGTTCTTTTTCGTTATTAGTTCCAGAACGGGAAATATTTCTCCAAATGGTAGGTTTGATCTTGTATTATTTTCTTTCGTGTCTGCCTGTTTACATACTCTGCTGTTTCTACATCGATCTTAAAGGGTCACTTTTGTAATGGCAAAAATGTTTAAAACTTTCCGAAGATGTCGTTCATGTTCTATTGCTGCAAGAGCTGCCCGAAGAGTCTCGGCAGTCCAAGAAGCTCTTGGGGTTTTTCGTTTACAGATCCGCGGCATTGAAAATAAACGAAAATTTAATACACATGCCGATATTACCCACCCAATGGTGGCCGGAATTGCCCCTAAAACAATGAACTAAAATTAAAACAACACTTCTGTCTTCCTCCACAAATGTTATATATTTTGAAAATTTTTAGCGATTGTCCCTACATGTTTCGACTATATATACAGTCATCCTCAGGGGAACTATATCGAGTTTAAATTGGGTTCTAATAGTTGTCTCAAATTAATGATTACAACATTTAAGATAATCATAGCAAGTAAAATTTGTTTAGTTGAAGACTAACTTGAGGTAACTCAGAGTTGTGTATATGTAAATCAGCACATTTTAGTTTATTTTAAATTTTTTAATAAAAGTAAGAGAATTTAATTATTTTTAATGAGCATGGAATAGAATAAACTTTAATGATTAATATATGAGCATTTTTAATAAAACATGGTTTATGTGAAGAAACCAAAAAAGAAAGAAAAAATTTTTTAAAATTATTTTATAAAAACTATAAAAATTTCATGTTTTGTTGAATAATAAAGAAAAATACTAAATATAGTAGGATAGGGGCTGAGCCCCTATGGGTTTAAATAAAAACACATTTTGGTATGAAGAATTAGAAAAATTTTTAAGAAAACAAAGTTTTGTGCTAATCGCTACCACGCTAAGCTTTTTAAGTTCAAGTCAATATAAAATAATTTTAAAAAAATTTTTATTTCTTTTTTGGTTTCTCCACATAAACCATGTTTTATTAAAAATGCTCATATATTAATCATTAAAATTTATTCTATATCATGCTCATTAAAAATAATTAAATTCTCTTACTCTTATTAACAAATTTAAAATAAACTAAAATGTGCTGATTTACATATCCACAACTCTGAGTTACCTTAACTTAGTCTTCAACTAAACAAATTTCACTTGCTATGATTATCTTAAATGTTGTACTCATTAATTTGAGACAACTATTAGAACCCAATTTAAACTCGATATAGTTGCCCTGAGGATGACTGTATATATAGTCGAAACATGTAAAGACAATCGTTAAAAATTTTCAAAATATACCGGGTGTCCCTCTAAGGTCGGCTAGCGGCTGTATCTCGAAAACTATTTGTCCTACAGCTTTCACGAAAAAAAAATTATTATAAAAGTAACCCCTAGAAATATACAGAAATTATTTTCCAATTTCAAATTATACCGCTAGATGGCGCATTCCCAAATCAAAATCAAAAAATGAGAATGCCTCTTAAAATCAATAGTGAAGGTAAGTTTTGTGGGACGGTTTTGGACTCTACTAGTAAAACTCTAAAAATTATTTATTTCATATTTTGACCTATCTCCTAAAATAAGGGGAGGGGGGAGGCTTGACTCGTGTTGCAGAAGAAGTTCGATAACTTCCGAATACGTTAACCGATTTTATCGAACTTGTTCTTGTTTTGTAGCTATTTAATAGGCAAATAATTATAGTCTTAATAATACTTAACTTTTAGTTTAACCCTAAACCGCCAGATGTCGTTTTTTGACCGCTTTAGTCGTTTATGCAATTTTCTATTAAAAGGTTAATGGGAGGCTAACTTTCTAATTTTCTAGTCTTATTGCTCATAAAATTATCTAAAAAGTGGCCCAAATGGAAAGTCGATATCGTTTTTCAAACTTAAGTTATGAGCAAAAAACCAATTAAATTAAAAAAAAATGTATTTCTAAGAAAGATTCAACAAATTTTTGCAACATCCAGTATTATTATTTGATTGATTACTCTTAAATAACTAGGTCGGCACTTACGTCCTGACACCGCAGCCTTTTACAGACTTATTGTATCCCCTAGTTATTCGTTACTGGCCCACCCACGGTAATTTTACGTCTGGGTACTGGGTAATGTCAGCCAGACGGGACCTACTATTTATCGTGGGATCCGAACCACGCGCAGTCGCTTTCCAACCAACCACCATCCTGATCCCCCCACAGAATCACACTCCTACAGCAGCCTGCCCACACAGCCCGCAACCGAGGCAAGTCTCGGGTTAAAGATCCGCTGCTATAGGAGCATGACCCTGCGGTTTCGATTCTGATAAATCGTTAGTCAGAAGTACCTGCACTCACACATACAACAACCAAACCCAGTACTTTTTTTTTATTTGAGTGTACTGTAGCGGGATTCGAACCCGCTCGACTCGAGCAGCGCGAAAGCAGGCTCACGCCGTTTCCGGCGCTTTACCCACTTCGGCCACCGAGGCGGTTATTATTAACCTAAAACTAATAAAAATTAATCCCTGAAAGTAATCAAAAGTTACGCAACTTTGAAGTTGCAGCTTTTGCAATAAAATTATAACAATACATGTAACAAATGTTCATTTAGAAATAAGTAAGCCATGAAAATAGAAACAATAATATTGACAATTAGCTGTCATTAGTTTTCGCTTTTAGTAAGTAATTCGTTATTTTTTAGTCTAATGTTATTAATTTCTTGTTAAAAACAGTTTAGATAGGTAATTTGAAACTTATGTCTTATTCTGTTGCTGAAGCATATGACATGCTGGCCGTTTATTTTCAATGTTTTGAAAATACGGTTATTGCCTCGCGAAAGTACGCTGTAAGATATCCTGAGAAAAAGCATTTTTCGCGGAGGGTTTTTAAGCGTTTAGCAAGACGGTTGCGAGAAACTGGACAAGTGTTACCGATACAAGCCCAAAACAGGATTCGCAGAACTCGAATTGAATACAATATTATAAATGTGCTTGCTTATATTAAAGCTTATCCTAAACGCAGTATTAGGGACATAGAAAGAGATCTGGGCATTTCTCGGTCGGTTGTTCATATAATTCTGAAAGCACAAAAATTACATGCATATCATGTTGAACTTCATCAGGCGCTCACGCCACTTGATTTTGACCGAAGGTTAGATTTCTGCAACTGGATGCTTGCAATGACTAAAGAAAATCCAAATTTTTTAAATCAAATTCTATGGACAGATGAGGCTACCTTCACTAGTAGAGGTAAAGTAAACTTACATAACAGCCATTACTGGTCGGAAAATAATCCTCATTGGATGATAGGAATTGATCACCAAAATCAATTCAGCGTGAATGTGTGGTGCGGCATTATTGACGGTAAAATTATTGTTTTTATATTTGAAGAGACTCTTAATGGAGCAAGGTATTTAGAATTTTTAATGAATAATTTCCCGAATCTTTTGGATGAAGTACCATTAGAAGCTCGTCTAAACATGTGGATTCAACAAGATGGTTGCCCTGCGCATTATGCGTTTAACGTAAGGGAATATTTAAATATCCAGTTTCCCAACAAATGGATAGGAAGGGGTAGCTTATTTCCCTGGCCACCCAGATCCCCTGATTTAACAGTTTTGGACTTTTATTTATTGGGAAGACTTAAAGATATTGTCTATCAGACCCGGCCAACCACACGAGAAGACATGATTCGTAGAATCCGAAATGCGATAGCGTCTATTTCTGTGGCAGAGATTGAAAGTGCTGTTGATGTAACACGTCGCAGACTTCAAAGTTGCATTGACAATAATGACGGTCATTTTGAGCATTTGCTTAAAAAATCGTAAAGTAGTACTGAACTGTAAAAAGAATCAATATTTAATAATATGTGTTCAAAAAGGTATGAATCATTTTTTTTTCTCGAATTTTGTAATTCCATTAATTTTGTAATGAGTTCTTTTTTTTGGAACAAAAGCTAAGTAATGAAGTAAGAATGCCGACGCCTATTATTAAATGTTTTACTAGTTCGTAACTACCTCTAATGTTGAAAATATTTTTTCAGACGTTAATTATTAGTTTTAGGTTGATTAATACTGGATGATGCAAAAAATTGTTGAAATTTTCTTAGAAAACATTATTTTTTTAATTTAATTTGTTTTTTGCTCATAACTTAAGTTTGAAAAACGATATCGACTTTCGGTTTGCGCCACTTTTTAGATAATTTTATGGGTAATAAGACTAGCAAATTAGAAAGTTAGCCTCCCATTTACCTTTTAATAGAAAATTGCGTAAACGACTAAAGCGGCCAAAAAACGCCATCTGGCGGTTCAGGGTTAAACTAAAAGTTAAGTATTATTATAGACTATAATTCGGCTATTAAATAGCTACAAAACAAGAATAAGTTCGATAAAATCGGTTTACGTATTCGGAACTTCTTCTGCAACACGAGTCAAGCCTCCCCCTCCCCTTATTTTAGGAGATAGGTCAAAATATGAAATAAATAATTTTTAGAGTTTTACCAGTAGAGTCCAAAACCGTCCCATAAAACTTACCTTCACTATTGATTTTAAAAGGCATTCTCATTTTTTGATTTTGATTTGAGAATGCGCTATCTAGCGGTAAAATTTGAAATTGGAAAATAATTTCCGTATATTTCTAGGGGTCACTTTTATAATAATTTTTTTTTCGTGAAAGCTGTAGGACAAATAGTTTTCGAGATACAGCCGCTAGCCGACCTTAGCGGGACACCCTGTATAATATTTTTGGAGGAAGACAGAAGTGTTGTTTTAATTTATTACCTACACTCCACTGCAAGTATGGACTACTTCTTCAAATCAACTAAAACCAAAAACATCATTTGGAAATGCCTAAACTTACGTGGATTTGGGCAAACTAAGTGACAGAAAACATAATTTAGTTAATTTGAATACATACAAACTATTTTTAGAACTTACCGTTATGGAAATATACAGCCTTAAACAATCCATATAATTTTCTACAAAAACTATAAAGCTTCCGCTTGTACTGCCTAAGTGATACCTACTTACCGTTAGATTTATATACTGTCATGCTTGATCGGTAGACGTAAGCCGCTTAAAATTTTCTATTAGGCTGGGAAAAACTTGGCGGTCGCCATTACCCCCACGGCCGGTATTCCCCCACTTTGCCCTACACCAAAATGATGCAAAATTGTCGAAACTTTCTTATGATGTTACCAAAGGTATACCTTAATGTAGAATTTTTGAAGAAATTTAAAATTTTAATATTATACTTTTTAATTGTGCCTCGTTGCGGCAAAATGCGGAACTAAAAATAAGTTCGAAGATTTTCTCATTGCCACTTTTTTCCCTGAATTTATGTGTCCAGTAGTTTCCGCGATATGACTGGTGACCGACCTTAATGAAAACAAAACCATGTAAATGTAAAGAAAAACATTTTTATGTTTTTGTAAATTAATCTAAACACAATACAGGGATATTTTGTTATTTAATAAAATGAACGCGGGGGTTTCCTTAGTCACTTACTAAAGATACATTATTTTTAAGGAAGTGTTCACTTTAAGGTCGATAATCCTGGGCTACCTGCCCCTTACAGTTTTATACAGGTCACAGCTGTCTCTATCGTATAGTGGTACGACTTGCGTACGAATGCGTTTGTTAATAATTCACGGTCTCGTTAATGTTGGTTCCTCTTTCTCTCAGTATATAATTGATAAATTGATGATAAAAAGAGATAACACGTTAATGACGATCATTTCATTAATGAACTGAGATAACAATGATAAAGTGAAATATGTTTGTTATTCTGTTACCATAGACTGCGTTCGAAAACTTTGCCGTTCCTTCGAAAAATATTTGTATTTCATATATAATCCTTTAGTTGGACAAGGAAGGATACTATGGGTAGAACCAATATAAAATCAAATCTGCAATCTGCACGGTAGTGTTTTTTAAAAGTGTCTAGTAGGTTATGTGTACAAAGGAAAATACTGTGATATTGTTTTTAAAGTGGCAAAAAAGAGATTAATCAACAATTATAAAATAAGTCTAAGGCTTATATTTTATCTAAGTAGATATAGGTACCTACCTAATAAATATGTTTTTAACCTCTATTGTTTGCGGTACTCCAAATTCGTTGTCCGTCATTAAAGTTAACTTTGTGCATGAATTTTTTATATGACTGGTGGCTAATATACGAAATATTAATTGAGGGGTAAGTTATTGGTACGCAATATGATCTTTATTTGTGTGAATTAATGGCGCTAGTTGAAACCAAGATAAATGAGTAGGTATTTTTCTATTGAAAATTATTAAACCGTTGTAAATTAAAAATTTTAATTTAAAAAATTTAATAGTTGTGTGGATATTTATTTTTCCCCTTTGCACTCTTTGATACAAAAATATACAGGATGTTTTATAATTACATACTAATACTTAAGGGCTTTAAATCATTGGATGATTGTAAGAAAGAAAATCATACCAATATAGGTTCATAACATCTGCAAACGTTTTATTTTTAAGATAAAAAGTGTTGAAAATTAAAAAAAAGAGATTTTTCTCAAGTTTAAGACCCTTTTAAATATTGCTTTAAATTTTAGTAGTGTAAGTGGCCATAATTTAAGACGTCTGATACAGGTAGGTGTCCAAGATATCTTTGTACGTCTGCAAGACATCTCTAAGAAGTCTATACTACGTCGTTTGTTACAAAAGGTAAAGTTTTTAGGATGTCTTTCTAGAACGTCCGCTGTCGTAAATTCTTCTTTTTTTTTTAAATAGCGCACTTCCATATGGCTTGTCAAAAACTTATGCTTAATATACCGCACTTACAGTAGAGTACTAGGAAGGAGAAGCAGTGCATTGATATAAAATAGAAACTTAAGTATAATGGAGTATAACTCAATTCCTAAGCTACTGTCATACTCCAATGTATAACCTTTGTTGATTAGGTTATAAATACCTTTAATTCCTTTCTCTTACTTTTTATTATTTTAATATTTACTTCTTAGTATTTTTAATGTAGTCTTTTAAAATAATAATACGTGACAAAATGGTGAACCGAGTATTAAGATTACAACGCCAACGACCTCGCAATGAGTGCCTGGCGATGCCAGCGCCTCGGTGACAGCCTCATGGAAACTGTTCCTTTATCTTATAATAATAATAATTGTCAGTTATTGAGTGAATCATTGAAGAACACAGGGCATTCGAAATATAATGACGTTTTCGCATTTTTTTAAAATCAATTTTTGTTGGCTTGATGCTAGTGACGGACTCATCACTACCTAAGATAGGTAAAATTACACAAAAATTGAAATGGGCCATGCTGTTTTTGTAATTTTCTTGTGTTTCTTATATTTCTTACTTGAAAACAAAGCACCATCATTGGGAAAAGGGCGTGGCATCCAAACATTTTTCACCTGCGCCGCTATTTTTTTGACCTCCTCTCCCCGAACTTATTTTCTGGTTGCGCCACTCCAAAGCAATATCTAAGCATCAACAAAGGCAAGTAAAATATACCTACCTCACAATGACTAGTAAATAGCGAGATTTCAAAAAGTATCTTGGTCAGAGATGGTGATGGAATGAGAAACAGCTGTCTTAGCTTTCATCATCCTTTTGAAATACCTCTGTGAATTTAGGATAATTTGGGTGTCATACTGGCATCACCAATAACGCGCAAATACAGGGTGTCCGGAAATGACGATGAAAAATTTTAAGGTATGATTTTACATAAAAAGATATGAAAAAAAGTTCATATTAACATAGGTCCGGAAATGCTTCCAGAGGGAGCTACAGGCCCTTGATGATGGTGTCATAAAAGTGGTTTTTATTTAATTTATTAGAATCTACTTACAATTCAGGAATTAACTTTTACGTATAAGTTAGAGTGATTGAAGGTCACTTTTTGAAAATATCAGGTGACCCATATTGCAACCAGTGGCGTGGGAACAAAGGGGCGGTTAGTTATTTAGGGTCATATTTCTTTTCGCCGAGTGTATTTTCGCTATCTTTTAAATAAATTATTATTCTTTGAACATTTCTACGTAAAAAAGGTTCCCTTGGTATAAAGTCGTATAGTCGACCGTTTTCGAGATAAACGGACTTTAATGCTCAGATTTTATTTTTGAATAATAATTTTATTAATAAAAATACCAACAAAGCAATAACAAAATAATAAACAACGCTGTCCCTAAATTTTTGAATCATTTTCAATGTTATTATAAATTTTATAATAAGTGTTGAAAATGATTTCCGTTCATTTCAATGCATCCTCGAACTCGTTTTCTCATAGATCTTCTAACTTTTCTAAAAATACCAGGTTTATTTCTTATAACTTCACAACAAGCAAACACCCGCTGCTCTAATTCTTCAACGCTGCGAACTGGTACTTCGTATACTAAGGATTTTAGGTAACCCCATAAAAAATAATCTAATGGATTTAGATCTGGAGAACGAGGTGGCCAAGCTACAGGGCCCCCTCGTCCTATCCATCGCTCAGGATAAACTTCATTTAAATGTGCCCTCACATTAAGACTGAAATGTGGTGGAGCCCCGTCTTGCATGAAGTACATATCTGTCCTTAGAGCATAAGGCACATCATCAAGCAGGTCTTGTCGCACATTTCGTAGAGACTCTAAGTATGATTCACCGTTTAATTTATTTGGTAAAATGTAGGGCCCTATTAAATATTTTTCTTGGTGCCTTGATTAAAAAATCGCATGTGGGTTTTCGTCTGCCCATACGTGGTTATTATGGAAATTGATAATTCCGTCTCTAGTAAATCCGGCCTCATCAGTGAAAAATATTTTACTTATAATGTCGCGATCTCGGTGCCATTTTTGTCTTAGCCATCGACAAAATTGCATCCTGGGTTCAAAATCTTCGGGTTTTAGAGCCTGAACTCTTTGAATGTGGTATGGGTAGAGACACTGTTCATGTAAATTTTTTAAAACCGAGCTCTTTGGAATGCCTTCTTCCGTAGCTAGCCTTCTAATGCATATCCCTGGATTACCTGCGACTATTTCAAGAACTCTCTCTTCAGCTTCGACAGTTCGAGTGGTACGTGGTCTACCAGTTGAGTAATCTGGTTTAAAGGATCCTTTTTCACAAAGTCTTCTATGTACATTAATGAAAATTTGAATGCATGGAACTTGTCTGTCAGGGTACGTCTCTTGATATAATCTCCACTCTTCGAGAGCGTTACCATTTGCTTTTCCATACAGAAAATGCATTTGTGCCATTTCTTGAAATGAGTAATTATTCATTTTTCAGCTTTTTAGTGAAATTCTTAAATAGGAAAAACACATAAGTCACAATAACGGGTTGTTCAACTAAAACTTCAAAAAGTGACAAAGTGAAGTTGCTTATTAAACAAGTTCAAATGCATTTGAATTAAGCCAACTATGATTTGTTGCGAAGAGCTTGGTATCCTATGCGTTACATTTTTAAATGAACTTTTTGGTGGAATCCACGGGTGAATTTAAAAATGTACCCAATGTAGTAGGTACCACTGAATTCGTTTTTCTTTTTGGCAATGGGTGTAAAAGAATAACTACATTTTAAAATAGTATTCAAGCATCTTCTTATTTTTATTACATAGCCTGTTTACTGTATTTACGCACTGCAGTCGTCCTTTTAAGTCCGTTTATCTCGAAAACGGTTAGTTATACTATACGACTTTATACCAAGGGAACCTTTTTTGCGTAAAAATATTCAAAGAATCATAATTTATTTAAAAGATAGCGAAAATACACTCGGCGAAAAAAAATATGACCCTAAATAACTAACCATCCCTTTGTTCCCACGCCACTGGTTGCAATATGGGTCACCTGATATTTTCAAAAAGTGACCTCCAAATCACTCTAACTTATACGTAGAAGTTAATTCCTGTATTGTAAGTAGATCCTAATAAATTAAATAAAAACCACTTTTATGACACCATCTTCAAGGGCATGTAGCTCCCTCTGGAAGCATTTCCGGACCTATGTTAATATGAACTTTTTTTCATATCTTTTTATGTAGAATCATACCTTAAAATTTTTCATCGTCATTTCCGGACGCCCTGTATATTATTTATTGTTAATTTTAGTGGTAAGATTATAAAGTATAACTTTAAAAATTAAAATGAAAGACTTAGACTGTGAAACGACAATTCTGCCTACAAAATGACAAGGACTTTGATTAGAGGCGCACGCGCTCCCATGTCATACCTGAAGAACTAGGACACAGGCGAGGTTCTGATTGATGCTATGGATAAAGCTGAATTGCTCGCTGTCAATTTCTTCGAGCAATTCGGCGAAAATCCAACCAACGATGCGCCACGTGATGAGAGGATCTCCAGAACAATACAAATTTATAGGACGATAAATCATCCGCTGCAGAACTTTCCTCGTGTCACTGTAGACGAAGTAAAGTTCCTAGGTAGTATCTTGAATACTAAAAGAGCCCCGGGTTTTGACGGTTTAAGGAATGCGGCGTTGCGAAACCTACCAGACCGAGCTTTGGGGAATATAGCAAACATATCCCAGGCTATAATCGAAGAAGGCGGCTATTTTCCGCGCTCCTGGTAGCACGCCAAAGTCATATTAATACATGAAAAAGGCGAGGACCCGACGGTGCCATCGAGTTACAGACCGATTAGTATGTTATCCAGCCTAGGGAAAATTGCCGGGAAAATAATTTTATGTCTGTTGAAACGCAGGGCTTTTTGTGGTATATTTCCATAGGCGTGCGACTCACTGGTCGTTTTTATTGCGATTGGAAATTAAACTCGTGGTAAAGCAAAATAACTCTATTTAACATACTTTCGAAATTAACACATTATAACTTCTTGCACAGAGATATGCACACTTAGTACCCGTACTTAGGGTGAAACTTCCACTTTTTACATAGAAATTAGTACACTAACATTCCTATTTATTTACCACTTGGTACAAACAGTAAAATGACCGCCAACAACCAACTTTGGTTATGACGGGACGTGTTGCTAGCTTTCTTGCTCAATCAACAGTAACTCTTCATCCTTGATCAGCGCCCAATGCAGCGGCTGGAGCCGCTGCACGCATACCCTATGACACGATTCATTCATCTTTCCTGGCCGACGCCAATCCAGCGGGCGCATTTTACAGCGAACAAAATTGGAGCGTGACAGTGGTCGCCAGCCGCTTCCCTGGCGCCGATCCAACTTACATCATCTCTTATACCTACTATGTTATGAATGAAATCGTAAATTTGACATGTTACGCCTACTATGTTGCAACTAAACTAAACATTCCATCTTTGGACAACTCATTGCAATTTTTAGGGCTGTTCCCCAACATTCTCCCCCACATTGAAGCACTTGTGGTTCAATTCAATTTAATCGAACATTATGTAGTACATCTCCTTTCTACACAATCTACTCTTAGAAATTAACACTCTGGTATCCAACATTATACCTAACCTAACAACGACAACCAACATTACATAAACGTTAACAGCCATGACCATCAAGTTACAATATGACCGAAGGTCACACAAAATTGTCCAGCATGACACACGATTTCATGTATCACATGCCCCTCGTATTTCCAAACACTGTCAAAGTTATCTCGACTCCGCAAATGTTCATTGTCTTTTACTGGACCCACTTGACATAACCGTACACAAGCCAATGCTCAATCGTCCACTTGAAGTCCTGTTTTGTTCTGTGAACATAATCTTGACCTAGAACATAATCTTGACCTAAGTGTATGAAGTCCCAAAGAAAAATAAAGTCTTTCTTTTCCTTTGTTGTCACGTAATATGAACGTAATTGACCCGTATCCTATTGAAACCTGTACAATGGGTTTCACAACAACCTTAATATCAAAAAGCACCTAAAGTTCTGTACAGCCGTCCTACCCGTCCGTATTGCACAGATTGAATGTCCTATTTTTCATAACTGGCACATTTTTACCGAATCATATATTGTGTTAAATGACTTTAATATTCTTTGAAGAATATATTCGAAATTTACTTTGAAAGCTCGCTTCGAGCACTGTCATAAAATTCATTTTAAAACTGAACACACGAGGTCCAGATAGCAAGCTCCTTTTGAGCTGCACATGAACGTTGGCATTCCGCAGCGACACCCCTAACTACTTCCCTTGTAGTATAAAATAATAATCAAAAAAAAACTAAAAAACTAAAGAACGGTGCTTCTGAGAGACACCTTTATCTTTAAGTATTGACATTGGAGTCGAATACTGCGAATGGCGCTACTGATGAGACACCCCTAACTTTCTTGAACTGGCGCTACTGTGAGACACCCCTAATTTTGAGTATTGACATTGGAGTCGAATACTGCGAATGGCGCTACTGATGAGACACCCCTAAACTTTGAATTGGCGCTACTGTGAGACACCCCTAACTTTGAGTAACATGAAGCACAAGGCGTAAATTTGCACCCCACGTCACACACTCACAATCTTCCCGAATCCCCACCCGAAGAAGACCTGATAATTCCCCTGGAGTGGGCTTAACAACCTCTTACCCGCCCCAACCCAGAGAAATGACACTTGGTAGTGATAGACAGCACTACTCGTGTCTTGTAGTGCCGAAGCCGCAAAGTAGATAGAAAGAAATGGAAGAAGGAGAAGTAACAGAGTGACAGATGCTCCGCAGAGCGAAAGGTGGGAGCAGATTCCGCCGGAACCCAGAACCGAAAGGGCAGTGCGCTACTGTCAGGGTAGTCCACGTCTTTAGTCTTTTGACACCAGGGACGCTCCTAGTGTGTTCTTGAAAAAGCTGCCAGAAGTTTCCAACTGTGCGAACTCATACGACGCTCCTTACGAGCGAAGGGCCAACAAAAACGACAAAAAGAATGCAAAAATCATGTAACCGTTTAGGTTTCCCAGGGAGTCTTAGCCTTCGACCCCCAGTGGACTTAAGGCAGGCCACCACGCCAAAAAAGGACTGACACCTTGTGTAAAATAAACCATTATAAATGAAACGTACGTTGAAACTTATTATTCAACAAACTAGTAATCGAGTAGATTAAGACTTAAAATATGGCCACACGCACGAGGTGCGGTAACCTATAATCACAAGTAGTTTGTCTTAGTCGTGATGAAGTTGAGTATTTACATGTGCCTGGTCATAAATGAGAGGAGACACTTTTGCTATAGACCTAGTGAAAATGCTGTCAGCTGTTTTTAGTTTTACAACCCTCACGTTACCATCCTTTCCAGGATACACTTCCAGCACTCTCGCTAGCGGCCATTGCAACGGAGGTACGTTATCCTCTCGTAATAGCACCACGTCGTTTGGGACTATATTTCTACTAACTTTTAACCATTTAGGACACTGTTGCAGACGATTGAGATAATCTACCGACCATCGCTTCCAAAAGATCTGTTGAATTTTGGTACATTGTTGCCAAAATTTTAGCCTATTATCGTGGATTTCTGTCAAATCGCGCTCAGGGTATGAGGTTAAACTTTCCCCTATCAAAAAGTGCCCTGGTATTAGATACCCGAAATCTGAAGGGTCGTTTATCAATGGGCATAATGGTCGTGAATTTAACACCGCCTCGATTTGCGTCAAAATCGTATAAAAGTCTTCGAATGTGAATTTTGAAGTACCCATTAGTCTAAAAATATGATGCTTCGTGCTTTTTACAGCAGCTTCCCACAATCCGCCCCAATGAGGAGACCTGGGGGGGATGAATTTCCACTGAATTTCATTTTGGGCGAGATATTCTAAAAAAGGCTTACAATTTTGCGCATTACTGAAAAACTTGTAAACATCGTACAATTGATTACTCGTCCCCTGAAAGTTTGTTGCATTATCGCTGTAAATAATAGTAGGATTACCTCTACGAGCGATGAAACGTTTCAACGTCATCATGAATGCTTCAGTTGACAGACCAGTTACTAGTTCGATGTGAATAGTCTTTGTTGACATACACACGAAAATTGCAATGTATGCTTTAATGTACGGCGCTTTCCGTAATCTAGACGATCTTATTAGAAATGGGCCCCCGTAATCAATCCCCACTTTTTGAAATTCACGTGCTGCTTGCACCCTATCTGTAGGAAGATCTGCCATGATCTGCTGAGCTGGAAGAGCTCTAAATCGCGTACACGTGATACAATTCCTTATAACTTGCTTCGTTTCTCTCAAACCGTTAAGTGGCCAGAACCGTAACCTAAAATTTGACAGCACTGACTGAGCGCCAGCGTGTCCAAACCTCAAATGTTCGTACTTAAGCATGATCTTTACTATCGCGTTATGTGAAGGCAATAAATACGGGTGCTTATGATCAAATGATATATCCGCATTTTCAAGTCTGCCTCCCACTCTAATTAACTGGCTCGAATCCAAAAAAAGTTTAAGATGCTTCAATTGCTTATCTGAAATTATTTGATTGTTCTTTAATTCTGAAAGTTGCTTTGGAAAACTCTGGCGTTGCAGATTTTTTACCACGAACTGGTATGACCTATCAAGCTCACCAACCGTGACACTTGCATCCTGAATCTTATTATCTTTATTCTGAAGGTTATGTATAATCCGGAACATAAAGGCTAACATACGTATCAGACGTGAAAATTAGAAAACCGAGAAAAATAATTTATCCAAAAATCACAAGGTTGCTCCTGGCACACCGTTGGAAGTGCCACCTTCTTTTGCTCCGGCAGATTAGAAATGTTGATCTGCTGATCATATAAACTCAAATCCAAGTTAACGTCAAGTAAGAACTTAGGCCCTTGAAACCAGAATCCTGAAGCAATTACTTCGTTTGAGAAATTTCCGCGCGACAAAATATCTGCAGGATTGTCTGCAGATTTGACATATCTTAATTTGCTGTTCTCCGTCAAACTTTGAATTAGTGAGACTCTATGAGACACGAACGTGGACATTGGATGATCGTTACACCAAGCTAGAACGATTTTAGAATCTGACCATAAATTTATTGAGGCAAAACTCAAAATATCCTGAAAAATTGTCACAACTTTCGTTACTAATTGAACCAAAATTACCAAAGCGCAAAGCTCAAGCCTTGGCACGGTTATTGTCTTGATCGGTGCTACTCTAGATTTAGATGAAACTAATGTGCTTGTTACTGAGCCATCGTCATTTTGAAATCTTTTTTCCAACGAGGAGAACCGCTTTTCAGCCATGTTAAACGAATCACCAAGTTTCGTATACTCACCCGGAGTTTTAAACGGCATACTGACCTGAAACGAACCGTTTTCTACACGTTTTGTAGTATTAATAAAGATACTTTCTGCCAACTGATCGTCAGTTGACATTATAGGTTTTGAAGACACTTCTTCGACTGTCCAAAATTTTGTCAACAACTTATCCACGTCTTGAGTTTGCAAAAAAAATGACGCACTACTTCCGCCTGCCTGCGTAGCGTGCCCTTTCACCGGCGATGTACAATGTGCAGGTACCTTCCCTGCTATAATCCACCCAAGTGTGGTATTTACCAAAGTAGGTTTGTTAGAGCCTAAGATACACTGCCCCTGGCTCATAATCGAATAGTAAACATCAGCGCCCAACAACATGTCGATCTCGGATGGAATATTAAAAGTTGGATCAGCCAGCCGGCTTTGTAAATTATACGGAATATCCAAAGTTTCTACTTTGATAGGGATTTGCGGCAATTTGTACGTGATATTATCCAAAATGATACACGATGCCACTGGATAACAGATATCCTGCGTTTTCGAATATATAGTAACGTTCGCCAATTTAGTACATACAAAACTGTTTTGTGAAACGCTTGAAATATTTAATTTACAATTAATATCACACTGTAGCTGCTCTACTAATGATTTAGTAATAAACGAGCTTTGGCTTCCATTATCCAACAATACTTTCGCTGTTATCACATCCCCATTCTTGCTCACAAGATTTACCTGCGCGGTTGCCAATAATACGTTAGAATGTTCATTTGCCAATGCTGAAAGAGACACTGGTTTGGTGGAACTTATTTGGGCATCCCTACTTGACTCACCCTGTAAATTTTGTACACCGATATTTTGAGGACTAGGCGTCTCCGTACCCGTATTTAAACTTGACACGTTGTGTGTTCGATTCCCAGACCCGTTGTACTGCCCGGATGGCCTTAAGAACGATTGATTATTTGAACTGTTCGCGTTGTACGAGGTTTTGTCGTTATTATTCTGGGAATATCGCCCGTTTCGCACGGTACCTAAATTTGCATTTCGCGTAGAATTTTGTTGTTGTGCGGTGCCCGAACTTGCATCAGGACTACCTCTTGGCACATTTCTATGCAACGTTGAATGGTGCGATAAATTACAATATTTACATCTACTTTGTGATTTGCACTGAGCGACAGAGTGTGCACCCAGACAATTAAAACACAATCGCTTCGATTGTACGATCTGTTGCCTTCCATATAATGTTAAATCCAAATATTTTTGACACGCATATGTTCTATGATCTGGAATGCCACAAATACAACAATATTGATCGCTCTGCTGTTGACTAGCAAAAAACGATACTCTGTTATTATTAGTTGTGCCTCTGGGCTGTGAACTTTGTTGTTCACTACTACTAGAAAGATTTTCGAACACTAAACACCTACGTTGTAAGAATTCAAAGAAATCTGTTAACCTTGGTAAGTTATTTAAATTACGATCCAGCTCAAATGCCTTTTTTGTGGCGTAATCTAATTTATTTTCCATAATATATACTAACAAATATTCAAGAACTTGAGTCTGAGATACCGGCAATTGTTTTAACGACTCCACTGTCTTTGTATTATTCGCTATGAACTCCCTTAAATTATTTGAATTTGGCTTAGTTAGCACCGGCGCACCTAAAATAGTTTTGAAGTGGTTATTTATCACACATGTCAAATTCTCGAATCTATTTTGCAAAATATCAAAAGCAATCTGAAAGTTACTTCCTATTAATTCAAGAGAATCTATTAACTTCAAAGCCTCGCCCTTGAGTGCAGATTTTAGGTACATCAATCGTTGTACATCCGAAAGAACTGCGTTCTCTATAATTAAAACTTTAAAAATTCCTGCAAAAGACCGCCAATCCGAAACACTGCCATCGAACGATGGGACCTTCAAATCTGGCAATCTAATACCCGAAGAAATATAATGTTGCCCCTGATTACTACTCATTACACTACCTTGTGCATTATCTGCGCTTAATATTTCATTAAACGCCGCCACCAAAGAATGGTATTTGCCCTCGACTTCATCCCTATCTAAATCGTCTGGATCTAAATATTCAATACTATCCTGTAAATCAGAGTACGTCCCGTACGCTTTTCTCAACGTCTCCTCTCGCGATATAACTTGCTTCAGTGTCTCTTTGTCTTTTTTATTAGTATTATACCATGTTTGAATCCTCGTGATCGCAGCCTTTGCCACCCCACGTTTTCTTTTTAACTCGCTTAATTCACTTATATTAACTGCCTCGTCTGAAGGCTCCATTTTTTATTTTTTTAATGACTTTTGCTCTCTAACTAGCAACACAACTTACACAGAGGTGAAGTCGAACACAACACTACCTTAATGCTGGCTACCAAAGTGTAATGCTACTAACAAATCTAGAATCAATCAACAACAATACTACTACAATTTCTACATGTAACGTTTTTACCTTCCGCTGTCTCTCTGTCGACACTCACTTAACTTTCACTTCACTACTTTCACTGGTTTGGAAGTCTCTTACTGCCTCTTCCTGCTACTTTTTTCCTTTAATCTTACTTTCGCACTTATTCAATTTTCCAACATCCGGATTCGAAGGACCATGTTGAAACGCAGGGCTTTATTTCCTCTTACGTTAAATCTATTTTGTGGTATATTTCCACAGGCGTGTGACTCACTGGTCGTTTTTATTGCGATTGGAAATTAAACTCGTGGTAAAGCAAAATAACTCTATTTTATATACTTTCGAAATTAACACATTATAACTTTTTGCACAGAGATATGCACACTTAGTACCCGTACTTAGGGTGAAACTTCCACTTTTTACATAGAAATTAGTACACTACATCCCTAAAGATTTACCAATTGGTACAAACAGTAAAATGACCGCCAACAACCAACTTTGGTTATTCCTTTTTGACGGGACGTGTTGCTAGCTTTCTTGCTCAATCAACAGTAACTCTTCATCCTTGATCAGCGCCCAATGCAGCGGCTGGAGCCGCTGCGCGCATACCCTATGACACGATTCATTCATCTTTCCTGGCCGACGCCAAGCTTCCGCCAATCCAGCGGGCGCATTTTACAGCGAACAAAATTGGAGCGTGACAGTGGTCGCCAGCCGCTTCCCTGGCGCCGATCCAACTTACATCATCTCTTATACCTACTATGTTATGAATGAAATCGTAAATTTGACATGTTACGCCTACTATGTTGCAACTAAACTAAACATTCCATCTTTGGACAACTCATTGCAATTTTTAGGGCTGTTCCCCAACAATGTCGTCCAAATGACTTTGTGTTTGCATACAACGTTTTGCCTAACGAACAGTTCAGTTTTCGAGCCGAACATTGCATAGTTAGGCAAACGACGCGTTCAACATCTAATATTGTAAAAGGCTTTAACAGGAGAGCGAGAGAGCGCACACGGGAGCGGTTTTCTTCGACGTAAGTAAAGCTTTCGATAAGTTATGGCATAACGGAACTGAATAAGTTGCAGGTAATTTTAGAATAGGGCGCTGAAAACTATCGCAGATGTCCCGAGGCACACTATGAATCGCGTGTTGCACCAGGACTTTCGCATACCAACAAGTTCTTTTTAAAAATCATTACCAACTATTACGGACGTTTCGATAAACCCACTTATTACTAACTGACATACAAGAGCGAGACAGAATGCGACCTACAAACTACCTAAGGACTCCCCGTCGGTCTATAGTAGAGAAGCACTAATAGTAGAGAGGCACTATCACCTTCCGAGATAACGGAAAAAGGCACAAGAACACGCAAACCAAAATCTTCAATCATAATACACACGGCGCGGCATACTCAAGAATGGCAACAGCCGATAGCAATAGTTTCTATTATGCTAAAAAGTAGTCGAAGAATCAAAAGATGTCAAAGGGACGCCCTGACGTAAAACCCCATTCATGAGCCAGTGTATGATAGACTAATAACGTTTTTAATTCAGCTTTCAATGACAACAAAAAGGCAAATTAAAGTAAGTAGGTAACTATTAATTTTTATTTAAAAATATAAAATGTATGTTTTTGTTATGTACTTTTTGTTTAGATTAGCACAAAATATTTTGGCAAATCGGTAATTTCCCTAGCGGTGTGTAATTTCGTGTATATTATGATACCTACTCCAATTTTATGATATTCGGTATACCGCCAACTTATTGTTATTCGCTCTATAACGAAAACTTTATCTAAATTGCGTTTTAGGTCGCTAAATATATTAACAGACTCATACGACGAAATCAGTGACGAATAATTCTGATATCCTTTTTGTATAACTGTGCTTCCCCTGTAAAAATCCTTTATCTCTCTTTGTTCTCTTTATAATCTATATAAATTCAGAATTTTCAGCTCAGTTAGGAATTCTTCCTTGAGTTCGCGATACCCAACAAATAGTATTTAAAGTTATATTTTGTGTTTTAAGCTAGGTAAGGTGAAGTGGGGTAAGTGTGATGGAGTTTTGCATCAATAAATTTTTGAAAGTTACACAAAGCGTACGTTTATAATTTAAAAAAAAATGCGGTATAGGTAGGTACCGAGTGAGTCAACGATTGAACGGAGTAGTTTTATTCCTGGAAGATAAGATACTAAGCTTCTGTGTTAAGGTATGGTTGGATATCTGCCAATGAACATCTGCACGTTTTAAAAATATTTTAAATTGTACAGGGTGCACTCAAAAAGTAGGGTGTCACAAATTTACATTTTTTTAAAATATATTTCTGAGTTCTATATATAGTGTTTTTTAGTATAGGTTTAATGTACGAAAAAGTTATAGTTTTTAAGATAATTCGAGTTTTAATGAAAATTTTCCATTTGCAATCATCTATTTGTTATCAAAATTACTACTTAAATTTTAACTCCATGCGATTCACAATTTGCATCCTTAGTAAAGTAAGTCATAAAAATATACCCACTATAAAATATTGGGCATCTCATTTGCAGGGTGTTTTCTTTTTATGTCCAAAGTCAGCAAACTTCTAATTGAATAATGTCACTTTTATTAAATGGAACGCCCTGTATATTTTTCTGCCGGCATATAGCTCTTCAAAAGCTCTTTTAACTTTTGTGAAGAATGTTCTACCGTATCTCGAATAGCTTTTGAAATACAGTGAAACTTCTATTTGCGACCGCCTCCGTTAGACGACCGGATATGAATTCCCCATATTTAAAAATGGAAATCCCATTATTTGATACTCCTCTTAACCGACCCATCTGTTTAATTAATTAATTAAACACTAATGCTAAAAACGCCTTCCATTAGGGGCAGTAAAACCCGACCCGACAATTCATTCAATTTGCTTTAATGGCTGATAAATCGGTTATTAGTTTTGTTCTAAACAGTTTTTGTGTTTCTTGGGACTAACGTGAATATTCGAAGATGGCGGGAAAAAGGAAATGTCTTTCTTTAAGCGAAAAAATTGAAATAATCGAGGAAAGTGAAAAAACTGGTTTAAGTACCCGGAAATTGACTAAAACATTTAAAGTGGGTAAGACCCAAGTGACAATGTTGCTTCAAAATAAAGCAGAAGTTAGAAACTTGTTTCAAGAAGGTGGCAACGGTGAACAAAAAAGAAAATCTCCCAAAACCGAAGGACTGGCAGTGGATCAAGTTGTTTTTAACTGGTTCTGTAAGGCGCGAGACAAGCACTTACCAATATTCGGGCCCATAATTCAAGCAAAAGCCCTCGAATCTGCTTAATGTCTAGGACTTGATAACTTCAAGGCATTAAATGGATGGTTAGAAAAATTCCGTCGTCGGCACGATCTTACCTTCAAAAAATATGTGACGAATCAGTCGATATCAATATCAAAGACGTAATTGCTTGGAAAGAAAGGCTATTGACTATTTTAAAGGATTATGTCCCAAGAGACGTACATATACATTTAAAGGTGACAAGTGTACTGACTGGAAAAGAAACAACGATTCACAATTCTGTTCTGTGCCAATATGGAAGGTGAGAAGGAAAAATCACTTATAATAGGTAAAAGCAAGAATCCTGGATATTTTAAGGGCGCACATATGGATAAGTTACCTCTGCAATGTGCCTCGAACAAAAAGGCGTGTATGACAGCAGATATCATGACAGCATGGCTTCACAGATATGATATTAAGATGAAGAAGCAGAATAGAAGAATAGTATTGTTTCTGGAAAATGCAACGTCTTATCCCAAAACTACACTGGATAACTTATTTTTCTTCTACCCAATACTACCTCACATTGCCAACCTTTGGATCAAGGCATGATTCAGAATTTTAAAATGCTATACAGAAGCTACCTTATTAAGAGGCTTTTAGCATGTATAGACAGTGTTGTCCTCTTTAAGAAATCAAAAATAATATTACCATAACCAACGCCTTGATATGGGTTTCGGTGGCCTAGCGCAATTTGTCCCCAGTGATGAGTGATGTTGAAAATATGCTTTATAAAAGCCGGATTTAAGTGTAATACAGACGGCGACTTCGAAGAAAAAGATAATATTCCGCTCGCACAATTGTTTCCTAACATTAAAGTCACATTTATGAACTTGAAAACAATTTGCCTTTATTGATAACGATTAGCCAAGAGAAAGTGCAGAATTGGCTATCACTAAGTGTATTGAAGATATCCAAGAAACGGATGAAACTACTCCCAACTCTGAGACAGAGGAAGAGGAACCTGAACTTGCTCCAGTGTCGAAAAATTGAGAGACTATAATTTTATTAAAATAAAATAAGAAATATGAAATAATCATTAATTTCGGATTATTGTAAAAAATAAGAATTTCAAAGCAAACATACAGTACATTGTATAATATGTACAGGGTGTTTCCTAACTATGGTACAAAACTTCAGAGGGTGATACATAAGGTCGTTTTAAGAAAAAAATTTCCTATGAACATAGAATAGAATAAAATAGAATAGAATATAATTTTATTTAACTATGGTTGTACAAAAAAATATACATTATAGCAGGTCAAAAAAAAAACAATGTCCAAAATACATAGTAAATAATATGACAATGAAAAAAGTAACATACAAAAGAAAATATTACAAACTAAAATAAAATAATATAACATAGTACAAAGTCAAAACATGGTTAGAATAAAATAATACGTGGTCAACGAATGGTACGCACTGCCTCACAGAAAAAGATTTGAGGGAAGGAATTCCTGAACAGAATAAAAACAGTGTTTTAAAAGATAATTTTTTATTTCCATCTTAAATCTTTTCTCGCCCAAACTCTGCATTTCGCTGGGCAATTTATTATAAAGTTGGAGGTTTAATAAGTTTTTAACAGACTTTGCTAATCTTAATCTTGGTATCAGGAGAGTATCCTTTCTCAACTTATACTCATGAATCCTTTCTCAACTTATACTCATGAATCGTACTGGATGACTGGTAACTTGATTTTTTCTGGTAAATTTCCACCAACGAATAAATGAAATATAAAAATGCATGGCAACGGCATTATTTCGAGTCTTTGAAATATGGGTCGACTATGTGCTCGATAATGAGAGCCAGTAATAGTTCGAATGGCTTTTTTTTTAGTTCTAAATATAATTTGGGCTGCGGAACTATTTCCCTACAAAGCTACTTCATAACAAAGTTGAGAATGAAACAAAATAGCTCATCTTCAACACATCAAAATGTACGAGCGCTTTGAGTCTGCGCAACAAAAAGTTAATACCGGAAAGCTTGCCACGGACCATTTCCACATGGCACGACCAATTCAATTTATCATCTATTTTAATATCCAACAAATTCACACACCTGCCCTGACCTACACCGTTACTTGTTGAAATTTTTAATGACTGTGGTTTTTCGGTATTAAGTTTAAACTTATTAGTCTGAAACCACTCCTGGGCTTTTTCGATGCAATTAATTGAGATTGTATCTAACGCGTCTGCGTTACTATCAAAAGAGACAATGGTAGTATCATCAGCATATAGCATACATGTCATTGTGGTTGGTCGCATAAAATGACATAGATCGTTTATATAAATAATAAATAGTCATGGGCCAAGGATGGATCCCTGGGGCACCCCGAAACCGTTATTTTTCTTCTGCGACATTTCACCATAAAACAAGACATGTTGGGATCTGTCCAAAAGGTAAGATTTAAGAAGACTAAGAGCAGAGCATATGTCCGGAGTTGCTTCGTTTCTGAGATACAGGGCGTTGAAGTTTAGAATAAAAAACGGTCATAAATATCCTTAAACCGATTTGGTTAAAATTTGGGTCAGTTATTTGAAGTAATAAGGCGCTTATTTATCTCTAACTAGATTGAAATTATTAGGTTCAGTGGCGTCTCATTGGGCACCACAGCCAATTATTATTGAGAATAAAAAGTACGCCACTGCCTTTTTTTTTTAGTTTTTTATTTGCTCAGATTAAGCAACTACAAATACAACTTTTTGGTCTCTTGTGTTTTTTTCATATCTGGCTTCGTTTGCGAGAAAAAAAATAACAATCACTTAAACTCGTTCTAAAAGCTATCCATGGACAACATAAAATAACAACCAAAAATAAAAAATAAACAATTTCGACCTTACAGTAAATGAGCAAAATGTCCAACCTCTGATAAAATGCACGACTGGTTTCAATAGGTTTACTTTTATTATCACATTTTTGACTTACCACATCTGCTATTTATAACAAATTATTATGTTACTTTACCTTTTTTTCTTTCAGCGACCTTACGTATCACCCTCTGAAGTTTCATACCGTAGTTAGGAAACACCCTGTATATTAGTTTGAGCATGCGGTATATACATATTAATAAATTGGCTTCATCTCATTTAATTTTAGTTCTGATAAATTTAAACAAAAATATTTAAAATTATTTCCATATATGTATATAGATACTTATTAATAAAGAAATACTGTAAAATGCTGACTAGTTGATTTAATTTTTCTCTATTACCCGACCACCCCTGTTAACCGACTAAAATTTGATTCCCCAAGGGTGGTCGCTACTGAGAGATTTAGGTAACTCTATTTTGATTTTTCTAAATTATACAGGAAAAAATCTGACGGGTCGTAGGTGGTGTCACAATGCAGCCCTACAGGAAAAAAAGGAAAAAATCTAATGGGGTAAGATCACAAGACCTTGGTGGCCCTACGACAAAGCCTCTGCGGCCAATCCATGTTTGGGGATATTGCTGATCCAAATATTCTCTCGCTTCACAATAATAATAAATAAGTTCATTTAAATATTCGTTAAAAAAATTTGGACCTACAATTCTGTTGTGAAGTATGCCGCCCCACATATTAACCGACCAATAGTTTTGGGTGTTGAATTTTACGCGCCCAGTGTGGGCTCTCCGCTGTATAATAATGCATATTGTGCCTCTTGACAGAACCATTTCTTCCAAATGTAGCCTCATCTAAATACACTCAAAATTAAAAAAAAAAAACAAATTGGTTTAAGGTAAGTTACGCGCCTTTCAAAATTTGAAATTGAATCGCTATATGCAGAAACCTCACATGTCCATTTTTAGCCAAAACCAGATTATTCAAGAATATGAGTCTATGAAGGTTATTACATCGTACTATACATAAATAGCACATGTCCATATCATAACTACGCTTAGAATGATGAGTAGTTTAGTGCATACTCAGCAGAAACGGCACAAGTCCCGGACATGTGCGGTTTCTGCTGTAAAACAGAATCTTAACATAACCTGCGTGCGATTTGCCGTCATTCGACCAATCGGGAATTAATGGGGTGATGTATGACAATGTGGTGGGAGAGTGTTGTTATTTGAGACAGGTAAACGTTCACACTTGTTGTATTTGTTCTGAACTAGTTTATTGTTTTTGATTTAGTAAAGTGTTAAATAGTGTAAGATGGAGCAAATTGAAAATGAAAATAATTCCCAGGGCAAGAGAAAGGCAGATCCTAAGGGATACCAACGAAAAATTATTAAAAAATCTCGTGTAAAAGGAGAACCTTACAGAAACTATAAGGGATGTGATATTCCTGGCAAAGGATTGGGCTTTCGTTGCAGGTAATTTTATGGTTTTTGGAATATTGCCTACAAAATTATAGCCTCAACGAAATATTGTTTTAAAAATAGGGTGTAAAAGTTAAGTGTTACAAAAACTAAGAGAGATAATATTTCTAGTAAGGTATTGGGTCTCCTTTATAGACAATTTCATATAGTTTTTGGTATTTTGTGAATAAAATAAGCTTTTTGTTCTAGTTGTAAGGGAAAATGCTTTGATAAATTCTCCAATGAGGAGTTGCAAGAAAATTTAAAGCGATTTTATTCTATGGATACTAAGGACCAACAGGACGTATTTCTACAAGGGCAAATAGAACCTTTCAATGTGCAGAGGCGTCGCGCAAGGGTTCAAGTAGGAAATAAATCAAAATCCAATAGCTTTAAATACTATGCATTGAAAGGGTCAGCAAAAATTCAAGTTTGTTTGAATGCGTTTACCTCAGTTTATAATACAACTTTAAGTCGAGTTAGAAGACTCAAAGATCTGGCTATACTAGGAAAATCTCCAAGAGATTTGCGTGGTCAAAATCAAAGTGGTAATAAGTTTGGGAACCATGTTCAACTTTCTATTCGACAACACATTGAGTCGTTTCCAGTTAAGTTGAGCCATTATGCCAATCGAGAAGTTAAATATTTGGACAGTCAGCTAAATCTAAAAATTATGTATGACTTATTTCAACAAAAATACCCTGCAATAAAAGTCAGTTATCCCTATTATACAAGGTATTTTCGAGAAAACTTTTCATTAAGATTTGGACGTCCGCAAGTGGATGTTTGTTCAACGTGTGAGACTTTAAACAACAAAATTAAAAACCCGCATTTAAACGAAGTTGCTAAACGAACAGCAGTGGCGGAACTGATGGTTCACAAACGTCGAACTAAAAAATTTTATACTAAACTGAGAAATGAATCGAATGAACCACGTACTGCTGATAATATTTTAGCGCTATCCATTGATTTTATGCAGAATATACAGCTCCCAAAAACACCAGTAGGTGAAGTTTTTTATTATCAACAATTGACAGTTTCGGTGTTTTGTATACATAACATCAAAGATAATACAGCAAGAATGTATCTTTATCACGAAGGTCAAGCTAAAAAAACTGCCAATGAGATTGGATCATTTCTTTTGGACTATATAAAGGAAAATTCAGACAATATAACTGAAATCCACTTATATAGTGACAACTGCTGGGGGCAAAATAAAAATCACACCCTAATTCGGATGCTCCTTTCTTTAACCGATAGTGGACGATTTTTGAAAATAATACATTATTTTCCTGTGAGAGGCCATTCTTTTCTTCCTTGCGATAGGGACTTTGCAGTAGTAAAGCGAAAACTTAGGAGATGTGACAGATTTTCCACTGTTCATGAAATAACCGAGTTGATTGTAACAAGCAGCAACTCAAAAAAATTCACAGTCAAAGAAGTCAAAACAGAGGAGATAATAAATTTAAAAGATTGGTGGCCAAAGCTATATAAAAAAAACTCCATATCAGAAGAAACGTCTTCCAAAAATACTCCACGTAACCAAAAAGTTCATTTCAATATAAGTACCTTTTCGCAATTTACTTATGATATTCAAAAAAAGGGGTGTGTCAAAGCTTCCCAATTTATTGATGGAGCTTTAGAACACACATTCAAACTACAACAGTCTGGTAAAAGTGCAGTTGTATTACCATCTAATCTTGCATATCCATTGGGAAAAGTTCCTATGAAAGCAAAAAAGCTTCAAGATATAAGAAAATGTGCTGCTTTCGTTGAGGAAGAATATCAAGAATTTTATAATTCAATACTTCTTTGGCCAACTATTACTAATAATTAATTTAAAAAATGTTTTAAGTCGTTTGTAATAAACAATAACCTTTAAATTTAATAAATATATTAATTTTTCCCTGTGCTATGCAGAAAGCTCACATGTCCTTTTTTAAAAAAAATCGTAGAAACTAAAACTTATATTTTAAAACCAAACATAATATTACATATTATTACAACTGCCTTAAACTATGTTTTGTAGCTATTAAACCAATGACAAACCCTTTGTAATAAATAATATAATGTTTTTTTCATTTTCCCGAAATTTGCTTTTTTGGACATGTGACGTTTCTGCATATAGCGATTCAATTCTTTATCGTTAGGTTCCTGAGGTACGGGTGGTATTTATACTTGTGCCCGAGAAGAGCCAAATAACCTTGTGCGTTGATCGGTTTGCCGTTGACTGTGGCGTATTACTTGAACTTGTAACAGTATATCGAGTTCTTTTTCACCATATGCAGCTTCTTTTGACAATTTCACGTTTTGATTATTCCACGCTACCGGTCAAAATGATCCATTAGATCTTAAAAATTGCGAGGACTGGGTTATCGCCGCTCAGGATATTTCATCCCATATAAATTTTCGGAAAAACAAAATTTATATCGATTATTTTATTTTTTGAAAATTAATTTTAGGTATAACTGGACAGTTAAAACGCTTAACTTTAAAACCCACACGATTCTTATTGTCATGCACTAACATTATTTTCATTTGGTTTCCATTGGCAAAAATGCTACAGCGAGAAGAGAAATCACGAAAAATCAACATATTTCAAAAACTACTAGAAGTAGGGATAGGACATTCTTTACAAAAGTTGAAACCTTTTATCTACTGATAAAGTTACAAACAAATTTTACTCCTTACCATACTGGGGCCCAATTTCCTATAAACTCAAAAACATTTTTAAATCTTTTAATATTGAAATAGTCTTTAAAACTCAGCATACGTTAAAGAAGTTTCTAACCAATTCCAAAGACACAATCCCAATCTCCAACAAATCTGGTGTCTACAGCATCACTTGTTCAACAGAGGGTTGCAGTGCCTGTTACATAGGTCAAACAGGGCGTAAGTTTTCAGTTAGAATAAAGGAACACTGTAAAGAAATAGAGAAAGCTACAAATCAAAATCTTTCCCCCTCAAGAATCAAGTCTAGTTTTTCTAGACACGTTCATATTAACAAACACCATTTTAATCCTGATTCTAATGTAGAATATCTACACATCTGTGAAAAGGGGAACAGACTTGACCTACTCGAGATTCTTGAAATTAACAAAGCGTTACATAACAAAAATTTAGTTTGTCTTAATGATCAAGTTCAGCATACTTCTACCCATTTTTTTAATGCTCTTAATTTTAAAAATTAAACAAACAATTTTACCTCTTTTTCTCTATTTCTATGTTCTAATTTCAATTATTTTGATATTATCAGTAAATCTTTAATAGTCTGAAATCTCTAAAAAATATAATTGAGAGGTTATGTACAACCACCTGTGACAGTCTTCTCTGGTCAACCATCATTCTGTTCTGTTCTGTTCGAAATTTTCGATGACCTCTTGCCTTTCGACATCCAACCAAGTCATCAATCGTTTAACAACATAAATTATTTTCGACAAAAAAATTCTTTTACTTTTAGTATTTGAAATCAAATTATTTCTTACACCTCGATGATGGTCCCATAGATGACAACACTGATCTTTAAAGCACCTATTCCCGAGGAAAGGAAGTTTAAGACGACTGATTTTGATTTTTGGGTTGCTTGGTTGACATTTATTTTCTTTTAACGATCACTGGAGACCGTCAAAGAATATAAAAGAGAAGTCTTTTAAGACCATTCCCCCAACCTTGTGAAAAAAAAATTTTTATTATAATATCTTTTATTTATATTTTATGTTATATTCAAGTTTTATGTATGTTTATTTAACTAACTAGTAACTATAAGAACGATGATTGAGCTTTTCATACCTTTGTCATTAATGCAATTATACTAACATTGTCAACCATTTTGTTCTCAAGCTGTCAACGGTCGACTATAAAATGACTGAACACGTTGTCACGTTTTCATTTTAACTGTGTTCGTCTCCCTATTTTAATCTTTAAGGGTATATAAAATATAAGATCTGTTTTTTGTTTTTTGGGGGTGCGTAGCTCGTGAATAGAGTGTTTTGTGAAATAAGAAGCCGATGTTATATGTACACTTAAACTGTATTTACATTAACATTACAATATATACAAAATGACTAAACGTGGTATCGTTCGCGGTCTCAGAGTGCCAAAAACGTATTGAAAAGGCTAGCTGAGATGAACTGTCTATATTTTGTTTTGCCTTTTGGAAAAAGGTACCCAAAAGGCGTCGACAATAAACTTTTAAGAGATGCCCTGGAACTACCGTTAGAGGCCTGCTTTATTGCCTGTACTGTTATTAAGTTTATTACTCCCGATCCCTGATCGGAGGGTTGAAGCCGTAACGGATGGTCAAAATGAGATGCACATGTTTTAATGCCATTTCTCGGGAAGGTACGCCACCTTGACCAGCTAATACATACAAAATAATTTGTTTGTCACATTATATTTCCATGTATGTCCGCTACATTACCCCCTTACCAGTGATAACGCAAGGGATATGCAACGAGAGAGCAAATAAAAATATATGTCACACCTAATTCCAGGGCTATTTCTTAACAGAGCGCATTACGTGATTCTTATATCTAGTTTATTTATTATGCTTAAAATTAACATTTAATACCTAAACCTAAAAGTAATTGTACCTATGAGTTATACAAGAGACAATAATGTTCGAAAAATATACAAAAATACCTATAACAAATATACACTGTTTGTAAAGGCAATACCTAAAAACAATTTTTAGTGTATGTGCGCTATTATATGGTATGAGTACCTAATTATGCAAATCCAGCCTGCAAACGGTCTGGAAATTTCACCTTTCTACCTGTTCGCGATTGAAATTTATTATTATTGTCTACCATCGGTAGGCCATTGACATTATTTGGTTCAACATTACGATTAAGGGAAGTTTCAATCGATGGTTGGTTATCTGCATCGCGAAGAACGAAAGCTGGTTTCAATCGATCGATTGACACTTTTACACTCTTGCCATACATGTCTATAATGAAGTTTTTGTCGCCGCGCTCAATGACTTTGAAGGGTCCATCGTACGGAGGTTCTAGACAACCTTTCGCGGCGTCGTGGCGTAAAAATATAAATTTGGCAGTACTCAATTCTTTAAAAATAAAAGTTTTATGAAAACCATGTCGCGTACCGGGAGTCGGTTTTAATTCTTGCATGTGCTGACGAAGTTGTTTAGCGAATTTGGAAGTATTAACTGTTTTGCTTGCTTCGCCGAAAAATTCGCCAGGTAAACGCAAAGGAGAGCCAAACACCATCTCCGCCGCGGTTGCGTCTAGATCCTCTTTTAAGGATGTGCGAATGCCTAATAAAATAATTGGGAGCATAGCGACCCAATTGTCATTATCATGACACTTTATAGCGCCTTTAAGTTGTCGATGCAATCTCTCCACCATACCATTTGCCTGCGGATGATACGCCGTCGTTCTTAAATGCGAAATTCCTATTAAACGCGTGAATTCGCTGAATAATTTAGATTCGAATTGGCGGCCTTGGTCGGTAGTTACGCGCAAAGGTACGCCATATCGAGAAATCCAAATGTTTAAAAATGCTGTCGCGACCGTTTCTGCATCGATTTCCGCCAGCGGCATGACTTCTGGCCATCGCGAAAATCTGTCAATGCACGTCAAACAGTATTTGTAGCCTTGAGATATCGGCAAAGGTCCTACGAGGTCTATATGCACGTGCTCAAATCTACCGCTTGGGCTTATAAAATCTTTTACAGGGCTTAAAACGTGTCTCGTGACTTTTGATTTTTGGCATGCGATGCAATGTCGCGCCCATTCGCGACAATCTTTGTTGATAGAGGGCCAAATAAAACGTTTTACAACTAATTTTTGACTTGCGCGAACTCCGGGGTGAGACAATCCGTGCAGTGAATTAAAAATAGTTTTACGCAACGTCGTAGGAATATATGGTCGTACAATATCGTTCGTCGTGTCGCAATATAGATTTATCTGAAATTCCGGAAAATTCATTTTTTTTAGTTTAAGAGAAGTCGAATTTGAATTTAAAATATCTCTTAATTCTGCGTCTTTATTTTGTTCACACTCAATAGTTTTATAATCGGGCGCTCGCGTAATTGTTTCAATTCTTGAAAGTGCGTCAGCTACATGATTATCGACGCCTTTAATGTGTCGGATATCTGTAGTGAATTGACCGATATAATCGAGATACCGAAACTGCCGCGGTGAGCATTTTTCCAGCTTTTGATTAAAAGCGAATGTAATTGGTTTATGGTCGGTATATATAAAAAATTCGCGAGCTTCGACTGAGTGCCTAAAACGCTTGACCGCAAGATATATGGCTAATAATTCGCGATCGTATGCACTGTATTTTTGCTGGGCAGTTGAAAAAGCTTTTGTGAAAAATGCCAATGGTTGCCAACTATTATCAACCCGTTGCTGTAAGACGGCGCCACATGCAAAATCGGAAGCATCTACTGTAATATTTATTTGCGCGCCGGCAGCTGGATGAGCTAATAAGGTAGCATTTGACAAATTAATTTTAATATCATGAAAAGCTTTTTCACTTGCGTCAGTCCACGGTACCGGAGTATTTCCGCTTTTCGCGCCTTTGAGCAGGTCGTGGAGAGGTTGCATGAGTGTCGCGGCATTAGAAATAAAACGCCGATAAAAATTTATCATGCCCAGAAAACGTCGCAGTTGTTTAATAGTAAGTGGCTTTGCAAAATTTTTTATGGCCTCGACACGATGGGTCAACGGCCTAATGCCATTACAATCGACCTGATAACCTAAAAATTCGATTTCGCTTACGCCAAAAACGCATTTGGCCGGATTTATAACCACTCCGTATTGGCTTAATCGTTCAAAAAACATTTTTAGGTGCCGATAATGCTGTTCTTCATCATCGGACGCAATAAAAATGTCATCGATAAAATTGTATGCAAAATCTAAATCTCGCGTTATGCTATCAATAAATCTTTGGCATGTTTGAGATGCATTTCGTAAACCAAAAGGGGTGAAAAGGAATTCGAATAAACCAAACGGGGTAATTATAGCAGTTTTTTCGATCGAGTCGTGCGCAACAGGAATTTGGTTATACGCTTGTACTAAATCTAATTTAGAAAAAACCTTTTTACCATGCAGTTGCTGTGTAAAGTCCTCGATGTGTGGCGGTGTATACCTGTCAGGAATAGTCCGAGCGTTAAGGGCCCGGTAATCTCCGCAGGGTCGTAAACTTCCGTCCTTCTTTGGCACGATGTGTAGAGGTGACGCCCATGGGCTCTTCGATGGTCGGATAATTCCTTGCCGGAGTAGCAAGTCAAATTCCGTTCTGGCAACCTTCAGCCGGTCGGGCGCGAGTCTGCGCGGTCGACAATACACTGGAGTCCCGGGGGTCGTTTTAATATGGTGTTCTGTGGTATGTTTAACCGATTCTTTTTTAAAAACCGCAGGCCTTGTCAAATCGGGATACTCCGCGAGTAATTTATGGTATTTGGTTTCACCAACAATTGTTTTTATTGATGAAATGTCGTCGTTCACTAAACGGCCACTGGCACTGAGTTTTGTGGTAAGGTCGACGATTCGTTTATTGCGCGGATCGACGAGTAGGTTGAAATATGATAAAAAATCCATCCCTATAATCGGCATATCAACATCAGCAATGACGAAACGCCAGGTTAAATCACGCCGCATCGAAAAGTCAAGCTTTAATGCAATGGTGCCGTACGTAGCGATACGAGTTTCGTTGGCAGCGAAAAGTTCGTACTCGCACTTTTTCCACTTTCCGCGCACTTTGCTTCGCGGATACACACATAAATCTGCACCTGTGTCTATTAAAAATTGCACTTTTGTTATTTTGTCAGTCACAAAAATGCGGCCTTTTGAAACTCTGTCACCGTCGTATTCAGCCGCGCATACCGACGGGTCACTTAGTTTTTTGGCTTTTTATGATTGCACGGTTGCCTGCACTGCGTCGCTTTTTCACCGAATTTAAAGTGATACCAGCACAAGTCATATTGTTTTTTGGTTTGGCTAGCGTCGCGTGTATCGCTATGTGCACGTGAACGAGACCTGTCTCGCGACCGCGAATGTGTGGTTTTCGCGATAGCACTAATCTGCTGTTGCAGGCTCTCCATTTTCTCGTGAAGTGCTTTCCATTGGTCTGCCTGTGGCTCTGTCACCGCCGCAATCCTCGGCTTTTCTATGGAAACGTCGTGAATGCGATCTGCTATTGCCGTCAACTTCTCGCATTTCTTCTCTTCCGTTACAGATAAGATTTCTTGAGTTTTTATAGGAAGTCGACTTTTCCATAAATCTATTAAAAATTGTTCTGTAACAGAACTGCCTGCGAGTTGCTTAAGATGTCGCCAATACTGTGAAGGTGTGCGATCGCCGATCTCTTCCGCTTCTAGCAACTTCCGTGTGCGCGTTGCGTCGGAATCGGTCAGCCTTTTGATTAGCGCATTTTTTATTGTTTCGTACTTGCTTGTTTCGGGAGGGTTTTCCACAATGTCTTCGATTTCTTCCAAGTACTTGTCGTCTAACTCACAGATTATGTGTGTGAATTTCGTATCGTCCTTCACAATTTTACTTAACTGGAACTGAGCTTCCACTCGATGAAACCATAAGTTTATTTTTTGTGGCCAAAACTTCGGTAATTTTACGCGTGTCGTAACACATATTTCCTCCCGTTCTGGCTCGTTTTCCCCGTTGCTTTTTTTTCCGTTGTCCGTCATTTTATAACTTATAACACTTAACACTTAAATAAAGAAAACTAGAAACACTCCGCCTTTTTTGTATCGGGGTCACCAATTTGGGGGTGCGTAGCTCGTGAATAGAGTGTTTTGTGAAATAAGAAGCCGATGTTATATGTACACTTAAACTGTATTTACATTAACATTACAATATATACAAAATGACTAAACGTGGTATCGTTCGCGGTCTCAGAGTGCCAAAAACGTATTGAAAAGGCTAGCTGAGATGAACTGTCTATATTTTGTTTTGCCTTTTGGAAAAAGGTACCCAAAAGGCGTCGACAATAAACTTTTAAGAGATGCCCTGGAACTACCGTTAGAGGCCTGCTTTATTGCCTGTACTGTTATTAAGTTTATTACTCCCGATCCCTGATCGGAGGGTTGAAGCCGTAACGGATGGTCAAAATGAGATGCACATGTTTTAATGCCATTTCTCGGGAAGGTACGCCACCTTGACCAGCTAATACATACAAAATAATTTGTTTGTCACATTATATTTCCATGTATGTCCGCTACAGTTTTTTAATTTTTTTTTAATAATTTTATTTTAAATAAAACTCTATTGTTTTCCCTACATAATGGGACGAACATAACGCAAGGTGACGGGACCTTAGGTCTCCAATAACTAATTTTACAAATGAAATTTCAACATTATGTAAGTACAGACATTATTAATAATTTTATTTCATTACTAATTACAAATTTCTTTCTTATTACAGAATTTCTCATAAAACAAATCACAAACAAAAATCTTTCTCTAACAAGATCTAGAATGTCCAAAAGATCCTTTTTATATATCCTGACGTATGATTTTCAAATAATGAATATCTTCCCGTTTTAAATTCGACCACAGATTGACAGTGTCTTTTTCATAAACTTTGATTTAAATATAACATTCCACATTCAATTCCAATTTTAGCATGCTGATTACATTCAATTATTAATATCTTGTCAAAATATTTTTAAATAAAAAAAGCTCAATCAACGTCATTTTCCACCAACAGTTTTCTCTCTACTGCTAATAATAACTGCAGCACTACTTTGGTCTCCTGAAGATGAAGGTTACTACCTTCGAAACATGTAGAGACAATTTAACTTTAAAATTGAGCCTTTAATAGCTCACTATTAAATTAGTGGAGAAAGACTTTTAGCCTTTTTTTCCCCTTTCCCTATATTTCAACTCCACTTCGAGAATGGACTATTTCTTTAAATTAAAAGTTGAAGAGTTTTTGACGTGCTATAAGATGGCAGAAAAGTATACAGAGTCGTCTATTTAATAAATGTAACATTTTTAAATGTGAAGTTTGCTGACTTTGGACCTAGAAAGAAAACACCCTGTTTTAAGATGTCAAATATTTTATAGTGGGTACGTTTTTTTGATTCACCTTACTCAGGATTCAAGTTATGAATTGGTTTTAATTCAAATTTTAGTAAATAGACTATTGCAAATGGAAAAATATTAATAAAAGTCGAATTATCTTGACAACTGTAACCTTTCGTACATTAAACTTATAATGAGAAACTTGAGAAACCAAACGTACAATTTAATAATCTAATTAAATACAGGGTGTTCTATTTAAAAACGTGTAACTTTGTGATACCTACCCTACTATTTGACCGCAATCTGTACAATCCAAAATATTTTTAAAATGTGCAGAATATCCAACCATACCTTAACACAAAAGCTTTACATCGAAAAATCTATCCGCGCAATGGTTCTCTCACCCGGAACATAAAGGGGCTAATGAATTGATTTTAATGTTAAAATAATTTGTTAATAGGTATACAGTGCACCAAATGTAGGGGCTTAGTAGAAGTACCTAAAAATGGGATTTTTATTTTTAAAATTTGGTTTATGCGGTGTTGCCAGATCATCCCGAAAGTGACATTAACTTCGGAATTTGAAATGATTTATGTTTTATGTTCTTTTAGTTTTAGAATCTCCAATAATTCCTCAACAACTTTTCTTTATATATTTCTTTATACCTATCTGTTACCGTTTTCAAGATATTAATTTATTTCCATTTTTTTTTTCGAAAAATATGATCTAAACAAATGCTGATATTTTTATCTTTATCTTGCACTTGCACGTAAATTTAGTTGGAGGTTAAGCAATTCCCGTAGGCTTTATACGCTATTGCCAATTCATTGTTCATATAATATACCGTGTTTGGTTGACGTAAAACGGGGCTACTTCGTACGGATAAAGTTTTTTGCAGCGTTCGCGAATCAACCAATATTTTTTAAACATTATGATACATCCTTGCTAGTGTACTTCTTAAAATAATTTTTTTTTTGTTCTAACATATACAGGGTGTCCCGAAATTGGGTGGCCAAAGGAAAACAGTGGAATGTGCATCGGAAAATAATACTAATTTGTTTAATGAACAAGTATCGGAAATTGCCCCCTAATATTTTGTGTAAATAATTCGATTCTCAGCTGCATGAATTCGTCATAAAAGCTCTTCTGGGCTATCTACTTCTGTGGCATAAACAATATTGCACATATTGCCCCACAGATAATAATCTAAAGGATTTAGATAGGCGATCGAGCTGGCCAGTTTACTGGACCACCTGTACCTATCCACCTATTGGGAAAAATTTCATTTAGCCAGTTTCTTACAAGCTGGCCAAAGTGAGCTGGCGCCCCATCGTGCTGGAAGAACGTCTCTAACCGAGTACTTATAGGAACATCCTCTAGCAATTCTGCCAGCTCACTTAAATAATGATAGGCATTTAATCTATCTGCCAAAATAATAGGACCTATTAAAACATCTCCTATGATCCCTACCCATACATTGAAAGAAAACCTATGTTAAAGAAAACCTATGTTGGTAGTTAGTCCTTCGAATCACATTCGGATTGTCCTGAGCCGAAAAATGAGTATTATGGCTATTAAATGCCTTGCCTCTTGAAAAGGTTGCTTCATCCGACCATAAAACTTTCCTTAACGTATTTTGGTGGTTGGAAATCTATTGGCAAAATTCTACACGAGGTTGAAAAATCTTCGGCTCTTAAATCATGTACTCTCATAGCTAAAAAAGTATTTTTAAACAATTCACGTGCTGCTATCTGTTATCTGTGAAAACAATTCCAATAAATATTAGATACTTACTATTAATTTGGGGATATTAATAATATTTGCCAGCGGTCACAATGCTATTTGGGGATTTTCCTCAATTCTATATAGCGCTCCCTCGAAATCATAATTTCCCATAGGCTGGTGAAAAGTTCATATTATAAGCATGGGTCCGCAAGCCCTTCATTTTTTAGATACAGGGTGTTAAAGATTTATTTTTATTTTTATTTTTCGTAAATAATTGTTGAAATAATGTCTATATTTAGACGAAAATTGGTACCTAGGGGATTTGAAATTCTAATTTGATATTAGTATGGCTCCCACTTGTAGAGGGCGCCACCTACATGTCTTTTTACTTTTTTTTTTTGAGGAGTCATAACTTTTTATACGTGGTTGTATTACATTTTTAAGCAAAAAAATGGATTTCGTTCTCGAGAAAAGAATAATAAAGAAATAAATGGCATTAATTTGCAAATCGCTATGGCCATATCAGAGTTTAATAAAATTGCCTAAAAAAAATCTCCTAAACAAAGCCGAAATTAAAAAGTTATGAGAATGTGCATTAGCCAATGAAGTGCCTGCATAACAGTGTTATCGAAATAGGAAACGACAGTGGCGTAAATATTTTTTGTTCCTGTTAAAATTGTAACACCCTGTATCTCAAAAATGAAGGGCTTGCGAACCCATGCATGCTTATATGAACTTTTCGCCTTATAAATAACTGAGAAATCGTCCTGTAAAATATCGGGCACTTATTAAATAACACCCTGTATATTGTCATTTAACCGACTGTGTATCTATTTAAGTTCCAGAGATCCCTGTACTTAGTCTCGAATTTGTAACGCCCTGTAGATACTAGAGAGAGTTTGGCATCCGTGAAAAGAAAATAAAAGTGAAAAGGTTTCGGTGAATCGGACGAAAAGTATACCGAAGCATAGACTAAATAACAACTCTCTGAAGCCTGTGCTGGCACCTGCCGCCCCCGTCGGGTGCAGCATATCTGCGACGCAAATGCTCAGCCTTCAGAGATTCCATTGATTCCAAAAGAGTTACGTCACGTCGTTCGGACGTTATACAGCACTTACAGCAGTAAA
The DNA here is from genome assembly GCA_963920685.1 of Polydrusus tereticollis. Taxonomy (NCBI): domain Eukaryota; kingdom Metazoa; phylum Arthropoda; class Insecta; order Coleoptera; family Curculionidae; genus Polydrusus; species Polydrusus tereticollis. The sequence goes on from OY987331.1 coordinate 95,255,306, forward strand.
TGATCTGCCTGCTATAATGAACACTATCTGTTTATTTTGATGAGTAAGCAGTAAGTACGGAAGTACGCCACAAATCTATCAACCTCATTCCTCATTCCTCATTCTATTAAGCTGATTAAGCGGGCTGCAGGCCGCCCACTGTTGTGTAACATAACTCGAATACGTGATGTTGACCAGGTTACACCCAAGCACTTTTACCACTATACTGCCCTGCTATGTAAAAACCCCGTGTTTCCAATTTTATATATTTCTCATAAGCTCTTCTCTACTGCGTTTAATGTAAAAAAACCCGTCTTTACTAGTTTTTCATAAATTTATAATAGAAAAACGTTTCCCCGTAAGTGACATTACAACCTAAATGAAAACCTCGTATTTACGCATACACTAAACAGCAATATTAACGCACCACTAAAAATTTCCAACAATTTTAATGTTATAATATCTTTTAAACCTATTGTCACACGATAGGTTTATCCTTTAGGAGTATTGTACTCGCAATTTTTGTTAGGAAGTTAATTTTCATGGTATACCGGGTGTGCAGGGTTTGTATTTTAAAAATTATTTCAATTTGATTTAAGTATTGTGTGAAATCGAGTAAGTTAATAAATTTTGATTTTTCACTGTTGGGTGAAAATGGAGCGCGTTATAAGAAATTTGACCCGTGACGAGTGTGTTCAAGTAGTGACTTTACATGGCGAAGGAATGAGCTACCATGCCATTGGTTTGAGGTTGAGAGTTACCCATACTACAATATCCCGTGTTGTTCAACGCTTCGGAGAAACCAATGACTACCATAGACGTCCTGGGCAAGGCAGGTCTCGAGTCACTACAGTGGCTCAAGATCGTATCATTAGATTACGTGCTTTAAGAGAACGATTTACCACGTCGAGAAATATTTTAATTTAACTTAATGCCGTTCATAATATCCAACCGAGCATTGATACTGTGAGGAGACGTCTTACCGAGCACAACTTGCATATTAGAGTACCAGCGACAGGCCCCGCATTAAACGCAGATCACCGTAGAGCTAGATTACAATTTGCTACGCAGCATGTAAACTGGATTATTGAGGACTGGGGGCATGTTTTGTTTACGGACGAATCTAGGTTTTGCCTGTATAGCTCCGATCGACGGCGACGTCTAAGCGTGATTCGACGACCAAACGAGCGGTATGCCCAATGCAACATACGTGAAACAACTTTATTTAATGGAAACTCTGTGATGGTTTGGGGAGGAATTTCCTTAACAGCGCGGACAGATCTTGTTCCTCTACGTGGAGGTTCGTCAAACAGCGAAAGGTATATTTCTGATATTTTATCTAAGCACGTTGTACCTTTTGCTCCTTATATCGGTAATAACTTTTTGTTAATGCACGACAATGCGAGACCATACGTAGCGCGTATTGTAACTGAATATTTGCAAGAGGTAAATATTTAGATTCTCCATTGGCCATCGCGTAGTCCAGACCTTAACCCAATCGAGCATATGTGGGACGTTATTGGCAGAAAATAAGACGTCGTAAGCCTCCCCCGGCAACCTTGCAAGACATAGAACTAGAAAGGATGGTTGTTAAAATTTGGAATGAAATTGAACAAGATCAAATTGAAAACCTAATTATGAGTATGCCACGCCGATGTGCAGCTGTTATTAGAAGTACAGGCGGAAACACATGCTACTAATTGTAAGACTTGCGGCGGACAGTGGCGGCGATGGCATAGTTCTACCATCGGATGAAGACGAAATGGAGATTTAAGTATCTCGAGACGAGATATTTTCAGGATGGCCGAATGTAAGACTTTAATTTATTTTATTAACTACAACCCTGTAGCAAATTTTCCCCTGTATAAATTTTAAATAATATTTCTATAATATTTAACATGTTAAACCAAACACGAGTTTTATTTCTCAAATGTTAAGACTTGTTTTTAAAAACACTTTATTCAAGAAATAATACAATTAGTAGTTTGTTACAACTAAGTGATACCTTAACTGTAGAAAGACTGAGAATTAAAATGCGTCTGTTTTTGGTTTACATTTCGTATTTATACTTAAATTAAGATAAGTATATTTTGGGTTAGAAGGGTGATACAAAAATAAGAGGGGAATTGCACTTATGCAATAGTCATAAACCTATCAGTAAGTAGAATAAACAATAAAGGCTTTTAGGCATTCTATTTTTAACTATATAACTCACGCACAAAGAACCGAGAAAAGCAAATTTACCTCCAGTCAGTGTTTATGTTAAAGCGATAAGCTTCGTGGACTCGAGAGCCACAGATGTAATTATCTGATTTATTGATCCTCTATGACTGCAGTACGTGGCAGTACTATAAACAAAGCTGCTTTGGCTAAAATTGGGGAATTACTTTTATATTCATTAGGGTCACAGTTTTAAAACAGTGAAGAAGTTGTGATTTTTGTGTGTGTTAGGTATATCCAGAGAATTATTGAGTGAGTTTTCTCACTGAGCATAATTTGTATTTGCCCAAAACTGTTTAAATCATTTAATTTTATTGAGAGCTATTATTTGTTGTTTAATTCCACTAAAATAAAATAGGACATAAATATACAAATTTAAAGGATAATGTAAATGTCAAATGAAGACACTTTAGTTTACCGTTACTCTTGTTAATTATTCTGAGTCTCGTACTAAGTAAAATATATAAAAATGTTTGCAATGTAAATTAAGGTTAAGGTTGTAAGCAGGGCGGACGTGATACGGCATCGTCCCTTCACACACACATGCCACTTCGAGCGCAGCCTTTGCCTGGGTTTTTGATGTTAGAGCTCATGAGAATGTAAGGCAATGCCTTGGTTGTTTTAGCAAAGACGTTGCCTTTGAGTTGAGAGGTGTTGCCTCTAGTAAGAGAAAATGTAAGCAGGGTGGATGTGATACGGCATCGTCCCTTCATACACACATGCTACTTCGAGCGCATTTTACTCTTTAGGTGAAGAATGATTTGCAATGCAACATGTTTTGACTTTGTTAATATCATAATAAAGTAAAAGTGCTCTCAAAAACCGGAATTTGTATAATAACTGTTAGTAAACTATTTTCATCTTTAAATGACTTTAATTTACTTAAAACTCATATTCGTTTAATAACTCGTAGGTTAATATAAATGCTCATGAGTGTTTTCCTTCTCTTGCAGGTGTCTCATCTCGGTGCGCTATCAATTGGTTTATAGTTCTCAAGGAATATTTATATCAGTTACTATTTTGAATTATTACTTATTTTTATTTTATACTTATTTTTCAAATTAATTACAGTTATTAATATATATCATTTTTGATAAGGTTTCGTTAATACTTCTTTCCGATATAGATAGTACTCAATTTTGATTTTATCAATATAGTAAATAGATAAGAAAGCAAAGAACATAATACAAAATAAAAAAAAATTTAAATATAGCTCACATAGTGGATTTGTTACAAAATAATTTAAAGGTAGAAAAATAGCCAGTTAGATGTCTTATAAAATTTTCAGAAGTGGGATTACCTCAAAGTTACTTTAAAAATTAAACTGATTATTAGCATTGCGGACTACAAAAGAAAAACCGAGATGACACCTTTGTATGACAATTTCTAAATTTTATTTTTCTCTCTTCCCCATTTTCTTCAATAGCTTAATACAGATAATCAATCATGAGTAATCAGCGTCGTAAACGTGCTTTTAAATCTACATCGCAGCAGAGCTTACGTAGTACTTCTCCGCAGGAGGAGAGTGCCTCTCTGAATTCTACTGAAAGTTTTTTAGATCGCTTAGCGGCTTTGATGACAAATCTCTCTGACCAAAGTTTACAAAATGAACGTGCTAGTACTTCACAAGTAAGAAGTGAAGTAATACCATTTTTCGATCCGGAAGATCAAGGGACTATTGCGGTAGACTGGTGCAGAAAAATTGATGAATTAAGGGATATTTATAAATGGACAGAAGAAACTATAATATATTTTTTATGTCTCGACTACGAGGATTAGCTGAACTTTGGCACAAAAGCTTACCGAGTTTAAAGTTTACATGGACAGAGTGGAAAGAAAAGATGGAATTAGCATTTCCATCTCAGCGAAACTACTACCAAGATATCCTTGAAATGATACAAAGAAGGAAACGAATGGAGGAAAGCTACGCCAAATATTATTACGAAAATCTAGCCTTATTAACCAAATGTGAAATTTTTGGGGTAAACGCGGTTTCATGCATCATCGGAGGAATTAATGATATTATTGTTAAGACAGGAGCTAACGCAGGAAATCATCGTACACCGGAATCATTATATAGCTATTTAGCAAGTCTAAAAGCAGCACCAGGATATTCAAAGGAACAGAAACATCAAAATTATCAAAACAAAATGCGACAGAAATTCAGCAATAAACACAAATTACGAAAATCTGAATATCGTCCTACCTGTTACACTTGTCATAAGGAAGGGCACACAGCGAATAGATGTACCCAAGGGTCCACACATTCTAATGACCAACGCTAATTCAATAAAAAATGCAGCTTTTGTCCGGTCGAGAATTGTTTTCTTAAAAATAAGAACTCTTCAAAATCAGATAAAAATCAAATATGACTGGTAACTGAAAAAAGTAATCAAAAATTTTACAATGAAATTTTCGTTAATGGAAAATCTTCCTCTGCATATGTAGATCTGGGAAGTTCTTGCAGCACTATTCGAAAGTCCGATGTAGAGAAATTGCATATAGACTATAATGTAACTTCAAAAAGTATTTTTCAAGGTTATGGCGATGGTCTAGGAACTGCAAAAATAACAGTCTCAGTAGATAATGTACCTAATATATTAGTTATCAAGGATGATGTTTCATTGACATTTTTCAACCGAGCAACAAATACCGATCTAACTCAAATTGATTGCGTGCCTGCTCATTCTAAAGTAATTTTAAAAATCGCAGAAGAGTTTACACTTCTACCTAATAGTTTAAGTCATATGAAAGTTTATTCCAAGGAAAAAGAAGGTGATGTTTACATAAAAGCAAGTTTGAGATGCCCAGATGGCAAGGAATACTTTATACCTCACACTATAATCTCGCTTAAAAAAAATGAGGCATCACTGTTTTTGCATTGTCAATTAGTGAGATTGGTTGTGCAAAGTCCACAGAAATGCGAATTACACTTACCGACGACAAACCTTTTTCATATAGACCCTATCGGATGTCACGACATGAACAAAATGTTATTAAGGATATTGTAGAGGAATTTGTACGAGGATAGTGGATTTACAAAGAAAATTGGCCTTTTACGCACTCTGATTTCTTTACGTTATGAAAACTGTGATTCGATGGAAAAATACGTCACGCAAGTAATCGAAACTTCCAGAAAATTGGATAGAACAGGATTTAAGATCAGTGAAGAGTGGAGTGGTTCACTTCTTCTGGCGGGGTTGCCAGAACGATTCTCCCCTATGATTATGGCTATTGAGCATTCGGGGATTGCAGTGACCGCTGACGAAATCAAGACGAAGCTCCTCGACATGGAGACAGATGGCGACACAAGTGCAGTAGGCGCCTTTGCAAGCAAGGGCGCAAGGTTCATAAGAAAACCGAAAGATGGCAGCACAGGTGGTATTAAATACAAAGACAGAAATGACATTACTTGTTATAAATCTAAACAAGAAGGACATTTTCAAAACAAGTGCCCCAGTAATAGCGAACAGAATAAGAAAAAGGAAAAACATAGTAATGCTTTTAGTGTGATTTTTCTTAATGGCGTTTTTGACAAAGGTGATTGGTATATTGATTCTGCTGCAAGCAACCATGTTACTTCCAAAGAATATTGGATGACAAATACAATGGAATCACCCATCAAAGAAATAATTATTGCGAACAACGAGAAACTGGTGGTTAAGTGCATGGGACAAGTAAATATCACAACGATTGTTAATAAGAAGTCCATTGAAATTGCTGTGAAGGACATTTTATGTGTTCCAAAACTTACGACTAATTTACTATCTGTTGGACAGCTAACAATAAATGGAAACCGAGTCATTTTTGATGAAAATGGTTGTCGAATTTTTAATAGTGTAAATGAACTTGTCGCAACAGCCGAATTAAAAAATAATATGTATAAGTTAAACATTAAAAGACCAGAGGAACATTTAGTGGCAGCAGCAGTGAATTCAGAAGTATGGCACATGCGATTTGGACACACAAATTACAGAGACCTTTTAATTACAAAAAATATAGTTAGTGGGATGGATTGTCAAGATAACTTCAACATTAAGCAATTATGCCAAGTTTGTTATAAAGGAAAACAGTGTAGACTGCCCTTCAAGCATGTGGGTTCACGTGCAACAGAACTGTTGGAAGTTATCCATGCTGATTTATGTGGACCCATGGAGGTTAGTTCGCTTGGTGGTTCTAGATACTATTTAGTTCTAGAAGATGATTTTACTAGAATGACATTTGTTTATTTTCTGAAACATAAAAACCAAGCTCTCGGTTGTTTTAAAGAATTTAAAATAATGGCTGAAAACCAAACAAATGCTAAAATCAAAGCTCTCAGAACAGATAATGGAGGCGAATTTTGTAGCCTAATATTTGACAAGTTTTTAACAGAAAATGGAATCATTCATCAAAAAACGAACCCCTATACGCCACAGCAGAACGGCATGGGTGAACGAATGAATAGGACATTGGTAGAAAAAGCTCGTTGTTTACTTTTTGACGCAGGACTTGAAAAACGTTTTTGGGCTGAAGCAGTGAGCACTGCTGTGTACCTGAGAAATAGGTCATGCATCAGGCCTAAAGAAAACGCCTTATGAATTATGGTCTCAATAACAACCTGATGTAAGTAACCTTAAAATTTTTGGCAGTGAGGTTATGATGTTAATACGTAAAGTGAAAAGGCGAAAATTTGACAAATAATCGCAAAAAATGATATTGATTGGTTTTTGTGAAAGTATTAAGGACTACAGGTTATATGACCCAATATCTAAGTCAATTGTTACAAGTCGTGATGTCATAGTAAATGGGTTACCACCAAAACGTTCAGACACTTTTGATGCAACCATGGAAGATAACTGTTATGAAGAAATACCACTTTCAGTGGGGGATACGAGTGAAAACAGTAGCTTCACAGAACAGATTGAAGTGTTTTTAGATAACTCTGATGATGATTTTAAACTACAGGAAGACTTGTCTGAAAGTGACACTTTGTTATATTACAACGATGCATTAAATGAGATGCCTGATGAATCTGAAGCAGCGAGAAGGTTAACCAGACAAAGAAACCCCAAAAGCTTTGATGACTACGTTACATATGCATGCCAAAATGATTTCAAGGTAGAGGATGTCCCATTAAGTGTATCTGATGCTTTGCCAAGATCAGATAGTGATAAATGGAGACAGGCAATTGAAGCAGAGCTGGCATCCTTTGATGAAAATGAAGCCTGGGAAGTGGTGGAGAAACCAGAAAATGCTACGGTAGTGAAGTGTAAATGGGTATTTAAAAAGAAATTTGATAGTGACAATAATGTGCGTTATAAAGCTCGGTTAGTGGCCAAAGGCTATACTTTAAGGCCAGGAGGAGACTATGATGAAACTTTTTCACCTGTAGTGAGACATTCGACATTGAGGTTTTTAATAGCATTATCGGTTCAGCTAAATTTGAAAACAACCCACCTTGATGTGACAACGGCTTTCCTAAATGGTTCTTTAACTGAGACAGTCTATATGATGCAACCCGAAGGTCTTAAACAATCGGTTAATAAAAATCAGGTTCTCAAGTTGAAGAGAGCCATTTATGGTTTAAAGCAAGCATCAAGAGTCTGGTATGAGAATGTGGAAAAAGTTTTAAATAAGCTGGGTTATAAAAAGTCGAAATATGAACCATTTGTATATTTAAAATATGAAGGAAATTTTAAAACCATTATAGCTTTGTATGTTGATGATTTTTTCATATTTTCGAACTCTGATACCGAAACCACTTTTTTGAAAAAGGAACTTGGTTCAAAATTTAAAATAAAAGATTTAGGTGAAATGAAACAGTGTTTGGGTATGAGAGTTCAAGTTGATCAAAGTAAGATGTCAATAACTTTGGATCAAGGGCAATACATTGACGAATTGTTGTCACGTTTTAATATGACAGAGTGCGAACCAGTGAGTGCGCCTATGGAAAACAATTTGAAATTAATTAAGAGTGATGTTCAGGACGATAGTAAATTTCCATATCAACAGTTGATAGGTGCCTCGATGTACTTAGCCGTACTCGCGAGGCCAGATATTTCCTTTTGTATTAGCTATTTAAGTCAATTTAACAATGTTTTTAATGAGTCTCATTGGAAATGTGCTAAAAGGGTCTTACGCTATCTAAAGGGTACTAGGAATCACGGATTAATTTTCAGAAAAACAGATGATTTAAAATTGGAGGGATTTGTCGATGCAGATTGGGCTGCAGATGTAACGGACAGAAAATCCTTTACAGGTTTTTGTTTTAAACTTTCCGATTCTTTGGTATCTTGGGAGTGTAAAAAACAAGGATCAGTGGCTCTCTCGAGTACCGAAGCTGAATATGTAGCCATATCAGAGGCCTCTAGGGAAGCCATTTATCTGTACAATGTGTTAGGGGAGTTTGTAGGTAATACTGAACGTATTATAATTTTTAACGACAACCAGAGTGCACAGAAATTATGTGTTAATCCTGCATTCCACAAACGAGCCAAACATATCGATATCCGGTATCATTTTGTCAGGAAGGCTGTATCCAATAATTTTATAAATGTTAAATATCTAGAAACCAATGACATGCCTGCTGACATGTTGACAAAAAGCCTAAGTTTAGTTAAACATAATAAATTTTGTAGGAAGTTAGGCATTTTAAGTGTTATCAAATAATATTACTTTTATTATTTTTTATCTAGTGGGGGCGTTGTTAATAGATCAAAAAAAGTCCGTTTTGTGAACACTGGCGCCACCTAGTGATATTATATAGTTTCATTAGTTTCATTGTTTGACGACAGGGTAGAAATAAATTTACAGGGTTGTACTTTTAGTACGATCACATGGGTGAAACTAATATGGGGAACTTCGCAACAAGAAAACCGTTACAAAACCTAGTGGGCCACCAGTCCACCAGAGGGCTCTTCAAACGGTCACTACCATGTGCTCCTTGCCAAATCAGACTTGCATATTAATCTGTCGACTATCTCTCTCTCTCATAATATTAACCTATAAAAAGAGACAGATCTTGTCAAAAGCGCAATATATATTACGCCAACTAACTGGAGGGCTTTATTATCCGTTTCTTGTATAAAAGAAGAAGAAGAGAAGTTCTGTCAATTTTGTAAAATGTGAACCCCCGAACGAATTGTTGGTAAGAACTTGATTTTTTTTTTAATTTTTATATCATAATTACCGTTTTAATCCTTTACAGACCGTTTTACGAGTTTTGAAGAATTTTAGGATTGTTACGCGACCTTATATCACAGGTACGTAACCTAAATGTAAAATTTACGCCTTGAAGGTTAGGTTTGCTGAATTTTCAAATTAAAATTGGATATTTTCTATTATTTTTAGCATACTCTTCAAAATGGTCTACCAACCATAGTTTATAGAAGAGGTACATATCCACAGCCCAAGCGAATGCAAATAGAACTGTATGATAAGTCATGCCGAAGGAGTTTTAATGTTCAGCTTCGTGTAAGTTTTTCATTTTGTTCTTTGCCATTTAATACTTTAAGTGTTGGTGTTTTATTCCATAAATAATACTTTAAGTGATATATTTAAGTGTATTCTCCTTATTTGCCTCTATCAGTATCTATGATGGCCTGTGCCGCCCATTCAATAACCAAAATCAAGTTTTACTGTAAATATCCCGGTTGCAAGAGTGCATTTAGATCTTCATTTGACCCTAATTGTGTCAATAACCATTTTTCTATAAATTTCCCCTTACTGATGTTGAAAGACTAAGAGTGTGGAAGAATAAATGTAATATTAATCCTGACATCGAGTGCAAAAACTTCAGGATTTGTGAAAATCATTTCAATGTCAATTTAAGAACTCAGTTTGAAAAAGGCCTAATTGGAATGCTGTTCTCAAACTGTCCCTGAGCTTTTACTACCTGATGTTTTAGAATCACTTCCACATTCTCTGTAGAACTATGGAAGTTCAATTTTTTTTACTGGCAGTCTAAAACATTCTGTTTGGTCCTCTAGATGTATCCATTCTACTTTTGACACATGTACACATTCCACTTTATATTTTATCGAAATTTTTTTCACTGCTTTCAGTTTCTGAGTACTTAATTAAAAAATTATGTTTTGTTGAGTCTGTTAGTCATTTTGGTACTAATCATTAACATTTTTTTCTCTTGCATGGACACCTTATCAAGCCCAAATACCGTGACAATTTAACTCTGGCTGCAACATTTGACCTACACCTGGCTAAGACATCATGCATCTGGCTACGAGATTGCTATTTTGTATTAATAGTCAGTAGAGTAACTTGAAGACCTGGGCTTCATATGAAGCAAACATTTTTTTTGGGACAACGCCCAAATGTCAAGAATTCACCTATTTGCCTCGAGCAAACCCTGGTTCATTAAAAACTTGGAACCATTTTAGTCACGTCGCTGTTAGTAGTTACATTTTTGGTTTATTTTTTACAGAATATTTTTTATTTGTACCTATAAAGTATTTCTATTGTTTCGATACCAATTTTTGTCAGAATTTGTTCACATTATGTTTTATGGTAAAGTTTAAATAAATTTTGAATTTTTCTTCATAAGCTTTGTTTGTTATTTACATCGGCATTCATAAATAACAACAATATTTGGTTTTTAATGACTTTTTATTGACTTTTTGGTATAATTTGTTATAAAATGCATACATTCATTAAATTCTGAAATTTAGTGAATACATGGTATTTTAGAGTGAATTAATTCAAAAAGCGATAAAACGTCTTTAAAAATCTCAAATATTGTTTAAACAGTAAACCAGTAATTTGAAAACGAGTTATTTAAACTACCCGCCATCCGCAATAAATTTCCTATCGTAGCGCTCGGGGTGGACTGGTGGCCAACTTGAATCTTTGTTTCTCTGGTTTTCTACGTAGTTCGCATTTCTAACCTCTTATCTGTTTTGTGAGTACGATGATAACTTTGCTGGTATAACGTGTGTTTGTTTTTCCCTTATTGTAAATGTCCCAATTTTCCTCAATCGCAAGCAGACTTTTATCACTGATATGAAAGGTTCTCATAGAACATTAAGATCTAAAAAATATGAAAGAACGATAGCCGTAGATCGCATGAAGCTTTGGTGTCCACCAGGAGGGGTATCTGATCAGACTGACAGCGACAGTGGCGGCGATGGCATAGTTCTACCATCGGATGAAGACGAAATGGAGATTTAAGTATCTCGAGACGAGATATTTTTAGGATGGCCGAATGTAAGACTTTAATTTATTTTATTAACTTCAACCCTGTAGCAAATTTTCCCCTGTATAAATTTTAAATAATATGTATTTCTATAATATTTTACATGTTAAACTAAACACGCAGAAAGAACCGAGAAAAGCAAAGTTACCTCAAGTCAGTGTTTATGTTAAAGCGATAAGCTTCCTGGACTCGAAAGCCACAGATGTAATTATCTGATTTATTGATCCTCTTTGACTGCAGTACGTGGCAGTACTATAAACAAAGCTGCTTTGGCTAAAATTGGGGAATTTCTTTTATATTCATTAGGGCCACAGTTTTAAAACAGTGAAGAAGTTGTGATTTTTGTGTGTGTTAGATATATCCAGAGAATTATTGTGTGAGTTTTCTCACTGAGCATAATTTGTATTTGCCCAAAACTGTTTAAATCATTTAATTTTATTGAGAGCTATTATTTGTTGTTTAATTTCACTAAAATAAAATAGGACATAAATATACAAATTTAAAGGATAATGTAAATGTTAAATGAAGACACTTTAGTTTACCGTTACACTTGATAATTATTCTGAGTCTCGTACTGAGTAAAATATATAAAAATGTTTGCAATGTAAATTAAGGTTAAGGTTGTAAGCAGGGTGGACGTGATACGGCATCGTCCCTTCAAACACACATGCCACTTCGAGCGCATTTTACTCTTTAGGTGAAGTATGATTTGCAATGCAACATGTTTTGACTTTGTTAATATCATAATAAAGTAAAAGTGCTCTCAAAAACCGGAATTTGTATAATAACTGTTAGTAAACTATTTTCATCTTTAAATTACTTTAATTTACTTTCGAATTCTAACTCATATTCGTTTAATAACTCGTAGGTGAATATAAATGCTCATGAGTATTTTTCTTCTCTTGCAGGTGTCTCATGTCGGTGCGCTATCAATTAGTTTATAGTTCTCAAGGAATATTTATATCAGTTACTATTTTGAATTATTACTTATTTTTATTTTATAATTATTTTTCAAATTAATTACAGGTATTAATATATATCATTTTTGATAAGGTTTCATTAATAGTTCTTTCCGATATAGATAGTACTCAATTTTGATTTTATCAATATAGTAAATAGATAAGAAAACAAAGAACATAATACAAAATAAAAAAAAAAATTAAATATAGCTCACATAGTGGATTTGTTACAAAATAATTTAAAGGTAGAAAAATCCAGTTAGAGGTCTTATATAATTAATCTTAATTTTTGTAACTTACTTATTAATCTATTTATTTGTTATTTTTTGTAAGTGCCATTTTTTTAAAGTTACTTGTTATGATTTTCTAATAGAACCAAAAAACAAAACGTTGAGAAAACACGTGGCTCACGTTAGAATTACTATGTAATATTGTACGAATCCTAGAATATTCCACAGGGTGTTTCAAATTTTGGGAAATAAACACAACATGTTTGTTACACCCGGTATGCCATGAAAGTTAACTTCCTCACAAAAATTGCAGGGACAATAATATTTCTAAAGGATAAACCTATCATGTGCAACAAAAATCATTTAAATCGGACAATAGGTTTAGAAGATATATAACATCAAAATTGTTGGAAATTTTTAGTCGTGCGTTAATATTGCTGTTCAATGTATTTATGCAAATACACCGCATTATACAAGCAAATACTGGTTTCTAACTTAGGGGGTTATTACTTGGCAAAACTCACGCAGCGCTAGTTAAGACTCTTATACTTTGTTTCTTAATGCGAGAGAGCAATAAAATGTAAATTGGCAATAACAGAACCCATTAAGCAGGGTGGACAACCTAAAGGTTGCATTGTAAATTTCAGGTAAATTGCAATGATAGTTTTTAAACATTCCGTACTTCAGATATTTAAGACGTATACACCCCGAATGGGTCCTAAATTAGGGTCGCCCTAATTAGCATACAATAGAAAGACCAGTTTGGTGAATGAATTAATTAAGACGTCGTCAGCCTTATAAAAATAATGTTAAATATGAAGTAATAAATAATTTTTTATCGGACCATGAAGCCATATTATGTGAATTTAACGGTGATATAGGGAAAATAGAGAAAAATAAACATATGGGACGTATTTACAGTAAAAATAGTTTCCACAAATTTAATAATGCTCTCTCTTCTTTTCTTTTGAGATATGGAATTTGTTTCTGGGGAAATTCAAGCCAATATCTTCTAAATTTAATTTTTATTTTACAAAAAAGAGCTATCAGATATTTATGCAAAGCTAGATCTAGAGATTCTTGTAAAACTCTATTTATCTCACAAAAAATTTTAACACTAACTTCCATTTTTATATTGGAAACATTTCCTATTCCTTCTTCAAGTCTTGTAAAAAAATCCCTAATTTATGGTTCTAAAAAAATTTTTAATTATCTTCCAGATCTTATTAAGAAAATATCAAATCTTAAAATGTTTAAAAAAAAATGTTAAAAATTTATTATTGGAAAAAGCTTATACTCTGGATGAATATTTTGGTGATACTCTGTCATATTATTTGCATTTTTTTTGTTTTTTTTTATTCCGATATTTGAAGTTTTACTATATTATTATATTTTATTGTTAATTTAATTTTAAAAAAGGCTTTGTCGATAAAAATATTATTTTATGACAATAAAGCCGCTGCAAAAGATATTATCCTAAATTACTTTGCACCTGGGCATTATTTTATGTCGGCGAATAGCTTTCACCATCAAGTAGAGCTATCCCTAAAGAAAAAAATGTATGATTTCTATGATTTTACAGAAGGTGTTAGAATATCTAATTTTAGACAAGTAGATGTTATAGTGTGTTGCTTAATGCGAGAGAGTAATAAATCATGATTGAACTATAAAACCCACTGGTCTTTGCCGTATTCCATACACTGATAAAATTAATTATTTGAATTAAAAAAAAATTCCATTGACTCAAATACATATTTGTTTCCTATTAGCCAAACAAATATGTATTTGAAAAATACCAAGGAATTATTTGCCTCAATTAGTATTATCTGATTTGATACAAATTACTTTTCATTTGGAATTAATCACTGAATAGAAACTTCAAGCAAATATTTATTTAAATACATATGCGTGATGTTACACGTGGCGACATCTCGTAGCATCTTTCTTTAAATATTTATTTCCTAAATACTAACCTAACTTAAATAAGCCGCTTCAATGACTTAAAGTAAATAGGTTAAAAGTTAAGTTGACAAAATGTTTATTTGATTGATATTTATACATATTTTATCAAGTATATATTTGTTTTACTTTTGTTTTACATGTATTTGCCGTAACAACAACGTTATTTAATTAAACAATTTAAGTGATTGGATTTAAATAAACCGGTAATTTCCATCAAAGTCGTTGTTTTTTTTATTCAAGTACATAATTGTTTAACTTGTCTATTATATTTATTTAGACCAAGTATGATTTTATTTGGTTTAAATACCTTTTTTAAATTTTAAATAGATCAGAAAGTTCATTCAAATCAGTTCTTATTTTATTCAAGTACGTGTTTATACAGACGTCACATAGAAATAGGAAATAAGCAGATCAAATCCCCTATTGCTATTGAATATGGTTTAATCAATACCTATTCCATAATAATCACAAACCTTATCAAATTGTTTAGAGTGCTCAAATAATAAGGCAAACCAACAGAAAAAAACACATTTTTGTCTAAAATAAAGGCTATAACAAATTACGCGCACCCGCACAATGATTTTCACATAAAAATAACATAAAAGTTAAAAAATAACCATCTCTTATTTTATTTCTTATTTTTATCTTTGTTATTTGGTTCTATAAACGTCTTATGGCAGATGTGTAGGTTGAACTCTTTTTTTATTTTTATGTCATGTTATTTTCCTATGTAAATCCACTATTAATAATTGTTGTTCCCCTTAAAATATACGTCAATAAAACATTATAGAGAAGTTAATAACTTTGATAAAAAATTAAATACAGGCAAATTCGCAAATATTAGGTAGCTACAATAATTATTTATTAATATTATAATAATTATATTATATCTTTTACGTTAGAAGGTTTAATAGCTATTAAAATATGGTGAAAATTGAGAAAAACGGTCTCATTTGTAACACGATTTAAAAAAATACACCTAGTTGGCTATGATTTACAAATATCTGGCTACATTTGTCTAAAAAGATTTTGTGTTTAAAATTTTACATTAGGTATTATAAGTATCTTTTCTCTGCATCTTATCTTATTTTTTTAACTCGTTTCATGCGTAACTAAAATATTTAAATATAGTTTCCTACCTTGAAAAGTATCTAACAGATGTGATATACCCCAATCTTCTAAATCTAAATAATTAGTCATATTACGTTTATCCCCCATATATTATTTTTAATTTTTGCTGTGCCACTAATAAAGAAGATTTCACTCTCACTCATAAATTTCTACAAGACAAGATCGAACACCAATAACCTAAAACGCGATGATGATTTATCAGGCCACTTTTGTATAACCAATCAAATTACTCAAAGCCCCATAAAATGTTCGGCATTGAATGATTTAAATTAGGGTTAAAGGTATTTAGTTCTTAACTTGAAATGTACTTCGATTAAATAATTAGTTATTTGTAAATATTTGGTTGTTTTATATTAAGCATTTAAGGTAAATACATAATTATTTAGTTTAAATGACCTGGACATTTAAATAGCTTTCTATTGGGTGATTTAACTAGCGATTAACGGAATTTAGTTCCTAAATGAAAATTAGTTCGATTAAATAATTAGTTATTTAGATTTTGTTATTTTAGTTGTTTTTTGGTAAGATATTTGTTTAAAAGGTTCCATGATTTCACACAAATCCACCAACAGTCAAATAATTTTACAAATAAAACGAAATACTCTCATTTATTTCAGTTAAATTAAACTTAGTTAATTAAAATCACATTTATTTATTACCAATAATTATTCACCAAATAAATAAAATTATTTGATTAAGGGAGCACAGTTTTATCAGCGTGGGTGTAGTCCAATTATTATTATTGTAAGGGGTCCCGAGATCGGGTAGGTAGAGGTAGTAGTTTACCAACCTGTGCCTCACTGTTTCAAAAATTTGAAATGTTTAGTTACTTTCCGG
Organism: Polydrusus tereticollis; assembly: GCA_963920685.1. Classification (NCBI taxonomy): domain Eukaryota; kingdom Metazoa; phylum Arthropoda; class Insecta; order Coleoptera; family Curculionidae; genus Polydrusus; species Polydrusus tereticollis. Next base: position 95,271,814 of record OY987331.1, read on the forward strand.
CAGTTGTTGGAAAACTGCGTTCTTAAAAATGGCTAGCGTTTCTGAATTTGTTGATGGGAAACGGTATCGTAAAACTGCGCTTTCTAAAAATGAGAAAATTATTATTCTCAATGTTTTCAACGCTCTTCGCCACCAAAATTCAACATTCGTTGCAAAAATAGTTGAAATGTGTTCATATATGACTGGAGTCGGACAGTCATAAATATACCGACCTGTGCCTGAGAATAAACGCGGCCCCATCAGGTTACCAAAGAGAAATACAGGAAGAAAAGAAACTGTAATAAATGAGTATGAAAAGACTGCCATCAGAAGAATCATACACTCGTTTTAGTCGATTTACTTAGAAAAAGAAATACCCGGTGTGTCTTTTGGGCAAAAAGTGGCGACATCTCGTAGCAATCGAGCTATCCACCCAACCAGACCAGCGAGGTCTTAGAGAAGACAAAACGCTGGATGAACCCGCATAAGCAGGTATCTAATCTCAGGTGGCGCTGAAAGCCAATCGTCGGTTTCTGTGAACCGAAAACGCGATATAAAAGAAAGATGTTAGTCCCTTTCTTTCCACCAGAGTCGAGGAGCCGTAATACGGCGAAACAGGTCCAAGGATTGGGTCTGACGGAAAGAAAAGGAGCAAACATCTTTCTTTTATAGAGAATCACTGAAAAATAACATACTTGGATTATATTTGTTCAAAAACAACGTAATCACTCTCTAGGCGTATGGGGTTATGGGAACTATTTTAATGACATTTGCATGTTAAACTTTATGAAATAAATACGGGTATTTGTAGAAAAATCATTAGTTCCACTAAAAGAAAAAAAGTTTTAAAACACATATATTACATTTTTTAAGTCAAACACTATCTAACATATTCACTACAAATAAATTAAAACTCGAATTTTCTGACATCTTGACGTCTATCATAATTTTTAATCTTTGCCAATTACAGACTGTTTTGCGTGGTCAACCTTTAAAGTTGAAAATGATGGGGGCATTGAATAAACCCAACAGTAAAGTAAAAATATAATATATTTTTACATTTTTAATTTTTTGCACACTGTACAAAAAATTCCAAAATTCAAAATATACATTTGACATAATCTGAGTAGCGCTTTCCGATGATGTATTCTAAATTTTAATCAAAGTTTTTATCCTAAAAAAACATAAAAAGAAAATCTACAATTTATAAATCTTTTAGGTACCTAGTACAGTGTCACCATTAAACTCTGCACCGTATGGAACTTCTTATTATTATTATTAATGAGGTTAGTTCAAATTACATAACGGCAATCGTTTTTGCTTCAAATTGGACTAAAAATTAAATATTCAATTGTCACCATCTGTCATTCGGTATCTGTCAAAAATGAAATTCTTGTCAAAAAATGCTAAAAAATAGCATTGTTTACCGGAATTTCAAAAATGTTATTAGAAAAAGTTGTTTCTAGTACAATTTTAGGCGCATGTACAAAGTTCCAGATGTCTAGCGCAAAGTTGAATTTTTTGCCATTTTTTCGAATTAACATGTTTTTTTTATAATGTAAGTTGACTTAATGGATATTAAACTATTTGCTTATACCATACCCAATATTTTATTTAGTTTGTATGCTTATTTTTTTACTAGAATGCCATTTTTTTTTTCGAAATATCAAATTAGCGGCAAAAAAATTTGACACGGGTGGGGCAAAGTTATCATAATTTAACAATTTTAACAGATAGGTGTCAGATGTTCCATTTTTCAAATGACAAATACATCTAAATATTTGATAAAAATTTTATTTTATACTAAATATAATTATTTAATATAACTAACATTATTATTCAAAGAATCAAAAAATTTCACATTTCAGTGTGACGTCCTTCTCGCTCTATACAAACAGTCGTCCGTCTATAAACGTCTTTGACAGCATTTTGTAAAAAACTTGGTTATCGGCACAACACTGTCTGATCGTTTATTCCAAATGCTCGATATTTCTAAACGGTCGATTCTTATAAACTTTCTGTTTAAGATAACCCCACAAGAAAAAGTCTAGTGGGGTTATGTTAGGCGATCTGGGTGGCCAGTAACATTCTCTATTATGCCCTATAACTTTGTTTTGAAATAATTGGTTTATGCGTTCTTTCACTGCTGCAGTTTGATGTATGGGTGCACCATCAAGCCGATACCATAATTTATGTCTTTGTGTAAGGGCATGTTATCCAAATCTTCGGCAATCTCATTATCAAGAAAAGTCAGGTAGCTTACACCAGTTAAGTTTACTCTAAAGAAGTATGGTCCAATTAGCTGATCTTTCAGAATCCCACACCATACATTGGTTTTAAAATGATACTGGTCGCGAGATTCGGTACCATTCGAAGAGAAAGTGGCTTTATCTGTCCATAAGATCTTGCATGGAAAAAGAATATTCTCCTCGTATTGACCCTGATATCAAAACGAAAAATCTAGACGGATATCAAAATCGCGTTCTTTCAATGTGTTTATAAACTGCTTTATATGGCCGAAATTGATTTTTCTGAAGAATTTTTCTAACACTTTCCCTCTTGTACCCTGTTGAATCACTTATCTTGGTTATACTAGTTTGACCGTGGTCAAAAACACAAACAAACATTAAATTGTGCTTCTTCATCGTATTTACTTGCTGCGTGAGATTTTTTAAAATTATTTTGAACAGATCCAGTTTCTCTAAACTTTGACATTATTCTTGAAACGGTGCTATGCTGCAAATTTCTTTCTGGATGCCTCTCATTAAAAATGTCAGATACTTGCCGGTGAGGCATATTTTCCTCGCAAATTAAGACAATTTCTATTTTTTCTTGAATGGACAACATTGGTGAAAAGTATAACTTGCGAAAATATTCCAACTTATGACATTTCTTTTATTTATTTGGCACTGTAATTACTTTTTTTCCATGGCCTACTTATAAAATTCGTAATTGCCTTAATATTTTATTGTGGATAACAAGAAAATGCGTTTAAATTGTGAACTAATCTGATATCTGCGAATTTTATTATAAGTTTTTTTAACTTTGTACGTGTATTTACTATCAGAAAAAATGGAACATCTGACGTCTATCTCTTAAAATTGTTAAATTATGATAACTTTGCACCACCCGTGTCAAATTTTTTTGCCTCTAATTTTATATTTCGAAAAACAATGGCATTCTAGTAAAAAAATAAGCATACAAACTAAATAAAATATTGAGTATGGTATAAGCAAATAGTTTAATATCCATTAAGTCAACTTACATTATAAAAAAAAAAATGTTAACATTTTTTGAAATTCGGTTAAACAATGCCATTTTTCAGCATTGCTTGACAAAGATGTCATTTTTGACAGATACCGAATGACAGACGGTGACAATTGAATATATAATTTTCAGTCTAATTTGAAGCAAAAACGATTGCGGTTATTTAATTTGAACTAACCTCATTAATAGACACTTAAAGCCAATACACAACAAAAACGTATCTCAACCACGGATACCTTATCAAATCGGGGTTACGTCTAGAAAAGTTGTTCCGTAAAAAAGTCTTAAAGCACCGCTTCTTTTACAAACGTAAACGTAACACAGTAACCTGTGTTATATTTCCTTGTATGAGGCCCCATCTTGAAGGCTCCTCATAGGGGGTTTGTCCCGCAACCTCTCTTAGTAAATATAAATCGTCATCATTACTAAAATGTATTCGTTTTCTGATCGATACTTCTTGTTTTAGGTTATGTCTCCATGTTTACATCTGTTTTTGAAATAAGCTACACGCTGCGTTAACGAGATACGTAAACGCAGGATCCCGTAGCGATACGTTCGACGTATCACGTATACCTATCCGTATCCTCTGTGCGCAGTCGCATATCGATACGTATAGGTATACGTGTTGATAACTGGCCGTGCTTTAAGTGTCTAATAATAAAAAGTTCCATATGGTGCGGAGTTTAATGGTTACACTATGTATGAATCGCTTATTTGAGAAACCCCACATGTCCAAGAATCGAAATTTTGGAAAAAGCGGAAAAAACTGTTTTATTTCAAAACGACTTAAAACTCTATAAAAGCAAGTACCCCAATATAAAGTATGGGTGCTTGCTGTAAAGTTTTTAGCAAAAACGAAAAAAAAAAATGTTTTGGTCTTGTGAAAAAAAAATTAAAATGGCGGTGGACATGTGGGGTTTCTAGAATAAACACACAAAGTTTGTTTAAACAATATTTTATTAGGTCAAAATAAAATGAAATACAATAAAAAATACCAGGAGACCCGGTCAATCTTCATTAACATCGTCATCGTCGCCACCAACAGTTGGCCATTCAAATATTTGCCTATAAATGTTTTCAATTTCTTTATCTTTTCCTACGATAAACCTCACAAACTTTTTTATATTCAAAATATTTTTTGCACTGATTGGGACTTTTATATTAGGGTATGCAACGACTGCGGGAAAAGATCTTACAACAGTAGATGTTCCCAACCTAAATTCGTGCTTTATTAGGCCATCAATATAGTCGCGAGCAGTCACAACGCCTTTCTCCTCCTTGCTGTAGCTAAAGTGCATAAAATTCGAAATCAGAAAAGAAACTTTATCTTCTTTTTTAACACCCCTTCCGTAAGATGCTGTAGATAAACAAATTTTTTTGTAGTAAATGTTCCACCATTTTTTATAGTCTTTGATCAATGTATTGTCTTCATCCATTAGGTACACCGAGAAATTTTTTTTACTGCTTGAACTGACAATCAATGAACCATAATCTTTTAGTAGAAAAACCCTGTCATTTTTATTAATTTTCTTCTTTACCATGGCAAAATCCCTGTCACAAGGCATGTAGGAATGTCCCCTTATGGGGAAATACTGGTTCACACTTTGAAATCGTCCAAGGTCTGCAAGGCTTAAGCACATTCTAATAACTGAATGGTTCTTATTTTGACCACCACATCCGTCAGAAAAAATATGGAAATGTTCAATGTTAGGTGGAATATCCCTGGTTATAAAATCCATAATAAAGGAGCAAACCTCATTTGGTCCTTTTTTGCCCATACCTTCGTGGTATACATAAAACATGGTTTTTCCAGTTTTAAGGTCGTGGATATTAAAAACGTTAACAGTTAGTTGATGCAGGTAAAATGTGTCTTGAACCGGAATAACAGGGAGGGAAAGATTTTGCATATAATCAACGCAAATTGCTCCTACCGTGGCATCTGTTTGGCATAATTCTTGAATCGACTTCATCTTGCTATAGAATTTTTTGGCTTTTCTTTGGTGCACTATTTTCTCCGCCACAGCTACACGTTTAGCAACGTCGTTTAGGACCTTAGACCTAATTTTGTTGGAAAGTTCCTCACAAGTACAGCAGGTATCGACCTGTGGTCTACCGAAAGACAAGCTAAAACGTTCCTTGAATATCCTGCGGTAAAAGCTGTACTTCACAGATGATTCGGGATGGTTTGTGATAAATAATTCATGCATTTTCTTAATGTCCAATTTTTCACTTAGGTAGTGATAGTCACGGCTACCATAATGTAAGTTTTTTACGGGAAATGAACGAATATGTTCCTCTACTTGCCTGACCATTCCTCCAGGTTTTGCATTCCCTGGGGTCTGTTTACCTCTTCTATCATTAGGTAATTTTCTTAATGACAATAAGTTTGCCAAGCGCCGAACACGGTCCACAGTGACCCCATGGATACTAACAAAAGTGGTTTTACAGACACTATACTTTCGCGAACTAGATGACAAAGAGTATTTATATGTTAGGGACTAAAACAAGTTATTTATAAAAATGAAGCGATTAAAAGTGCACGAGTGAAGGGCAAAGAATATCTGAATTACAGAGGCATCAAAGTAAATGAACGAACAATGGGTGAACCATGTTTTTTCAGAAAAAAAATATATCAGATGATCTATCCACCGGTCGAAACTGCATTTTGTTTTTGTTTAAATAGTTTTAAGATAACCAAATAGTGTTGATTATACACCACTACTACTACCACGACTAACCCACAAGTTGTAGGTGAAAACAAACAAGAGCTTCCAAGTACTTCTATAAATCAGATTGACGTCACCGCTTTTGGACAAAGAAATATGCGATCTTCTCGAATCTTCTTAGCTAGTGACATATTTTGTTCTTAAACTAATTTCTTTGTTAAAGTTATTGGGTTTTTACGATCGACATTAAATTTGCAAAAATTTTCAAATCTTGAGTTATTTTAAAACCCTCTTTGTGGGTCATCACACCACTCAGACCAATTTACAAATTCATGAGCCCTAAACTTCTCAAATCTATGTCTATGTCAATACGAACTGACATTATTCAACGAACAAACAATTCCCAATGAGCGAACAACAAATTGTACATGATCATACTGTTGTATACATTTTTCTTTTTCTTAAGTCGATCGCTAACGAGATATCGTCCATCGGCACACTAAATGGACGCCCTGTATGTGGCCCATCTTTATAAAGGTTTTTTTTTTGTGTTTGAATTTCTGTGTTCTTATCTTTCAAAAGTGTTTGTTTGGCTACAGATTTATTTAAAATAAAAATAAGGGCTGCCGCCAACAACCGAAAGTATGATGTCCAAAAAAATTATCTTAGCTAATCTTATCACGCTTTCTGTTTTCTTAACAATACAGGTCTAAAGTAGACAATTAGTCTTTCATCACCCTTATTGTAAAACCTCTCAACTCCAAAAACGGTATTTTTACAGGGGAGTATAAAAACTGTTTTAATGTCTTGAAGGCAAAAATATAAATTTTTAAATTTTTTCCTGAAGAATGAAGTTATGATTAAACTACGTTAAAAATAAATTTAAGGCTATTTTGTTTGTTTATTGTGATTTACTGGAGTTAGGAGATAATACTATGTAAAAAATAAAACAACCAGGGAGTTAAAAGTTTTTCCTTACAACGATTTTATTTTCTTTAACAAAATAATTAAACTTTTACATATTATGGAAACGCAAAAAAATATTTTACTGAAATCACAACTAAGTATTAGTTATTTAAAAAAAAATTAATGAGTTAGTTTATTGATAAGGAATATTATCGTAATAGGAATGATAATCAAAATCTAAAGATTGTTTCAACGCTTGCAGATCTTTAAATTTCCTTTTTTTAATTTTAAGTCTGTCTTTGTGCGATTGATGCAAATCATTAAAGAGTACGGTTGAAATATTTTTATTTTTTCTTGAAAGTAGTTCGGTCCATTGATCACTAAATTAACTTAAAAAATATTATTTCGTTTGGATTGTATTGTAGGGCACGTAGATCTATAACTACTGAGTCGCCAGTTATTCTACCAGGACCAATAGAGCTATACAACTAAATTTGATCGAAGTTTTTAAAAAATAAGTGATCCAAATACTTAACTTCGTAGGGACGAGGATTCTGACGTGCTTTTAAACAAACAGCCACATAATCTGCAGGAACGTTGATTATTGTATTTTTAAGACGGCGTTCAATGCATGAATACATGAAGTCTGCTTCCATTTGTGTATGGCCCTTTCCAGAAATGTTTGTTCAATTACCACGACATTTGTTACAGCAATATTAAGAAGAACATTTGCTAAAATAGCGTTTCTATTTTAATATGTGCACCCGTCACTATACAAGATAACTTTTTTATTTTGAGTCAATGTTGGAATTAGTTTATTGAAAAAATCAAATAGAGTAGAGGAAAATTCTTGTGCAGTAAGTGCTCCTTCTGTTTCGTTCCTTAGGTAACATGTCCCGTCTTTCGTTTTTAGATTACATAAAGTAAAATTATGAATTGCCAACTTCATTTTATAATACATGAACCATGAACGACACTTGGATTTCGGCGATAAAAGTACTGACTGCATGTTCATAGTAAAAACATTGTCTTCATTTTTCTTGTCTTTTTCTTTTTCTTCCCTTGCTTTTTCCTTTTTCTTCTGATGTAAAAAATATTTAGCCTCTTCGATATTTTTTACTTTGTAGGCCATACAAATATCGCACTCGTCCTTTTTGGGGCGAAATAGGCTTAGATTTTTTTCTTGAAACATCTGTGACAATATGGCTCACGTAAAATTTAAAGAGTTCTTCTTTGAATTTCCATATAGGTTCTAGATATTTTCTCGTTGACTAAGCCCTATAGTAATGTGACTCCATAGACGGAAGACTTGATAAGAAGTTCTCCAAACACTTTATTCGGGAAGCGAATGGTTGTTGTTTGACAGTGAATCCTTGAGATGTATCTTGTTCCTGATGTTTCATAGTCCTTCTTGCATTACCTGCTGTGGTTGATTTTTCTTCCAGTTCAAGCTACTCCAGGATCTTATACCTAATGTTCTGTGAAACATTTTTTTGCACAACCTAATTTTGTTTTCATTAACCTTTAAATATTATTCAATACTGTTACATCTTCTTGATATGTTTTCGTCTTTTCTATCTCCAGTTCGGCACACAGGTTTAATTACAATAAGCATATTGCTGTACATTTTTTTCTCTTTCCAGGACAATGTAATAATTAATAAAAAATAAAAAATAAAAAAAAAGATAAAAAAGATAAAAAAAGATTCTTATCTACTTTATTCAATTTATGATTGTTCTTGTTACATGTTTATTAATTAATTACTTGGGTCACCACGGCCACTCAGTTTTTTAATTCGCTTGAGAGCTAAGGTCGTAGATTTAATTCAGATAAGATTTTTGGGCGCCATCAACCAAAGGGGTTGAAAAAGATTATAAAGAAAATAGCAAATAGAATATTTAGTTCCCTAGCCCTGAAAGAGAAAGCAGTATGAATAAAACAATTATTTTAATCAATTCCTATTTTATTAATTAAAAGAATAATATTTTCCAACTAACACCCATTTTATTCATATAGGAAGAAATAAACATAACATAGAAAAAGAATTTGAATAAAAGGCTAAGCAACTAAATCAGAGAAAGAAGATATAAAAAATAACATAGAAAAACATATGACATGAGCTAGACAGCTCCACTAAAAGATATATTAGATCGTAGGAAATCAAACAGAATAAGAAGTGAGGATTCTTTCTAAACACCCAATAATAGGAGTCAAATACTAAATAAAGCTTTGAACATAATTAAAGTGTAATTACTTTAAAGGTAGTGACCAAAATAAAACAGAATTTAAATTTAATGTAAACTAAATCAAATTATAGCATTCATTATGCCAAAATTGAAAATAAAATATTCTTTATAGTAAAGTCAATGAAAGGTCAATTGAAGCCCTTACGATGCCCCAAAATTTGGTTAAGATCCCTTGAGAAATTTATGATAACTTCAAGGTTATGTAATTAAAGACATTTACCCTTTTGCCCAAAATTCAAAGTAAAGCAGCATTTAGGGTAAAGTCAATATAAAGTCATTATACATATATATATAGCATTCCCTACGCCAGAATTTAAAGTGAGTTAGAATTTAGAATCAAATTCATAAATAGTAATATCACTTCCAGGTTATATTAATAAAGACATTTACCATGCCCTATTCCAAAATAGAATTGGGAAACTTAAAACTTTAGTTATGTTCCCAGCAAAAAAAGGCTTAGGGGTGAAGATAAAGATTATCTAGCTAAGTCTAACTAATAGATATAGCCAAAACCTAGAATGACAAAAAATACATACTGATGGTAACTAAAATATCTGGGTCAGTAAGTAATGCATTCAAAACCGAGATTATCAGTCTCTTATTAACCCGCTCAAAACAGATATAGATATATCCCTTACAAGGTTAAGTCCAATGAAGAGGTTACCGATATAGGAATATCTCAACAAATTCATAGGGATATCTTAATAAAATTAAGTCAAAATAGAGAAAATTACAGCTATAGAAATAACTCAATACTCTATAGGGATATCTTAATAACATTAAGCAAAAATAAAGAAATTACAGATATAATATCTCAATAACTTTACAGGAGATAATAACTCCAATATAGCTTAGGAAAGATTTAAAATTCATTACCCAAAATTAATTAGAGGGAAAATGCATACTTCCTGAGGAAGTTCTAGAATAATACTTAAAAATTAAACATTTAACCGCTACTTCTGTTAGAAAGTAAGACTTACGTTTTTTGTTTAATGTAAATCTCAATTTAAGATAAATAAAATAACCATCTTATACTCCTTGACGAGTAAAAGTTAGTTTCATAAATCAAAACTAGCCTGTTCCAGCTAGGTAAGCATAAAACCTACTAGGGATTAATATGCAAATGAATTTACAATAAATAGACCAACCACTCAAGCATTCCTTGACGAGGGAGGTTTCGGTTTTAAATTGAAAACTAAGTTTTCGTATGATACAAGATAAGCAGTTTAGGTAATATGTACATTACTGGATTGACCCATCCACTTTAAGCGAAATCTACAAGAATTTACAACAGTCTTAAGCGAAGCTAGAGTAATTATACACTATACATAAAAATATACAGAGGGAAGAATATACAAATATGATACAGTCTACCAAATCACCACATAAAAGGTTTATAACATAGGAAATTAAGTTAAGGGTTAACAAATTGACTTTTAGTGGCTATCAGTCATCAAATAAAAAAGGTTAAGTCCGGTAAGTGTGGCATTGTGCCAGTCAAAACGTTACAAGTGAATAAAAAAAGGGTTATTTTAGCAATATTACATAAAAAGGTGGCTCTAGGCCCATTAATAGTACATTACGAGTGATTTAACTGAAGTATAGAGGTGAAATTATCCTGAATTATTAGACACATGAAATTTACTTATTCAAACTCAAAAGAAGGGTTTTTTAGGTACTATATTTTATGAAATTTTAATAAAAATTAGTCGGAAGTGGTGTTAGTACAGTAATCAAGGAGAAAAAATATGCTACTTAGCTCATGTAAGGCAGGACTCTAGCAGACAGGCACGACGGATTATGCGTCAATCTCCAGCATCAGATCAATGTGGACGGTTGACCATACAGCACGTCGGGGTGACCGGCACATGCACCGAAACAGGAACTTCATCCAAAATGACACCCCCACTCGTCTTGGCCTCTCTAAGACATACATCCTCCATTCCAGACATGGGATCCATAGCAGGGTAAAGAATTTAGAGGAAGACTCCAGGTTACGAATACTGACTTAAGCACTTTCAACACATGGCTAAATCCATGTAGAACGTAGACAATAGAAGTAGAAGGTAATAAAGGTAGAGGATAAAAGATGTAGGAGATAAAAGAACCAGAAGATAAAAGAAAAATAGACGGTAATCGAAGTAGATAAAGGAAGTAGAAAAAGAAGTTGATAAAAGAAAAATGATGAATAATGAAGGATAATAAAGTAGTCGAAAAATGAAGAATAATGAAGGATAATAAAGCCTAAAACAAAACGTGAACATTAGGACGCCATTTTGTGAAACCAAAAAATACTACTCACCAGATGGTCGGGCTTTCTACGGTCTAGGTGACGAAACAATCCCATTTAAGGCTCAAAAGACAGCTTCTATGTTAAATTCCGATCCGGCCATTGCCGACACATATAAAATGTGAATAATTAACACAAAACCATAATTTTTATATCTTCGTCACCTGCTGTTCAAGTCTTCTGGACCGGTATATAGAACGAACAGACCTAGGCACTACGCCGTAAAGTCCTTAAATAGACTTTCCTATCAAAAAAAACAACTTCCCACTCGTGACTCGTACTGCTTCGAAAACCCATGTGACTTCCGGTAATGACAAGTAAAGCTGGAGGGCACTTTGAACTTGAAAACGGGAATCTACTCATTTTAACCAAAAAAGCCATGAAAATAGATGCAAGTTTGACCCGAAACTAAATGCATCCAAAATACTAGGTTAGGTAACGTCGAATAAACGACAGTCATCCCCAAAAATGTAAAAGATAGCATAATACCATCTGGGTGTGCAAGTGATATTCCGACAGCTAGTCATGCATATCGTCATATTACGGGTTGCCTATACGTAGGTTATTATTTTAAGAAGACCAGTCTGAGTCTAGAACCTTTTAGACAGGGGCGTATTCAAAAATTTTTAAAAAATTTAATTATTTAAATTGGTCAAAATTTGATAAAAACTCGGGCTATCTACTAACGTTGTAACAAGCACAAAAAGATTGTTACAAATACCCCCTTTCAACAAAAAAATAAAAAATAAGAAATAATTCAGGACAATTGATTACCTCTTAACGTCTAATTTCCAAAAAATTTTTAGGCTACAGGTTGCCTTTACATTTGAGATACAATATACATTTCGGTTTATATTTTAGTCTTAATTACTAACTTACTAGCTATGGAAAACGGTTGGGTTTAGGGCTGGTCAGCGTCTTCAAGATCAAGACTGCTATCCAGAGGGGATTTAAGATCTTTAATGTGATACCGACCGATGCTTTTATCGTGCTCATCCTTAAGTTCATAAATGATTGGAGAAATTTTCTTAATGATTTTACATTTAATGAATTTCTTTGCCAGTTTTTTAGAAAAATAATTCCCAGCGTCAGACAAGATGAAATTTCTTTTATAGACTACGTCACCTACATTAAACTCAATGTTTCTCTTTCTCAAATCATAATATTTCTTATTTCGCTCATAAGCTTTATTGATGTTTTTAATAACTTGTTCATAAATGTCTGGTAATTTAGAAAGTTCTTGAGCTAAGTTTTGTCTGTCGTCAAATTTATATGGACAAAGATTTTTACTTTCTATGATACCAAAATAATCTCCAGAGGTAGGTAAGTTACGTCCAAAAGTTAAGAAAGCTGGTGAAAATGCAGTTGATATGTGTGTAGTGGTGTTTATAGCGTTACATATGTGGTGTACGTGTTTGTCCCAGTCACGGTGGTTATTTTCTTTAATATAGGACCTAATCGCGGTGCCTATCACTCTATTTGCACGCTCTACGTTATTTGTTTGGGGGTGGTATCTGGCATTGTACCAGATGTGACCTACTTTATAACTATTCATCAGGCTGGTGAATTCTTTTGATTTAAACTGCGTACCATTGTCTACTACTAGAACTTGGGGAACGCCAAAATATATAAAAACTATTTCCTCCAGAAAGCTACAAATTTCCTTAGTCAAAGCTCGTTTCATTTTATGAATAAAAGTAAATTTGGTGAACCAGTCTATTACGACGAGCAAATAACAAAAGCCGGACCTGGATTTTGGAAAAGGTCCCTGAATGTCTATAGAAAGTAATTTAAATGGTGTGGAAATATTCTTAGGTGCCCCCATGAGACCAGCCCTAGCAAATTGAGAAACTTTCTGTTCATTACAAACCTGACAACGAGAAATATACGTCTTTATATCTTGTCTAATCCCTGGCCACCAGCATTGTTCTAAAATTTTATCGAGACACTTTTTAAAACCAAAATGTGCACCTAATGGATTATCATGAAATTTTTCTAAGACTTCCGATCTTTTAATTCGTGGTATGATTAGTTTCCAATCTTTTTGGTTAATTTGAACATTGTGACTACTGGGGAAATGTTTATATAAGTTATTACCCTCTATTCGAAAAGCTGGATATTTTTGAGGATGTTTTTGTATTTTATCCCTCAACTGTGAATACCATTTATCTAGTGGAACGTTATCGATTGATGAAATTTCTGGAAAACTACGACTAAGTGCGTCTGCGACGACGTTTGAGGTGCCAGACCTATGCTTAATAACAAAATTAAATTGTGACAGCAAGATGGACATTCTAGCTAATCTACCCATGGGGTTTTCTAAACGGAAAAGCCACTGCAAGGAATAATGGTCAGTTAAAATTGTGAAAGTTGGGCCACCCTCTATATAAGACCTAAACTTTAGTACAGCGTGTACTATGGCCAAAAGCTCTTTTTCTGTAACTGTCATGTTAATTTCTGATTTTGTTAAGGTTCTAGAAGCATAAGCTATTACATATTCGTCGTCCCCATCTGATTGAGTAAGGACCGAGCCTACTGCTGCGTTTGATGCATCAGTTTGTATGGTAAAGGGTTTATTAAAATCTGGATTTCGCAACACCGGTGTTGTAACTAGTCTTGTTTTAATATTTTCAAAAGCTTGCTCCGCTTCAGGGTTCCACTCTACAACTTGTTTTTTCTTTTTACTTTTTGTTATATTATTTAAGGGTACTATAAGTTCAGAAAAATTTTTGATAAATTTTCGATACCAAGAAGCCATTCCCACAAAACGTTTAATGCCTGTGACATCTTTAGGTTTTTGATAATTACAGATGGCTGAAACTTTGTCAGGATTCGCGTGTAATCCATTCTTGTCTACTACATAACCAAGAAAAGCAAGGCTAGGTTGACAAAATTTACACTTTTTTGCATTTATGGTGAGGCCTGTATTTTTAAGAGTATCAAAGACTTTATTTAGAGTTTCCAAGTGAGAGTCAAAATCGCTATTTACTACTACCAAATCATCAAGATAAACAAAGATGTTCTTTTCTAAAGTGGGGTCAAAAAGGCGGTCCATTAATTTTTGGAGGGTTTGAGCAGCATTACATAGCCCGAAAGGCATACGAACGATTTCAAAATGTCCCCTGTTAATGACAGTAAACGCGGTCTTGGCACATGAGTCTTCACTTAGTTTTATTTGCCAGAAAGCGTGCTTTAAATCTATAGAGCTTAAAAATCTAGCATCTTTTACTTTGTCTAGTGTTCTTGATAGGTATGGTAAAGCATAAGGGTCTTTAACTGTATAAGAATTTATGGCTCTTCCATCATAGCATAACCGGTATTCACCTGAATCTTTCTTTACAAGCAAGACATTGGCGGAATACGGGCTTGTGGAAGCTCTTAGCACACCGAGAGTTAATAATCTATCGATCTCGTCGTTCATGTATTTTTGCATATAGGGAGAAAGAAGAAAGGGTCTCTTACGAAAAGGTTTCTTACATGTAAGTTCTATTTTATGTTCTATTAAGTTGGTCACCCCTAAGGTATCTGATACTAACTCATCAAACTTCCTAATCATATTCTCTAATCTACCCTTTTGTACCACTGTTAGATCGTTTTCAGACTGTATAGATATCTTTTCGAATTTTTCTTTAACAATAATTTCATCTAAACCCAGAGTGCTGTTTAAATCATAGGAATTGTCCTTAAAATCTAGTCTTAAGTTCATTTTTTGATAGAAATCTATGCCCAAAATAAAAGATTGATGAATGCTTGGAACTACTAATACTTCTAGGTCTTCCTTTTTATTACTTAAGTAAAGTGGAAGAGTAACAGATCCTAAAATTGATTGTGGATTGCCATCAGCAGTGGTAATGGATTCTCTACTGAATTCTTTAATTGTGAAACCTAAGTTTGATATGATTTGATATCCTCTCTTCCCTACTACACTTTGCATAGCCCCTGTATCCAATAAAGCAGTCACAAGTTTATCTTTAATAAAAACGTCTAGATAAGGTCTTTGGTCGTTATTTGATTGTTTTGAGAATAAAGGTGAAATTTCATTATATTTAAAGAAATGTTTTACTGTATTTAGCCACTTAGACCAGTTGTTCGATAAATGAAAAATATCGGACTTTAAATTTGCTTTTAAACACTCCCTGCCGACTGATGAGAGTAGGTTACTACGTTTTTTGGACCACAAGCTTTACAATTAGGTCTGGTGACATTTTTGTGTCCACACTTATAACAGAAAATTTTCTTTTTCATTTTACAGGCGGAGAAGATATGCCCCTCTTCATCGCAGTTAAAACATTTAACTCTCTTTCTTAAAATAGGCTGAGTTATACCAGTAGTTTTATTTGTTTGATCTAAAGCGCTTAAATTTAGGTCTTGAAAATTTATTAAATTATCAGTACTATTGACATTTTGACTTGAATTTTGTTTTTCTTGTTCTAGATTGACATTGCTAGGAGATTGATTAATTTCACTAACGTTTCTATTATTATTATTAAATTTTTGGAAAGGCTTTCTATAAGCTAGCTCGGGTTCCAGAGTGGAAGAATTGCAAAACGGTGGAGCTTGAAACTTATCAGTTCTTACTTTTGTGTCTTCTAAAATTCGACAAAGATTTTTTAACTCAAATAAAGATACTGGTTGCCTCAGAGCTAATTGTCCCTGGTAATAGGGTAACAGATTTCTAGTTATTATTTTTAATTGTACGCTCTCGTCAACTGGGTTTAAAAATCTTTTAAATAAATTTTCCATAAGCGCTATATAGATAAGCGCCCTTTCAGTAATACCTTGAGTACGAGATCTCATTTCATCCCACAATGCTAATTCATAGTCTATAGGCAAGAAATTTAAACGCAACTGATAAACTAACTCATCCCAAGTGTTAACTAGACTTCTTATTGACCTGTACCAAATTAAAACATCCCCTTCAAAAAGTTCGTGTGAAAAATTTAAGAGCCCTTCTCTAGGTATTCTATATGCTAGACAAAATTCCTCTACCCTCTCTAAAAAGCTGTGTAGACTTTGGTTTCTACCATTGAACTTAAGACCAATACGATTTAAGGGAGGTAGTCTGTAATTATCCTGACTACTTAACGAATTTGAAGGCACTTGTCTATTTAAGAATGAGGTACGATAAGGATCGTTATTTAATTGTTGATTAAATGGCCGGGGTTCGTTTAAATTTAAATTGGAGGCTATGCTATCGAAAATTCCTGAGTTTGCAAAACAGTTATGACTCGGATTAGGTAAGCTTGTGGTGATATTAGGTGGAGGACCTTGTGCAAATAAACTATTCCTATTTATATCTGGTCTTGAGCTATCTATGTTATAGGTATCTGCCTGTGGCAAGTTAGGACCCTGCAAGAATGAGCGATTTATAGTGACATTTCCTTCAGATTGATATTTGCTATGCAAGTTTGCCTGTGGCAAAATAGGACCCTGCAAAAATGAGCGATTTATAGTGACATTTCCTTCAGATTGATACCTGCTATGCAAGTTTGCCTGTGGCAAAATAGGACCCTGCTCTAAACTTTGTTGTCTCTGAAAAATATGACCTGCGGCCTGATTTACTTGGTTTCCTGACATAAACCCACTTTCCTCCCTAATAAGGCTATTATCCATGTCGTGTGGAGAGTCTCCCAAGGTGGCCATATGTGAAAATCTATCCAAGGAATCTAATCTACCCTGTTCATTATAAAAGTCTGGCATTATTCGCGAACTTTGAGGTCTTGAGTTTAAATTGAATTGTCGTGTGTTTAAGTTTGTATTTTGTTGGGTGTCTCTACTAGATAAGGTTGCAAGATTTGGTGTGCGGGAACAATTTGGTTGGACACAGCTTTCAAAGTCATTATCAATTAAATTTTCGCCATTATCAACTTTATTTTGAGATATTGAGTTTAAATTAAATTGTCGTCTATACAAGTTGACGTTTTCTTGTATGTCCCTACTAAACAAAGTTTTAGGCTGTAATGTATGAGAACAGGTTGGTTGAATAGAGCTTTCAAAATCATTATTGTTACTCATATGTTGAGATACGGAATTTAATTGCGAAGCCTCCTGTGCTGGCCCACGAACAAGAACGTCAGAATGAATAATTATTTTAGGATTTTCTCCTGGATTTACTTTTTGTTCGTCGGTCGCAAAAGATACTCTACGAGAATTTACAATTTCAGAGGTTTCAGAATCGCTTTCATGCGAGGTCTCTGAAGAACTTTCATCTGTGTCCTTGAAATGCAAAAGATTGACGTCATTATTTTGAGCTTTTGCCTTTAAATTGGCAATAAGAGAGGTTGTTTCCGTTATAAGTTCGGATTTGAAATTATCTTCTTCTGGGTTACCAGAAGAGATATACTCTAATCTACGTTTAACATGTAGTAAACGTGCCATAGCTCTTTTATAATCAACATGTTTTTTATTGGAATTAAAAATGGTTACCAATCCTTGTAATATCACGAGTTTTCTTTGGCATGTTTGTGTTTCCTGTTGAAAATCCATCGATATCGCCGGATGAGGCACGATAGAATCATCTTTCTCAGCTTTCTGTAGCTGTCGCAATAAGGATTTGAGGATGTTGACTTTTGATCCTGGATCAGCCTGGATTCCTCTGACGCAGAGTTCCCAAACCAACTCATCTTTCCACAGGTAGGTAGGGTTCATTTTAGACATTTTTCTCTATACCAAAATGTACCTAAAAATTCCAAATACAATTAAAAATGGTCAAAATAATATCTCTGGCCAAGCCAAAAATATAGAAATTTATGTGTTTAGAAAGATATCACTGCAAGGAAAAATGAAGATTTTTATCTGAAATGTTGTTAAAAATTTTACTTGTTACATACGACTGAGCTACCCACAAAATGTTATTCCTGGCCCCACGTTAGAGCGTCATTTGTAATAATTAATAAAAAATAAAAAATTAAAAAAAAGATAAAAAAGATAAAAAAAGATTCTTATCTACTTTATTCAATTTATGATTGTTCTTGTTACATGTTTATTAATTAATTACTTGGGTCACCACGGCCACTCAGTTTTTTAATTCGCTTGAGAGCTAAGGTCGTAGATTTAATTCAGATAAGATTTTTGGGCGCCATCAACCAAAGGGGTTGAAAAAGATTATAAAGAAAATAGCAAATAGAATATTTAGTTCCCTAGCCCTGAAAGAGAAAGCAGTATGAATAAAACAATTATTTTAATCAATTCCTATTTTATTAATTAAAAGAATAATATTTTCCAACTAACACCCATTTTATTCATATAGGAAGAAATAAACATAACATAGAAAAAGAATTTGAATAAAAGGCTAAGCAACTAAATCAGAGAAAGAAGATATAAAAAATAACATAGAAAAAGATATGACATGAGCTAGACAGCTCCACTAAAAGATATATTAGATCGTAGGAAATCAAACAGAATAAGAAGTGAGGATTCTTTCTAAACACCCAATAATAGGAGTCAAATACTAAATAAAGCTTTGAACATAATTAAAGTGTAATTACTTTAAAGGTAGTGACCAAAATAAAACAGAATTTAAATTTAATGTAAACTAAATCAAATTATAGCATTCATTATGCCAAAATTGAAAATAAAATATTCTTTATAGTAAAGTCAATGAAAGGTCAATTGAAGCCCTTACGATGCCCCAAAATTTGGTTAAGATCCCTTGAGAAATTTATGATAACTTCAAGGTTATGTAATTAAAGACATTTACCCTTTTGCCCAAAATTCAAAGTAAAGCAGCATTTAGGGTAAAGTCAATATAAAGTCATTATACATATATATATAGCATTCCCTACGCCAGAATTTAAAGTGAGTTAGAATTTAGAATCAAATTCATAAATAGTAATATCACTTCCAGGTTATATTAATAAAGACATTTACCATGCCCTATTCCAAAATAGAATTGGGAAACTTAAAACTTTAGTTATGTTCCCAGCAAAAAAAAGGCTTAGGGGTGAAGATAAAGATTATCTAGCTAAGTCTAACTAATAGATATAGCCAAAACCTAGAATGACAAAAAATACATACTGATGGTAACTAAAATATCTGGGTCAGTAAGTAATGCATTCAAAACCGAGATTATCAGTCTCTTATTAACCCGCTCAAAACAGATATAGATATATCCCTTACAAGGTTAAGTCCAATGAAGAGGTTACCGATATAGGAATATCTCAACAAATTCATAGGGATATCTTAATAAAATTAAGTCAAAATAGAGAAAATTACAGCTATAGAAATAACTCAATACTCTATAGGGATATCTTAATAACATTAAGCAAAAATAAAGAAATTACAGATATAATATCTCAATAACTTTATAGGAGATAATAACTCCAATATAGCTTAGGAAAGATTTAAAATTCATTACCCAAAATTAATTAGAGGGAAAATGCATACTTCCTGAGGAAGTTCTAGAATAATACTTAAAAATTAAACATTTAACCGCTACTTCTGTTAGAAAGTAAGACTTACGTTTTTTGTTTAATGTAAATCTCAATTTAAGATAAATAAAATAACCATCTTATACTCCTTGACGAGTAAAAGTTAGTTTCATAAATCAAAACTAGCCTGTTCCAGCTAGGTAAGCATAAAACCTACTAGAGATTAATATGCAAATGAATTTACAATAAATAGACCAACCACTCAAGCATTCCTTGACGAGGGAGGTTTCGGTTTTAAATTGAAAACTAAGTTTTCGTATGATACAAGATAAGCAGTTTAGGTAATATGTACATTACTGGATTGACCCATCCACTTTAAGCGAAATCTACAAGAATTTACAACAGTCTTAAGCGAAGCTAGAGTAATTATACACTATACATAAAAATATACAGAGGGAAGAATATACAAATATGATACAGTCTACCAAATCACCACATAAAAGGTTTATAACATAGGAAATTAAGTTAAGGGTTAACAAATTGACTTTTAGTGGCTATCAGTCATCAAATAAAAAAGGTTAAGTCCGGTAAGTGTGGCATTGTGCCAGTCAAAACGTTACAAGTGAATAAAAAAAGGGTTATTTTAGCAATATTACATAAAAAGGTGGCTCTAGGCTCATTAATAGTACATTACGAGTGATTTAACTGAAGTATAGAGGTGAAATTATCCTGAATTATTAGACACATGAAATTTACTTATTCAAACTCAAAAGAAGGGTTTTTTAGGTACTATATTTTATGAAATTTTAATAAAAATTAGTCGGAAGTGGTGTTAGTACAGTAATCAAGGAGAAAAAATATGCTACTTAGCTCATGTAAGGCAGGACTCTAGCAGACAGGCACGACGGATTATGCGTCAATCTCCAGCATCAGATCAATGTGGACGGTTGACCATACAGCACGTCGGGGTGACCGGCACATGCACCGAAACAGGAACTTCATCCAAAATGACACCCCCACTCGTCTTGGCCTCTCTAAGACATACATCCTCCATTCCAGACATGGGATCCATAGCAGGGTAAAGAATTTAGAGGAAGACTCCAGGTTACGAATACTGACTTAAGCACTTTCAACACATGGCTAAATCCATGTAGAACGTAGACAATAGAAGTAGAAGGTAATAAAGGTAGAGGATAAAAGATGTAGGAGATAAAAGAACCAGAAGATAAAAGAAAAATAGACGGTAATCGAAGTAGATAAAGGAAGTAGAAAAAGAAGTTGATAAAAGAAAAATGATGAATAATGAAGGATAATAAAGTAGTCGAAAAATGAAGAATAATGAAGGATAATAAAGCCTAAAACAAAACGTGAACATTAGGACGCCATTTTGTGAAACCAAAAAATACTACTCACCAGATGGTCGGGCTTTCTACGGTCTAGGTGACGAAACAATCCCATTTAAGGCTCAAAAGACAGCTTCTATGTTAAATTCCGATCCGGCCATTGCCGACACATATAAAATGTGAATAATTAACACAAAACCATAATTTTTATATCTTCGTCGCCTGCTGTTCAAGTCTTCTGGACCGGTATATAGAACGAACAGACCTAGGCACTACGCCGTAAAGTCCTTAAATAGACTTTCCTATCAAAAAAAACAACTTCCCACTCGTGACTCGTACTGCTTCGAAAACCCATGGGACTTCCGGTAATGACAAGTAAAGCTGGAGGGCACTTTGAACTTGAAAACGGGAATCTACTCATTTTAACCAAAAAAGCCATGAAAATAGATGCAAGTTTGACCCGAAACTAAATGCATCCAAAATACTAGGTTAGGTAACGTCGAATAAACGACAGTCATCCCCAAAAATGTAAAAGATAGCATAATACCATCTGGGTGTGCAAGTGATATTCCGACAGCTAGTCATGCATATCGTCATATTACGGGTTGCCTATACGTAGGTTATTATTTTAAGAGGACCAGTCTGAGTCTAGAACCTTTTAGACAGGGGCGTATTCAAAAATTTTTAAAAAATTTAATTATTTAAATTGGTCAAAATTTGATAAAAACTCGGGCTATCTACTAACGTTGTAACAAGCACAAAAAGATTGTTACAACAAGTTCCAAAAATAGATAAATATTTGCTGCCTATCGTCATCAGAAACGAATCCATAATTAATTTCAGATTTTCTTTTCTTCAAACGACAGTCACATCTAGGTTGGATGACTCTCTGATTTTCTTTGACGATGTAGGACTACACTTTTTCTTCTTTCTTTCTTTACACATGAGGTCTTCCTTTCTCTCTATTTGCTTTTTGCTCGTTGCTGTTCCAATGATTTGTTTTAACTTCATGCCTTTTGCGTCTAGTCGTCTTGGGTTTTTCCTCCTGCAAAACATTCTTCTGACAATCTCCACTACTTTCTAAGTCGCTGTAATTTACAAGCCTAATCTTTTTGCTTGTAGTTTTAGAGTTCTCTTGTTTCAGAAGAATCAGAGTCTGAAATCGGTGAGGAGTTAGCAGCTTTACGGTTTACATATATTCGACCACTGGAGATACGAGGTTTACGTTTCACGTGGCACAAGCTTCTTGAATCATTTTGGAGTTACAAGCTATTTTAGGTGTACTAGTTGTTTGATTAAACATCCGATGACGCCAAAATCTTGGTTTGCTTAAAATGTGGAGTTAGGTGGTTTTACAATTAGGATGACGTTATTCTTAAAAGTGTACCCTTTATTTAAACTATTTTATTACACACATAAGGGAAGGTCTGGGATTTCCAAAATATTATTATTATTATTGTACTTACTTGCCGATATACCTGTTTTTCCTACAGCGGGTCAAAAATTCTGCCTAGCTGGTAATACTGCTTAGTTTCAATCGATATTTTGAAGCAAGGCTTAGTTTTAATCTACCTTTCGAAAACAGAACGTTAAATTTGTGATTTAAAGTGATTTGTGTAAGCTGTGTTTTTCACTTTCGTCATATCGACTACTCAAAGTTTAAAAAAAGATACTTGGGTGCACCTGATTGGCAATTACACGTCACAAATTATTGAAAGTAAACTTCCTTCCATTAAAGATGTATTAAGTCTACTGTTCTTTAACTTACGTTAAGTAAACTTAAATCTTCATCAAAGTGCTAAGCTAGTAATTGAGGAAGTACTTGTTTTCTGAAACAAAGCTCGTATTTCACCTTGAAACCTACAGCATTGTATAAAAAAATTAGAACACTTATATGAAGAACTAAAAGGTGTGCAAAAAAGTTCTTATAATGCAACGGACGCCGCAAAGGAAAGAGAAAAACGTTTGCCGATAAATTAAACGATTTGTTTGATATCGCTCAAGCAAACGCATTTAAAATGTTAAAAGTTAAGGAGGATATACAGTTTTTGCTCAGTCAATTTAAAAAAGATCATCCGGGATTTATGTATGTGTAGACAAGAAGCTGACTGAAAGTGAGGCAAAAGTGCGAAGGGCGAGAACAGACAGCTCTTGAAAAAATTGTAAAGTGTACTGGGGAGATCGGTAAGAGTATGGGAGCCCTTGTAGCGTCGTCTGGCAGCTCGCATACAAGTTCTTCTTACGACGAAGAAGTATATCTTGAGAAACCAGGACACTCACTCAGAACCATAAAGACAACGGTTGGTAGAAAGGAAACAATATAATAACTACAAAAGTAGTTGCAGCTCTCGACAAATGTAAAGTAAGTGACCGAGATTCCGTACATGTTTTAAGTGCTGTCGCCGAAGCTTTGGGACATGACTTACTTTCTTTTTTCATAAGTCGAACGACAATTCAACGTTATAGACAACAACTAAGAAAAGATAGGGCGGAAAAACTAATATTGGCTTTTAGAGATCATAAATTTGTGGCTCCTGTAGTTCACTGGGATGGAAAATTATTTTCTCACCTAACTGGATCTGTAAAGCACAACAGACTAGCAGTTATAATTATTACAAATGGCGATATGCAGTGTGTACATAAAGTAAGGAACAGATTCATTATTTAATAATCTAAAAATTTTTCGAAAAAATTCTCGAGCACGTATATAATAATTTTTAATTGTGCATATTTTGACATATAAATTTATTATACAGGGTAACTCATGTAGTAGATATGACAATATCGACGATTTTTTTAAATGGAAACCCCTATATTTTAGTTCAGATCTGTAATCTCCAAGAACAGCTGATTTCAAAAACATAACACACTTGGGGCCTAAAATTGATAGTTTCGTAGCTACAGGATAGAACAAATAATTTTAATTATTAAATAAATAAATAAATTTTATTTAAGATACATTTTTTTAAAAGTAGGCTTATTTGCTGTCATGTATCTATGGTATTTAGATAATGACATTATGCTGTCATATTGAATTTTTCTAGTAAGTTTAGTGGAAGTAATAAAATTAATTTTAATATTTAGTTACTATGCGTTTATCTCCCCACACAAAGAATAGAAATTCTTATGATTGGATATGTAAGTACCCAGAAAGACCAATTACTATATCAACTGTGATTAAACTTGAAACAAAATTTCGAGAAACGGATTCTGTGGAAGATCGTCCCAGGAAAGACCGTCCAGCTATTCCTGATGATAAAAAATTAAATATTTTAGTATTGGGTTTAGTGACCTCAGTAATTTTAGTTGTTGTTTGGTTGGATTTAGGTCAAATGAAAAACAAACGTAGGAATGAATTGATTGTATTTGCCAACGTTTCGGCCTAAAATTAGGCCATCCTCAGGGCACTAAAACATAGGATTTGTATACATTAGAGGAAAACCAATATATAGTAAAGGTGTAATATTTTTTTTTTCCTTGTAACATAGAAATTTAAAATTTCACAACAAAAAATATTGATAAAAACAATACAATAAACTTAGTTTACAATATTGATAGGGAAACCTACAATTACAAAATAAAACTGATCAACAGAACAAGGAGTAGGTACATGCATAGGTATCATGTGAGATGAGAAAAACATTTTTTTAATCAACTCTAGTTTTGTTAATAGTTTCTATTACAAAGCAATACTCACATCCAAATAATCACTCCAGTGTAAATTTTTTAAAAAAAATAGGATACATGCTATAATAGCCTTCTTTTGTTCAACATAAAAATTGTTACTGTAGAAAGGCAACAAACTTTGCATATTGGCACACTGAATTTATGATTGTAAGACGCAGACAACGGTATATTGGAATTTAAAAAACATCAAAACAGACGTTGGGATAGAAGTCCCAATTGCAAACTAACGCCAGCATTCGAGCCTGGCCAGCTTAAGGTTATCATAAATCAATAATACTATTCATTTTTTTTTTTAATATTTAAAAAAACCTGATTTGTGCCTCTCACCTTTGGTAGTAATACGTGGACAATAAAAATCCTTAACAAAATAAATAATTATAAATGTTGCAATACAGGGTGTTATTTATATTTGAGAATGTTATGGTATGCAACTCTAAGTTTTTCAACATCTTGTTTTTTATTAATGTTAGTGGGGTGTTTTTTAATTTCAATTATCTCATTAACTAACCTCTTTTTATAATTTTGTTGTTGACCTACAATGGTAATATTGTCGTAATTAAAAATATGTTGTTTTTGATCAAAATGTTCCGCCAATGCTGTTTTGTTTTTGTATTGATGAGATTATTGGGTCTAACACTACGTTTATGTTCTGATACTCTAGTCTTAAGATATCATATACACACCATTGCAATCTTTACATGGTATCTTATAAATCACACCACTAACTAGTTCATGCGGCGTTTTTGTCTTTTGCTTTAAAAACAGTTTTCCATTTTTATTTTCGTTACCAAAGGCAATATTAACATTCTCACCAGTTAGGTGTCTAGCTATTCTTTCAGAAAGATCCTGTATATATGGGATTTTAAAATATTTAGCATGTCCATTATTAATTGTACTTGTCAGATTTATAGGTTGTTTTAATAGTTTATTGATTAGTTTACAGGGATAATCATTTTTAATTAAGTATGTTTTTATGTTGTTTAAGTTTTTATGGTGATAATCCGCATGTGATAGTTGTAGTGCTCTATTTTTTAGGTTTTTTTATAATATTGATTTTTTGTTTAAAGGAATGCTAAGAACGAAAGTTAAGAAATCTTTCTGAAAAAGTAGGTTTATGATACCAGTCTGTCCTGATCTTGCCATCATGTGTTCTAATGAGTAAAACATCTAAGAAAGCAATAGAATTACTGTCCTCCTTCTCTATAGTAAATTGTAACCTAGGATGGAAACTGTTAAAAGCATCGAGTAAAGTAGATATCTTATCCTCGGGAACACACGTAACAATATCATCAACATATCTCTTAAAAAAAGGCAACTTGAAATCAAGTTTATCAATACATTTTGTTTGTAGCTCAGACATTACAACATCAGAGCAAACCGGGGACAAACAGTTTCCCATTCCAAGACCAAAAATCTGTCTATAAAATTTGTTATCAAAACTAAAATAACTGTTGTCAAAGCAAAACTGTTACAAGGAAACAAATGCATCCAACGTGAGCCCACAATGATCCTTAATTAATGACCAACGATCTTTTAGGAGCTCTATTGTTAGATCGGTAGGAATGTTGGTAAATAGGGATATAACATCTAGTGATATTAAGATGTGGTCCTCTGGAATTGAAAAGCCCTGTATATAAGTTACCATTTCAAAAGAATCTTTTACGTGGTACTGATCTCTCACAAAAGCATGCGATATCAATTTGGACAAAAACTTGGTTAATGCATATGTTGGTGATCCAACAAAACTTACTATTGGTCTTAAAGAGCCAGTATTCTTATGTATTTTGGGTTGAAAATACATTTTAGGAAAAACACCGCAGTTGCACTTAACATTCTTAGACTGTTCAACTGTCATTAAATTAGAAGCAACAAGCTGATCAATAGTTTTATTAAGTTTATTTTGGATGGTAACAGTGGGATCTTTTTTGAGAATTGTATATGTGTTAGTGTCAGACAAAATATCTGTAGTTTTTTTAATATGTGGGTGTTTTTCCTAAAATGTATTTTTAACCCAAAATACATAAGAATACTGTTCCTTTAAGACCAATAGTAAGTTTTGTAGGATCACCAACATATGCATTAACCAAGTTTTTGTCCAAATTGATATCGCACGCTTTTGTGAGAGATCAGTACCACGTAAAAGATTCTTTTGAAATGGTAACTTATATACAGGGCTTTTCAATTCCAGAGGACCACATCTTAATATCACTAGATGTTATATCCCTATTTACCAACATTCCTACCGATCTAACAATAGAGCTCCTAAAAGATCGTTGGTCATTAATTAAGGATCATTGTGGGCTCACGTTGGATGCATTTGTTTCCTTGTTACAGTTTTGCTTTGACAACAGTTATTTTAGTTTTGATAACAAATTTTAGACAGATTTTTGGTCTTGGAATGGGAAACTTTTTGTCCCCGGTTTGCTCTGATGTTGTAATGTCTGAGCTACAAACAAAATGTATTGATAAACTTGATTTCAAATTGCCTTTTTTAAGAGATATGTTGATGATATTGTTACGTGTGTTCCTGAGGATAAGATATCTACTTTACTCGATGCTTTTAACAGTTTCCATCCGAGGTTACAATTTACTATAGAGAAGGAGGACAGTAATTCTATTGCTTTCTTAGATGTTTTACTCATTAGAACACATGATGGCAAGATCAGGACAGACTGGTATCATAAACCTACTTTTTCAGAAAGATTTCTTAACTTTCGTTCTCAGCATTCCTTTAAACAAAAAATCAATATTATAAAAAACCTAAAAAATAGAGCACTACAACTATCACATGCGGATTATCACCAAAAAAACTTAAACAACATAAAAACATACTTAATTAAAAATGATTATCCCTGTAAACTAATCGATAAACTATTAAAACAACCTATAAATCTGACAAGTACAATTAATAATGGACATGCTTTTTTTTTTTTTTTTTTGGCTTTAGGCTGATCAGCCATACAGCCAGTCACTATAATGTATAATAATATATATTGTAACCTATCGTTAGTTTTTTTCAAAGTTGAAGGAATAGACATATAGACAGGGATACACTCTTCACGCCTCTGGGGTCCATCAGGGCGACTTTTTAAACTTAGACAAACATAGAGGACCGCAGAATGGAAAGGATTAAACAGTAGGAACCACCGTTAGGATTATTTTTTATTATTAAATTTTTAAATTGGTTTCACGTAGAAATAACATTAATTCATTATATATGGCGGGATTATCTAGAGATATCAAATTATTTAAATTATAAGGAGCTAGGACTTTGACTTTATTGATTAGAGCATCATGTAGCTTTTGTATTTGATCTTGGTATTTAATACATTCAAAAAATACATGGTCCAGGTCTCCCCTCACCTGACATATAGTACACTGGTCAGAGTGCAAAATACGAATTTTATTCAAATGGGCTGGATAACAGGCGTGTCCAAACTTCAGACGGATTAACGTTACAATACATCTTCTGCTGACATTATAATTTTGATGCCAATGGTTCTTTGGAATGTCTGGAACAAAAAGCGAATATTTGGTGGGAGAATTTCTACAAAAACTTTTCCACCTCTGCCTCCACTTGTGCTTTATTATGGATTTGATATTATTATTAGCATCGCTCAATACAAGATTATTTCCAGTGAGAGTACCATCAATAACGCTGTCCTTTGCTAACTTATCCACATATTCATTTCCTTCAAGACCTGTATGTGCTTTAACCCATAAAAAGGAAATGCGTATATTCTTTAATCTAGCTCGTCTATAATGTTTCCGTATACTCCATAAAAAGGGATTAATTTTATACGACCAGGGTTTGATTGTATCCAGAGATTTAAGAACAGACATGGAGTCAGAAAGTATAACATAATTTCCATTTTGGCCTTCTTTAAGTAGAAAATTCAGAGCTTCCTGAATAGCATAAGCTTCAGATGTAAAAATGCTATAGGTGTTATCCAATTTAAATTTAAGCTCAATATTTAGTTGTGGAATATATACAGCTGCACCATTACCTTGCAACGTTTTGGATGCATCCGTGTAAATTAGTATGGATTTCTTAAAGTTTTCGAGGTCAGCCTTTAAGATATTTGTATTAATGTTTCGGTAATTTGTGAACTTTGGAAATTGGATCGGAATTTTTTCAAAGGTACTGTGATAATCATATTCTAAGGGAGAAAAAGGAGACATGCTGTTTAGGAGGTTGTTGTAATCTCTAATGGCTTCACATAATGGTGGCGATTTTTTATGCTCCCAGTACTTATTGACGAGATCCAATATACTTAATTTATGTATACGTTGATATATATCTGTATTAAAAAATGCATGTTTAGCTATAAATTTAGTGCATAGGGCCTCCCTTCGCAGGTTAAGTGGTGGCTCGAGGGCTTCAACTAACAATGCTTCTGTTGGAGTGGAACGCATAGCGCCGAGACAAATCCTAAGGGCTCTATACTGAGTACGATCAATTTTAAGTAAATTGGTCTTACTAGCAGATCCATATAGAATACTGCCGTAGTCTAGAATGGATCTTATATAAGATTTATAAAAGATGAGTGCAGTTGTGATATCACATCCCCACCAAGTTTTGGTGACTGACCGCAGAAAATTTAAGCCTTTTTCACAACGTGCCACAAGATAATCAATATGGTTCCTCCAAGACAGTTTTTTATCCAATATAACACCCAGATACTTGACTTCTTTTTTAAATGCTATCTGAGTATCGTTAAGAATAACATAGTTAGTGTTTGGAGTATTATGTCTTGAAAAGACACACATAGAAGTTTTTTCGGCAGATATTTCAAAGCCATTGTTTCTAGCCCAATCTAAAGTTTTCCGAAAGGCAGTCTCTATATCTCTAATTCCCGCATCATAGTGTTTATTTTGGCTATAAATACAAAGGTCATCAGCATATTGTACAATTTTAAACGTTGTAAGTTCATGTAGGTCCGCTGTATAAAGGTTAAACAAAATAGGGCTCAAAACCGAGCCTTGTGGTAAACCTGTGTATACATATCTGGGTCCAACCCTCTCATTATTTCCATTACGTACAAAAACACTCCTTTTACTATATAGATTAACAATAGATCGTGATATATTGATGGGAATTTTAAAATGCTTAATCAATTTTTGTTCCAAAATTGTCAAATCTACCGCGTCATATGCACCCTGTATATCCAAAAATAAACTGTACAGATATTCATTATCTGCAAAGCAGTCCTGAATATCAATAGCTATCTGAGTAACTGCATCTACTGAGTCAAATCCCTTTTTATAACCATATTGTTTCTCCGGCAAGAGGTTATGGTTAGTGATCCAAAATTCAATCCGATGTTTGATTAATCGTTCTAAAGTTTTTTGTATACAAGACAATAAGGATATAGGCCGATAGGAGTTGCCTTCATTAGGATCCTTGCCAGGTTTCTGAATGGGTAATATTATTACACGTTCAAAATCTTTAATATGGGCTGAATTAAGATATATTTCATTGAATATCTCTAACATGAGAATCTTGGCATTTAAAGACAGATGAAATAGCATACAGTACTGTATGTCATCATGACCAGGTGCTGTATTTTCAGTTTTTCCTAAAACACACTCTAATTCCTCAATAGTAAGGGCCCTACACAGAAAGTGATTATCATTAGAATGTCCTGTATGGGAGCTGCGTTTTGTTTCCACTGATGGGGGAGCTACCCTATCAAAGAAGACATCGAACCATTGACTATTGTTAGGCTTAATATAAATTGATTTTCTTGACATTTTACGTGCTTGAGTCCATAGAGATACTGAAGGGGTGTTTTTATTTAATTTAGAACACCATGAGATCCAGCTCTCTCTTGCTTTTTTTTTGAGAATTTTTCTAGTTTCAGCTTCTACTTTTTTACATAATAAATAGTTGTCAAGGGTGGGATCTTGTTTATAATTTCGGAGTGCTTGTTTACGTCTATTTATGGCTTGTTCGCATTCTATTGGATCCCACCAAGGTGGAGGGGGTCGCCTATTATATGAAAAAGGTTTGTATACAGGGATACTTATTTGTGCCGCTTCATTAATAGAATTTATCAGAAAATCATATTTTTCTTGAGTATTCAAAAGGTTATTAGGATTTGAAATTCTTTGATCTATGTATAGGGTATATAGAGCCCAATTTGCTTTTTTTGTGTTCCATTTAACTTTCGGATGTATTTGGCCTTGGCACGTGTTTAGAAAGTCCAAAGTAATGACAATAGGATAGTGATCAGAGCCCAAGGTATCGGAATTGATATCCCAGTGACACCTGTCACATATATCAGCAGAGCATAGAGTTAAGTCTACAGCGGATTTATTTTCACCTGGACGTCCACGTCTTGTTTCAGAGCCATTATTCAAGAATACAAGGTTACTATCCTCCATGACATTTAGGATCTGTTCACCTACTTTACAATTTTTTGCAGAACCCCACACGCTACTATGCGCATTAAAATCACCACCTACCACGCACGGAGTATTAATCTGCGAAAAAAGGTTATTCCAATCTCTGTCATTTGTCGAAACGTTAGGGGGTTTATACACAGACACAAAATTAATATTTTTATTATATATCATAACTGTAGCACCACATACCATAATACCAGTATTAAAGTTAAATAAAAAGTCAATTTTGCTAAAAGAAAATTTCTTCGAAACGAAGACTGAGACACCAGCCTTCCCATCAGCTCTATCTTGTCGAATAATGTTATACCCCGTAAAATTTATATCACAACCAGGTTTGAACCAGGTTTCATTAATTAACGCAATATCTATATCATTTTCATACAAAAAATATTGTAGACCTAGTTTTTTAGCTATAGCGGACTGAGCGTTCCACTGAAGTATTTTTTTTTATATTCCTTTCTATATTTTTAAAAGCCATTATTAGAGCTTAAAACTGACAAATTTAAAATATCGCTTAAATCTTTTTTAATTTTATCTATTTGCAAATTTTTTATATCTTCTAAAGAACTGATTTTACTTACTAACTTGACAACGAACTCTGCGAATGTATTTATTATTTGTTCTTGTTTTCCCAATATCGTATTATTTTCTGAATGGTTACTTGGAGGAAGGGGAGAAGAGGGTCCAAAGACAAAAGGAAACATAACATTATCAGCAGGAGACAGGGTCTTCCGTTTTTTTGCACTGTGGTCAATTTTATGACTTGTACTAGTACCAACACTGGGTTGAGACAAAAATGTAATTTGATTATTTCTGAGATAAGGTTGAGGATTTTGTTGACTTGAAACTTGTCTACGTTGTTTTAGGGCTGGAAAAGTCGAATTATACTTATCTGAATCAAAAACACTAAACCTGTTATTAACAGTAACTCCTGCATATGAATTATTATACTGATTTTCAGCTTCCTTAAATGTTATTTTATTATCGACCATAATTTTTTTAATATTTTTTTGTTTTATAAAATGAGGACAGTTTTTGGAGTTAGATCTATGTGTTCCAACCTCACAATGGACGCGAAAAATATTAAGTGGAGTGCACGTATGTTCTATGTCACCATCCTTACTCTTACCACAGGAAACACACAAATTTTTTCCTGACCTACATTGCTTGGAAATATGCCCAAAGTTTAAACATTTGTAGCATTGTGTGACTTTTCCGTAGAAGGCTTCAACGGGAAATACAACACTATCAATAGTAACTTCAGCTGGTAATATGTTTCCCTCAAAAGTAACTAGAACAGTTTGTTTTTTAACTATAACTGGCGCAGCTTGACCTTCCTTAACTATTTTTCTAGTAAATCTATTAATATTCACTACTCGGCTTGTAGATTTAATATTTTGTAGTATATAATTATCGTCAAAGAAAGTATCAATGCCCCTAATTAGGCCTTTTGTCTCTAAGACATGACTTGGTATAAAAGCTCGGAGCTCTTCAATACCAAGTGCACTATTTTTAATCAAATCATTAGCATCCCTTAAAGATCTTAGCTGAACTCTTACACGATTTTTACCAACGGATTTAATTTCAGTGATATTTTTAACAAGCAATTTTTTATGTAAAACGTGACCTACTTTAAGAGGGTGTATTCGGCCAAAATTTTCATTACTAGTACTTTCAATCATTACAAAAATAGAATTTAAACTATACTTATCCGAATAGATGTTGAATGTTTTTTTTTCTGTCTCTTTTGGTTGGGTGACCATGCATTCCATTTCATTGTCCTTTTTTTGTATGTCACTATTATTAAGGGCATCACTAGACGTTCCTTTTCTACTACCCACCCCGTCAGGGGGAGGTGCCATTTTAATTTCACTCACAATATATTTTATTGTTAAGTTTTGCCAGTAAAAATAAATTAATATCCACTAGTGCACACAAGGCAAAAAACGCTCGAAACTGATAAACAGAGGTACGATAAAAACGATGTTTATCCCATCGATTCCGATAAAGCACTGTAATGGACATGCTAAATATTTTAAAATCCCATATATACAGGACCTTTCTGAAAGAATAGCTAGACACCTTACTGGTGGGAATGTTAATATTGCCTTTGGTAATGAAAATAAGAATGGAAAACTGTTTTCAAAGCAAAAGACAAAAACGCCGTATGAACTACTTAGTGGTGTGATTTATACGATACCATGTAAAGATTGCAATGGTGTGTATATAGGACAGCGAGGTAGATATCTTAAGACTAGAATATCAGAACATAAACGTAGTGTTAGATCCAATAATCTCATTAATACAAAAAACAAAACAGCATTGGCGGAACATTTCGATCAAAAACAACATATTTTTAATTACGACAATATTACCATTGTAGGTCAACAACAAAATTATAAAAAGAGGTTAGTTAATGAGATGATTGAAATTAAAAAACACCCCACTAACATTAATAAAAAACAAGATGTTGAAAAACTTAGTGTAGCATACCATAACATTCTCAAATATAAACAACACTCTGTATTGCAACATTTATAATTATTTATTTTGTTAAGGATTTTTATTGTCCTACGTATTACTACCAAAGGTGAGAGGCACAAATCAGGTTTTTTTAATATTAAAAAAAAATGAATAGTATTATTGATTTATGATAACCTTAAGCTGGCCAGGCTCGAATGCTGGCGTTAGTTTGCAATTGGGACTTCTATCCCAACGTCTGTTTTGATGTTTTTTAAATTCCAATATACCGTTGTCTGCGTCTTACAATCATAAATTCAGTGTGCCAATATGCAAAGTTTGTTGCCTTTCTACAGTAACAATTTTTATGTTGAACAAAAGAAGGCTATTACAGCATGTATCCTATTTTTTTTTTTTAATTTACACTGGAGTGATTATTGGGATGTGAGTATTGCTTTGTAATAGAAACTATTAACAAAACTAGAGTTGATTAAAAAAATGTTTTTCTCATCTCACATGATACCTATGCCTGTACTCCTTGTTTTGTTGATCAGTTTTATTTTGTAATTGTATGTTTCCCTATCAATATTGTAAACTAAGTTTATTGTATTGTTTTTATCAATATTTTTTGTTGTGAAGTTTTAAATTCCTATGTTAAGTACAAGGAAAAAAAATTATTATACTTTTACTATATATTGGTTTCCCTCTAATGTATACAAATCCTATGTTTTAGTGTCCTGATGATGGCCGAAACGTTGGCAAATACAATCAATTCATTCCTACGTTTGTTTTTCATTTGACCTAAATACAACCAAACAACAATTAAATATTTTATTGGCTATAGAAGAAGATAACATATCATAACAGCGTCCGCCAGATTGGCATAAATCATGAGGCGGCTGCTATGACCGTTTATAATCGGACTAACTCGTGAGTTGAATGAAGATGATCGTAGGATGGAGTTTTGTCAAATATTAATGGAAAGATGTAATGCAGATCCTTTGTTTGTTGAAAATATCCTATTTTCGGGTGGTTCTACTTTTAAATTAAATGGTGAAGTAAACCGGCAAAACTATAGATATTGGGCACAAGAAAATCCTGGGTGAATGCGTGAGCATCATACTTAATATCCTCAAAAAATTAGGTATTGTTTGGGCGGGTAGGTATAGTGAAAAACAAAATTATTGAGCCATGTTTTTTTGACAACAATGTAAACGGGCTAAATTACTTTTAGTTTCTTCAAGACTTTCTTATCCCTACGCTAGTTAACTTATATCCAAGTAGAAGTAATCCTGCAATTCTAGATGAAAATTTGTGGTACCAACAAGACGGCGCACCTCCACATTATGCGGCAGTAGTGCGCCATTATGTCAATCAAGTTTTTCCTAACAGGTGGATTGGAAGACGTGGGCCTATTGAATGGCCGCCTGGGTTTCCAGACCTTACACCACTAGACTTCTTCTTGTGGGGTCACCTGAAAAATGTTGTTTATAAAATAAGACCTGCCAATATTGAAGATTTAAAAAATCGAATAACAACAAAATGCAGGAATATTTCAGAAGAAACCATAATAAAAGTCCAACAAGAGTTTATTGATCGCTTGGGGTACTGCCAGGCACAAGAAGGAGGACAATTTCAACACTTAATTAAATGGCTTATTTAATTTTTTTAAATTTTTTTAAATTAAAAATAGTTACTTAAAAAAAATATTTGTTTTTTACCCTGTAGCTACGAAACTATCAATTTTAGGCCCTAAGTGTGTTATGTTTTTGAAATCAGCTGTACTTGGAGATTAGAGATCGGAACTAAACTATAGGGGTTTCCATTTAAAAAAATCGTTGATAAAATCATATCTACTACCTGAGTTACCCTGTATAATAAATTTATAAGTCAAAATATGCGCAATTAAAAGTTATTATACACGTGTCCGAGGATTTTTAAATAATGAATTTGTTCCTTACTTTATGTACACACTGTAGAACAAATTCCAAGGATACCAGTTTTACACACTTCAACAGGGAGAGAGTAAGCTACTGCAGTTTATGAAGCGCTATTGGACTGAAATCTCCAAGATACAGTAGTTGCGTTATGTTGCGACACTACTGCCTCCATCTTGGGTCATCTAAATGGTGCAAGTGTTTGGTATTCTTAATTTTGTGGAACAAGCCTTAGATTCCCAGCAGCCTCGCGACGACTTTAGATAATGTTTACATTTGAGCCAGTTGTTTTTAGGAAAGGACAATATAGAACTTGCCATTCGTGCTCCTGGAGCGTTCCATTATGCACGCTGGATGGCGATAGCTATTTATTGCTTAAAAATATATCTTTATAGGGACGAGTTAACACTAACAGTCAGGGAAAGGCAGAGTATCGTAGATGTATGCATTTTTATCGTCAAAGTTTATGCTAAGGCTTGGTTCACCGCTCCCCGTCCATACAAAGCCCCATATCAAAATCTTCAATTTGCCAAAGATCTTATTAAATATAAAACTATTGATCTACAGATATCTTAAGCTGCTATTGAAGAAATTGAAAATCACTTGTCTTTTGAGATTTGCGCAGTATCATTCTTTGATAACGAAATCTCTATTGAATTTAAAGGAATATGATAAAAGCTCTAGAAAACAAGGCTCGCCAGAAGGAGGTGAAAAACGAGTTAAATTAAGTAATATATACGAAATAGAACACAAAGAACTTTGGGAATTTATATGTAAAAATACTCTTAGGTTTTTTGAAATGTTAAGGTGATCCACAAATTATTTAAAAGAGAATGAAGGAAACTGGAAAAGTAATGAAGAGAACATAAATAATTTTAATGTAGTAAAAAAGCTTAAAGTAGTAAATGATACAGCAGAAAGGGGTATTAAACTCATAGACGAATATAATAAAATATCAACAAGACATGAAAAACAACGTCAATGTATACTGCAAACTATAAGCAAATAGAAAAAAAAATTAGAGATGTGAGTAGGACGACACTTGCGGAAATACATAATAGAGTTAGTCCTTAGGTACAATTTATTAATATTATATACCTATATAATATACAGGGTGTCCGGAAACTTCGTTCGTATATTTTAAGGGGATATTCTACATATGTAAATATGAAAAAAAGTTCATATGAATGTAGGTCCTTAAATGTCTTATAAGGAAGCTATGGCCGTCCAAAGGTGACCTCTAAAGATTAGTTTCTCTTTTATATCTTTGCAACCGCTTGCAACACAAACTAATATTAACAATTGCTAATTTATGATATTGAGAGTTGGTATGAAATTTAATGAGGGACGTTCTTACCGGGTTGCTTAGTTTATTTATTCCTAATTTTTGTACACGACACATTTAAAAAATTTTACCCAAAATTTATAATTCCATTTTTCTACACAAAAAAGGTATTCTTAAAAAAAATTATTGGGCCAATGATTTAGGAGAAAAATCGGTTTATTTAAATCATTGCATAAACTATTATCGAATTGTGTTTAAACTAAAACATCAAAGTAGTCTTATGACAAATACAAATTTGAAGTCAAAAAAACATCAAGAAGCCCATGGTTAGCGTTACAATATATTGACAATGACGTTTTTGCGATTTATTGTAGTGATCATTGATCAAGTGCAAAGTGTTTTTGATTAATTAAGGTGGAAATTTTAAAAGATGGCAGATTATTCATTTGCTGAGTTAGCTGATATGCATTTTATGTATGGTAAAGCTAATGGTTGTGATCGAGAAGCTCGCAGGTTGTATCAAGAATATTTTCCAAACTGTCAAATTCCTTGCGAAAAATTATTCATTAAATTACATCAACGATTAAGAGAAACCGGAACTTTTAGGCCAAATATGAATGAAACTGGTAGAAGCCGTACTACTAGGACTCCACAAGCAGAAGAAAGCGTGCTCGAATGCGTTGCAGCCAATCCGGGTATTAGCACAAGAAGAATTGCCTTAGAAGAGGGTATCCCTAAGAGTACAATATGGGAAATTTTGCATGAACAACTTCTTTATTCATACCATACAAAGAGTTCAGGCGCTTAAGCCTCAAGACCTACTTCCTCGTGCACAGTTTTGTCAGTGGATGCAGAGAAAATCTCATCAAGACCGTTTTTTTCTACATAAAGTCTTGTTTACTGACGAAGCAGAGTTTACCCGTGAAGGCATCGTAAATTTCCATAACAACCATGTATGGACAGAAGAAAATCCCCATGCAATTTTCGAAAGTCGATTTCAAAATAAATTGTCAATTAATGTTTGGGCAGGTATATTGGGCGATCGATTAATAGGACCATACATTATGCCTCAACGTTTAGATGGGCCTGCATATTTAGATTTTTTACAAGACTCTTTACCTGTTCCACTTGAAGATGTGCCGTACCAGCAAAGACTTACAAACTATTTTATGCATGATGGGGCTCCACCTCATTTTAGTAGATTGGTTCGAGATTATTTAAATCAAACATATCCAGACCATAGGCATCGTAACTATAGATCCGACACGCCATTTATAAATGCTATAAAATTGTGATGCGCTGTGAGGAGCTAGGTGGGGTCGGGAGTGGGGATTACGCTGACTTTACATATGCATGCGACAAATCCACAGAACAATAAAGGTTAGGTTACCAAAACTCCAGGAAAACCCACAGAAAAACGCTGTCACAAATGAAATGGAACATCCGCTATGCCGAGTATTGCCGAGTCGATGCGGATGGCGACGAAAATGATGGGATCTGGGCGGATTCTTTTTTGCTGTGTTGCCATACTACAGATTTTTTACAAGGTTTTAGGCAATGTTATATATTTCCCACATCATGTTATTCTAGTAAATCATAGATGTTAATACTTTTAACAGAGTAAGCCCAGAAAACTACGTTTTCTGTGGCGTAAGTCTGGCAAACTGAGTGGAGGGGAGCAGCTTAAATGTTGATTTACTTTACACTGGAATACAATGATGACAACACGTTTATTTGTTATTGTTCAGTCTAATAGATACGATGTCTATGATCCAGACCGATGGAAAGGCCAAGGTGGGCCCATTGCCTGGCCTCCCCGTTCACCTGATCTCAATCCATTGGATTACTTTCTTTGGCGATATCTGAAGTCTCTGGTATATTCAGTACTTGTCGAAAATGTACAACAATTGTAACAACGTGTTATTTATTGTTGCGAGGAAATTCGTAATAAGGAAGGAGTTTTCGCAAGAGTATGAACATCAACGAGAAATCGTTTAGTTGGTTGTATTGATATGAATGGAAACCATTTTCAACATTTGTTGTAACTTTTCTACTTTTTTCAGTTTATTATTGTTAAGCCAACAAATCTTAATTTGTTTTGTTTAAAAATGTAAACTACCAAACTTATTTTAAATACTAAACTTCGATCTTACTATCAAAAATATATTAATGTAGACCATAATTGCCACAAATATGCAAAACAAAATACGTGGGAAATTGAACCTTTCAGTTAGCGATGCTTCTCATTTCTGCCGTCCCTTGTTTCTCGTGAATGATTACCGGCCGACCTCAATGATTCACCCATCTCGTAACCAATATTTATTTGTTGGGTGATTATAAAAATTACAATAAAACAACGTTTTGACTTAATTATTCTCATTGTCAATTTATTTTAACCCTAACCATGGGCTTCTTGATGTTTTTTTGACTTTAAATTTGTATTTGTCATAAGACTACTTTGATGTTTTAGTTTAAACACAATTCGATAATACTTTATGCAATGATTTAAATAAATCGATTTTTCTCCTATGGCCCAATAATTTTTTTTAAGAATACCTTTTTTGCGTAGAATAATCGCTGGAATTATAATTTTTGGGTAAAATTTTTTAAATTTGTCGTGTACAAAAATTAAGAATAAATAAACCAAGCCCCCCCCCTCCCCCCTAAGAACGTCCCTGACTAAATTTCATACTAACTCTCAATATAATAAATTAGCAATTGTGAATATTAGTTTGTGTGCCAAAAAGCACATCGATACCTCAAGCGGTCGCAAAGATATAAAAGAGAAACTAATCTTTAGAGGTCACCTTTGGACGGCCATAGCTTCCTAATAAGACATTTAAGGACCTACATTCATATGAACTTTTTTTCATATTTTCATATGTAGAATATCCCCATAAAATATACGAATGAAGTTTCCGGACACCCTGTATATATACTCTGTTTTTATCTAGGCAGTGGTAGTTATGATAACAAAAGGTTTAAAAGTTAAAAACCTTTGTATTTTATTCCATCAGCGGCACCATTTTGGATTAATTAAATGACTCGAAATCTTGCACACGTCAGTTTCTTGACATTTACAATATTTTCAAAGGGTAAGACAAAGGAAAACAAAAAGTCGCAAAATGTGGGCCACCCTACCCTGTATATATCTATTATACTGGGTTAGGCATCTGGTTTCATCTATTTATCATAGTGCGCTGTGGAAATAATAATTTGATTTTGACAATTTTAGTAACACATTCCTATATGTCAACAGTTGCAATTTAATTTGTCATGGACAAATTTCCGATAAATCAACGAATTTATGTCGTAAAACAATTCATATTAACTAATTCAGTTGTGCAAGTGCAAAGAAATTTTCGTCGCGATTTTAATGTGGAAAGACACGGAAGAATTCCAACACGCCAAACAATAATGAGGTGGGTAAGAGATTTTGAAGTTAGAGGGAATGTTGCATCAAATTTTCGTGGAGGTATACGTACAGTCAGAACACCCGAAAATATTGAACGGGTAAGACAAGCTGTGATAAGAAGTCCGAATCGATCTGCATCAAGGCAGTCACTTGCGTTGCGCATTTTCAACAGGACATTGCGAAGAATTCTGCATTCTGATTTGCACTTCCACCCATGCAAAATCCAAGTTGCTCATAAGTTAAAAGAAGCAGACAAACCAGTTCGTATTGCTTTCTGTATACAATTTTTACAAATTTTAGAAAATGATGAAATCCTGTTAAATTTCTTGATGATGTCAGACGAAGCGCACTTCCATTTAAATATTGGTCCGACGTAAATCCGCAACAGCTTCATGAACGACCCCACCATGATGAAAAAGTTACCGTATGGTGTGGTGTTTCAATTTTTGGTATCATAGGGTCATATTTTTTTTAAGAAAACAACAGAACTGTTACAATAAATGCCGAACGTTACGTTAACATGTTACGGGTATTTTTACGGCCGAATTGCGAAGACTAGGACAAAATCATATTTGGTTCCAACAAGATGGGGCTACCGCACATACAGCACGACAAACTCGAATTTTGTTGCAAAAAATGTTCCCCGGTCGCTTGATATCAAAATTTGGTGACATAACGTGGCCAGCTAATTCCCCCGATTTGACGGCTCCTGATTTTTTCCTGTGGGGATATCTAAAGGAAAAGGTTTCTGAAAGGCGTCCCAATACCATCCAAGAACTTAAAATACGTATTTTGGAAGAAATAAATAATATTGGAGCAGAATTATTGTTGGAACGAGTTATGCAAAATTTTAGATCCCGATTACAAAAATGTATAGATAGTCAAGGAAGTCATTTAAAGGATGTTATTTTTAAAACATAAATTGCACATATTAGTATTGTTATTTTTCATAATTTTGTTTAAATAAAATGTTTTTTGGTCTTATAACAGATTTTTGAAAATAGGTGATACCAAATGCCTAACCCTGTACAAAGCAATTTTGTTATTACCAGAGCCACAGAAAGTACATTGATTAGTTAAAATTACCGCAAGTAATACTTATGTACATTATATAAGAGTTACATATAGGATTATACATACATTGTCAGTTTAATCTTCTTTATCATTTTGGTAAATAATTGTTATGATTATAATTAAACTTCAAAAAGATTTTTGAAGAATAAAAGCTCACTTATCATCGTCTGCAAATACAAAGCGTAAATTCAGTATAGTTTTCATTTCTCTTATACTATTTTACTTTCAGTGTTGTTGTGCATGATACCATGTGAATAAGAAAACAAAGAATGGATGCAAATGGAAAAAAATCTGAAACCTATTATCCTGATGGAGGATACGGTTGGGTGATAGTTGGTGCCATTATATTAATAAATGTAAGTAAAGAGCTGTTTTAGTATCATGAACACATTTTAATTGCTATCCAAAAAAAATTACGAAATCAGTACATTATGTTTTAAAAAAGGAACTGAAGAAAGCAAAAAACAAAATTATAATTTGATGGGAAACCGTACTTTAAATAAAACTCGTACAACTTTAAATCAAATATAATTATTTGTAAAAAGATATCATGTTTAAAATTCCTTGTCTTCATCTTTTAACCGATCTGGTGGTGGACTTTCTTGCCCTTTCTCGTAAGTTCTATATGACATTTAGATTATGGAGTTTGTGTTTCGGTTACTTTTGAGCAGTTATACAGGGTCGTTGGTATGTATGGAAACGGTCGATTATTTCTTAAAGTATAACAGTTAGCAAAAAATATTTAAGATAAAAGTTGTAGGGTTTTTCAAGGTGTATTAGAGCTTTAAAAAAATAAGTATACAGGATGAGTCAGAAAACCGTAGGGAAGCAAAGTTACCTTTTTTTAAATAGAATACCCTATATCTTCGAATATTTTTGGATTTAGCATAAAATAACAATTATTTTATAATAGGTACATTATAACTCTAAACCTAATAGTTTCCGAGATATGGACTTTTGAAAAATGACATTTTTGAATTTTGACAGCTTCTAACTTTCTAACGGTACGTTGTAGAGTAAAACGGCTTACATGTCCCTATCTTACTTTTTTATGACCTTTCCAAAAGATTAACTTCCGGTTAAACCGGAAGTACTGTATTTCCGGCTTTTGACTTACATCCGGTTTAACCGGAAGTTGATGTTTTTGGGAAGATAATAAAAAAGTAAGATAGGGACATGCAAGCCGTTTTATTCTAAAAGGTATCGTTAGAAAGCTAGAAGCTGTCAAAGTTCAAAAATAATTTTTCAAAAGTCGATATCTCGGAAATTATTAAGTTTAGACTTATAATGGATGTATTGAAAAATAATTGTAATTTTATGTAAAATCCAAAAATACTCGAAGATATAGGGTGATCCATTTAAAAAAAAGTAGCTTTGTTTCTCTACGGTCTTCTGACTCAACCTGTATACTAATTTTTTTTTAATTCTAATACACCTTAAGAAACCCTAAAACTTTTATCTAAAATATTTTTTGCTGACTGTTTTACTTTAAGAAATAATCGACCGTTTCCATACATACCAACGACCCTGTATATGGTATCCGATAAGTAAATGGCATATTTTTGAGAGTGTATAAAAAAGGTCAAAATAGCCCTAATTTGCTATAGAAAAAAAAATTCCTAAAGTTCCCCTTAACGGAGATACAGAACCCAAAACGGGTACCCAGCGACTTATCTTCTCGGCTCTCCCTTTTGAACCGCCATGCAAGTATAATGTAATGAAATGTTAATATTTTATGTAGGCCATAAAGACTCATAAAACCATATTACAGTAGATGTTTTACTTCGTCAGGTAAGTCAGGAATGGACTAACCACCATTCGTTGGGCCAAACTATTGACAAGTGTCATTAAACAGACCTGAAAGCTGATTTTTTAAATACTCTGGTCATTCCTTTTCAAAAAAGGTACTCTACATTTGTTTCGATAAAATTAGCCGTTTTTGAATAATTTTATCGATTAATTTTTAACACGTTTAAGCTGTTTAATCGACTTTATTAACCATAAGTTATTTAAACACAGTAACTAATCGAATAACAGCATAACTAATAATTCGCATTAAAATAATAAAATGTGTCAATATTACATCTCATTAATGCTCACATGCATCTAATTATACTTCAACGTCTCGTTAGATAGATTACACAACTTGTAGTACCTACTCCGTCACTGACTGGCGCACACAGTTCAAAGTACAACCAAAAAAGGGCTTCTTCGTTGTACGTCTTGGCAACTAATCCTCATAACTATTTTGTGTGTGAGTGGCGCGCATCGTATTTTTTAAGCACGGTATCAGAAGTCGGTGATTATAGAAATTTTTTGCATTTTGTTGATCTAAAGTGAATAAATATGGGAAAAACCCGAAGAAACCGCGATAAAAATGCAGACGAGCTTCTACAAAGACTCAAAAAGCTGGAAAATGTGATCAAAAAGAAACACAAACATGGACGACACAAGCGAATTCGACCCTTAAGTTCGAGTTCGTCGAGTGACACATTAAATTCGCCGGCGCCAGCATCCCCCGAACCCGAGGTGACGGCTGGTACGTCGTCATCGAGTGCCGTACATCTCGATGTTGGTAAGTTTACATCGTAGGTTTTAGCACTGTTAAGACACTGTTGTATATAATTTATTTTAACCCTTTGTATAAGACTTAAGCTCACACTAGAGGTGAGACTGTTCTTAATAACTGATTATGATTTATGAGTTCACACTTGAGGTGAAACAGCAATCACGCATACTAATATGTATAATGTAATGTAGGTATGGGTTTGTTCCAATTTGTTCAAGACTTGAGCTCACACTAGAGGTGAGACTGTTCTTAATAACTGATTATGATTTATGAGTT
Organism: Polydrusus tereticollis; assembly: GCA_963920685.1. Lineage (NCBI taxonomy): Eukaryota > Metazoa > Arthropoda > Insecta > Coleoptera > Curculionidae > Polydrusus > Polydrusus tereticollis. Next base: position 95,315,991 of record OY987331.1, read on the forward strand.
CACACTTGAGGTGAAACAGCAATCACGCATACTAATATGTATAATGTAATGTAGGTTTGGGTTTGTTCCAATCTGTTCTAAATAATTTGTTATAAGTTCACACTTGAGGTGAAACAATAACATGCAAGGTTTATAACCGTGGTTTTATTTGCATTTACTCTTCTCCTTTTTTCAGAAAACTTTTTTGAAGAAAACATTATTAGAGAAAACAGTACTGAGGATGTTTACACCTTAGACCAAAATGAATTAGATTGGCAAGTCCTACAAATTTTGGGTGTAGACATAAATAAGTCGAAACAAAACGAGTTAAACTTGCAGCCCACGTTGGCCAAAAAATGGAACGAGTACATTTCCAAAGGCCTTGACCTTAATGCAAAAAAAGATTTAATCGAGAAATACCCCCGAGAGGGAAATTGTCAACTATCTGCCCCAAAGTTAAACCCAGAGTTAGCATCTATGCTAAACGAAGGTGCGATAAAGAGAGACAAGTACTTTTGCGACTCGCAAAATCTCTTAGGTGCAGGAATGTCAGCCCTAGGTATGGCGTTGACCGCATTATTAACAAACAAAGAGGGGGGAGATAGGCTAGATATCATTCAAAAACTGTCTGATACGGGAAAACTGTTGGCAGAGTTGCACCATGTTAACTCAATAGCAAGAAGAGCCTATATATCACCAGGTTTAAATAAAAATGTCAAGCCTGTAATGGAAAAAACCGCAATAGGGTCTTTTTTGTATGGTGATAATCTTTCAGAACACATAAAAGAAGCAAAATCCATGGAAAAGGTGGCTCAAGACTTAAAGTTAACGATACCCTCATCTTTTAAAAGACCTCAACATAATAATTTAAACTGGAAAACCCCACCTGTTCGTCAGGCCAGTATGGGACAGGTGGGGACATCTACAAAATTCAGACCGAAAAACAAGTCACCACCAATCAAACGAACCTTTCCATCGTACATACAATACCGCAGGGAACAGCCACAACAAAACCGCAGGAGAATGTAGAGGTACGATATGCTGGTAGATTAAGCAACTTCTTAGACGCGTGGAAAAGTATAACTGGGGACCAGTATATTTTAAATTGTATAAAGAGGTACGAAATACAGTTTAATACTCCAGTCAATCAAAAATACATCCCTTTACAACGAAATTCTCATACTGAACAAAAAGAACTAGAATTAGCTATACATAAGCTTTTATATATGGGTGCTGTTGAAATATGTCATCCTTTAAGGGGTCAGTTCCTGTCACCATATTTTTTAGTTTCAAAACCAGATGGATCAAAAAGGTTTATTTTAAACTTAAAAAGTTTGAATAAGTTTATTAGTGCCCCCCATTTTAAAATGGAAGACATAAGAACTGCAACAAAGCTGCTCTTTCCCAACTGTTTTATGGCTTCACTAGACCTAAAGGATGCACATTTCTTAGTACCCGTAGCTTCTTCTAGTAGAAAATATTTACGCTTCATGTTTCAAGAAAAAATTTACCAGTTTACCTGTTTACCCTTTGGTTTAAATATAAGTCCTTACATTTTCACAAAAATAATGAAACCAGTTATGAATAAATTGAGATCCAAGGGCCTTCGGTCTACAATTTATTTGGATGATATTCTGTGTTTTGGTAAAAATAAGACTGAATGTACCATTAACATTCAGTCCACCATTAATTTACTAGAGTCTCTTGGTTTTTTAATACATTTTTCAAAAAGCAGTATTGTACCACATAGCACTTGTAAGTTTTTGGGTTTCATTTTAGATTCCGCTAACGTGGGTCTTAGACTCACTGCTGATAAAGAAAATTCTTTATCTAGATTAGTTCAATTATATTCAAGAAAAAGTGTTTGCAATATCATGGACTTTGCCCATTTTATAGGCAGCCTTGTTGCCAGCTGTCCTGCCATTTATTGTGGTTTCTTATATTGCAAAAATTTTGAAAGAGAAATATGTATTGCACTTATGCTTAGTGGAGGAAATTATGACAGCCCAATGACTGTCCCTCAGTATTTACAAGACGATTTTAGTTGGTGGAAAAATATATTAAAATATTCTTTTAACCCCATAAGGCAATTTGTTTTTAAAACAGAATTTTTTTCTGACTCCTCTCTAAGTGGATATGGGGTGCAGTGTGTGGTCTTAAACAAACTCATGGGTTTTGGAATATCGAGGAAAAGAAATTAAACATAAATTGTTTAGAACTGCTGGCATCTTTTATGGCTTTAAAGTGTTTTGCAAAAGATTTAAGTAACTGCGAAATTTTGTTACGTATAGATAACACCACTGCTATAGCATTTATTAATAAGCAGGGTGGTATACAGTTTCCTGTACTAAATAAAATTTGTAGACAGATTTGGCAATGTGCAGAACAACGAAATATTTGGTTGTTTGCATCTTATATTTCATCAAAAGATAATCACAAGGCAGACACAGAATCTCAAAATAAAAATATAAATACAGAATGGGAATTATCAGATCAGGCGTTTAAATTAATTATAAACCAATTTGGTACTCCTAAACTTGATTGTTTTGCTTCTAGAATAAATAAAAAATGTCAAAATTATTTTTCATGGTTTCCAGACCCGGAAGCACTAGCAGTTGATGGCTTCACGAAGTCATGGAGTAACATTTACTTCTATGCCTTTCCCCCTTTTTCGATAATTCTAAAAATGCTACGAAAAATAATTAATGACGAAGCCATGGGTATAGTGGTGGTTCCATTATGGCCATCTCAACCATGGTATCCATTATTTCAATTACTATTATTAGAAAAACCAATAATTTTGTCTCCACGTCCTGATTTGTTACTTTCTCCTTGTAGGTCGGTCCAACATCCACTAGCACCACATCTTTCATTGGTGGCAGGGAAAGTCTCAGGCAAGCGCTTTTAAACAAAGGAATCTCATTTGCTGCTGCAAATATTTTACTTGCATCCTTAGCTCCTGCAACTATAAATCAATATAATACAGCTCTCAAGGTTTGGTGGGACTTTTGTATAAACAAAAATTATAACTTTTATAATCCAGTGCCTTACACGGTACTGGAATGTTTAACACAAAAATTTAATGAAGGTGCTCTTTATGGCTCCTTAAACAATATGAGATCAGCTATATCTTTTTTAGCTCAAAATAATCTTTCAAAAGAGCCCCTGTTAAATAGATTTTTCAAAGGGGTATTTAGACTAAAACCTGTTAAACCAAAATATTTGGAAACTTGGAATCCAGATTCTGTTTTAACATTTATAGCTAAGATGTATCCTTTCGACTCATTAAATCTGAAAGATTTAACTGAAAAGTTAATAATTTTATTAGCCTTAACGACAGCTCAACGTAGTTTCCAACCACTATTATTCTTACCATTTTTTAGTGAAAAACCTGAACTCTGCGCAGCGAGTACTTTAAAGTATTATTTATCAGTTACAGAATCTTCAAGAGAAAACTGCGCTAATTTGTTTATTTCAATAAGGAAACCATATAAACCAGTTGGTTCACAAACCATAAGTCGCTGGATTCGTTCTATTCTTGTTAACTGTGGCATTGATATATCTAAATTTGGTGCACATAGTAAAAGACATGCCGCGACCTCATTTGCCTTTCAGAAAGGTGTAGACTTGAACTTGATTCGAAATACTGCTGGATGGGCTCAAAAATCAGCCGTTTTTCATAGATTTTATAATCGTCCTGTATTAAATAGTCAGTCGAATTTTGCCAAGGCTGTTATTTTAGAATAAGTTACTATTATTGATTTATCCTTATGTTTTTTCTTTGTCGTATAATGTATAAGTATTCACTAACAGTACAAACCTTCCTTTACTTATACTTATATAATTAGTTTATTTACATATGCTCCTGTATTAACTAATATGTTGTTGTGCGGTTTTTTTAAATTGTTAATAAATCAATTTAAAACTAAGAAAAATTGCAACTTACTTTGAACATCTACAAGTTGTGTAATCTATCTAACGAGACGTTGAAGTATAATTAAACGATCAAACGAACTTACCTAGTGAAGTTCGATCGTAATTATACGATACGTCTCGTTAGATAGATTATAACCCTCCCCTTCCCATTCCCTTAAGCAATTTTTCAGGAATAAACTTTAAACGTTATGAGGATTAGTTGCCAAGACGTACAACGAAGAAGCCCTTTTTTGGTTGTACTTTGAACTGTGTGCGCCAGTCAGTGACGGAGTAGGTACTACAAGTTGTGTAATCTATCTAACGAGACGTATCGTATAATTACGATCGAACTTCACTAGGTAAGTTCGTTTGATCGTTTAATTAGATGCTAGAAGAATTTATTCTGATAAATTTCCGAATAGAAGTGTGTCGCATAAAGGAACCATTGAAAGGGCTGACATTTCGGAAATCACTTGAACGCAAGAATGTTAAATATATGAAGGTTTTGCTTCCTCTTGTTTACTTCAGCAGATTATTATTATTATCTTTATTTGATAGGGATCCGTTTCTAATTTGTGGTGTAATTTTAGGCACAATACTAAAATTAAGTTGGAAAAATTATCCACAGCAAAACGTTCGACACTAACTTATAAGAAAAACTCATAAAACTGAAGTCCAAAATTAAACTTATTGCATTACGGGAAATCCCCGATGCAAATTCGGCAAATTACCGTAGCCTTGAAGCAGCAGTTTCACAAGAATAACAGTGGCGTGGAAAAAAATCGCTACCGATAAAAATTACATATTCGGACGGGTGAGGTTTGTGAGTGCAAACACAGCTAGAACTAAAAAACGGTTTAGGTTTTTACAACACAAAATAAGTTGGCAATCCCTTTTTGCAAGTATGAAAGTTACCTAAGATTTCGGGATTATAACTCAAAAAATTTTAAAGTTATTTTCATATTGCATACTGGCCTGGACTGATAGGCCTCACCCGTGCAAAGGAGGGTTAACAAAGTAAGAATATGGAGAATAAATTCACACGTCTCTTTATATTTTCGAAAGCGTTGACTAGCTTCTCTGGAGAAATTTTACCACATTCTTGGAAAATCCGTTCTTGTCACTACTCTAAAATTTCAACTAGTGTTTTAGAAATATTGTTCTTCAAATCAGAAGAAATGAAGTAATCCATAACAAACAAGGTGTTCTGGATGGGAATTCAATGTCTGTTCGAAACTGATCAATCTGTCGTCGAAGAAATTGCGTAAGTAGTTAATAGTTTCGGCGGATGCATGGGGATTGTACTATCCTGTTGAGTATATTCAAGACGTAGTTGAGCGTCAAGTAATTGCTCCATAAATGGATTCAAAATTTTCTCCCTATACTGCTGTGCTGTAACTGTGTCATGGAAACATAAGACCAATAATTCTTTTTCGGGAAACAGCCAACCAGACACCAATTTCTTGGTGGTGCAATGTGGACAAAAAGAATGGGGATTTTTACTACTCCACATGCGTGTATTCTGAGAATTCACATAACCAGTGAGGTGGAACCGGCTTCATCAAAAAAAAATGTCAGGTCTAATAAATCATTTATTTCCAATAAATTTTGGGTAAACCACTGACAGTAATTCCTGCGTCTTTCAAACCTGTCGCTCGTATTACCTGGAATACTTGCACTTTCTACGCAATTAAATTTCGCTCTTTTTTAAGAACCGTCCTGCAAGTTCCATAAAATCTCTGTACTTCTTAGGACGGGCGTCTTACACATTTTGTTGGCGTATTTTTCATTATTTTCCGAACGTTTGCAACAAATTCTTTTGTTCTGACAGATGGTCTTCCAGATCTCTTTTTTATGTTTTCCTAAACAGAGCCATTATTCTTCTCAGGCAATGATAAAAATCCCCAGCAGTAAAAGCGACGTTAGGAAAATTTTTGCGAAAATCGTCCATACACGAGCGCTGATTGTAATGCCACTCATCATTTACTCTAGCCCCGTTTCGAAAACACGCTTCAACCATCAATTTTTGTGCTGTTTCATAAAACTCATTACGTGAATTATTCAAGTAGCTGGATAAACTAGCGATGAATCAAATTACTTTTACCGATTATTGAAGATGACGGAATAACTACTTTATTGATAATGCTGATATTTACTGATACCCAATAGGTATAAAGGTCCACCACTAAGCAGTACGGCCTTAAATGCAAAGCACACTTTGATGATAATAATTCTTGCCCGCACGGTAATTAAATACGATGTTACCCTACTAAGTATTTCAAATCAGTTGTAGACGTAAAGCTGTGATAATTATTCTTAAAGCTGGATACAGCGAATTTTTTGCATTTGGCTTATTAGAAAATAATAAAGTTTGATGAAAATTAATCGGGGAGCCAATATTTGGCCAGTCTGGCGGTACACCACACAGAATGTCTTCTTTGCTACATTGAAATGACAACCAAAAAGTTGCTATATTAGGTAATCTAGTTTAAACAAGCAATTAAAAAAACATAACATAATATAATAACGAAACTTGTTGAATTAACTTAAAATTTCTTGTATTGAAATTATGAGAAACAGAGTAAAATATTATGTTTAAATTAGTTCATGTGTCACATCCTACATGACAACAGAGCCAGTTCAACTGTTTTAAATTGACTCACCAAATGGAATATATTTCAACAGGGTGCTTATCTGCGACACTGCGATTAAGTTTACATTGCAACAGAATATTGATACATACCGGGTGTTGCATCGTCGAGCGGGACATAGGAAATCCCATGTAATTTTAAATGGGGTCAATTATTGGCTTCCCTAATTATTTTAGAGAAAAATTCTATTTAGGTTTATTAAAGAGCACTAAAACCCACATTCAAAAGAATAACTTTAGATATTTTTGATGAGCCCGTTTACGGGATATCGCCGATTTCTTTTTAACTATTTCTCCTTTTTATGGCCCCGTATTTGCGGGCACCAGTCAAGGTAAAAGATGACTGTCAAATAAAGTTGTCATTTTGAGGAATATTTAACCATCTTCTTAAATCCTAAAGTTCTAACAATTTAATAGTACCTACCTATTAATTAGTAAAATATTGAAACATGTAAAATGTCATAATTAACCTTGTAATTGGATACTTTATTTTAGTTTTATTCAGATTAATTTGTACTCATAAATACACCTTTAATATTTTCGATGTACGAGTTTTTATAACAATAAAGCACACATTTCAAAATGACAACTTTATTTGACAGTCATATTTTACCTTGACTTTTGAAATGTGTGCTTTATTGTTATAAAAACTCTTCGCTTCATGCGATTTAAATAGTACACAAGGTTGCGCCTTCTGTATGTGCACCCACACGTTTTCAATCAAAGTAATCTAAGTGCCAAAATTCTGTGTGTCATATCAGTCATTTTCCCCACAATAATACTCGTTCAAGTACTGTTAAGCTGTTAAGTTTGTGGATTTAACTCATAGTAATATGTATTACTGCCGCCAACTATCTGGTTACAACTTTGGGATCCATGTAGCTGATGTAAATAATGGATTAATGTGTGTTTGGCATGAGGGGCAAGCGGGAAGGGGAAGCAACCAAATGGCGTCTTGCCTTTTGCAAATACTCAACTGCGGGCTGCCCAACACATTCAAAAACAATTTTTGCGTTTGGAGTGACAATTGTGCGGGACAGTTGAAAAACAAAATGCTTTTGTTCTTATACATCTTTCTTGTCTCCCATGGAGTTTTCGATGTAATTGACCACAAGTTTCTTATATCCGGACACTCATTCTCAGCATCTGACCGTGATTTCGCACTCATCTAAAAGAGAGCGAAACGATGTAAACTGTACAACATGCAAGATGTTATGAATGTTATAGTCACTGCAAGACCATCCCGTCCTTTTCAGGTGCTCAATATGGGGGACGAAAAAAAGTTTTTTGATTTCGATGCTGCATCTTCCTCGTTACTAGACACATCCAAGCTTGGAATATCGAAAGCCTCTTGGCTTCGAGTTTCCCAAGATGATCCCGGGTTAGTTTTGTATAAAAGAAATTACCGTGATATTGCACCTTGGGAAAAATGTCGAGTACTGAAACCAGGTATTGCTATCGCTAACATCAAGAATGCTTCCCTAACTTCTCTACCAACTGTCATACCATTAAGTGCGGCAAAAAAGAAGGACACCACTACAATGCTAGATTTTCTTGACGATCACAATGGGGAATATTATTCAAACATTTTAGCAAACTGAGGTTTGAATACTTATTGGTATAATTACCAGTATGTAGGTTTTAGGTGTAGGCCTTCTTATCAGTTTTGTGTAAGAGTACCTACATATTTACCATATCTTATCTTGCAAGTAATGTTACTTTTCCATTTCGTTAGAGTTAGATTTTTGTTATGAAAATATAACATTAAGTTAGATCTACTATAAGGATAACCTTGTGGACTTAGATCATTTTGCTTTTTTTTTGGTACAAATGTGCTAAAGAACAGTATTTAACATGTTTTTGAATTAAAATTATTTAGTTTATTAGTCTTTGTTATTCCTAAATAAGTTTACCACAAAAAAAAATGTAAAAAAAAGTTTTTTACGTCTCCTGGAATATTTGACTTTTGGCACTTAGATCACATTGCCCCGCCACTCTTCATATATTGTTGGCATTAAATCGTTTTTAGAGCACTTAAAGTTTCCGAAGGCTATTTTGGACTACATGGTGCTTCAGAAGTACGATAAGTAAGTTAAGGAGGTGATTTCTTATAACATTCTAAGAGAAGAAGTTCATATAAGCATGTGTCCGGAGTTGCCCCGTTTTTGATATACAAGGTGTTAAAGTTTAAAAAAAAAATTGTTATTTTTTAATTTTTTTAAATATCCTTTTCCCGATTCCCTTGTTATTGACATTTAGTACCGTTATTCACAATGATAAGGGGCTTAATTGGCCTTAACTAGATTAAATTTATTAAATCCAGTGGCGTCCCGGGGAGCACCTTAACGTTAATAAAATTAATTGTTCTTGATTTGTTTGAGAAATTAACTTAATTTCTCAGTTGGACGTTTTGAAGGCGGTCGTATTTAACCACACTAGATCAATTATTTGTTTGTTTGTTTTTAACTTTTAACAGTCGCCATTTTGAAATAGCTTGACAGAATCGCGTCAAAATTTATAAGCATACTGTACGACATATTAGCTTTCAAATGATGTATCACAAGCTGTTGGTTTCCATTTAAAGCAAATATCGATGTCATCATATCTTTGACAAATATCTATAAAAGAACAAACGAGTAACGTCAAAACGTCAAAATGTAAGCATATATAAAACTAAATTGACTTGTCCCAGCATTTTCCCCAAAAGTTACAGGTTAAGGCTATATTAATTTTATTCCGGACTTCTGGGCAGCCCTGTATACTGGACGATGACACTCAAAGTGTTAACAAATAGCAACAGGTTTGTAAAGCCTCGGTCACGATACGAGCGGTAAGCGGTAAGCGGTAAACCGGCAGGGCGGCAGAGCGGTAAGGCGGCAGAGCGGTAGTGGCCACGATACAAGCGGTGTTTTTGAGTTTAATTCTTATTTAGTCATCGAAATGGAGTCTCCGGACGAGGTTGTCCAACTCCTGCGCTTACGTGAAAACTGCATTTTGAAAAGAGGTGTGTTAGATAGGTTACACAGGCGTAAAATGTACGGTGTTCACCCTATAAACAGGCTTAGAGTTCGGTTCGGTGAATATCATCATCTGTTTGCCGATTTGAGAAGAGATGCAACCCGGTTTTTTGAGTACACCAGAATGTCAATTGGAACTTTGACTACATATTAAGCAAGATGTGATTTATTAAATATTAGATAAAACTTCCACCCAACGATGCAATGAGTATGCAGGCAACTTATCAATACACTTATATTTAAACACCATGCATGTTTATAATTTTAAATAACTTAAGTATGTGATAGGTTAATCGCTGCTCCGACCTCATTCCACAGATTCCTGGTGACTACGCTGTTATTGAAGTCATTGTGACAATCGTGCCAAAGAGGAAGTCTTGACTGAGCTTCAGAAATGAAAACTTCATATTTAGCACCCACGAGCTTTCTTCCTAACTTTTTAGTTGATTTAACAACGGAGTCTACAACATTTGGGTCCGACATGATACACATCAAGTGACAGAATGAACTGAGCGATAGCGGCAGGAGAAAAATTTAATGTCTGAAGTTAGCGGCGGGCGGCGGGTCAGCGGCACCGTGTGGTGCCGCCCTGCCGCTTACGTCTGTCGTGGCCAGTGTCAGGCGTTCTCCGTATGCACAATACAAACATTAAACTTTGTGTGGCCGCTCAGCCGCCCTACCGCTCACCGCTCACCGCTTACCGCTCGTATCGTGGCCGAGGCCTAAGAAAGTTTTTAAAAATTTGTTAAATTTACAGGGGATTACAGGAGGCAATTACCTCCCCCCCAGGATTTGATAAATTAAAAATCATAATAATTGGACAATCACTTTCTCCAAAAATTAATTTTCAAGGCCGTCTATTGAAACTGAAAAAAAATAATAAGAAAAAATATTTATTAAATTATCGAAACAAACAAAATCACAAAAAATATTTGGTAAGTATATCAAAAGAAAAATATACCCTAAAGAAACAAAAAAAAAACGATATAAATGGTACTTATAATTAATATATCATTACGATAATTTACTTGTTTGTTTATGAAATATAATAAATAGTAGGAACTAAAAGCAGTACATTCACAAGAAAATTAAAGGAGAATAAAATTAACCTAAATAAAATAAACGATAACAGAAACACAAAACAATATTATACCTAGTACCTACTTATATGGTAGGTTGCAGAAATATTTTAATGATAAAAAAATAAACGTTTAAAAAATGAAAAAATACTATTTTGTGATAAACAAAACAAAAAAGGAATAATATACCTAAAACAAAACACCTCTGGCTTTCACGGATGCAAGCTCGTTTGTCCTCTGATTATGATCAAGAGCCTCAGAAATATTATTTTCAATCGAAAGATGGCCAAATCTGATAGGCGTTCTTGACTCATTGATGTCCTTAAATAATTCTTTATTAGTTTTAACTTAGAAAAACTTTTTTCACCTGAAGCTACTGAAATGGGTAATGTAAGGTATATCCTTAAGAGTATAAATAAATTTCGAAAAAGAGACTGTAGATTTTCTTTAGTTATATATTTATTAATTTATTTTTTTTATATAATTTAAAACGTCTATGGGAAAAGATGAATCAGTAATATTTTTAAGATTAAGAATTTTATATGTTGAAATTTCATTCTGTAAATCTAAGCCGTCAATGTCTTTAGATATTACTCCATTAATCTCAACTTGCAATGCGGTATCTAAATTTACACATGATTCTTTAATTTTCAAAATTACATAAGAACCCAAATAAATTTTGAAATTTGTTTATTTCCTTAAACCGCCTTTGTAAAGAATGAATGGTTGTATCTAAAATTTGAAAATAAAAATCGATTTTAAATTTTTGCTTTGGATCTGCTACAGATTCATCCTTACTTTCATATGAAAATTGTTGCTTAATTTTTCGTTGCCATACTATTGGGAATATCTGCTTTACATAGTTTTTTTCTGCTTCTCCTTTAGCTTTACTGATGAGCAAATCAAAAATTTTGTCTAACCGTTTTTCGTTAAAATAAATATTTAGATTTTCAATTTCTTTATGGCAGTCATTTAAGTTTCTATTCTGATCTTGTAGTATTTTACTTACTATATTAATTTTTCCTAAAATATTATGCTAGATTAAAATAGAACAAATAAATTTAAAAGTCGGGGCATGTAGTGTCCAACAAGGAAACTACGGAAAGAACACATTTGTGCTATTATTAAGGCAAGCGCTTGGTAGAATTTTTAGACATATTGAAATGGTCAAATAAGAGAATTTTTTTTTTTTTTATTTGTAATAAAGAATACTGAATGACCGTCGATTTTGCGCCTGCGTGCATGCACGTCCTGCACGCTCGCCAGGAACGGCCCTGTTGTCAACTGAAATCTTAAAAAAAAACCCGAAGTCAGACATCGCCTCAAAATAATTTGGCCTCTCGTTAAAATTTCTATTAAACCCATTTTGCACCGTGCGAGAAAATAGTATATTGGACAACAAGTGAGAAAAATTACATATTTATTTCTCCCGAGCGCAGAAGTTTGTTGCAAATCAAGTGAGGGAGAAATATGTGATTTTCTCACGTGTCGTTCACCGTACTTTTTCTACGGATGCGTTGTTTTAATGTGTTCAAAACGAGGTTCAGAATTAAAATACATAATACATATTACATTAACCCATTTTTATATTTTACTTAAAATTGTAATTAACAGTTATATTTGAACAATTTTGGAAATAATCAATATTTAACAAATCTGAACTGTTTTAGTATAAAAAATAACAACAAAACTATTCCCGTTTGGCAAGGTGACAGCAATAATAATTGTGCAGTGTTTCGGTCATGTTGTTATGGAAACGCCGGCAAATAGTTTCATGGCCTAAGTAGATATTGCGCGCTAATCGTCGGCGTTGCGTCATTATTACTGACTTGGGTTATCATAATAGCAGTGATTCTCACTATAATGGCGGATATTTCTCACTGCGTGAGAAATTCTCCGTTTTGAACGTATGGAAGCGATGAGAAAAGTGGAACATTTTATAGCATCCGAAGAAAAAATTATTGTCATCCCAGAGGGCTTGGACTGACAAACGTAGGGCTTGATTTATATGACAATTATAAGGGGACGATATATCTAACCTAATCTAGGTTAAAATTGTGTTAAATCATAGCCCCCTACATTTCCAAGCCGTGAAGTAAGAAAGGAACGTCGCAAATTCTGTCAGAGGTAGACCGATTTTTAATAAGTAACTAACGCAACTTCTGTGCAGATTCGCCCGTTTAGGCGATAAAAATTACGGTTTATTTCAAATTATTTATTGAATTTTTTGCATTTTACTTCAGTATAGATATGTCTAATAAGTAACAAGAATATAATAATATAATACATATATATTATAATAATAGGAAATTTAAATTAACTTAAAAAAATTAGTGATTTTAAAACCTATTTTACAGTGAAAAGAGCTTTCTTTTTTTTGATGATGTATTTTGGTGTTGAAGGTGATTTCTGTTTTTTGTGTAATTGTTTAGTAATATATTGCTAAGAGTAAGTGCTACTTTATAAAACATTTTTCGATAGCTTTTTTCACAACTACATGTTTCATTAAGCGGTATCACAAAGCTACCACTTTCTAAACTAGCCAAACCTAGTTTAGCTAAAAGAACTTGGTGATTTTGCCGATTCAAAAATTTAAGCTTAAGTTCTTTAGTAGCTATAATAAACTGAAAAGCTGCAAATATATGAAAGTACATAATATTTACTTCATTGGTAGCAAGACATAAACCCCCCCTTTGCAAAGAATCAAAATATTCATCCCCCAAATTTAAACCTATGACTCGAACAATAAGGTTTTCAAAGTTGAAAAAATGGTCCATACTTTCAGTGGAGTCAATGTAATATAAATAAAACAACGCAATCTTCTTCCACAGTTTAATTATTAAACTGTGGAGGAAGACTGCATTGTTTTATTTATAATAAGGTTTTTGCAATCCATGCATTTTAATTTCCTATTTTTGTAGATAGAATGGGCTATATAATAAATATACCTATACATTTAAACACTTATCCATCTGGTAATCCTTAAGATATGTAATCCGATTGAAATATGTATGGAAACTCTAATATTTCTGTACTTTCAATATTATGCTTAACAAAGTATTTGATTTTAACACTGTAAAATTTTTTAACCCTGACTTTACAATACTTTGAAGTCTAATTTTCTTTTCTGATTCGAGGATCTGTTTAAATGATACATGACAGTTACAACCAGAAAGGTTCCTATATCGGCCAAATCTTTTTTCAAGGGTATCTGTTTGAAATTTACCAGCTAAAATGTATTTTATTTCAAAATGGATAAATGAGTATTCTATAATTTCTATTAGAACTGTGGTACTCTGGTACCTACTACGTTTAATAGCATCATAAGTGTCCCTAGTTAAACTCACCCCCTTTGGATCGTTATGCCATATATCAAGCCAAGTCACAAATATCTTTAGCTAGTTTACCTTCAAATCATTTTTTAAATATATTCGGGTAGTTCAATCGTCCCTTTTTTAAGCCTTGCCGTACGCAAATAAAAACATTTTGCCAGTTAAACAAACATTGGAACTAACCTTAAGATTTTCCAATAATGATAACATTGATAACTAAAACTCGCGAAAATAACAAACAACGTATGCGTCAAGACTTGTCGATGCACTTCACAATCACAAGCACAAGAGCACAAAATTGTAAAATAGTTTACAATTTTGTGACAAGAGCACAAACAAAAATAGCGAATCATCGGTCTACCTGCAACGTTGCCAGACTTTGTCCTTCATAGCTTGGAAGTAAAGGAAGCTGTGGTTAAATCCATATTATGACATAATATGCCAAACTAATAAATATTAAAATAAGGAAACAAATTCAAATTTATTATTATTGTTTACAAAATTAACAAAGTAAAAATATAGAGAAAGGAAAATAAAAACTGCTAAAATTGACCACCGCCTTGCATAAATTAACACGTCTTTCATATTTTCGAAAGCGTTGACCAATGTTACCATATTCTTGGATAATCCTTTCTTGTAACTGTTTTAAAATTTCAACTGGTGTTTTAAAAATATTGTTCTTCAAATGAGAAAAAGTGACGTAATCTATAACCATCAAATAGGGTGACCTGGGTGGGAATTCAATATCTGTTCGAAAACCAACCAACCAACAATTCTTCTTCAGCAAATAGCCAACCAAACACCAATTTTTTGGTGGTGCAATGTGCAAAAAGATGGAAATTTTGACATAACCGGTGAGTAAAAAATATCAGGTCTAATAAATCATTTATTTCCATTAAATTTTGGCTAAACCATTGCCAGTAATTCCTGGCACTTTCAATACCTGCAGCTGGTATTTCTTGGAATACTTGCACTTATAAGGAAACAAGTTTAATTGTTTTTAAGAATAGTCCTGCATGTTCCACAAGATTTCCCCACTTCTTGAGGCAGGCGTCAATCACATTTTTTGGCGTATTTTGCATTATTTCACGAACGCTTGGAACAAGCTCTTTTGTTCTTACAGATGATCTTCCAGCTCCTTTTTTATGTTGTATAGAAGTTTCGCTAAACAAAGCCACGATTCTTCTCATGCAATGATAAAAATCCTCAACAGTAAAAGCGACGTTGGAAAATTTTTCGCGAAAATATTCCATGCACAAACGCTGATTGTGTTACCACTCACCGTTTACTCTACATCTCTTCTGCTGTTTCGTAAAACCCAACGCGTGAATTATTCAAGAAATCGGATAAATTGGCGATGAATCTAATTACCTGTAACGACTGTTAAAGATGACAGAATAACTGGTCGATTGATTGATAATGCTATTATTTACTGACACCCAACAGGTATTAAGCTCTAGTGCTAAACAGTACGGCCTTAGATGCAAAGCACACTTTGATGATAATAATTTCTCTTGCATGGTACAAAATCTAGTATATCTAGGTCATACACAGGTGTCAGGAAGGAAATAAAAGTTTTGGGTACGATAACGACGGAAGCTGAAGGGGGGAACTGATAGGTTTGATGGTCAGAAAACGGAATACTTCAGCTCCCAAATCACAGCTGTTCATCTAGACAAATGGTACACGATTCTTGAAATTTTCCCGATTTATACGGAAAATCTCGCTTTCTCGTTGCGTATTGCAAAGAGACGGCAGCTTCCAAAATCGCGGGGAAATTCAATCTAAATAATTGCTATGCATTGTTGTCCATCATATATTAATTATATATACACATATATATAAAGAAGGGTAGTCGTTGCTGGACTAGTTAGGAACAACAAGTCTTTTTGTGGGGAAGCAGCAAATGAAAGTGCACTCTTTTAAGTTAAACCGAGCTTTCGGAAATGTTTATTTCCATCTTCAGGGTCTGAAAAACAATTCGATGCAATATTAAAATGTATAAAATGCAAAGTCACAGATGGTTACTTACATCTTAGATGAGTTTGTTCATAGTTGATGTTATCGCATTGTTTTTCAGGAGATATATATATACAGCATTACAAAAAATGAAGCTTCTAGTTTAGTTTAAATACAATGTTGAACGTTCTGTGGACAAAACAGCAGTAACGTTCAATTACAAGTGAGAGTGCATCGTATACAAACCTCCGTCCGAAGAGGAAATACCCACTTTCAATTTCAAACTCACCCTAACCTCATTTAATTGTCATCTGACATATTCAACTGTCGACATCATGATGTAGTACGTTGTAAATTTTAAAAAATTTTAATAATTTTAATTTTAATTTATTGTTGTTATGTTAGACCATCTATGAATTTTATTGTGTTTAAACTAAATTAGAAGCTTCATTTTTTGTAATGCTGTATATATATCTCCTGAAAAACAATGCGATAACATCAACTATGAACAAACTCATCTAAGATGTAAGTAACCATCTGTGACTTTGCATTTTATACATTTTAATATTGCATCGAATTGTTTTTCAGACCCTGAAGATGGAAATAAACATTTCCGAAAGCTCGGTTTAACTTAAAAGAGTGCACTTTCATTTGCTGCTTCCCCACAAAAAGACTTGTTGTTCCTAACTAGTCCAGCAACGACTACCCTTCTTTATATATATGTGTATATATAATTAATATATGATGGACAACAATGCATAGCAATTATTTAGATTGAATTTCCCCGCGATTTTGGAAGCGGAGAAGCAGCGATACTTGCTTCCTTCTTTTGTAATGAAATGCACTGGCAGCACTGGGCGAGAGAGAAAGCAGAAAGGTATCTATCTAGCTGTACTATAGAAAGAAGTTCGTGGTTATTCAGTATTCTGCTGTTTACAAAACTTATCGCATTTTCATCTTTCTGAGTGCTACTTTGTGTTAATAATCTTCGAATCTTCTTGTAATTATCGATGTGTTTATGACGCATCACAGACCATCATGCCTCGTTGATAGAAAAATTCATTAATCCCAATTTCAATCTGTCCAATGCTAAGCTATTCAATAGCTATTTGTGTTACGTGTCGGCAAATCCTTAAAAAATACGAGCGGGGAAATATTTGCAGATCGTTCAAAAATATGCCCAATTATGAAGATATCAGTTTGTTCAACTGTTATGGTTGCTTGACTGAAAGACACAAGGAATATGTAAATGTGAAAAAGAAGCTTTCTGTCGGTGAAACATTAGATGTTTTAATAAAACTCACTCCTGCAAACGGTATGTATGGATCTTCACATTCGAATATTAATGAAATCGTCCCTGGCGTTAAAGAGACATATGAAAATTTAAAAATATTATTCGATCTAGTAAAAATCAACGATTTTTCGATGAAATTTATGTCTGACTTCTTGTTAATGGGCAACAAACGGCCATGTCTGTTTTTTCACATCCATACTGTTTTCTAGAAGATGAAACAAATGATCACAACCCAGAGAAGAATCAAGAATGCATCAGCAATAAACCTTACGGGGACCTGCGACGTGATTATGAGAAACTTACTGCCAGTAGAAGCCAAAAAGTTCTCTGGACAGAGTCGGAGTATCATACATTCCCCGCTGTTCAACGATAGTGACGACGTGAAAGTGATAGAAAAGTTGGCCTTACGGTTTGAACTTGTCTCGAAAAATTATTATGGGGAGGCGTTTGAAGGCAATGCATGTAGGCAATTATTAAAATCATCAGACAGATTACTAAATCGTGAAATTTGTCAGGGCGTAAGAGGACGATTAGCTCTTCTACCATTTGTTCCGGCATTGAAAGCTATGGATAAAATTGTGCATTCTTGTTTTGGAGTAAAAAGGATTAAGTCTAAAGTAAATAATCATATAAATGATCTAAAGAAAGCTTTTTTTCTATTAGTCTAACCGAGACACTCAAAATACTGGATAAAGAGGAAGGCCTCGGGTTGTGGTCCGAACAAGCTAGGGAATCCATTCATTACGAATTTCTGAATTATTGGGGTCGACGAAAATTGAACAATATGGAAGATCCAATCTACCCTATAAAGCTACAAACAGAAAGCCGTTGTTGACTTTTTTTTTAAACATGCGTGATGTTTATGAAGATTTTGATTTCTTTACTGTAAAAACTTGACAAGTACTCAGAAAATCGTAAAAGAAACTCCTGTTTGTTATTATCCAGAAAATTCCTCTTTATCTGTTGCATACACACATATATCAAGCTATATATTGTTGCCTATTATATATATATATTATGTATATATATATATATATATAATATACATGATGTCTCTTTGCAATACGCAACGAGAGAGCGAAATTTTCCGTATAAATCGGAAAAATTTCAAGAATCGTGTACCATTTGTCTAGATGAACAGCTATGATTTTGGGGCCGGTGTTTCTCGTTTTCTGAGCATCAAACCTATCATTTCCCCCCTTCAACTTCCGTCGTTATCGTATCGAAACTTTTATTCCCTTCCTGATACCTGTGCATACAAGTTAAGCTCTTCTATGAAATCTATACCAATATTAAAAATGCAAATAGTCAGCCAAAAAAAGCAAAATAGCATAACCAAAAAAGCTACAACCAAAACAAAATGACGTTTCTTGACATTTTCTAATCGCAATTAGCTACTTAATCGGTCAAATTTGGCCGGGTGAAGTTAATTGGCAATTAATTAAAAAAAGTCATTGGTGGTTACCGATTTAATTAGTTAATCACAATTAAAACTTAATCACTAGAAATATAAATATGTTGGTGGGTACCCGCATATGGGCGAATTTTTTAAAAGATGCCATAAAAAATATAAAAAATTGTGCTTATTTAATAGAAAACAATTTGAACTTGGGGAACAACAGGTTTATAAAATTTTTATAATATCACCAAGAAACTGTGCTTCTTAACTTCATGCCTTAAATCCGTTATTTTTTTTTGTAGGTTAGTTTGCAGATACTGGTGCCTTGTTTTGGGCTAATTTTTAGGGATGAATTTACTAATTGGGGTATTACCTCAGCAGAAACTTCTTTCCTGCTACATTTACATAGCTCTTTGTATTGTTCCTTTGGTAAGTTCACGGCGACAAAATAAGTTATGTGCCTATAACATTGAGTTTTAACTAATTGTATAAAAAAAGGCTTGTCAAGAGTTTCAATAAACTAAATATAAAAATGAAATAAAGCAAAGACTACTTTCTCCACGAAAGGTATTAATAAACAACTAGCAACTACACACACACACACACACACACACACCCGCAGAGAGGTTAGCCCGTCTGGCGGGAGTCCTTGTGGCCCCGAGCTTACTTTGCTCAAAGTCTCAATGACTCCTTCCAGACTTCCTTCCACGCCCCCCTGCGGTTCAGTTCCGCAGGGTCTTACCAAAAAGTACTGAAGGGACTTTTCCTCTGGAATCTGAGGGAGGGGTTTATTATGGGTTTTATGGAGTGTATCTGTAGGGGACTTTGGGGAGGGGGGGAGTGGTGCTACATGGCGCACCTAGAGAAGTTGTGACGGGGTCTTTTATGACGATAAGGGGCATCAATGTCATAGTTAGAGGCTAGTCTGATAAGGGGGTTTGGGTGATTTGGGGTCGAAGTTAGGATCTTCGTGTTTCTCTCGTGGAGAAACTGGGAGAGTGGTATGTGTTTGATGCCGCGGTGTAAATCTACATTACGGATGAACCATAGGATGTCCATGGTAGTGTGGATGTAACGATTTTCGAGGGATTGGGGACGGTTGATGTGGGAGGGGGCTGCGTGACCCCACACCACTGAACCGTATGTAAGGGCGGGTCTGATGATGGTTTTGATGAGAAGGGTCTTGTTTTTGTGGCTTAGTGCGCTGTGGCAATTGAGAAGGTAGTAGAGAAGAGGATAGGTCATTCTGGCTTTATTGAGGTTGCCTTGGATATGGCGTTGCCAGTGGAGGGTTTTGTCGAGGGTGATACCGAGGTATTTCACTGCGTCGGACCAGGGGACATCGCGTCCTACCAGGTTAACCGCGTCGAAGGGAGGTTGCCTTCTGCGGGCAAACTGGATGATTTGAGTTTTGTCGAGATTGAGGCGAGGTTCCCAATTAACGCAGTAATTGGAAAATTCGTTTGCTGCTGTTTGCAGCTTTCTGGTGACTAAGTAGGGACGCAGTGACCTTACGATGAAGGCCGTATCGTCGGCATAGAGGGCCAAGGTGCTTTCGGGGGGTTTAGGGACATCGTGGGTGAGGATGTTAAAGATTTGCGGGGATAGGACTGCTTCTTGTGGAACTCCTGTTTCGAGGGTTAAGAGGGTTGAAAGTGACTGTCCGATGCGGACCTCGATTTTGCGGCGGGGGAGGTATGATTGATTGAGGCGTACCAAGTTTGAAGGATAACCCAGGGCTATCACTAGCAACTAGCTTTACGGAACCAATATATGTTGGGCCGCTTTGTGTTCAATTCAAAATCATCGGCCTCTTGCCCCACCCACTGAACTCCCACCAGTAGGAACACAAAGCTAATAGACGAGCAAAAATGCCCCCGGTATGCACCTTGAAAATTCCTTCTGCGGAAACTTTACTCATGCGCGGTACGTCGGATTTATACTATTTTTTGTTATATCCCTAAAATTGACGTTTATCTTGTGCAGAGCCGGTACTCCCGTTATTCTTTATTTACAGTGTTTGGCGTGTCTATTATGAGCGATATTTTCAGTTTTTTTTTGTATTTTGTGGAACTTTCGTTAAAAACTGGTTATTAGATTAGACTTTTATGGTTTATGTTATAATGCAGTGCCGTTTTTAGTGTAAGTTCCTAATGAGAAAAACGTGTGCAAGGTGTATATGTTCAAAACGACCTTTTGGAATGTCAAATTTACCTATTGGTGATTTCGTGTGTCTATGTACTTTAGAAGTTTGGCAATCTACACAACATTTGGCCCAATTATGAATGTCTGAGTTCATTTTGGGCCAAAAATATCTAGAACCAATCATGTGTTTTGTTGCTCGAATACCTGGATGAGAAATATTATGTAAATTATTGAATATGGTAAAACGAAAATCTTTTGGAATATAAATGCGTTGTGTTGAAGAAGAAACTTCGCACCATAGTTCGGTTTTTGCAAAGGAGACTTCTTCTTTCTGTAAAATAAATTTAGATTTAGAAACTTGATTTTTAATCAAAAATTGAAGCTCTGTATCCGAATCTTGAGCTTGCTTTAAAGAATGAATATCAATTTCAGTTGTATCAAAAGAAGAAATCTCATCATCTAAACGTGATAGGGTATCAGCTACGACATTGGATTTCCCTTTAATATACTGAATATCTGAAGAAAATTGTGCAATGAATTCTAAGTAACGAAATTGACGTGGAGTTTTTTCTGATTTAGATTTTAAAACAGTTATTAGAGGTTTATGATCAGTAAAAATCGTAAATTCATAACCTTCAATGAAATGTCGAAAGTGTTGAATTGCAGAGTGAATTGCTAAAAGTTCACGATCAAATGTAGAATATTTCGTTTGAATTGAACTAAGTTTTTTTGAAAAATATGCAATAGGTTGAGCAACATTGTTAACTGATTGTTCTAATACAGCACCAATAGCAATGTTAGATGCATCTGTTGTCAAAGAAAGTGTTCCTTTATGACTAGGATGAGCAAGAGTTGTTGCATTGGCAAGTAAAGTCTTTGTCATATTAAAACTATTCTCACATTCCTGTGGCCAACAATGAATATTTTTATTACTTTTCTTTTGCAGATTGACTGAAAATTCATGTAAAGGACTGAGAACTTTTGCAAAGTTTGGTACGAAACGATGATAAAAATTTACCATTCCAATGAAACGTTGTAACTGCTTAAGAGTTCTTGGTTTCGAAAATTGTTTAATAATTTGAATACGTGTTTCTGAAGGTGAGATGCCTTTTTCAGAAACGTTGTGCCCTAGAAAAATTAAATTTGATACTCCAAATTCACATTTTGACGGCTTGAGATTGATGCCAAAGGAGTTGAGACGATCAAATAACAAATTTAAATGGGCTAAATGTTCTTTTTCGTTTTTGCTTGCTACTAAAATATCGTCAATGTAGACAAAAATGAAGTCTAAACCTTGAGTGATTTCATTGATGAATCTTTGAAAAGTTTTGGCAGCATTTCGCAAACCAAAAGGCATTCTTTGAAATTCGAAAAAACCAAAAGGTGTTGTTATAGCTGTTTTAAAAATATCTTCTTCTGCTACTGGTATTTGATGATATGCTCTCACAAGATCGATTTTTGAAAAAATTGTACAACCATGAATGCGTAAATTAAAATCCTGAATGTGAGGCAATGGGTACCTGTCAGGTACAGTAACCAAATTTATTTGACGATAATCGCCACATGGGCGCCAATCAGAAGAATCTTTCTTAGGAACCATGTGTAATGGAGATGCTACTGAAGACGAGGATGGTCTGCAAATGCCATATTCAACCATTTGTTCCAATTCATTTTTCGCAATATTGTATTTAGTAGTATCAAGACGACGCGGTCGACAAAAAGGAAAATGCCCGTTAGTTACAATATGATGTTTTATTGAATGTTTAACAGGCAATGTAAAATCTGGGGAAGAAATAAGTTTAGGGAAATTTCTAAGAAGTTGAGTATATTGAGTTTCGACAGCAAATAGTTTAGGTGTTGGTACATCTGAAAGAATTAGTGATCCTTTAGTAGAGAGAGAAGTTTCAGTGTCTATAAGACATTTATTTTTAAGATCAACTAATAATCCAAATTGCGCAAGAAAATCCGCACCAATAATAGGACGGGTAATTTCTGCAATGGTGAAAATAAAAGGAAAGTTTCGTCTAAGATTGAGATTTACTTTTAGTGCTTTCTTTCCGTAAGTAGAAATAGATGAACCATTAACTGCTGTAAGAAAAGAATCACTATCTTTATTGTGATCCAAAAAAAAATCGCGAGGAACCACAGAAACATCTGCACCAGTGTCTATCAAAAATTGTAGTTTGTTAGTCTGGTCTTGTATGAAAAGTCGTCTGCTTGTAGTCCTCGTTGGTCTATTAGTGGCTGTCGAAACGTTTATTCGTTTTTTTGGAAACTGATTGGATTTAAAAGTTTCATATAAAAGACACCATGGGCCCCCACATTTTATAGCATTCTTTTTGTATTTTTCGTGATAAAAACAAATCGAGTTTTTGACAGATGAAGAAGAACGTGATCGACTTCTAGATCGATTTTGGCAAGAACATGAATTTATTTGATTTTCTTTAGAATTTGAAGATTGAATTAAAGATGATATTTGCGTTTGAAAAGAATTAATTTGTAATTCCATGGACTGTTGTTTTTGTGCAATGGAATGAAGAATATTTTGACAATTAATTGAAAAATCAGAAAACGCTTTAATAAGCTCTTTTGATGAATCAGATGAATTAATTGTTTGAGAAACTGATTGACTAGTAGAGCTTTGATTTTTAAATTCAGAAATATTTTGAAAATTTAAAGATGGTCGATAAGTTTCCCATATTTTGTCGGCTATGTCCAGAAGATCATTGACAAGTTCCTTACCAGACACTGTTAGTGCTACTAAAATCGTTTTCGGTAAACGTCGTTTCCACAGTTTAAGTGATAAATCTTGGCTAACCATTTGTGAACCACCAACAATATGCAGCATATCACGATAAAAATCTGACGGTTTGCGGTCACCTATCTCAGAACCAGATAGAAGGTCGTCTAATCGTTTCTCTGCACTTGACGTTAACCTGTTAATTAAAGTTTCTTTAAGTTTTAAATACATATTTTGTTCAGGGGGGTTAGAAATAATATCATAAATATTAGATACTATATCTAACGGCAACTTGGCAATTACTAAAAAATATTTTGTTTTGTCAGAAGTAATTCGGGAAATTGTAAATTAAGCCTCTATTTGAATAAACCATATCTCAGGTTTTGTAATCCAAAAATGTGGTAATTTGATAGATGCTATATTTTCCTTGACAGCAATGACAGTGTCTTAACCTGTAATTGGATTTTCATCTGTCATATTAAAAATAATTAATATATCTGAATTTTTAATAAATTTTTAAAGAGGATAAGCTCATGCAATGCACTATACTCACCCAATAAATATTTTGCTTTATTTATTTTTAGAGATTGATAAAAATTGCGGAAATTATGATAATTTGAGCGATGTAATTCTTCTTATTTCGTTTTCTTTGATAATTTTGTATCAATTGGTTGGATTGTGGAACTCAATGGAACTCAGCAACTGCGGATTCTTCTTCTTTTTTGGAAAATATATATTAAACCTCCTAAAGTCTTGCTTTTTCTTCTTATATAATTATAATTTTGAGGGTTTCAAAACTGTTCAAAAAACGTCCGGGGTCACCAATTATGTGGGGGTTTATATTAAAATATAAATTGTTCTTTATATAAATGAAATTTTTATATCATTCAAAAATAATAAAACATTCTTGTCAGTTGTAATCACTTTTTATTAACTTCCGTTTCCTCAGTTACAGTTACATTCACTGTCAAAGGTAACAATCATAAAATACCAAACGACGTAAAATAAAACAAAATAAAATCAGTGTAAGCAAGTACACCACAGTATGTTTACTTACTTTTTAATAAAAAGGAACACTTTCAGATCCAATAATATGTTAGCAAAATATCTAATAAGCACAAAATAAATGATATAATGGAAAAATACTATCTCAAATCACAGAAAATACACAAACATATTCTTATCAATAAACCTCTATTTCAACATGAATAAGTTAAAATCGGAATGTGCGGTGACGGGACGGCTCAGACGGCTCTGTAAATCAGCTGTAAGTTTCAAATTTGACCAAGGGAAAGAGGAATAGACAGACGGAGAGAGATATTGATGTAATGGAGTAAGAAGAAGATGCATATCTACACGACACTCGAAGTGAGGTGCAGCAGATATATCACTTGTTGACGCCTTTACGGCGGAACGGATTATATGCGGTATACCTATTTAGCTTCGTCGCGCACTTGTAAATATCCGTCCGCCACTGGCCTTGTGTCATTTGAGAAAAGAAATGTACGTTACACATTCGATCTGATTTTAACTGATTCTTGCTCTTCCACTCGATCCGTTTAACCCTTGATGATGGATGTTTACACATTCGAAACATGTCGGGATATAACTTAGTTGTTTATTAATACATTTTATTGAGGAATACTGCATTTGTTTATTGGATCACATCAACTACAAGTATGGACTATTTCTACAAATTTAAATAAAAAAGGACAAAAAAATGTAAATAAACAATACTTGTTTAAGTTACCACTTATTTAATAAACCATAACGATTTTCTCGCCAACACTGTGGCTTCTTCAGATGTGAATGTGGTAGGATACAACAATTGTGAGAATTTATAAAGATTAGGTACCTAAGTCAGCGTTTCTCAACCTTTTAGTATCCGCGACCCAATTTTCAATCACAATTCTCATCGAGCAAAAATCATTTTTTAAAAAAACTATGTTTGTGAATGAAAATACTTTACTTGCCTCTTACAGATAGCCAGAAGTAAAAGCCTCATACCATTGCTGAAGAGCTTATTTTGCCAGCTGCAATTGAAATTGTACAAACTTGGTTTGGAGATAATTTTACCAAACAATTGCAGTCTACACCTCTATCAAATGATAGTGTTGACCGTCGAATCGGTGATATAGCTGAATATGTACAGCATCAGCTTTTCAGGAGGTTGCGTGACAATTTTTTTTTCAATTCAGAATAATGGGGCAACAAGTAGCAATAAAGATGCTCATTTAATTGCCTATGTTCGATTTTGTGATGGTAAGTATGTCAGCAGTAGAAGAACTATTATTTTGCAACCCAATAGAACTTAAAGCAACAGCACTTGCATTATTTGCTATCTTAAAGGATTTTCTATACGAGGCAAACATAGAGTAGAAAAATTGAGTCGGAATATGCACCGATGATGCTTGTACAATATCTGGAAGATTCCAAAATGTACAAGTACTTGTGGAACAAAGATCTCCACAGTGTACCTGGACACATTGCATGATCCACAGAGAAGCTCTGGGTTCCAAAGAAAAATTAATTGAAAAATTATATAAAAATGAGACCCTTAAGTCAAGAATCTTCTCTGCACTGTGTACAGACATGGGTGCAGTATATTCAGAGTTACTATTTTATTGCGAGGCAATACGGTTATCAGATGGGACATTTCTGCAACATATTTATGAATTAAGGGATGAAATCGCCATTTTTTAGAATAGGAAAACCGATCGGAAGCCGAGAAGTTTCGAGATGATTTCTTTGTGATGAAATCCAGCTACTTGGTCGACATATTCTAGAATTTAAATACCTCGAATCTTCAACTTCAAGAAGCAAGTACACATATGTTGGATACGAGTGATAAAGCTAATACTTTTCGTAGAAAACTGGAATTGTGGAGCAGAAATGTAAAACAAAAAAACCAAGAAATGTTTGTTATTGTGGATGAATGCGTTACAACTTACATGGCTGAAGAACAACAAGTGGAAGTTATTTTTGTAACCATTGAAAATCATTTAACCATGCTGGCAAAGAATTTTAAAAAGTATTTTCTTGCTGACTTCAACTTGGTAGCAAGTTACGAGTAGGTTAGGGGCCAAATTTTGTTGAGCAAGGAATAGTAATTTTGCGTTACTTAGAAGTGTAAGGTAATTCATTTTGCTTACTAACTTATAACTATCCTTTATACTAAATTCAGGTGAGAATTAACATTATTTTGTCACAATATTAATTAATTTATCGGACAAGATGGCTGTGGGTAGTATTGGTGCTGTTACGTAAGAAACGACTGGTTCCTGACGCAATTGATATATTTCAATAGATAAGTGTAATTTTAAACAAGTATTGTTTATTTACATTTTTATAATGAATTTCTGTCAAGTATCAGCTAACTCTATTAAAGAACAAAACAATTTAATTGTATCAAATGATTTCAAGATACCAGATTATAGCAATTTCTTATTTTTAGGTTTTTTTTCAAGTCCGTTTCTTAAAAAGTATGGGATGAGACCAGTGGCTTTTTTTGGAGCCACACTTATATGTCTAGGAATATTTGTCAGCAGTTTTGCTACATCTTATATTTACTTGATAATATCTGTATCGGTTTTAATAGGTAAATACCCTTCAATTGAGTGAATAATAATAATAATCAGTAATAGATTTATTTTTACTCAACAAAAAAAGTTCAAAAATTCAATAAATAATAATTACAAATTTCTTTGTTAAGACTTTCTCCAGTCTCAAAGAATTAATCTCTCAATCGACTCTCTAGCCAAAAGACAAACTTAATCCATATAATGAGAAAAAGCTCAACAAACTTTAAGTTAGTGAGCGGAAGTATTTCAATATTTATAATATTTGCTGTCGTTTTATAGAGGTGAATGATAAAAGAAATAACAAAGCATTGTTTTTAGGTTTAGGACAAGGAATTTTAATGCCAGCCACTTACCTGGCAACCTATACATATTTTAAAAAAAGACTGACTATAGCTATAAGCCTAACAGTTACCAGTGCAAGCCTTTCTTCAATTGTGATGCCAAAAATTTGTGATATTTTACTAACGCGTATTGGAAGGCAATACACAGTGTTAGTTTTATTTTTTATATCTCTTTTATCGTTGGTGGGCTGTGCTTTGCTGAAACCTGTACAGAAAAGAAAAGAGGATGATCAGGAAGGAAGATGTTTGGAAGAAATTAAGAGTTCAACCAATGGTATTGTTAAAACGGAGGTAATATTAACTATTTCTGTGTTTGCGCTTTTTTAGTAAGAACATAGGGATTCAGTTATTATAATTTTAATTATTCGTTATCTTTAATAGCGTTTTTTGCTTCGGATTAAAACGAGAAAATTTCTACATCCCTCAACATAACCTATATTTAACACAGTTTAACCTCCTACTACAGGGTTGTTCAAAAGTCCTGTATATAATTCATATTTTTCTATAAGTTATTTTTAAGAAAAACGTTGAAATGCGGAAATGGATTTAAATTGTTGTTCATCTTTCTGCAATATTTTCAGCCCCCTCCCTTTAACCCTTTAACCACCAGCGACCTCAACTTTTTTTTTAATGATAACCATTCTATGGTCCGACTTTTTAATGACAACCACTGTCTATACATGTCAAAAGCCTCTTAATAAGATACATAGCTTCTGTAGAGCATTTAAAAATTCTGAATAATGCTTCGGTTCAAAGGTTGGTAATATGAGGTAGTGCTGGGTGGAGAAAAATTAGTTTGACATTATCAAGGATGAGACGTTGCATTATCCAGAAACAATACCACTCTTCTATTCTGCCTCTTCATCTTGGTATCGAAGCCATGTTGTCATGATGTCTGCTCTCATCCACGCATTTTTGTTCGAGACCCATTGGAGATTTAACTTGCATATTTAAAAATTCTGAATAATGCTTCGGTTCAAAGGTTGGTAATATGAGGTAGTGCTGGGTGGAGAAAAATTAGTTTGACATTATCAAGTGTAATTTTGGGATGAGACGTTGCATTATCCAGAAACAATACCACTCTTCTATTCTGTCTCTTCATCTTGGTATCGAAGCCATGTTGTCATGATGTCTGCTCTCATCCACGCTTTTTTGTTCGAGACCCATTGGAGATTTAACTTGCATATTTAAAAATTCTGAATAATGCTTCGGTTCAAAGGTTGGTAATATGAGGTAGTGCTGGGTGGAGAAAAATTAGTTTGACATTATCAAGTGTAATTTTGGGATGAGACGTTGCATTATCCAGAAACAATACCACTCTTCTATTCTGCCTCTTCATCTTGGTATCGAAGCCATGTTGTCATGATGTCTGCTCTCATCCACGCTTTTTTGTTCGAGACCCATTGGAGATTTAGCTTGCATATTTGCACAGAACAAAATTGTAAATCGTTGTTTTGCTGTTTTTTTTTCAGTAGGATTCCTGCAGAGAAGCCATCTTATTTATGCTTGGAAGTTAGTTTTACTGCCCTGCTTTCGGCTTAATTTCTAAGAAATTACTATTGGTAGTTAAAATACGTGTTACAATTTAACCGAAATTAACGGGCTTTTATTATTTGTGGTTTCGATGCACCGACGATAATTTAGCAGGTGTTATTATGCAACGTTGCCATACTTTCACAACTAGACAACTGAACCTTTCTCCAACAAAGGTAATATCGTGCCGACGACGGAATTTTTCTAACCATCATTTGATGCGTTGAAGTTATCTAGTCCTAGACACTGAGCAGATTCGAGGGTTTTTGCTTGAACCATGGGTCCGGATATTGGTAAGTGCTTGTTTCACGCCTTACAAAACCAGTTGAAAACAACTTGGTCCACTGCCATTCTTTCGGTTTTGGGTAATTTTTTTTGGTTCACCGTTGCCACCTTCTTGAAACAAGTTTTTAACTTCTGCTTTATTTTGAAGCTACATACTCGTTTGGGTCTCACCCACTTTACAATTTTCAGCTAATTTCCTGGTACATAAACCAGTTTTTTTCGCTTTCCTCGATGATTTCAATTTTTTCGCTTAAAGAAAGACATTTCCTTTTTCCCGCCATCTTCAAATATTCACGTTAGTTCCAAAGCACGTAAAAACTGTTCGAAACAAAACTAATCAATCGATTTATCAGCCTTTAAAGCAAATTCCAAAAAAGCATGAAGAATTGTTGGGTCGGGTTTACTGCCCCTAATAGAGGATGTTTTTAGCACTAATGTTTACTAAATATTCCGATGCTCAGTGCCCGCGGTCGTTTAACAGATGGGTCGGTAAAGAGGAGTATAAAATAATGGGATTTCCATTTTTAACTATGGGAATTCATAACCGGTCGTTTAACGCAGGTGGTCAATTTATAGAGGCGGTCGCAATCAGAGATTTTACTGTATTATGAACTTTTTATCTTAGAAATGATGAATGAGAATGAGGAATTGTCGTGTAAAATATCAGGCACTTATTAAAAAATACCCGGTAAATCTGCATGTCTGGCGAGCGCTGGCTCTCACTCTAGCAGTTTGACTTAACTTTTAGTTAAACCAAACGGACTCAGGGAAGTCATGTATTTACTTTATTCAATCTATTTATATCAGCATTGTATAATGGAGGTACATATTTTTATTTTAGGAAGTTACAGAGGGGTTACTGCCTCAGAATCAAACAACGACTAATGTTAGCAACGACAACAAATCTACTACTTCACCTGATAAAAATTCAACACTTTGGTCAAAAATTTTTGACATTTTTGACTTACATTTAGTAAAAGACGTACCATTTGTCTTAGTAATTATTGGATTAGGTACGAAGGTGAACATTTTTTATCGGTTGTCCTACGGTATTTTGACAAATAATAAAGATTTTGAGTTGTGGTTTTAACAGAGGAGTTCACGCTGCTCTGAATTTTTTTTTCGTAGATTGTTTATTTGAACATCTACAAATATAATATAATAAAAGATAATAATACCTGTACTAAAACCACAGATAATAATTAAATTACCTGGACCTGACAGATGTCTGTCCTCAATTAGAATAAGAACAGTACGTATGTATCAATAACAATTTGACACCCTCACAGTAAAAAATTGAGTGTTAAATTTAACACTCAATGTTGGTACATATAGGACCACACTCAATAGGCTATATTAACCAATCAGTATACCTGGTAAAAAAGATATTTTTGAACGTTTTTTTTTACTTTTTGATGAGTGTTAATTCTTCTTATTTATGGGTAGGTACATTTACACTATCGGGTGTAAATTAAACTCGCAGATTGTAAACCTATCCTTCTGGGGTGTGAAAGAAATAATAAGAGGTGTAAGTAAACCATTTTTTAATGGTAATTTGTGATTAATTAGTGTAAATATCATATTATTGTAGTGTAAATTTTATTTTATTTGGGTGTGACTTTATTATAGTGAGTGTAATAAAATTATCTACCCAGGGCTAGAATACTTTCCACTTTGATTAAGTCATTTAATTTCGTATCGAACTAACCGGGCGTTTATCATTAAAATGTAAAAAATTATGCATTAAAGATGTTTTACATTATTAACCTCTGCTTAGTTTGATACATAATTGAATGACTTAATCAAAGCCGAAAGTAGTAGCCCTCAATATACATACAGGGTGTCCCCCGACGATTTTCCCAGTATATTGCTCGGAAACTGAAACAGATAGAAAAAAAGTTCAGGAAGAAAAATTGAGGGCTTGTAAGGGAGCATCTAGGAAGGGTAATTTTAGAGATACAGGGTGTTTTAAAAATAGTAATATTGCTGCCAAGTCAATTTTTTTAAATGGAACACCCTGTATATTGTTAGTTTTTCGAAAAGCTTGTTTCAAGAGAAATTCAACCATACCATACTTGTTACGTTTCTAATTTGAAATTACTGAAATATGAGCGATTTATAACACTTTATTAAATTATGTAACAATCAATCGAAAATAAGAAGATAACTAAACAAAATTAATTACGACTTCTTCTCAAAATATGTTCAAATTGGTTACCACTCTCACTAATACAATATTCAAATCTGTTTATAAGATATCTGGTACACGCTGCTGTAATCATAGCTGGAGTAACAGTTCGACAAGCTGCTATGATTTTGTTTTGCAAATCTTCGACATCTCTAGGTTGGTTTACATACACAATTTCTTTGATATATCCCCAAAGAAAAAAATCTAAAGGGGGTCAAATCCGGTGACCGTGGTGGCCACCGGATCACACCATTTTGGCCAATCCAGCGCGCAGGAAACGTGGTATCTAAATAATTTGTAACTTGCTTGGCAAAGTGAGAAGGAGCTCCATCTTGCTGCCACCACATAGAGGCTCTTTCATTGATTGGGATATTTTCAAGGAAAGTTCGTTTTGAAGAAAATTTAAAAATCGTTCTCCATTTAGTGTTCCTTGGTAAAAGTAAGGACCTATAAGATAGCCATTAAATAAACCGCACCAAACGTTGACCCCCCAAACTACCTGAAAATTGGTCTCCTTCATCCAGTGAGGATTTAGAGATGACCAGTAGTGGCAATTGTGGCGATTTACTATGCCGTTGTTGTGGAACCTACTTTCATCGCTCCATAAAATTTTGTTGAAAAAAAAATGGTCATGTTCAAATTTCATTGACATCGCAGCAATGAAATTTAGGCGGCGTTCAGGATCTTCATGTGTTAAGCCCTGCACCAGATGAATTTTGTAGGGGTGGTATTTATAATCTTTTTAGTGTCCTTTCAATTGTACTTTTTCCAATACCCAATTCTTCCCCGAGGAGTCGAGTTAAGACATGTGGATACACTTGAACATAGGCCAAGATGTGAATATTGTTGTCTTCTGTTCGGACTCGTTTTCTTCTTGGTGTTTGCGCCCTACCACTGGGAAAGGAACCACTTCTTAATTTTTGTTTAACATTACGAAACGTTCTATAGCTTGGTATTTCACGATTCGGGTATCGTTGACTATACAGATTTCGAGCACGTCTTCCATTCTTGTGACATTCTCCGTATATCAGGAGCATGTCGACATATGTAAAAAACGAAGGCATTTCTTACTACTTAAAATAATTAACAATGAAACTACTTCTGACTCGTGACATGAGAGCCCCCGTCATACTCTTCAATATTTCGCTGGTGGTAATTGTTATTATTGCATATCTGTTCAATTCATGCTTACGTAATTGATCATTTAGTCGCTCATATTTCAGTCATTTTAAATTAAAAACGTAACAAGTATGGTATGGTTGAATTTCTCTTGAAACAGGCTTTTCGGAAAATTAACAATATACAGGGTGTTCCATTTAAAAAAATTGACTTGGCAGCAATATTACTATTTTTAAAACTTCCTGTATATCTAAAATTACCCTTCCTAGATGCTCCCTTACAAGCCCTCAATTTTTGTTCCTGAATTTTTTTTTCTATCTGGTTCCGTTTCCGAGCAATATGCTGGGAAAATCGTCGTGGGACACCCTGTATATAAATCTTCAGATCGCTTGAAAAAGGTTTGTTAAATGAATGAAAATATTGAGTATTATTTATCGTTTGTTTATAAACAAAATGATGGTTACAACAGAACTGGAAAACCCTGTGATTTTATACACTTATTATTATAACTGGTTGAACAAAATGACTATTCTGATATAAGCTTATAATATAAATGTATTCCTTTAAATACTTAAGTACCTACCTACATATTTTACTTCATAGATCTCTAAATAAATATACGATTAATATAATACTCGTCATTTTCATTCTTTTATATTGCTCCAAAGCATACTTTTATTTAGATGTTTAGTGTTCTAAGTATACATATATTTATTATGTTATTTGTTTTGTTAAGCTTACCAATGAGGTACATTAAACGTAGATACATACAGTGTGGCCCAAATTGGGCCTACATGTATGGGGATCTTGGAAACTATAGAAGATAGAGAAACGGTTAAATGGGGAAAGTTTTTGACAATTATATTTCTAACTGAAAACCGTTTAGTACGCGGCCCTATCTTTTTTGGTTTTTGAAATATGTTGATAAAACCAAAAAGATGTATTTTCGAAAATATGCTGTAGATTTCTTATTATTCACTATTTTGGCAATCTGTAAAAACATTTTTAAAGCAACTTTTTAAGTAGATTTCAGTTCGGCAATTTAATTTTGAACACGACGTTTCAGTTATTTTATACCATCATCAGGTTCATTTTTTCTTATGGGCGCCATATTGTATTTTATACTTAAAAGGTAACTTATGACGTCAGCATTTCAACGATGTATTATTTGTTGGAAAATAAATGAAATTGACTTGAAAAATAAAGAAAATTAATTTTCGCAACACGTCAAATTCGACAACTGCACTATAACTCCCTAAATTGAATACCAATTAAAAGGTTTACATTTTGTAGTATTCACAAAACACTGCTTGCATTATTTCAATCAACAATATTACAATAACCTATGAATCAAAAATAAAATCCAGTAGCCTATGACCAACCACTACCGTTTGAAAATGAAACAAAAATATTACTTGTCAGAACGAGTAAAAGTATAATAGTTTTTATTATTATTATCTAATAATAACGATTTATTTGTGTATTCTGAATTTAAAAGAAAATGGCATTGCGTTTTTCTCACGAAGAAAAATTTGATTTGCTAGAATGTTACATTCATTGCAACAGAAATGCAAACCTTGCATTAGAGAGGTATTTTGAAAATTTTCCTGAAAGACCGCAGCCAAGTGTTAGACTTTTTCCAAAAATTGTTATGAACCTGAGAAACCATGGAAGTTTTGAAAAACCGCGGCCAAAGAGTTACGAAAAAGCAGGTAATAACGAGCGTGACGAAAATGTCAGAGCCTATTTTAATGCCGCTCCGACATCATCTACAAGAGCGTCGGCAAGAGACTTACCAACCCCGCGAAGTACCATTCATGCAGTTCAGGGTTTACGAGAAACGGATTATCCAAGAAGAATGCAGTTTTTAAATTGGTATGTGAATCAATGCGAACAAAATCATGATTTCAGTCGTCTTGTAATTTGGACCGATGAATCACATTTTACCAACTGCGGGGTATTTAATAGACATAACCATCATTTTTGGGCAACAGAAAACCCTCACCAATTGGCTCAACGAAGACTGCAAACCCGATTTGGTTTTAATATATGGTGTGGTATGTATGGTAAGTAATGTCACCTAGCTTGCTAAATACATAGCAGGTATTAAGTAACCCAGCTTTACTTTTCTCCTTACATTTTAGACAACAGACTTATAGGACCATTCTTTTATAATCATACGTTGAATGGCCAAAGATACTTGGAGCTGTTAGAAGATCAAATATTACCGGCAATTAGGGCAAGAGTTCCTCAAGATCAATTGAATAATATTTGGTTTCAACAAGACGGTTGTCCCGCACATAATGTTCGAGAAGTTCAAACTCTCTTAAGACAGATATTTGATGACAAACTAATTTCAAACGGCGGACCAGTTAATTGGCCTGCTAGATCCCCTGATATAACTCCTCTCGATTTTTATTTATGGGGTTATGTAAAAAATGAAGTATATGAGTTTGAACCCCCGGAATCTGTACAAGAATTAGAAGAGAGAGTGAAGAATGTGTTTACGAGCATAAATGGCAACACGCTTCGCAGGGTCATCAATACTGTGTTAAAAAAGTGTCAAAAATGTATTAATAAAAACGGCCAACATTTCGAATAAGTATAGTAAGTTAGATATTTTTTCTTATTTTCTTTTCAATACAATAATTATTATTCATTGCGTTTTTAGTTTTCTTTATTTGAAATGTTAATATGAGATTTTTAACCATAAGAAAAAAATAAAATAATGTATTATAATATTATGATATTTTAAACAAATTTAACCCTGCCTAATGTGTTCTTCTCAAATTTAACGTGTTGCGAAAATTAATTTTCTTTATTTTTCAAGTCAATTTAATTTATTTTCCAACAAATAATACATCGTTGAAATGCTGACGTCATAAGCTACCTTTTAAGCATAAAATACAATATGGCGCCCATAAGAAAAAATGAACCTGATGATGGTATAAAATAACTGAAACGTCGTGTTCAAAATTAAATTGCAGAACTGAAATCTACTTAAAAAGTTGCTTTAAAAATGTTTTTACAGATTGCCAAAATAGTGAATAATAAGAAATCTACAGCATATTTTCGAAAATACATTTTTTGGTTTTTTCAACATATTTCAAAAACCAAAAAAGATAGGGCCGCGTATTAAACGGTTTTCAGTTAGAAATATAATTGTCAAAAACTTTTCCCATTTAACCGTTTCTCTATCTTCTATAGTTTCCAAGATCCCCATACATGTAGGCCCAATTTGGGCCACACTGTATGTATCTACGTTTAATGTACCTCATTGGTAAGCTTAACAAAACAAATAACATAATAAATATATGTATACTTAGAACACTAAACATCTAAATAAAAGTATGCTTTGGAGCAATATAAAAGAATGAAAATGACGAGTATATTATATTAATCGTATATTTATTTAGAGATCTATGAAGTAAAATATGTAGGTAGGTACTTAAGTATTTAAAGGAATACATTTATATTATAAGCTTATATCAGAATAATTTAAAAGCTTAAGGGAAAACTGTAGCAATGTAAATACCTACTTAGTTTCTTAAAAATGGCGTACTTATTATTAATGTTTCTATTAAATTTCGTTAATATGCGCAACCAATTTAACAAGATCCTCATAAGAGGCACTCTCATATGGCACTCAGGCTGACTTGAAAGTTGAATTTGCATGTAGCGTCGGCGTCATCTGTCAACTCCTAGAATTTCACACCACTTGTTGCCGCCTGTCTTTTCGGTAACACGGGTCTAGGTATTTTTACCCGGGGCCGTGTAAAAACGAGATTAAAGAATACGTTTTACAATCAATGTGTTAAAATAACCTTCTAGCGTGGTTTATTTACACGCTAATATGGTGTTATTAATTGTCGTTGTATTTAATTTTGCTGATAGAGTGTAAAATCTCCTACAACTAAGAGTGAAATTCATAGACAAATTTAATATAACAACTTTGGTCCCATATAAGTGTAAAAATGTGGTAAATTATGTTAATCCGGGTGTTAACATTAACACTAGTTTTTTTACCACTCCTGAAATGACTTTTACCAGGTGGATATTTTTTACTCTGCTGTAACTCAAAAATAGGGCAGTTGCGGACCTATTTTGTGTGTGTATGTAATGACACATATTTTTTGAAGCACCCTGTATAAGCATTGAAAATGTGTCAAAATACCGTGGGACACCCGATCTGTTAGAGATTTCCGGTGTAATTATCTCATTTGAAATCTAAATATTTTTCTTTTTTAGGGATTTCTTTTGCATCAGAACTGAATATAATTTTAATGCTACAATTTATTCTAAGAGAACTTTGCCTTTTCAAAAGAAGCGATGTGGCCACCGCTGTATCTGTACAGAGCGTAGCAGATATATCCGGAAGACTACTAATTCCGATATTGGGACATTACTGCAATGCTCCTAAAACATTTATGTATGCTGGAGCATTGGTAGTCGCTAGTTTTGCGAGAACAAGTAAGACACCTATTTTTTTTAGGCTCAAAATCGTTGAATTTTTTAATGTTTTTTAAATGAAAGTCATCATTTATTTTGAAAATTTGGTGATATACCTGAGCGAATAACGTGATAGTAATATTTTTTGGAAAATGAAAAATATCAAAAATCAAATTGCTCGGTTTTCAATTCGGCTTCAAGCAGAGTCACAATACAACACAATTTTAGTTACAATGGTCGTTCAAGATGCTCATTCACGAAAAATGGTTTTGATGTAATAACTGCAATAAAAGTAATGGGTCGATCCCAATCCTCCGGCAGTAGACAAGCAAACTATAAAGGCGCAGTAAAGGGTCGGACTAAAGAATACAAGTTATGATACTCATATTTTATACTCGGTACTCTATAATAATATACAGTGCCGTCTTTCATATGATTGGGGCCCTGAACCCAAGGCTGAAATGGGACCCCTCCAAAATAAAAAAAAATTAAAATTATTATTTACAATTAGTGCATATATTTATTTTACATAAAATCGTCAAAACATTTATTTTAAAATAAAACTTAATCTCTTCTAACTAAAATACAAAGATGAAATCTCATCTTAAAACATTAAGTTATCATTAATGATGAAAATATTCTCAATGAAATGGCAACATTAGGAAATGTATCCTCTAATTTGTTAGTTATTAAAATATTGTATAGGTCCAATAAACTGATTTCCTGGGTTTTATATATTTCGTCTGAATTTAAATATTGTGCCAAATGAATGAACTCTAATTCTTTTCCATTTACATCAAGACTGTAATTGTCTACAAATCTTGAACAACTAAGGTGCGAATCGACTTGAGTGATTGTTTTTAAAATTGTTAGGAAACCAAACCGATTGAAAATGCTGTCGTATGCAGCAAATCGCCGGTTAAGTTTAGCTATTAAGAAATCCATAATTGGAAAAAAAACTTCAATTTTAAATTTTTTTATGCCACTAAATTGGGCTTCTTCAGCTGATCCATCAAAAAATTTGATTCTCGAACTCCGTTCAGTTTTACGTTGTGTTTTCTGTTTAAAATCACTATCTGGAAATTTATCTTTAGCATTGCTATAGTACTTTTCGAAATAATTTCTTTCATTATTCAGAAAATTAATTAATGATTTCAGTAACTTCACTGCCACTTCCTTCGTAAGAGATCTACTTTGTAAACTAACATTTACTTTATTTACGGTTGTTAATACATTATTCCATATTTTCGTAAGAATAACTATTTCCAACTTCTGCATTTTTTTGGAAATGCCAACTGTTTCACTTCTAGTTTCTTTCGATTGATCATCAACTTCAGCAATTAATGATAGCGCAGCCAAGAATTCCTTATAACTTTCTTGCAAAGCTGTGACCGCAGATGCGCGAGCAGACCATCTAGATTCAGACAATGATTTTGCCACCAATTTGTATTCCAACGATATGTTGAAGAGGAAAAGAAATTGTAAATATTCTGAATGAACTGAAAAAAACTTGTGGTTTCTATATTGCACTGTGCCGCATGAACCAGTACCTATCAAATTTAAGGAGTGTGCTGCACAAGGTACGAAAAGGGCGTATTCACATTTTGCTTTGAGTCTTGTTTGAAGACCAGAGTATTGCCCAGCCATGTTAGAGGCGTTTTCGTAACTTAGACCTCTATAGTTGTTAATATCAATATCGTGCTTTTCTAGGAACTCAATAACGGTATTTGCTAAATAATCTCCTTTGTGCTTCTCTATGGGTATGAACGTCAAGAATCTTTCGACGACATTTGCTTCCCTAACATATCGTATTATAAATGTCATTTGATCTACATGTGTTAAATCGGGTGTAGAGTCAACACTAATTGAATAATATTTAGATTCCTTCACTTCACCTATAATTTGATTTCGCACTTTCTTACCCATAACATTGATAAAATCATTGCAAATATTTGCTGAGAGGTATGATGTGTGACCTTTTTCTGGATTTCCGTATCTGTTCAAATGTTCTGCAATAAATGGATCAAACTGACTTAGTAGTTCCAAGCATCCCAAATAATTTCCATTGCTAGGAGATCCAATTATTTGATTTGCTCCACGAAACGCAAGTCCTCTGGATGCCAAAAACTTAATATACAAGTTAATCTAAACAGAAGTTACATTCCTTTACACAGACGCTTTCTGAATTATTTTTTAAAATTTCAGCATTCTCTAACCTTAACAATTTTTAAATTGCCCGCTTTTTACTCTCAACAACGTCAACAATGTCATCTCAATGACAAGACAAATTTAATCTTTCAATTTAAATAACCATCAAATTTCGACTGAAGATCACGTTCCACTTGGAGTAAAAATATAATATGAAAATAAAAAAGAAAACGATGGTTAATTAACAGAAATTTAAAAGTGGTTCGTCCCAGTTGTTCGTCTTTTACAAATTTACGTGTTAATTGTTTTTACATAATAAGTTTTTTACATTGTGCTGTTGATCGCCCACTCGAAAAAAGTTAATTTTGTCAATGAAGTTTCCTGTTTCATGACAAAGTGAGTAAAACCCAAAAAATACATTACTTATATTATTTCTCAAAACAAATAAAACAGGTAAAACTCAACTGATTTCAGACAAATTTATATCAAATTTCTAACAATGACATTTTCAAATAAATTTTTACAAATCGCTTTTAGGAAGCACTGAAGATGGCCTAAGGCCGAAAGTGCTCTGTTAACTTAAATTAATTTTCAAGATTATACACTTAATACAAAAAACGACGGTTGTTCCCTCTTAAAAACTTAATAACAGCTACGATTCTTCTTAGTACATCTTTCCAGTATTTAACTTCCTTTTCAAATTGAGAAATAATGGCTGTATCCATCTACCAATAGACTTTCTTCTAGCTTTGTATTGTATTATGATTGGTCTGTGTTCCAGGTTATTTTCGTCATTCAATACCATAGGCATCGTAACTATAGATCCGACACGCCATTCATAAATGCTATAAAATTGTTATGCCAAAATCGTTTGTGGGCGAGACGCTGTAAGGAGCTAGGTGGGGCCGAGAGTGGGGATTACGCTGAATTTACATATGCATGCGACAAAACCCAGGAAAACAACATCCGCTATGCCACCGTATATGCCGACTATTGTCGGGTCGATGCGGATGGCCACGAAAATGATGAAATCTGGGCGGATCCGGTATTGCTGCGTTGCCATACTACAGATTTTTTACAAGGTTTTAGGCAATGTTATATATTTCCCACATCATGTTAATATAGTTAATCATAGAAGTTAATACTTTTAACAGAGTAAGCCCAGAAAACTACGTTTTCTGTGGCGTAAGTTTGGCAAACCAAGTGGAGGGGAGCAGCTTGTATGTTGATTTACTTTACACTGGAATACAATGATGACATCACGTTTATTTGTTATTGTTCGGTCTAATAGTTACGATGTCTATGTTCAAAACATATTCTTGAGTGTGCTTCCAATCGGTGGCGCGGGCGTAACTAAGCGCCACAAAACAGATAAGAGGTTAGAAATGCGAACTACGTAGAAAACCAGAGAAACAAAGATTCAAGTTGGCCACCAGTCCACCCCGAGCGCTACGGTAGGTTTATTGCGGATGGCGGGTAGTTTAAATAACTCGTTTTCAAATTACTGGTTTACTGTTTAAACAATATTTAAGATTTTTAAAGACGTTTTATCGCTTTTTAGTTAATTCATTCTAAAATACCATGTATGCACTAAATTTTTGAGTTTAATGTATGTGTTTTATATAAAATTATACCAAAAAAGCAATAAATGTCATTAAAAACCAAATATTGTTGTTATTTATGAATGCCGATGTAAATAACAAACAAAGA
This sequence comes from Polydrusus tereticollis, assembly GCA_963920685.1. Lineage (NCBI taxonomy): Eukaryota > Metazoa > Arthropoda > Insecta > Coleoptera > Curculionidae > Polydrusus > Polydrusus tereticollis. Next base: position 95,356,854 of record OY987331.1, read on the forward strand.
TTATGAAAAAAAATTTTAAATTTATTTAAACTTTACCATAAAAAATAATGTGAACAAATTCTGACAAAAATTGGTATCGAAACAATAGAATTACTTTATAGCTACAAATAAAAAATGTCTGTATAAAATAAACCAAAAATGTAACTAATAACAGTGACGTGACTAAATGGTTCCAAGTGTTTCATGAACCCGGGCTTGCTCGAGGGAAGTATGTGAATTATTGACATTTGGGCGTTGCTCCCAAAAAAATGTTTGCTTCACCTCAAACCCAGATCTTCTAGTTACGCTACTGACAAAATAGCAATTAGCTGCTTACGTTTTGCACACTTTCTTATTTCAAGTTCAAGTAAATTCAGTAAGTTACTTGTCAGTTTTGACCCATTTACATAAGAATCTTACTTCCTTCCTCCCTTGCTTTTCTCTTGAACTTAGCTCAGTCAAGTGATAAAGATGTAAACAGTTATAGCCTCTGGTAGAAGGAAAATAATAAAAACTAAGGAGAAACTATTGTGACTTTTGCCACTAATTAACTCATTTGATAGACAATTAAAATAATCAGGGTTTTGAATGTGCCAATTTCAATATAAATTTGAAAGTTTTTTGGCATATTAGAAATCATGATTATTTTAACTGTCTATCAAATGAGCTAATCAGTGCCAAAATTACTGGCACTAAATATATTTTCCTTCTTCCAGTAAACAACTCTTTATTACAGAAAATGAATTTAAAAAAAATTACACAAAAAAAACATAACTGTCCAGGTACCTACTTGAAAGTGCCCATCCAGGTGAAAAATCTCTTGGTCAGGTGTAAGATGTCGCCTTCAGGTGTAAAATCTGGTAGCCAGGCGCAAGATGTCTTAGCCAGGAGCAGGTCAAATGTTGCAGCCAAAGTTAAATTGCCACTCAGTAGTTGGGCTCGATAAGGTGTCCATGCAACAGAAACAAATGTTTATGATTAGTACCAAAATGACTAACAGACTGAACAAAACATAATTTTTAAATCAAATACTAAGATAATAAATGCAGTGAAAAAAATTCAATAAAATATAAATTGGTTTGTGTACTTGTGTCAAAAGTAAAATGGATACATTTAGAGGACTAAACGGAATGTTTTAGACTGCCAGTAAAAAAATTTAAACTACCAGGTTCTACAGAATGTGAAAGTGACCATAAAACATCAAGAGGCAAAATTCCAATTAAGCCGTTTTAAAACTGAGTTCTTAAATTGACATTCATCGAAATGATCTCCACTAATTTAAAGCTAAATTTAGAGAATTCGGTCATGTTAGAGATTCGCCTAAATCTGGTTGCCCTGCTCGAGATGAAAATGAACAACTTGGATTTTCTTCTAAGGAAAACAAAACGTTAAGTACTCTCTCGCACATTGGGACCAATTTACAGGTGCGGAAAACTGCTGTTCATCGAATAGTTCAAAAGCAGAAATATCACCCATATAAAGTTATTCCAATACATGAGTTATTTGAAGACGGTTTCGATAGGTGAAATGAGTATTGTGAACGGATGCAAAATATGTGCAATCTAGATAGTAGTTTAGTAAAAAGTATTATCTTTTCCGATGAAGCTACGCTCTGGTTGAATGGTAACGTAAACAGACAAAGTTGCCGTTATTGGGCAACAGAAAATTTGCATTGGATGATGGAGGTTCACAGCCAGTGGAATGGTGCGCGGAAGAGCAATTGGTCCATTCTTCTTTCAACAGTCTCTAGCTGGACACGTCTATCTCGAGTTTCTCCAACTTGAATTAATTTCAGCTTTAGTGGCTTTATTTGCGAATCTATTGAACCCAGAATCGTCTGACGAAAACTGATATTCCAGCAAGATGGTGCTCCTCCGGATTATGTTGCCACTGTGCGGACATTTTTGGATGAAACCTTTCCCAATCGGTGGATAGCAAGGAGAGGATATCGAATGGCTTGCTAAGTCACCAGACCTAACTCCGCTAGACTTCTTTTATCTCAAATCGAAAGTATTTGCTGACAGGCCAAACAATCTGCACGAGTTGAAAGAGAGGATCCAAAGAGAAGTACTCCGGAAATGGTTGAGAAGTATAAATAGAGTTTATTGACCGCCTTGGATTTTGTCAACGGTAAATGGCGCACATTCTCAACATTTAATTTGATTAATTGTTCTGTTCTTTTTAAATAAACAGGTCTTACTTATTGATATGTTCAATCGTAATTTTTTCGATAACTGTTGATTTTAGGTATAGGACATAGTACTTGAAACATACGTACAATTCGATGCAAAATTTAAAAATGAAATAAATAATAGATGTTTTTATTTGAAAAAATGAAATTGATGGTCGTAACTTACTTTTGGGCTACCCTTTATACATGAATTTACCATAAGAAAAAAACCTAAATTAATTATTATCAGAAAGAATTATTATAATCCGGCCCCGACAACAAATACTGTAAATTTAAGGATTTCTACTACCACACTTAGAACTTATTTTATTGTAGTCATGAAATCATAACTGTTTTTCGTGAAAAGAACTTTACATGCAAGTCCTGCTTGCGCTGGATGTTCGGCAGGCGTTCGACAGGGTGTTAATGTATAATTTAATCACATACCAAAATTCTCCGCTTCTCTTGGTAACTCTACTTTACTTCTATATAACAGGGAGTTTTTTGAAGAGGAAAGAAAAATTCAAAATTCTTCACAAATATTTAATATTTTGCTCTATGCGTTTCGGTTTCTTAAACCATTTTCAAAAGCTGTCTAAAAAGTTCATTTATATAATAATCTCAATTCAAAATCAAAATTATTAGGTATTACTTACATAATATAATCACAAACTTTACATTAAGGACAACAAACAAGTTTACTATGGCGAACACAGGTTAACTAACTATATCAATTTTATATCAACGGGATAAACCCATAAAATTAAACAAAATATACTGAACCAGAGCGGCATCTAGGTCGCACAAAAAGAGAAACGATTATTTAAACAAACATTAATGACTCAAACTCATTCACAATTTTTGCTGCTTCTCTGTAGTGGGCGTTGACAGGATCGTTCAAACACTCTGATTATTAACCTCTAATTCGGCTATTTCTATATTTTCTAAACATTTCAGCTTATGCTCTTTTTGCGCATTATGTAGCATTTTTAAGTTGTCTTTAGTATTAAAAGTATGTAAATTCTCTCTTAAATATAGGCCAAAAGCTGATCTCTTGTCATTAGGCGATTTCTGACAGTTTAAATGTTCTCTTATTCTAATATTAAAACTACGTCCTGTCTGTCCAGCATATTTGGCTGTGCATGAGTTACAGGACAACAAAATAAATATACCCCACTTTTTATCAAGCACGTTAACTGAATCCTTTACTCTCGAGAATAAGCGGCCTAAATTGTTTACTGATTTTTAAGCTATTTTAAAATTGTTGTTTAAGGACTTCAATACATTACCCACGCTTACAGAAACAGCGCCCAAAAAAGTTAGTCTCATATACCTAGGTGGTTGAAAAGATGTTATGGTGTTATCCAAGGGGTCAATGAGTTCTTTTACTGTCCGCGTTGAGTGTAGTCGCTGTAATGAATACCACATTCCGGTGTACCACAAGTTTTGACATTCCCCGGTTTCCCTTGACAAACTTGACCATGTTTGCCAGCTCACTCTCCGCTAATATGGTCAATACGAACATAAAATACCATTCGCGCACGCTTCTTTTCTGGTACAATACCTAACTGGAAACTGAAATAAATGATATCAAGTGTGAATCACTTATAAATTATCACACGTATTTTATGGTTTAAAATCTTCATGATGGTTATCATAGCCCGTTTTGTGGTCGACGAAACGTAAGCCTTTGAAGTCGCCTATAATGTATTGTTTTGTCACAATCGGGTCGAAGCAACAACTTGTGCGTCCGTAGTAGTAGTAGTAGTAGTACCAGTAGTAGCGGTGGTGTAAAATGACATTTTTTCTTAAATTTCTTTAATTCGCAGTGGAACGACTAAACTTTCTCTACAATTCGACAACTATTCCGGGGATGTTGTGCGATAAAACTCGAATATACTAGGTGTTTCGAAAAAAGCTACTCGACTCAAAACAAAAGTAATACACGCGCACTATACCGGCCACACCCCCGGGCCTAATCGATTGAAACATTCTGATATTGTATTTACTTACAGTATTTACAAGTACTTCGTTGGTTTCCCAAAAGGCCATTGACCGTGGTCCTTCAGCCTTTTACTAACAATACCATTAATCTTCCCTTAAAGATAAACGAGGTTCCAGTAAGGCCAGATATAAAGCTAAAATATTTGGGCGTCGTTATTGATTCTCGGCTCTGTTTTGTAGCCCATACTTTCCATGTAATGCAAATAATAATGAAAATTAAAATCGTTGAGTTTTTAGTTTTAGCAGTATGGCCTACCGAACATATACTAGTACTTGCAGTGGTAGCTCTGTCTGGGCTTACCAAAGGCACCAGAGCTGTTTTTCAATCAGTCATTATTCCGAATTATGTGCCCTTGGATAAAATTCCAGCTGCCAATGGATTAAACATGCTCTTTACTGGTAGTGTATCACTTGCAATTGGACCCTTAATAGGTAGGTACATAATATTGAACATAAAGTGATGGGTTTTCTTGTGCCGTATCGTTCGCGTGTCACTCAAATCGCAGAACTTTATTTTTGATTATGCACTAGTCGAGCGGTCGTGACGTCACTATATTAAACGAGGACATTTGTATTGCGTATATCTTGGAAACCGTTAGACGTAAGATGGAGCGGTTTGAACTATTGTTCCTAGAATTTGTTATACTATAATTCTGATTTTTGGTTTAAGACAAGAAACGTTCATTTGAGTTATATTTTCTTTCATGTGTAATAACAAAATAAAATTGTAATATATCAATCTAAAATAGGGGACACCAAAATAAATTTCATAGAAAATGTTCCATGGTTTCTTTCATAGGCATCGTAACTATAGATCCGACACGCCATTCATAAATGCTATAAAATTGTGATGCCAAAATCGTTTGGTGGCGAGACGCTGTGAGGAGCTAGGTGGGGTCGGGAGTGGGGATTACGCTGACTTTACATTTGCATGAAAACCACAGAACAATAAAGGTTAGGTTGACAAAACTCCAGGAAAACCCACAGAAAAACGCTGTCACAAATGAAATGGAACATCCGCTATACCGAGTATTGCCGAGTCGATGCGGATGGCCACGCAAATGATGGGATCTGGGCGGATTCTTTTTTGCTGCGTTGCCATACTACAGACTTTTTACAAGGTTTTAGGCAATGTTATATATTTCCCACATCATGTTATTCTAGTAAATCGTAGAAGTTAATACTTTTAACACAGTAAGCCCAGAAAACTACGTTTTCTGTGGCGTAAGTCTAGCATACCGAGTGGAGGGGAGCAGCTTGAATGTTGATTTACTTTACACTGGAATACAATGATGACAACACGTTTATTTGTTATTGTTCAGTCTAATAGTTACGATGTCTATGGTTTCTTTACTACGTTTATATGGAAGTCTTAACTTCTTTCTTGATATATATTATCCAAATTGTAATTATTTTTCATTTGTCAGGTATTTATACGGGTAGTTATTTAATAAGTGTTCGATATTTTACAGGACGATTCCTCGGTTATTTATAAGGTGAAAAGTTCATATAAGCATGGGTCCGCAAGCCCTTCATTTTTAAGATACAGGGTGTTACAAATTAATTCTTATTTTTGTTTTTCGTAAATCATTTTTGAAATATTGTCTATATTTGGTCAAAAATTGGCATCTAGGGGTTTTTTGAAATGCGAAATTCGAAATTATTGTTAGTATGGCTCCCACTTGTAGAGGGCGCCACCTACGTGTCTTTCTACTCTTTTGAGGAGTCATAATTTTATAGGTGCTTGTATTACATTTCCAAACAAAAAATGGATTGCTTCATCATTTTTACATGAAAGGGCATACTTGGTAGAAATCGCTAATTTATTTGCATATAGCAATGCCTATATCAGAGTTTGATAAAATAGTAGTGATCGGCCGATACCGATATAAATATCGGTGCATCGGTATCGTATCGGCATATCGGCAAATTTTGCCGATAATCGGTATCGGCAATATTTTGCCGATAAATATCGGCATATTTAAGATTAACTATTTTATTAATTGTAAGTGAAAACCAATTTTTAACGGTTTTTTTTTAACAAAACAACTAAATTACTTCTAATAATCTTAAATAATTTTAGGTTATTTACATAATATTAGGCATATGACAAAATTAAATAAGGCATATGTTGGTGAATGAAAACAATACTTTTTTAACCAAACTAAACAACAAGTACAAGTTGCAGTTAACTTAAAAGGATATTAAAATTATTAGGTATGCAAAAAATTAAAATATTGCACGACACGATCGATATCCAAAGTAGCAATATACAATGTACTAATTGGATCCAAGAACTAAACAACGATTGCAGCAACGCGGGAGCACTACACTTTCCGTAAAACGGGTAATTACCACTGGTATTTGGAATCGGGCGGTCGGGGAATTACCGAAATTTGTCCACGTTACGTCGGCATTAATGCCAGTATTTGGCTTAAAGATGCTTTACAATGTTGCCACTATTGACAATTTTTACTTAATCCACATATGTTGAATAGTTACAGATCTTTTAAAAATGTGGTGCCGATACCGATATTATATCGGTATCGGCAACTAAAATATCGGTTTCGGCCGATTATCGGTATCGGCAAAAAAGTCCGTATCGGCCGATCACTATAAAATAGCATTTATCTCCTAAACAAAACCGAAATCAAAAAATTATGAAAATATAGTTTGCATTAGCCAATAAAGTGCCTACATAACAGTGGTATCAAAAGAGAAAACGTCAGTGGCGTACATATTTTTTGTTGTTAATTGTAACAGCCTATATCTCAAAAATGGAGGCCTTGAATCGTCTTGTGAATTATCGGACACTTATTAAATAACACCCCGTATATTATAAGCATCGGTTCTCACATGATTTATCCATTCATGTAAAGCTCCGGACTTTTTCAGATACAAATTTATATATTTATGATACTTTTAGGTGTAGTTCATGACCAATCAGGCTCATATATTAACACCTTGTATGTGGCATCCGCATTGTCGATGTGTTGTGTGATCTTATTCAGTGTCGAATCCATATTCTGGAAAAACCGAACCAAAGGAAATGAAAAATGAAAAATGAGCGTAAAACGTACTGTTTATAAATACCTAGTAAGGTAAAACAATTATGGCAATAGATAAAAAACAAAGCAAAGGAAGTAGGTAACTGTTATCTGAAAAAGCTATGTTAAACTTGGTACAGACTTGGAATAAAGCTTCGAACTTGGTTTTCATTTTAGATTCCTCAGCGCGAACATTGGTTTCCGCATCTAATCCGTTCCTTGGACTAGTTCTAAAATTTTGGTTGAAACAGCCTGAGATTTTCTGCATCCCATGAAAAGTTATTTTCCTCTGTTCTCTCAATGAGACAATTTTCTTGCGCCCGTTCAACAAATAACAAATATATAACCATATAAGGGTGTTTCCTAACTACGGTACTAAACTTTAGAGGGTGATACGTAAGGTCGTTTTAAGAAAAAAGTTCCTATGAACATATGTTCGGAGTTGCTTCGTTTCTGAGATACAGGGCATTGAATTTAAAAAATAAAGGTAATAAATATTCTTAAACCGATTTGGTTCTAATTTAGTTCAGTTATTTGAAGTACAAAAAAAAATTTTTTTGAATAATTTACATTTTTAGTTTTAATAAATAGTAAAAGAATACTACTTGGCAAGTGGTAATCATAATATGACATATAAATATGTATACATGTGAGAACTTTGTTCTCTAACCACTTGCTGAGACCTTATACAATAAGGATTAACCAAATTATGCTAAAACAGCTATTCTCTGGGCTACATGCCCCAACGAGCGCTGAATTAAATAGCACAATTTGGCGTATTTTGACTAACACTGTTAGTACTAAAATACAGACTCAGATTGCAGAAACTACCGGGAAAGAAAAGAATGGATCTTCATTTCCAACGATAGGTTGCTACGCTGCTGCTCAGATTGCTAGAAACTTCTGGAGGACGGCGCCACCTGTATTGTACTGCCTAGGCAGAACAAAGTTCTCACATGTATACATATTTATATGTCATATTGTGATTACCACTTGCCAAGTAGTATTATTTTACTATTTATTGTGTTAATAGCTGTTTTAGCATAATTTGGTTTATCTTTCTCTCAGCAAGTGGCTAGAGAACAAAGTTCTCACATGTATACATATTTATATGTCATATTATGATTACCACTTGCCAAGTAGTATTATTTTACTATTTATTGTGTTTATAGTACCATACGGTATCTTTCACATCAGATTGCTAGAAACTTCTGGAGGATGGCGCCACCTGTATTGTACTGCCTAGGCAGAACAATATTGTGGCTATAGGGTGTTTCGATTTTCCAATGGTAGGTATGCTCGCTTGTCATGCTTGCCCTGTACTGACGAGAACCAAAGAGTTCGAAACCGGTCTACAGGTAGCAGCAGCGTAGCAACCTATCATTGGAAATAAAGATCCATTCTTTTCTTTCCCGGTAGTTTCTGCAATCTGAGTCTTTATTTTAGTACTAACAGTGTTAGTCAAAATACGCCAAATTGTGCTATTTAATTCAGCGCTCGTTGGGGCATGTAGCCCAGAGAATAGCTGTTTTAGCATAATTTGGTTAATCCTTATTGTATAAGGCCTCGGCAAGTGGCTTCCCAACAAACATATTAAGTAATGTAGACCAGAACGGAAGGAAAATAATCCTAAATTGGCAAATATTTGCTTATTTTTGCCTTAAATGTTTTTTTAAAAGTCACAAAAGATTCGAACTCTAAAATCTAAGTCAAAATTTGGATATCTAGAACTTAAATAATTTGTTATAGGGAAGTCTACTTGTAGTTTAATTTACCTAGTTAAAAATTACAAATAAATTACCTCTCTTAGACATTAAAAATATTTAATCCTAATAAGGAATATGATTAAGTAATAATTTACTTAATTGTTACTTAATATATGTGTTCAAAATTAAGGAATTTTTTAGCTATTACGCTAGGTAAATATTACCCAATTATTGCCAACAAAAAGTCCAAATAATTTACTGACCATGTAGTTTTAGAAACAAGTAATATTTTGGATAATTTTGCCCTATAAATTGTTCCCAAAGTTATAGATCTTTTGTGGTTAAAAATTGAGCTACTTCATAACTTTCTGATTAACCTCAAAGGCTAACATTGCTTGTACAGTTAATAATAAAGAAAAAAATAACTTTAAGGTTAAAAATATAAAGGCGGCCATATTTAATAATTATTAGTTTTCCTGTTTATCGACAACTATAAAAAAACAATAATTAAAATTTTAAGAATTACATGAGGTGAGTGGAAAATCCATTAGACTACGATATCTTTCGTCAACGAAAGTTTTTTAAAACTTTAGGGACATATAATGTTTATAATGAAGGCACTCTGTTTTTAGGTTAAAATGGTAAAAATATTTTAAATTATCGTAATAATACATAAAAAAATGCATATTTTAAGGGCGCGTTTAGTTTTTCGAAGTATCATCACCATAATTCACAAACACATTTCTTTCGCATCCAAATTTCGATCCAGAAAAATGATAAAACTTAATTATATCATATTGTTGAAGTTATAATAAGCGACCATTCCAAATATCTACTTAAGTCGAACTCCATTTTATAATTTATTTTGTCCGGTTGGAAGTGTTGGCATAAGTTGTTGTCTTTTCTTTCTAACACCAGATATAATATGTTTTCTCTGTATTTTTGTCTAGTGTCTTATTGCTCCTATTTAGGTTATATTTAGGTCAAAAGGTTGGTCTCACTTTCCACATTTAGACGTAAAATAGGTCTATATTTATTTCACTTCGTTTCAACTTATTGGACAGAAAAACCCTATCAACCTATTTTCGACCTTCAATTTACTTTAGTTTCTTTCCCCACATTGGGCAATAGGAAAACAAATGTAGGTAAATTATCCCTATATATAATTGGTCGTGCAAAATATTTGACCCGTTTAGAGGTCGAATAAAGGTAAATTTAACTTAAAATGTTTGTTGGGTTGAGAACGAAGTTCTCACATGTATACATATTTATATGTCATATTATGATTACCACTTGCCAAGTAGTATTATTTTACTATTTATTGTGTTTATAGTACCATACGGTATCTTTCACATCAGATTGCTAGAAACTTCTGGAGGATGGCGCCACCTGTATTGTACTGCCTAGGCAGAACAATATTGTGGCTATAGGGTGTTTCGATTTTCCAATGGTAGGTATGCTCGCTTGTCATGCTTGCCCTGTACTGACGAGAACCAAAGAGTTCGAAACCGGTCTACAGGTAGCAGCAGCGTAGCAACCTATCATTGGAAATAAAGATCCATTCTTTTCTTTCCCGGTAGTTTCTGCAATCTGAGTCTTTATTTTAGTACTAACAGTGTTAGTCAAAATACGCCAAATTGTGCTATTTAATTCAGCGCTCGTTGGGGCATGTAGCCCAGAGAATAGCTGTTTTAGCATAATTTGGTTAATCCTTATTGTATAAGGTCTCAGCAAGTGGCTAGAGAACAAAGTTCTCACATGTATACATTTTTAGTTTTAGTACATTATTATAGATCAGTACATTTTTATATAAGGAATATACAGTTTTTTTACTTTTGCACGATACATTTCTATGTTAAACTTTTGCAGCCAGCTCTTTGTTTAAAAAATGCTCTTACATAACGATATAATAATAAATATATGAGAACTTCAATTTGATTTAGTCCTTTTTTTTATATACTTAAAAAAATGTCGGGTCAGAAATGACCCGACGATACCAGTTATGACTACTAAAATGACGACACCAGTTAAGGGTTAGAAAGAGAAGCCACTGCCTTTGTTTTAGTTTTTTTTATTTGCTCAGATTAAGCAACTACAAATACAACTTTCTGCTCTCTTGTGTTTTTTTCATATCCGGCTTCGCTTGCGACAAAAAAAAATAAAAATCACTTTAACTCATACCAAAACTATCCATGGACAACAAAAATAAAAAATAAAGAATTTCGACCTTACAGTAAATGAGCAAAATGTCCATCTTCTGATAAAATGCACGACTGCAATCGATTTGTCATTGATTATCTGACACGTTCAAAAATACCTAGACTATTCCTTATGACATTGCAATTGTCAATTATCCGATTCCTCAAGTCATTCACATCTAGTAAAGAAGTTTTATAAACAAGAGCCTTCAGATGACCCCATAAATAGAAATCTAGAGGATTAATATCAGGACTGCGAGCTGGCCAATTTTGAGGTCCTGCACTTCTAATCCAGCGATTAGGGTAGGTGATGTCGAGATGCTGACGAGCAAGAACACTAAAATGAGCTGGAGCCCCGTCGTGAATAAACCACATGTTGATTCTTACATGTAGGGGTACTTCTTCTAACAAAATGGGTAAATGATGTCGCAAAAAGTCCGTGTAGGATTCACCTGTTAATCTTGGCGGTAAAAAAAATGGGCCAATTAGGTAGTCACTAATAATTCCTACCCAAGCGTTGAGCGAAAATTGTTGCTGAAAATGACTTTCTCTAATAACGTGGGGATTTTCGTCGGCCCAAAAATGGTCATTGTAAAAGTTCATAATAGCATCTCCTAAAAAATTTGCCTAGTCCGTAACTAAAATATTTGGTAAACAATTATTATTGTGTGCCATTCTATGAATCAACCACCTACAAAATATTAATCTTGGGTGAAAAAGTAGAGCCTGGACCCGCTGTATGTGATATGGGTACAGAAGGTTTCTTTTTAGATCTTTCCAAACGGTTTTTGGGCTGATTTTAAGCTGCAGCGCAATCTTCCTGGTATTATTTGAAGGATCTTCTTCTATCGCATCAAGTGTACTTTCTTCTAGTTCAGGCGTTGTTACAGTTTCTGGTCTTCCACCACCTGTATTTTTCATTCATTTATGGATCGAACTGAGTATGTATCTGTTTTATAGATCTTCTTAATTAGCTTCCATTCACCCTTCTCCCGGGAAACTACTTCAATCAGTTTGGGAACTGATAGCAGACCTTTTTCGTAAAGGATTTTATTAAGATTTGCTTTGGAAAATCCTCTTGTTTTATTAGTGAAAAGCAAACTCTTGTTCGGATTAATCCGGTGAGATATTCTAACCCCAGATTCGAATAACTCTATTATCTCGGAAACCTGTGCATTAAATACTTGACGAGATTGTGAATCTGATCCTTCTTCATCTTCTGAAGATTCAGACATCGTATCCCTATCTAATTGGCTAGATGGTCTTTGATGAGGCATTGCAGGATTATTCCGAGAGGATTCAGTATTAGTATTACAATATCCAATAACCATCTCTGAGTCATTTGAACTTAAGACTTTGTAACGATGACCCAATTTAGAAAATTACCCATCTCAGGTGATGGATGTTCTGAGTAATCAAAGACAAAAGTTTGAGATTTTCCTATTAAAGAGTCTTGAAGAAAACTCTGAACCTGTCTTTGGTACGTTCCTTCTTCAGCATTAAGGTATGAATTGGCTTGTACTTCGTAATGACGAGTTTCATCATCTGACTCATCTTCTAACATAACACTTAAATCTTCCTCTGTATTAGAAGAAGTTGCAATCTCATATTCTTGCGTTCTATCTTGATTGGATGATTGTGGATCTAGCCAACTCAAAGGATTAGTGGTCTTGCTTGAAGAGCTCAAAAGTTGATCTGGAATAGAAAGACCTAAAAGATCAGTATCCAATTTCTCTATCATAGTTGATTCTGTTTTTAAGATTTTTCCAACTTTTTTCTTGTCCATAGCTTTAACGTTCTCAATAGTCGTACAATTAGCGCGGCTACACATTGAAATGTCTTTTAATAATAGATATTTCTGTTTTTTCTGTATTTTTATTAAAACTCCCAGTTTCACATAATCTTGCATATAGCGTTCTAAATGTTATAGCACATGGGATTACTCTGTTAGGATATCTGTCCTAGTAAATTCTCCTTGCTTCTTCCGCATTTCCATTTGCTAATCCATAAATAAAGTGTATGCCAGCCATTTCAGCGTTCGTAAAACTGTTTATGATGGAATCACTGCTAATTGACTACTTTGAATTTTACTGATAATATGACAATATCACTGTCAGCTGCTCTCCAAAGCAGGTAGGTAGGTACTTCATTTGGCCTTGGAAATAATTTGTTATAAATAGCAGATATGGTAAGCCAGAAATGTGATAATAAAAGTAAACCTATTGAAACCAGTCGTGCATTTTATCAGAAGGTGGACATTTTGCTCATTTACTGTAAGGTCGAAATTGTTTATTTTTTATTTTTGGTTGTCATTTTATGTTGTCCATGGATCGCTTTTAGAATGAGTAAAATTATTTTTATTTTTTTTTTCGCAAACGAAGCCAGATATGAAAAAAAAACACTAGAGACCAAAAAGTTGTATTTGTAGTTGCTTAATCTGAACAAATAAAAAAACCAAAAAAAGAGGCAGTGGCGTACTTTTTCTTCTCGATAATAATTGGCTCTGGTGCCCACTGAGACGTCACTGGACCTAATAATCGGTTTAAGAATATTTTTTATGACCGTTTTTTTTTAAACTTCAACGGTATCTCAGAAACGAAGCAACTCCGGACATATGTTCATAGGAACTTTTTTTCTTAAAACGACCTTACGTATCATCCTCTGAAGTCTCGTACCGTAGTTAGGAAACACCCTGTATATAATATTTTTATATGACTGACCGCACACTTGCAAACTCGAACGTTACTGATGGAACAAGGTGATGTTACGATGTTAATGACGTTTTTGCGTCGCGAGGTCAACAATGTGGTTTTGTTGCAAGTCTGTACCTATTATATCAAGACATAGCAACCGGAGGATAGTTTCTAGCCAAGCAGGCAAAGCTTGTCAAGGTATTTGTCGCAAAATATCATTTTATATGTTTATATTATTTTTTATACCAGGACATTGGCACGCCGGCTGTTTTGGCGCCAGGACATTTTGGGGCTGGACTTTTTTCTAAAAATATAGGCGAATTGGGAACAAAAAGGTTGGGTGAAAGCTGGTTAGCGTCAAAGTAAGGCAAATTTAAGGGTCCACCTCATTAAAAAATTATAAAAATTAAAAAGTATTAATAATTAGTCCTGGCGCCGAAACGACCGACTCCAAAACAGAAAAATATATTTTCGTTATATACAAGGTATCCGTAAATTAAGGAGCAATACTTTACCACCATATTCTCCGGCTAAAAATAATCCTAAAATCGTTTTTTTTTTTTAATATTTTCGAACCCGTTCATAATTAAATTTTGAAATTAGGTATGGTTATAAACTTTTAACGATAAATCAGTTTCTGAATTCAGAATTTCAAAAATTTAGTCATAGGCGTCACATACCGGGGTGGTTAAGGGTTAAAATAATCCCATTTCTTCAACCAGTCGTTTTTTTTAATATTTTCTTACTAATTATGAAATTTTAAAGCATTCTGCGTAAAAAAGTTACCCTTAGTTCACTTTGATAGGACTGAAAGTTTTTGAGTGAAATCGTTTTAAAAAAAATCACGTCCATAAAGGAGGTAATTAATAAAATTATTTTTAAAGCTTTTATATTAAATATGTACTAAAAACTACAAAACGAATGAAAGTCAATGCTTTTAAAATATACGCACTCAGCTCTTACGCCCCTTACGAAACTAAATAAATTAAAAATGAATTAAATATGACAACTTATTTAGAGAGTAATAATGAGACATGAAATAGGGTGGTTTAACAACAATTTTTTAAGAATAAAATTTATATTTAAACCAAGAACTACTCATTTAGAAGGGGTTCAAATATACCCCCATTTTCTCTGATACAAAGTCCAGCTCTACGGCGAATGTTGTGAGATGCCCGAAGAATCTGAGAAGGATTTCTTCTTATTTTATTTCCAGCTTGAAAAATTCGCTGAAGCAGATCCTCACGGGTATCCACCTCCGTTGCATAAACTATGTTGCGCATATGACCCCGAAAATAATAATCGAGTGGATTTAAGTCCGGCGATATCGCTGGCCAGGATACTGGTCCACCTCTGCCTATCCACCTTTCAGGATAATTCTTATCTGACCAGTTACGAACAGGCCGTTCAAAACCGGCAGGGGCACCGTCTTGTTGGAAATACGTCTCCAACCTAGACCTTAAGGGTACTTCATCCAACAGTCCTGCTAAATGATTTTAAAGAAAGGCCAAATATCCCTCGCTGGTTAAATTATTGGGCATTTCAATTGGACCATTTAACTGATCCCGCCCACAAATTGACGGAGAACCTATATTGACAATTATTAGTTCTTCGGACTGCTCTTGGATTTTCATCGTGCCAAAAGTGAGTGTTACGAGTATTAAACACTTTAGTTCTACTAAATGTTTCCTCATCAGACCACAATATTTTGATTAACAAATTTTGATATCCTAAAATCCACCGACATAACTCTGAGAAATCTCTAGGCAACAGCTCTAGAACCCTCTGGTAATGATATGGGTGAAGACCTTGAATCTGAGTCATTCTTCCTATCTAAAATAAATATTCGTTATAATTATGGATAGCAATATGGTAATGTAAAACTCAATACAATTTATTTCGGGGTGTTTACTTCTGTAGCCAATGGTTTGAGTCCAACTTGAGGATTATCTACTATTTGTTGAAGTGCATTTTCCAAATCATAGTCTCTCCCCTAGGTCGTCCTTGCCCACGAAGGCGTTCAAACCAACCATTCCTCATCAAATTTCTATAAAACCTCTCAAGTACTTTGCATCCAGGAAGTATCTGCGATATTCCTGTACCGCAGCAAAGGAACGTGCATTACAATATCCGTATACAAAATGGATATCGGTAAGCTCGTGGTTTGAAAAATTTTGCATTTTCTTATTTATTATGTCTTATAATTTACAACAGTAATAACAGCAGACAATATCTGACACAAAAATATCAAAGGAAACAAATATCAATTTTAATCCATGGCCTTCCATTCACAAATGTCTCTTTGATTATTATTCTTATTAATTATATCCCCTATGGACGTGATTTTCTTTACAATGATTTTACTCAAAAACTGTAAGTCCTATCAAGGTGAACTAAGGGTACCTTCTTTACGCAAAATACTTTGAAATTTCATAATTATTAAGAAAATATTAAAAAAAACGACTGGTTGAAGAAATGGGATTACTTTAACCCTTAACCACACCGGTTTGTGACGCTAATAACTAAATTTTTGAAATTCTGAATTCAGAAACCAATTTCAGGGTTCAGGGTTCCCCATTCGAGGGGGGTAGCTCCCTTAACATGCATTTCTGCACTTATGTCCATATAAAAAAATTCTATTATTTTTAGCCGGAGAATATGGTGGTAAAGTATTGCCCCTTAGTTTCAGGACACCCTGTATACAGGGTGAGGATTAAAGTGTTATAATGAAAAATCCGAAAAACGGCTTGACAAATTTATTTAACTTTTAGGACGCCAACAGGGATAAATCTTAAAATATTTCTGATTATTACCCCCCTCCAGATTTTATCTGGCTGATGACAAATTTGAAACGTCAAGTGCAACGAATACAATCTTTCATGTTTTCTAGTGTGGTCGTTGGTATAGCTATAGCTTTAGCTTTTTAAAACCCGTAAAGAAAAAATCCTATTGGGTTAAATCCGGTTACCTTGCAGGCCAGTTCACGGAATCACCACGATCAATTCATCTGTTTTCAAACATTTCTTTTAGTGTATCTCGAGAGCTTGTCGCGGAAAGTGTGGCGGTGTTCTTGCTGAGAAGTTGCAAATTGATCCCTAAAAAAATATTTGTTAAATATTTATATAATTAATTGGTAAATCTTGCCTAATCACAAAATACTATATTTCTTAAAAATACATAGTTTTCGTGAATTGCAAGTCTTAACCAGATGCAGAATGTGCTCCTATTTTAAAAATCTTGGCCATACAATTCCTAATGATGAGTCATGTGGTAAGGGTGAAATATGTGCTTATGTAAAATACCGATTTTTGGCACGTTCTTGAATCACGAGCAAGTTCCCTTGGACCAACATGGGGATTTATAGCTATTAGACCCAACACTCCAACGACCATATCGTCATCGGTTTTTGTTTGTTTTCGAACTTTGTTCTTCTTTCGAAGGTTACCGGTACTGCGTCCTCATACTTCTAATCGCTTAAATGCCATATGATATTTTTGAATATCGGAAACCTAATAGCCCACAATTGCGCAATGCGCAACTTCTCGGTAGTTCCTTCTACATTCTCCCAGAATAAATAATATGTCTATTTCAATGCCGTATGATTAATTGTTCCATAATTGCACTGAATAAAAAACTCTATCAAACTTACCTCAATTACCTCGAATTATCGAAAAAAATAAATACCTTTCCATTTGACATTAAAAATTTGTCATCAGCTAAATAATATCTGAAGAGGGGTAGATGTTAAAAATGTTTCAAAATATGTCCCTCAACCACTTAACCTCCCTATTGACGTCCTAAAATTTGAATAAAATATTTCCAGCCGTTTTTCGGATCTTGTATTGTAACTCATTAAAGTCCTCATCCTGTAATTAGATTTAAGGATATTATCTTTGTTAAAAAGAGTGTTTTGAAATAAATAATAAAACTAAAAGCTTAGTTTTTTTTTCCATTTTTTTAGCCATTTTCATAACCTTTCTCAGGCAATCATGAAAGAAGGATTTCTCCTTTTTTCTCTTAGGCTATTTTAAACCAGGGCGGCGGCAGTAAATTCGTCTCCGAGTAGGTTGCAACCGACAATTATACCCTTAAATTCGTACCCAAGCTAGGTAGCTTTCACAAATTACACAACTAAATTCGACTTGATCAACAAAGTTTCTTTTTAAAATAGGTTTTTATTTCGAAAAACAGGGCTAACTACACTTAAAACTATGGTGAACAATCAATATGAACAGCACGTAGCTTCGACACAATATTAATGTTATAATAATTATTATTAATACAAATAGTTTTATGCGGGGTGGCGCATCGAAAACGAAACAGAGACATTTACTGGTAGCTCAGCTCTTTTTTGGAAAAACGCTCAGACCCAAAACTACTGAACTGAAGTACATGAATTTTACATCATTACAAAGGAATTTGCAGGACCTTTAAAATAAGGTATCACTCGACCCCCCTTTCCATTTAAGATTTTATTTATTTATTTATTTATTTATTTATTTATTTATTTATTTATTTATTTATTTATTTATTATTACAATGTACAATAGGTATTGGTGATAATACAAAAAATATATGTGCAATATGGACTGTGTGTCTGTGTGTGCACAAGGAGACGATTTTTCTCTTGATTAACAATAAGAAAAAGAAAAAAAGAGAACCAAGAACAAAAAAAATATATGCATAATCATTATGAATAATTAACCTAGTAGTAGTTGCATGACAGTTAATGCCTATCTATCTATATTACAGATTATAAAATCTCACTTAAACTAGAACATTTATGGTAAGATATCATGCTAAAAAGGCAACGGCATTCCTAATTATTAGAGTGTTATTTTTAATCCATTCATTAAGATCCCTTTTAATTGTTCGAAATCTACTGGTTCTGAATTTCATTGGCAATAAATTTAAAATTTTGGGAGCCACATAGGAAACACATCTCTGTACAATTCAGCAATAGTGAACAATCCAGATTCCTGAAATAACAACAGAGAACAAAAACGTCTAGACTTAAAAATAATTATTTTTAAAATATATTTTTGTGCGAGGACAGCATTCTTTAGGGCATTTTTATGGGCTGAGCCCCAATATATTATTCCGTAATTAAGGCAGGATTCTGTCAGTGACTTATATATTGTGATAATTAAATTTCTGCTGAGTATGTTGCGTAGTTCATAAAATTTATAGATTAGTTTTTTTAATTTATTTTTTACATATTCGGTATGAGTAGTCCATTTTAAAAACTGATCAAAATATACACCCAAGTATTTCGTGTTTTCTACCGATCTAACAATACTTGAACACGCACATCTCTCAGAAAAATCACATCCATTGAAGTGAATCTTAATTATATTTTTTTTTAGGCAAACCTTTCTTATTTATTGCAAAGCACATAAAATTAGTTTTATTTACGTTAAGTGTTAGATAATTTAAATCCAGCCATGTCTTGACATAAGCCATTGCCCTTTCAGCTCCCTCAAAGACTTCATCCCATGACCTACCCTTGCACAGAAGAACTGTATCATCAGCAAAACAAACAGTTTTAACATTAGGTATTATGGTCGTCAAACTGTTAATATATATTGAGAATAGAATAGGGCCAAGCACTGTACCCTGTGGAACACCATAATTCACCCTACTTAATGAGCTATACGTTGTAATTAATCTAACTTTTTGAAATCTATTACACAGATACGACTGAAATAACTTAAGGACTTTACCCCTAATCCCGACATATTCAAGTTTACTCAGGAAAATATGGTGATCCACAGTGTCAAATGCCTTTGAGAGGTCCAGGAAAATCGCCAGCAGCTTTTCATTATTATTAAAGCAATTCACAATAAAATCAGTGGTTTCATGCAGAGCCACGTCTGTTCCCATCCTCTCCCTGAATCCATACTGTGAATCCGATAATAGTTTGTTAGAATATAAAAAACTACACAACCTTTTTTTATACATTTTTCAATTACTTTACAAATAGGATTAGTAAGAGCAATTGGTCTGTAGTTATTAATATCAGTACTATCTCCCCCTTGTGCAAGGGTACTATAACAGCTTTCTTAAAAATATCAGGAAATACACCAGTATCAAAAACCAGATTCACAATATGCACAAGAGGCCTGATTAACGATTTATAATCGACTTAATAATCGAACCACTAATAGAAAAATCCTCCAAAGAAGAGGAACTTTTTAGTGAGTTTTTAGAATTAATAATTTCTTCATCTGTTATGGGATGAAGGAACATCGTGCCGGGAAACCGTTTTTCATTTGACAAAAAATTTGGTATTATCCTAGGTCTACTTATTTTGCTCGCTAATTTGGCACCGACAGAGCCAAAGAATCCACAAAGCTCATTAGCAATATCTCCTTGATCAGTTAAATCATGATTATCTGCATTTTTTAAGGCAGAAATACTTGTCTTAGACCGATCAACATTGGTCACCTGCTTAATTAATTCCCAAGTTTTTCTTGGGTTACTATTTATTGCATTTAACTTTTGTTTAAAATAAGTTGATTTTGTTATTTTAATCATTCTACTCAACTGATCACGATAATCCCTATAATTTTTCCTTGCGACAACATTATTGGGGCTAAGGATATGCAACCTATGTAAGCGATCTCTAGTTCTGATTGAAACAAGCAGCCCAGGAGTAATCCATGGTTTTAGACGAACTTTTTTATTAGGAATTAATCTAACTGTCGTTGCAGCAGTTGTATGCTTATGTACCGTATTTAAAAAACATTCTGAAGCTATATTAGGATCTATACTTACTAAAACAGTTTCCCATTTCTCTCTCATAAGACTATTAGTCAATCTATTGTAGTCTATTCTCCTTTCCACTTTGCTAGTATTTGAGACATGCTCCAAATTAAATCCAAAATCAATATTAAACAACAATGCATGATGATCAGTAATACAACTATTCAATATTATCAAATTGTTAATATAGCATTTTCTACTTTTCATAAAAATATGGTCAATGCAGGTCTTACTATAACTGGTTGTTCTAGTGGATTTATTAACTTTAGATAGGTAACCATGGCTATTTAAACAATTTAAATATTCGTTAACAATTAATGATTGGGTATCAAGTAAATTTATATTAATATCAGCAACAAAAAGTTCAATGTCGCAACAAGTAAAATGATTGTTAGTGAATAAATCAGAAAATGCTATGGTATAATTGTTGGGACTAATTGAAGGAGACCTATAATGTGAAACAACACCCACTGTAGTACCATTTTTAACCAGAGTTATTTTTAACCAGAGTAATTTTTAGAAACTTAAGGTTATCTATCTGTATTATTTTACTTATCCTAACTATGGAACTCTTACAATAGATTAAGGAACCATCACATTTATTGTTTTTACTTTCATTATAATATACCTCATATCCCTCAATGTTAAATTATACTTATGATTCAAGATATTCGTTTCAGACAATACAATCACATCAAAATTACTACACAGAGACTCTAAGTATAAAACAAGGCTATCAACATTTTTATTTAAGCTCCTAATGTTGACATGTAATAAATTTAACCGATCATTGGTATGTTTGAAAAACTCAACATTTTCAAGATTATCGCATACCATGACATGACCATAGTGGTCCTCATGGTCATCCAACATAGAGTTTAGCTCAGAAAAGGAAAAAAACTTAATTAAAATTATACCGTATTTAATTGAGAAATAAGTTTATAAGCAATCTTGCCTGATTTTATCTACATCTTCTAGAGATCGTATTCTTATCAAAGGGTTGTTATCTGCTTTTCTAGCAAAAATTTTGCCATCCTTGACCCACACATACTTAAATCCACTATTACGCAGGGTGCGCGCAGAGATGAACAGATCTCTTGTATCCTTAGACAAGTCTTCATTAATAAAAATAAGGTTTGTTCCAGGGAGGTTACATTTCTTACTCTCTAGTTTACCCTTAAGCTTTCTTTTTTCCAGCAACTGACGTCTATCCTCAACCGTTTTGAAGGTAACTGCAATTGGGGTATTTTCTTTTGAGCCATTAAGCAATTTAATTTGTATATGATTAAATTGTATATCTGAGTCAATATATTTAAGTACTTTTTCAGCTTTCTGAATTATATCATTAGGTTTATTCTTTAATTCATCCAATGTACTATTGACTCCCATTATAACAACATTTTTTGATCTATTTTCGTTATCTTTTATTTCACAGTGACCCTTTAGTTTTCTTAATTCATTCCGGATTTCATCATTTTCTTTCTGTAGACACAATATTTCCTTACTAAACAGGGTATTCTTTTCTTTCTGAACTTCATATTATTCCGAGTAAAATTTCAAGTCGATTCTAAGATCACGAATTTCTTCTCTGAGACCTTTAATACTATCCATTATATCTTGATTACTGTTGTTATTTGGTTTATGTTGCTCAGTATCAGATAGTACCATTGATCTTCTTACACGATTCTCAACACGGTCTTTACAGTCATCACAAAGGAATTTATTATTTAAATCCCTCAACACTTGAACATCAACATCTGTAAGACCAACGCAATCCGCATGTAACCAATTTTTACACTTATCACATTGTACGGATGCCTAAGACTTTGTAACATTTGCAGCACATTTCCCGCACTTGTAAACCCTTGGTTTTACCATTTCAAAAGCTGCCCTAAATATCACTGCTTGTAACACAACATTTTAGGGGTGGTGCCACCCTCGCCCTGGGGGCTGCACGTGTTAACGTGATTTTTTGCCAATTTTGTTTCTGTGTCCCCCTCGAAAACAAAATCGACGGGTCTGAGCGTTTTTCCAAAAATGAACTGAGCTGCCAGTAAATGACTCTGTTTCGTTTTCGATGCGCCACCCTGTATAAAGAAGAGTGCACATTCAACAGTTATGGTAATATTTGGGCTATACCCTGTTACTTAATGCGAGATACATCAAAATGTAAATTTGCACTGACAGGAGCCATATAAGCAGAGTGGACAACTTAAAGGTTGCATTGTAAATTTCAGGTTAATTGCAATGATAGTTTCTAAAAATTCCGCATACACACCCCGAATCGGTTCTAAATTAGGGCCTCCCTAATTTGCATAGAATAGAAAGACGAGTTTGGTAAAGGAAAGTAAGGTGACAGGGGCGTTACTGCAGGTAGTTTATTAGAATATTAAGTATAATAATAATTGTACTTGATTATATGAGATAGGCAGATAATTGAGTTATTAATTATTCTAATATTAAGTAGATAAAAACATATACAGGAGGGTGGTGATAAAGTTTGGAATTAGTGATTTTAAAACGTATTTTAAAGTGGAAAGCTTTCTTTTTTTTGATAATGTATTTTGGTGTTGAAGGTCATTTCTGTTTTTTGTGTAATTGTTTAGTAATATATTGCTAAGGGTAAGTGCTACTTTGTAAAACATTTTTCGATAGCTTTCTCCACAGGGACATGTCTCATTAAGCGGTATCAGAAAGCTACCACTTTTTAAACTAGCCAAACCTAGTTTAGCTAAAAGAACTTGGTGATTTTGCCGATTCACAAATTTAAGCTTAAGTTCTTTAGTAGCCATAATAAACTGAAAAGCTGCAAATATATGAAAGTACATAATATTTACTTCATTGGTAGCAAGACATAACCCCCCCCCCCCCCCCCCCCCTTTGCAAAGAATCAAAATATTCATCCCCCACATTTAAACCTATGACTCGAACCATAAGGTTTTCAAAGTTGAAAAAATAATCCATACTTTCAGTGGAGTCAATGTAATATAAATTAAAACAATGCAATCTTCCTCCACAGTTTAATTATTAAACTGTGGAGGAAGATTGCATTAAGGTTTTTGCAATCCATGCATTTTAATTTCCTATTTTTGTAGATAGAATGGGCTATATCAGCGGTTCCTAACCTTTTTCAGCCGCGGACCCCCAAGGACATCAAGCATAATGCCAAGGACCCCTGAGTGAAAAAAAGGTGCAATTTTCGGACAATATTATATTTTAGTATTCCTTCGTTAAATTAAAAAACAAAAAACAAACTTTTTCGTAGAAAAACGTTAATGAGAAGGTTGGTGCTGCTTTTTTGCAACTAAGTTAGAAATTAAGTGAGGAATGAAACACAAAGTCTGCTCCACTAATTTAATAAATAGGTTCAGATTAACATCCCAAACATGTTTCAAAGGCATAAACCTTCATCTTCAGTGGGTAATTATTAAGATGTTGATATTTATGAAGAGACCAATGACATTGTTACGTTTTTTATAAACTGAACTTTTCAGTTTATAAAAAACGTAACAATGTCATTGGTCTCTTCATAAATATCAACATCTTAATAATTACCCACTGAAGATGAAGGTTTATGCCTTTGAAACATGTTTGGGATGTTAATCTGAACCTATTTATTAAATTAGTGGAGCAGACTTTGTGTTTCATTCCTCACTTAAAATATTACTCCACTGTGAGATGGACTACTTCCATAAAATTAAGTTAGAAATGTTCGGGTTGATATTATTACTCAATTGCAATCTCAAATCAGATTCCACATGGGACCGCGGACCCCCAAACATATGCTCGCGGACCCCCAGGGGTCCGCGGACCACAGGTTAGGAAACAATGGGCTATATAATACATATACCTATACATTTAAACAGACTCATCCAACTGGTAATCCTTAAGATAATCCGATTAAATATGTAAGGAAATTCTAATATTTCTGTACTTTCAAATATCATGCTTAACAGAGTATTTGATTTTAACACTGTAAAATTTTTTAACCCTGACTTTACAATAAGTACTTTGAAGTCTAATTTTTTTTTCTGATTCGAGGATCTGTTGAAATGATACATGACAGAAAGGTTCCTATATCGGCCAAATCTTTTTCCAAGGGTATCTGTTTAAGATTTACCAGCTAAAATGTATTTTATTTCAAAATGGATAAATGAATATTCTATAATTTATATTAGAACTGTGGTACTGGTACCTACTACGTTTAATAGCATGATAAGTGTCCCTAGTTAAACTCACCCCCTCTGGATCGTTATGCCATATATCAAGCCAAGTCACAAATTTCTTTAGCTAGTTTACCTTCAAATCATTTTTTAAATATATTGGGGTAGTTCAATCGTCCCTTTTTTAAACCTTTGCCGTACGCAAATAAAAACATTTTGTCAGTTAAACAAACATTGGAACTAACCTTAAGATTTTCCTATAATGATAACATTGATAACTAAAACTCGGGAAAATAACAAACAACGTATGCGTCAAAACTTGTCGATGCACTGCACAAGCACAAGAGTACAAACAAAAACAGCGAATCATCGGTCTACCTGCAACGTTGCCAGACTTTGTCCTTCATAGCTTGGAAGTAAAGGAAGCTGTGCCTATACCTATCTTCAACTGTTTACGAGTTATTGACAATTGAAAATTAGACATCTTCAATGAAAATAAAAATATAAATTGAATTGTTTGAGGTTTTTTTTTTAAGTTAACCTGTTCACAAATATTTCTATTATTCCCAACTTTATTTTCATTCGTATAGGGTGTCTCAAAAAATCAGTATCAATTTCAAGTTTGTTTTTATAAACAAAATGCCACTTTTTTAAATTTTAAACATATTATTTTATTTAATGAACATTATTTACAATAAAGGAATATGCCTGCCTATTTTAATAAATGTTGGAAGTGGTATCCATTCACAGCTCTACAATGACCCAATCTATCCACAAACTCTCCTCGGACGTTAGTAACAATATCTGAGGTAATATGCCGTATCGTGGCTCTTATTCTTATTTTCAAGTCTTCTAAATTTTGTGGTTTATTTTTGTGTACTCTCTCTTTAACTTAGCCCCATAAGAAGTAGTCGAGCGGAGTTAAATTGGGTGACCTTGGTGGCCACTCTATTTCACACGATGATGAAACGTATTCAGTGGCGTGTTTACCATGGAAGCTAGGGAAGAACAGCTTCCCCTTAACGATTTACTTAAAAAAAAGAAATAATCCACTACAATCCTTCTAGAACTTACAATTAATTTTTAAAATTGTCCTAAATTTTATTTGTAAATCGGGCAAATCCGACCGCATTTTCATAAAGCACCCTTGATCAGAGAACTCCATATGCTATCTAGTTCTCTGCCTCGATGACCACTTCACGGTGATGCCCGATTGATTTCGAGACATACCGACGCGTCGCGCCTCCGGATTGCGGGAAGCGATTGGAAAGCAGCGTATTGCCGTATATTGTTTTAGTGCATCGAACAAATTAGAGTGGCGCGTGTTTAGGCGAAATTTAAAACCGTGCATAAATATTGGGAAAAGTACGCTGTTTTCAAACAGATTATTATTTTAATTGTGGATCCTGTTGCTAGTTCAAGATCGGCTGAAAGTGAAAATAGACTTTTGTGTGAGTGTATTGTGTCAGCTAGTGGTAAAAGGATTTTCCACTTATATTTTTGAGGAAAAAAAACAAATTATTTCCAATGATAGGCCCCCCACTCCATCTATTCCTAATTTAACAAAAAAAACTAGACTTTATATTAGACATTTTCAAATAGAATCATATAAAACTTGTGAATGGCTAACTGGTTGTGAAAATAAGTGTCTTCTGTTTTGCTGGCGATGCCTCTTATTTTGTAGTGAAAAGAATTTGTGGAATAAAAATGGATTTTCGGATTTAAATAATCTACATAAATTAATTAAAAGACACGGGTCTAGTAAGTCGCATTTACAGGCAATTATTAAAGAAAAAACTTTTGGTAATTAAATAATAGAACACGCATTAGACAATCAACTAAAAACTGCTTCTGAAAAACATAACCAGGAAGTAGTAAAAAATTCGAAATATCATCCCCGATGGGGAAAAATTTCAACTTTTTTGTTATTAAAATATTTAAAAATATATTTTCAAATGATGCACTTCATATGCGTAATAATTTGTCAAGATTTACCCAAAAAAGGGCGTGGCACCCTAAAAATATCTTCAAACATTTGCGTTAAAATGGGCAGGCGCTCCATTTGGCTGAAACCAAAGTCTGTCATCAAACTTATCTGGAACATCTTGATTTGGAAATAGTGTAATTAGGTAGTAAGCAGGTACAAGTTCTTCCTCTAGAAATGACAGGTATCGTTCGCCATTCAATGTCCCCTCAAAAAAATATGGCCCGATGATTCTATTCTCAACAATTCCCGCGCAATCATTAATTTTCTCCCTATACTGCGTATGGCCCTCTCTATACCATTGTGGATTTTCATTTGACCAATAACGAAAATTTTGCTTATTTACTCCCCCATTAAGGCAAAATGTGGCTTCATCAGAGAAAATCACGTTTTTTACAAAATTATTATTATTTTGGCAGATATCCATCATTACCTCACAAAACTGATTCCTTCTGTTCGGATCATCGTCATATAGCTCTTGAACTATTTTTATTTTATAAGGACGCCACTTTTCTTTTCTTAAGAACTTCACAATAGCTGAATGATCCACATCAATGTTGTCTTGGTTTGAAAGACATCTAGTACTTGAATGAGGATTTTCTTCCAGCGACATTAAAATATCAATTTTAGTGTCTTCAGGGATGCCTGGTCGTCCTGAACGCGGCTTGTCTCTGACATGTCCGAAATTATTAAATTTATTTATTTATTTACTTACAGTGGCCTGACTGATTGGCTGTCTCTCCGAGTATTTATTATTGAACATCCCACACACTTCTTCTTGCGTTAGAGTTATATCTCCATAACCAGCCATAATGAGGATCTCGATTCTTTGCGTTTCTGTTAAGAACATTATGATAAAATAATACAAAATAATCAAATAGTCACAAGGCGTTTGTCAAAAAAGTGAATTAGAATAACATCAAATACCATCACTATGAACGCCAGATATTGGTAACCATGCTAACGTCCAAAGAGAGTTTGTGGATAGATTGGGTCATTGTAGAGCTGCGAATGGATACCACTTCCATTATTTATTAGAATAGGCAGGCATATTCCTTTATTGTAAATAATGTTCATTAAATAAAATAATATGTTAGAAATTTAAAAAAGTGTCATTTCGTTTATAGAAACAAACTTGAAATTGATACTGATTTTTTGAGACACCCTATACGAATGAAAATAAAGTTGGGAATAATAGAAATAGTTATCTGTTAACAGGTTAACTTAAAAAAAAAGCTTAAACAATTCAATTTATATTTTTATTTTCCTTGAAGATGTCTAATTTTCAATTGTCAATAATTCGTAAACAGTTAAAGATAGGTATAGGGCATCATAAACGAAATCTGCTTAGAATCTTGCGTAGAATCAAAAAATGAAATAATATATCGACGCGTTCAAGGCAGAACGGCACAAGCGCCAAAATGAACAGAAATGAGTTATGGGTACAGGGTGATAGAGTTTATAATTCTGCGTCGAACTGTGAATATGGCATAATCGCCAAATAAACCAGTGCACCGTAAAACCGGCTGAAAGTTTGCACAAGCGCCAAAGGACCGGCTTTACGCGGGAATGTTTGGCATTAACGCCAGTCGCCCATAAGCTTTCCACGGGAGAGGCTGTGTTCGTTTTGTTAGTTATTTTCATTAAGGCGGTGAGTTCTTTTAATAATATACTCTAAAGTCCATTGTACCCCAAAAAAGGTATTTTAATGAATTTAACGCTTTATCGAAAGATTAGGAAACGATTTAATATCACGGCGCTTGTGCCAAATCAGTAATAAAATTTTGTGTTTGACACAAGCGCCACATCACAATGCTAATCAAATGGAAACTTTTAGAAGAAGTTTGGGGCATAAAAACGTTTAATATCAAATTAAATTTAACACTGGTTTTGAAGTTTATTATATATTTTTATTTGAGATGTAAAAAAAAGCCATTTTGTTGTTAGGACTAATTAATTTTATATGTTTTATAGAAGTGGCGCTTATGCCTTTTGCATTCTTAGCCGCCTATACCAACAGGTATAAGAAGGCTATTGGAATCAGTAGAAAAAAATCCTAACAACAAATTTTGTTACAGTGTCTGTCAGTCTGTCTGCCGATATGGTATTGTGGGTATGACTGGGACACGATAGCTTAAAAACCGCTGAACCAATTTTAACCAAATTTTGCACAAAAATTTTGAGGTACCCGTAGATAAGGCCTTTAGCTTTTGGCGATGTGGAGATTTAATTAAGGGGGAAAAGGGGAGGGGTTAAACTATTTAAAAAAACACAACTCGAGAACCATTACAGCTAGAGAAATGCGGTTTTCAACTCTAGATTGGCATTGAACTCCTATAAAACTTGTCATTAGGTCAACGTTTGCCATTTATTTGTTTTTGAAATATATAATTATACATTATTTTATTAAAACTCTTTATTTTTTTCTATTTTTACTAAAAACGGGTTATTTTGGTCAAAAATGACCCACCTACAACATTTTTGTGATGGTGTCTGTCTGTCAGTTTTCCCACTGCATAATATATGGGCGACTTTACTACATGCATACTACAGGCGTCAATTTTTCTTTAGGGGCGCATATTGTAGCATGGTTCTTATTGTTGTATTATTTTTACAGAACATACTGAAAAATGAAGAAAACAAGAGGCCAAAAGTTAGCAGACATGGGCCGAAAAGTTTTTAAAGAAAAAAACACTACTAGTATTAATAAAGCCGGTGATAATATAGATAAACGTATCTGTGATATTGAAATTCCACTTCCGGAAAACAGTGAAATTATAGTACCTGATGCAACACTATCATTAGCTGATATAGAAACTGCGTTAACTGAAGATATTATAATCATTTTGCAACCTACTGATAGCCAAAATGATTGCCAAATTGATAGTAGTGAAAACCAAAGAGTTATTGTTGAGCCAATAGCTGTAAATATAGAAACTGCGTTAACTGAAGATATAATCATTTTGCAACCTACTGATAGCCAAAATGATTGCCAAATTGATAGTAGTGAAAACCAAAGAGTTATTGTTGAGCCAATAGCTGTAAATATAGAAACTGCGTTAACTGAAGATATAATCATTTTGCAACCTACTGATAGCCAAAATGATTGCCAAATTGATAGTAGTGAAAACCAAAAAGTTATTGTTGAGCCAATAGCAGTAAACATAGAAGTTAGCACCAGCTCATGCGACTCTTTAAGCCAAGAGAATGCAGATTTAGGAAATGAAATAAATTTCGTCTCCCTTGAAGCAGAACTAATTAACTTTAAAAAAACACCAGAGGAAATTGCAATTAGCGCTAATAAGGATTACAATCCCAATGAAGATAGTGATAGTACCAGTGAGTCGGAAGAGGAGATAAAAAAGAAAACAATAAATAAAAGAAAAAGAAATTATGGGTCACCTAGCAATGGAAAAAAGAAAAAAACAGAAACAGACGAGTCATTTGAAATCGAAGAAGAAGCAAGCAGCATGGATGAAAATGTTTCAAAAAATAAAAATGAAAAAAATGGTAAAAAGAAAAGCAGAAGAGTTGAAAGAAAAAAACAAAAGGATTTAGGTCTTGCATATATTAACACTTCTGGAGATGTCGTGCCACGTAAATATATGTAGGAAAATCCATGCACAAACAGTAAGACCTGCAACAATCAATGTAATACGTTTACCGAAGAAACCCGACAGTCAATTTTCGATTTTTATTGGAATTTAGGATGTAGCGATAAACAAAAAAGATTTTTAAGCGATTGTGCAAGTGTCTGTCGAGTTAAAAGAAGACGTAAATCGAAAAAAGTTAAAGCAAGAAGTATAACAGTACAGTACTTTCTTATAAAAGGAAATGCTCGTGAGCCTGTTTGTTAACAATTTTTGCTTGCTACATTATCTGTTACAGTAAGACTTTTAAGAACAGTCTTAAGTAACAAAAAATATGAAAAATTTCCTGAACCCGATTCAAGAGGAAGGCACGTTCCTCACAATAAAGTTACTGAAGACCTTATTTCTAATTTTAAGGAATTTATTAGTTCCCTACCGGCAGTGCCTTCTCATTATTGCCAAAGTTCGTCCTCCAAAACGTATTTACCGACAGACGTCAAAAGTCTAAACAACTTGTACAGAATGTACGTTTCTCAACAAAAAAGCAATACGTATCTAAAGAAAGGCAAATTTCTGCAGTTGTTTAAAGAATTATATAACATAGGAATTCACATTCCTAGAAAGGATAAGTGTGGAAAATGCGAAAAATACAAAAACTTGCCGGAAGAAATGAGAACAGAGTTGGAAAAAGAGATATATAATGAGCATATTAAAGAAAAAGATAGAATTAAGGAACAGTTTTTAAAAGATCAAAAACTGTCTTCTGAAGAAAATGCTCATTTAGTTATAAGTTTTGATCTACAAAAAGTGTTGGCTACCCCTCATGGAGATAATATGCTCCTTGGATTCTCCAGAAAGTATGCAGTTTACAACTTATCTGTTTATGAATCAAATTCTAAAAAGGGCTTCTGTTACCTGTGGGAAGAAAAAGACGCTAAAAGGGGCAGTAATGAAATATGTAGTAACATGTACCATTATTTACAACAGGTTGACAAAACTGCGAAGTACAAAAAAATTTCTATGTATTGCGACAATTGTAGTGGCCAAAACAAAAATCGCTATATGTTTGCAATGATTCGCCACTTTTTAAATATATCAACACACGTTGAGGAAATAGCAATTACTTTTTTGATTGCAGGTCACACGTACATGCCGGTAGACTCCATACATGCCGTAATTGAAAAATTTATTAAAAATAAAGTTGTTCAAGCTCCATCGGAATGGCCGACAATTTTGCGAAATGCGAGAATTAACCCGGAGCCATATATTGTTGTAAAGCAAAAATTTTTTAATTTTCTTGATTTCAAATGTCTACAATTATAAAAGAAATATGCTTGATTTTTTTTTAAATGTTTATTTAAATGTATGTTCTTTGCTGAAACTAAGCAGCTACCTACTTGCAATTTATAATTTGCAATATACTGTTCGTAGTTCCATTATTTTAAGAAAGATGTTTAAGTTTTTTTTTTCAATTTATGTTTATTTAAATGTATGTTCTTTGCTGAAAATAAGCAGCTACGTACTTGCGAGTTTATATTTTCGCAAATTTTGTTAAATTGTTATTTGAACTTTAAATTACTTTAATAAATTGGCATAAACGCCCTAAATGAGCTGTGTTACGAATATTTTTGTTTGGCATAAATCCATATTAAACGCCATTTTCGTTTCGTATGCGTAATTGTCGTTTGGCATAAGCGCCATTTCATATTTGGCATAAGCACCAAAACAACCGCTTTTATATAATATGTCGTGGCACAAGCGACAAAACTGTTAATTATTTAAATTTTTTCTATGTTCTAAATAAAAGAAAGTTATTTAAGGCCTGTAATGTATCAAAGGATATATTTACTTTGTTTTAGTACAAATATTTTGCCTAAAAATACGAATATACATTATTTATATAGTTTTTGTGTTTCCTGTAAAATGAGCTCAATGGCGCTTGTGCCGTTCTGCCTTGAACGCGTCGATATAGGGTATTCCATTTACAAAAAGTGACATTGACGTGATAATTCATTTATGTAACACCCTGTATATTCCAGTATTAGCTAAAAAAATGCAGAAATAATAATAAAAATCGACGTCTCTGAGCGTTTTTTTTTTAAGTTAACCTGTTCAGAAATATTCCTAATATTCCAAACTTTATGACCCTGTATAGAAGTAGGAATAATATGAAAATAAATAAATTGGAATAAATATTAATATGTATAAAATAAATCTACTATAGTTGAAGTCAAGCAAATATTTGACGCGTGACACTTCCATCTTGTCATATTTGTCCAATACTAGGTTATTTCGATTTCACCAACTTTATTACAGCTGATCCTTAGTCAGGGCCGGACTGACGAATATTGTTATTTATAAACCTTTGCAGAAAATGATTGCTGGGAAATTGGTCTAAGAATATGAATTATAATATAAATAAATTTGTTTTGATAAATTCTGTGCATTGTAATGGTGGGATTCAGGATTGACCATTAATATCACAGGTCTTAACAAAAGCAATCTTAGTAGTGTATAACGATTAGTAGTGTATAACGATTAAATTAATAAATAAAATGCGGATCTGCAGCCCATATGATTTGACCAAATCGACGAGAAGGTAACTCGGTTTATGTATATCTCTTTTTAGTCATATAAAAGGATAAAGATACAAATACTTCGAGTGGGTGGTAATTATTATAATATAAATTAGCCATTAGTAACTTTTATATTATGAGTTGACTGCCGTATCTGACACCCATGACAATATGGAAGTGTCACGCGTCAAATATTTGCTTGACCCCAACTATATGTACAATACAAATTAATTTTTAAATGTTGGTCATCATGTACCGAGTAGTCCGATGGACTATCGTCGTCGGGGTCCAAAGAAATAATAAGGGGCTCTACAGTGTTTTCTAGGATGTTATCAGCTTCCCACATTTTTTCTTCTATGCCTTGCTACAAACCCTTTTACTTGCGCCTACACCAATTCTATGGGGGTTTAATTAATTCTCAGTGATATGGCGGAAAGCGAAGTACCGTTATATTTCGTTTTGAAGGGATTATGTCGACAGCAAATTTCGTACAAATAGGTTTATTCAACTCTACAATCTCCAGTACCTCATTTTTCAGCATATCTTTGTGAAATGGCTTCTTATTTACAGTAAGCCAATGAATAATGTCATTATTGTTCCAAGAAGACGTTAGAATTTTTTCGGATTTTCTTGAGTGATAGTTGGCATTATCCATGACTATAACAGGCCTAGGAGGATTAAGATCTAGCATTTGCTGGAAATATTCTTCAAAGACATCAGCGTTCATGTCTTCATCTAGTCTCCAGTCCGTTTTGATTTAAATGCTAGTAAGCCGCCAACAACACATCCATTTTTGCTACCAATGTGAGTAACTATTAATCTTTTACCTTTCCCTGAGGGTGCTTTTATTCCAGTGGACCATCCTTCCATGAAAGCTTGCCTCGCGCTATTTATATGTTCATCCTGCCATATTTTACCAACGGTATATCCTTCATTTAACCAAGTTTCGTTCATATAATAGATATTCCTATTTTCCCTTCGAAACTGTCTAACTGCCCTCAAATATCGTCGTCGCCAGCAGATAATTTCGTCTATTTCTATTAAAAGTGATTTTCCGTTTTGAATTTTTTCATAACAAAAATTCATTCCCTTCAAAGTTTTTCTTACCATAGGTGGAATGAAATCATCCTTTTTCATTTGAGACATTATTTTGTCCAAGGTAGGTATTTCTTTTTTAAGTATAACGAGTGTATGGTTCTTCTAATGGCAGTCTTTTCATCCCCATTTATTACAGTTTCTTCCTGAACTTCTCTTTGGTAACCTGATGAGGCCGCGTTTATCTTCGTGCACAGGTCGGTATATTTTTGACTGTCCGACTCCAGTCATATTCGAACATATTTCAACTGATTTTGCAACTACGAATGTTGGATTTTGGTGGCGAAGGGCGTTGAACACATTTAGAATATTAATTTTCTTATTTTTAGAAAGGGCAGTTTTACTAATCCGTTTCTTAGCAACAAATTCAGAAACACTAGTCATTTTGAAGAACGAAGTTTTCCAACAACTGCCGGAAAGTAACTGAACGTTTCAATTGTTTGAAACCGTACCTACCCGATCTCGGGACCCCGACATTAAACATAATTAAATAATAATAATTAGACTACACCTATGGAATACGGCGAAGAAAACTGGGTTTTTTAGTTCAGTAATGATTTGTTACTCTCTCGCATTAAGCAACTCACTATAGGGATATTTCTCCTCCACCTTTAGTTTCTTCAACGTCCTCGTTGATTAATTCCTAAAGGGTCCTTATGGGAATATTCTTTACAATTTGTTTTTTCCATTTATATAAAACAAAACCTATAGTACATATTATAAAACCAATACTTATAACTAGGAATACAAAGTAATGTGTGTGCGTTTGAGGTATAAGGCTCTGAAAAATAGTAGGCTCTACCAAATCTTCTTGAACTATGTTTGGTTGTTCTAAATGCCTTAATTGTAGGAATTTACAAATTAACATTTGTTGGTGGAATAGATATTGCCTTCGGAAAATTAGTCGATATATTATTTATCGCTAGGAAATTTATATGTTGGTTAATTATTACACCACATTTACTTTGAATAAGGGAACACTCTTGTAGAGTTATTTTTTGAAATTGGAAACAATCCTCTTACATTGTTTCCGGATTTTTAGTACAACAAAGTATTTTTAGTACATACTTTAACATACAGGGTCGTTGGTATTTATGGAAACGGTCGATTATTTCTTAAAGTACAACAGCTAGCAAAAAATATTTAAGACAAATATTTTAGGGTTTTTTATAGTCTATTAGAATTTTAAAAAGTTGATTATACGGGATGAGTCAGAAAGCCGTAGAGAAATAAAGTTACTTTTTTTTCAATGGAATACCCTATATCTTAGAACATTTTTGGATTTTGCATAAAATTACAATTATTTTTTATTAAGTGCACTATAAGTCTAAATCTAATAGTTTCCGAGAAATTGAGTTTTGAAAAATGACATTTTTGAATTTTGACAGCTTCTAGCTTTCTAACAGTACGTCTTAGAGTAAAACGGCTTACATGTCCCTATCTTTAACTCTCTTTTTAAAAGTGTCAACTTCCGGTTAAACCGGATGTAGCTTAAATGCCGGAAATATAGTACTTCCGGTTTAACCGGAAGTTGGTATTTTCGGGAAGATAAAAAAGGAAGATAGGGACATGTAAGCCGTTCTGCTCTATAGCGTACCGTTAGAAAGCTAGAAGCTGTCAAATTTCAAAAATGCAATTTTTCAAAAGTCAATATCTCGGAAGCCATTAGGTTTAGACTTATAATGGCACTTAATAAAAAATAATTGTAATTTTATGTAAAATCCAAAAATATTCTAAGATATAGGGTGTTCTATTAAAAAAAAAAAGGCAACTTTATTCCTCTACGGCTTTCTGGCTCATCCTGTATACTTATCTTTTCTTAATTCTAATAGGCGTTACAAAACCATAAAAATTTGTCTTAAATATTTTTTGCTAGCTGTTTTACCTTAAGAAATAATCGACCGTTTTCATACATACCAACCACCCTGTATAAGAATATGTTAAAGTATGTACTTAGTAGCTGTTTTGGACCATAACAAACTGACATGTTTGTGGTAAGGAACAACTGTTTTTATTTTAATTCACATACTCTTGAAAATGGAGATCTTAATTACTAGAATTGTTATTATTTCGTCTAAGATCAAAAGACCGGTCTTACAAATTAATGTTAGTTCTGATAAATGCGTAATAGACCATAGAGTATTTTTAGGGTAGTGCATTTTTAAATATTGCCAAATTTCATTCATTTCATTAACATTCAGGACTTCAAGGGCTAAGGTTTGTAAATGTGCAAAGAAGAGTACGCGAAGGAATTTTTCCAAATATTGATTCAAGTGGTTTACTTGTATAGGTAAACGCCATTTCACAATAATTCGTTGATTTCTCGACCGCAATAAAATTTAAATGACAACCCTCAGTCGTAATCCCAACAATAAATAAGTTGCCTGACAAATATCTATTAGGCACCGGACCTTTTGAAAGGGTACAGGTCCTGATTTCCTACTAATTTCAATAGTTTAGGTTAGCTATTTTCAACAAAATAACAAATAAAAAATAATAGGTAAGTATCTTTATTGTAATTATGTAATTAAATAGCTATTAATATTTATACAAAAATACTAATCTACAATATTATAATAATACAATATTTAACTTAACCTATTCTATATTTAGCTCTGTTTCACTATTACTATCGTCTTCATCTATGCCTAAACTAATTATTAAGGGCCTTGCGTTACTATTAATTATGTTATAGGAATCTTCGACTTGGATCACGTGTCCCACAGAATTTTTCCAACTTTCTACTGTGATATTATTTACACATTTTTTAATTAATTCTATAACAGAACTACTTAGTGTAGGGGATGTGTTTTCTCTTCTAATCATCGTCTTTAACTGTCTCCATTTATGTTCTATTGGGTTAAAAATACAGTAATACGGAGGGAGGCGTAAAACTGTGTAACCATTAGCACACACAGCAAGATTGTCAGAGATATATTCTTTTTCAATATTGAATGTTTTTAAAACATTTAAAAGGTCCTTTTTTGTATAGGTTTCCTCGAAATATATATTATTTTCCATCATATAGTTTTGAATGTCCACTTTTGTATTATTTGAATTCGGCACTTTACTTAGTTGGCGACTGTGGTAACTAGCGTTGTCCATCAGAATAACACTATTTTTGGGCACATTCGGAAGCAGACGATTCTGAAACCAATCTTCAAACAATGTAGCATCCGTGTCTTGATCGTAATCCAAAGATGAATTGGCAATTTTCTTCGCAGATAATAATAGAGCGTTCGGAATAAATCCATTTTCTCAACCTGCATGTAATATCGTAATTCTTTGTTCTTTGTTTGAGGGAGCTTTAGTTTGACATTTGATTGTTGAATCGCTCCAACCTTTTTTAGGAGTGTCGTGGGTATCAAACCAAGTTTCGTCCAAGTATATAGTTGAACGATTTTCTTCCCTATATTGTCTGATAAGATTCAAATAATCTCTACGACATACTTGTAAACGCTGCGATTCCATTAGTACTTGTCGTTTGTCAATGGTACGATATTTAAAACCCATTGCGTTTACTATTCTCTAAAGGCTTGTCCTGCCACATGAAATATCGGTTTCGTCTGCTGTAAGTACCTTTTTTAGCGTATCTATTGTTGGGACTATTTGTTTACTGTACATGTCATAAATTTTCCTCCGAATCAAGTCTTCATCAGCTTCTTCGATGCTTCTCAATTTTCCGCTGTCACACCGTTTTTTCCTTGGCTGGATGGGTTTGGTCACTATATCTTTTACTGTCGTTAATGCAACTTTGGTCAAAATACTCGTTTTACTAGAACTTGCACTCCGGTCATACCCTTTTTCTAAAAGGGTACAGTAAACGTTCTTTATGATGTTTTTGGCATCAAGTGATAAATGTTTTTTCTTTGTTACACCATAACTTCCGGAAGCAATATTATCTGAAGTTTCACACAGATCTGACATATACGAAAATACCTTTTTCTACTCCTATACTAGTAAGAACCTACTTACGCAATGTCTACTGTATCAGTAAAACTCTTATAACACACACTATATTGTTATAAGCCAAGCTGTACGTAAGGACAGTAACGTAATATATATATTATAAATTACGTAACAGTTGCGCCATCACATTGGCCATAAGCCGTCAAAATCCTGAAAATTTTCAATACATTTTTTATGCGTCGTCTTGACAACGTCAATGTCTGTATTAACAGAGGCAATTTTAAACGTCAAAATTTTTAATTTGTAAGTATATTATTTTTGGTTAGTACATAGTTAGTGGTTAGCAGTTAGTAGTATGAGCGACTCCAATATTGAGATTGAGGGAACGCCACCAGAAATTGCATTACAAGCTGCTGCCGCGGCAAATAATTTATTACCCGAAAAATCCAGGGAGAGGTACGAAAAAGTATATCAAAAATTTATTGACTGGTGTATTGATAACCATGTGAGTACCTACTCAGAAAATGTTTTACTGGCATATTTCGATAATTTAACAAAAACCTTTAAACCCTCTTCACTTTGGGCGATTTATTCGATGCTACGCACTAATTTAAGCATAAAGCACAATATTAATATTGAAAATTATCATAAATTACGAGCCTATTTAAAGAGAAAATCAGATGGCTATAAGAGTAAAAAATCCAAGATACTCACCGCAATCGATGTAAATCAATTCCTAAATGAAGCGCCGGATCAAGATTTTTTATTTATGAAAGTAGTTTTAATTTTTGGAATTTCTAGAGCTTGCAGAAAACAAGAGCTAAAGAATATAAAAATTACTGATATAGAAAACACTGGAAACACTCTTATTATCAAGATTCCTGATACGAAGACAAAAATACCACGTTCGTTTATAATTTCCGGAAAATTTTATGGCATATGTAAAAACTTAAAAACTATATAGAACTTCGAAACCTTATTAAGGACCCCAACATTTAACAATTTTTCTTAAACTTTCAAAAAGGCAAAGTAACACGTCAGGTAGTCGGGATTAATAAGTTAGGAGCAGTGCCAAAAAATATTGCAGAATATTTAAAACAGCCCAATGCTGCTTTGTACACAGGTCACTGTTTCCGAAGACCTTCCGCTACAATTTTAGTCGATGCTGGAGGTGACTTAATGGCCTTAAAGAGACATGGCGGTTGGAAATCTTCCACTGTGGCGGAAAACTATGTAGACGAATCCATTCTAAATAAAACTATAACTTCAAACAGAATCTTGCACTCCGTCGTAAATCATTCAGCATCTACATCCACATTTAATAAGTTGTCAGACCAGGAAGAAACTACAGAATTTATTCCAACAAATATCATGACAATAAACACCAATCTAATGGAGAAATCAGTTGCTCCAATTATAATAAAAAATTGTCAAAATTTTACCATTAATTATAATAATAAATAGTTTTTATTTTCCATCTGTACCTACATTGTAAATTATAACATTTAATAAAGTTTGTTCGTTTGTTTTTTCTTGCAAAATAAAGCCTATTAATTGTATTTTTTCTCTAAGGTTTATATAGGTAATACTTGCTCTAATTTATAAAAAAAATAATATGAAGTCGTAGAAATAGTATAGTACACAACTCGAGTGGTAAGCCTATTACACACTCTTTCGAATTACGATACTCGCTAACGCTCGTATCGTAAATTTCGAAATCGTATGTGATAGGCTTCTTACCACTCTTGTTATGTAATATACTATTAACGCACAGCTTGACAAACACCAAACGACTGATGAACTAAGATGAAAAGACTCTGCTTTATATTGAACACCTACAATTTGCCATTAACCCACCTAATATACCAATATAATAACATAATTAATAGTAACGTAAGGCCCTTAATAATTAGTTTAGGCATAGATGATATTATATTATTGTAGATTAGTATTTTTCTATAAATATTAATAGCTAATTAATTACATGATTATAATAAAGATACTTACCTATTATTTTATATTTTTGTTGTTTTGTTGAAAATAGCTAACCTAAACTATTGAAATTAGTAGGTAATCAGGACCTGTACCCTTTCAAAAGGCACTTATTCATGGCTGGGTTTAAATTTTATTGCGGTTGGGAAATCAACGAATTATTGTGGAATGGAATATACACTGATTTTGTAATTCTAAAGTTAAATTTATTTCATTCGACAAATTAGAGATTGCAGAACGAACTCTTTTCCAATTTTCATTAATAATGGTTATATTTTCTTGGAATTTACTCATGATGTTGCCGGCAAATGAACTCAGGTCGTTGATTTTATGCATCGTATTTAGCTGATTATGTTTAAGCTCAGACGAACAAATATAATGTTTAAGTGTCTCTAGATTCTGAGTAATGCTTTCTAGATAGTCATCGTCTAGATTCCCAGTAAAAAATTTTATACCGCTTCCAAGGTAGTTCATTAAACCTCGTTTCTTGCGAATTAAGCTTTCATAATTGTTATTTAACTTTAAGTAAGTGTCATATGTATTGTTTAGAGTCCTTTCTACCTTCCTAGAAATATGATAGAAATAAGTACTTGCGAAATTTTTACTTTGTTTACACTATGTTTTAAAATTACAGAATTAGTAGTCATTTGAGACAGAGTATATTTTACGTTGGTAATGTTAAATGAAATACAGGTTAAATGAAATTTACGTCGACGTGATACGTCTTCTAAATAACGAGTGATTTTTAATTATTTTGCTCAAGGGAGGCCATGCATTTTAAAAGCATCATGGCCGTACTGCGTAGATAAGATGACATGATTGTTTTATGACATTTACGTCTTATTTGAATTTGTGTATTTGTAAAGTTTA
The DNA here is from genome assembly GCA_963920685.1 of Polydrusus tereticollis. Classification (NCBI taxonomy): domain Eukaryota; kingdom Metazoa; phylum Arthropoda; class Insecta; order Coleoptera; family Curculionidae; genus Polydrusus; species Polydrusus tereticollis. Next base: position 95,397,595 of record OY987331.1, read on the forward strand.
AAAATTGGAGAAATTTTGTAATTTTTGCAGTTATTTGAAGGTAGGTTCCTATTGCTTTAACTAATATTTCTCCGGGGAGTCGTCTTTTGACTATCATAAAGTGCTATTTGCAGGATATGATTTTATTTTTTATTTTTTTTTTTATTTTTCAGCGTATCAAGTTTTGGTGAAGCTTTGTTGCCGGATTGAAAGTTCTACAGTAAAAATGTTTAGTGAAGCACAAAAAATTTTTATTGTTGAAAGTTTTTTTAGAAATGGAAACAAAATAGGCGGTGTGTGGAATTACTCTATGCATGACTGCTTTGATGAATTTCGACCCGAGTTTCCTGATGTTGCGGTGACCTTTCATAATTTTCGTACTGGGTCACAATACCTAATTGATAAATTTCGTCAGACTGGTTCTGTTCAACATAAAAAAGGGGCTGGAAGACCAACGAAACGATCGAATGAGGTTATTGAAAAGCGCGACAAATTATGAAAAATAATCCTTCAACTTCTATTAGGCATTTATCTCAACAAATTCAGCAAACGGATTTATGCTACAGTACATGTCAAACACTTTTGAAAAAGGATCTGCATCTATACCCTTATCGTGTTACGGCTATTCATGAACTCCTTCCCAATGACGTTCCCCAAAGACTTAATTTTTGTGAATGGTTTTTAAACAATTTTCAAGAAGAAAATAGTGGTGCTTTTGAAAAAACATTTTTTACCGATGAGGCTTATTTTTATTTATCAGGCTATGTTAATTCACAAAATATGCGAATGTGGAATACGCAAAATCCGCATGTTTTTGTAGAAAGACCTCTTCATCCTCAAAAAGTTGGTGTGTGGGCAGCAATTAGCTCTAGAAGAATAGTAGGCCCAATTTACTTTGATGGCACAATTACAGCTGAGAGATATCGGATCGAAATTCTGACAACATTTATTAATGAGCTTCACGATGATGAATTGCGGGAAGGTTACTTCCAATAAGATGGCGCTACACCTCATGTAACCAGAGAAAATTTAAATTTTTTAAGTCAATTTTTTGAAAACAGAGTTATAAGCCGAAATACGCAACAAATATGGCCACCTCGTTCCTGCGATTTAACACCCTGCGATTTCTTCTTGTGGCCTTTTATAAAAAACTCCATTTATCGAACACCAATTGAGGATATAAATGATCTTAAACGAAGGATTTCAGAAAAAATTGCCGAAATTAATAATTCTCCAAACGTATTGGTTAATGTGTCTCTGAGGGTAAGAAGAAACATCAGAAGATGTCTAGAAGTAGGAGGCGGCCATATAAAGTCGGCTTTCAAAGTAAGATAGCTCAGGATTTTATATTACATACCGTCAAAAAACATTATTTTAGGTTTTCAACGTGGCAACGCTGCTTTCTTGCAAATTCGCCCCATGATTTAATCTACGCGCTACTGCTACACTATGTATACTGGGTCACAGCCGCCCTTGAGCAAAATAATTAATAATCACTCGTTATTATTTAAATTATTAAATTGATGTGCTAGGATTCACTTGTGCGTATAAAAACGTATTTTAAATTTGTATCACTTAATAATACTAGAAACCTATATTATGCTACAAGTTTTATAAACAATCATCTTAGCGCAAGCGTCCATGTTCTATTGCATTTATTTTCAATAAAAATCCAAATATACAAAGAAAATATGCCACAAAATAACCTAACTTTTGTAAATTTATAAGCCAAAATTTTATATTGATAGTACTGTCAAATGTCTAGTCTTATCCTGTCAAAAAGCGAAAATTTTATTATTCAGGTAGTATAGTTTACGGTTAACTTCAAACTTCAGTTTAATCGGTGAAATGGATGCCGGTTAATGGCTAATCCTTAGGTTAAACTCTAATCATGAAAGTAATCCGAACCTATAATATCCAACATTCGGCATAAAGATTACATGGGTCCTCCAGCAGAATAAAACATTTATAACGAGTGATTATTAATTATTTTGCTCACGGGCGGCTGTGACCCAGTATACATAGTGTAGTAGTAGCGCGTAGATTAAATCATAGGGCGAATTTGCAAGAAAGCAGCGTTGTCACGTTGAAAACCTAAAATAATGTTTTTTGACGGTATGTAATATAAAATCCTGAGGTATCTTACTTTGAAAGCCTACTTTATATGGCCGCCTCCTACTTTTAGACACCTTCTGATGTTTCTTCTTACCCTCAGAGACACATTAACCAATACGTTTGGAGAATTATTAATTTCGGCAATTTTTTCTGAAATCCTTCGTTTAAGATCATTTATATCCTCAATTGGTGTTCGATAAATGGAGTTTTTTATAAAAGGCCACAAGAAGAAATCGCAGGGTGTTAAATCGCAGGAACGAGGTGGCCATATTTGTTGCGTATTTCGGCTTATAACTCTGTTTTCAAAAAATTCACTTAAAAAATTTAAATTTTCTCTGGTTACATGAGGTGTAGCGCCATCTTGTTGGAAGTAACCTTCCCGCAATTCAACATCGTGAAGCTCATTAATAAATGTTGTCAGAATTTCGATCCGATATCTCTCAGCTGTAATTGTGCCATCAAAGTAAATTGGGCCTACTATTCTTCTAGAACTAATTGCTGCCCACACACCAACTTTTTGAGGATGAAGAGGTCTTTCTACAAAAACATGCGGATTTTGCGTATTCCACATTCGCATATTTTGTGAATTAACATAGCCTGATAAATAAAAATAAGCCTCATCGGTAAAAAATGTTTTTTCAAAAGCACCACTATTTTCTTCTTGAAAATTGTTTAAAAACCATTCCCAAAAATTAAGTCTTTGGGGAACGTCATTGGGAAGGAGTTCATGAATAGCCGTAACACGATAAGGGTATAGATGCAGATCCTTTTTCAAAAGTGTTTGACATGTACTGTAGCATAAATCCGTTTGCTGAATTTGTTGAGAAAAATGCCTAATAGAAGTTGAAGGATTATTTTCCATAATTTGTCGCGCTTCTTCAATAACCTCATTCGATCGTTTCGTTGGTCTTCCAGCCCCTTTTTTATGTTGAACAGAACCAGTCTGACGAAATTTATCAATTAAGTATTGTGACCCAGTACGAAAATTATGAAAGGTCACCGCAACAACAGGAAACTCGGTTCGAAATTCATCAAAGCAGTCATGCATAGAGTAATTCCACACACCGCCTATTTCGTTTCCATTTCTAAAAAAACTTTCAACAACAAAAATTTTTTGTGCTTCACTAAACATTTTTACTGTAGAACTTTCAATCCGGCAACAAAGCTTCACCGAAACTTGATACGCTGAAAAATAAAAAAAAAAAAATAAAAAATTAAATCATATCCTGCAAATAGCACTTTATAATAGTCAAAAGACGACTCCCCGGAGAAATATTAGTTAAAGCAATAGTAACCTACCTTCAAATAACTGCAAAAATTACAAAATTTCTCCAATTTTTAAACTTTACAAATACACAAATTCAAATAAGACGTAAATGTCATAAAACAATCATGTCATCTTATCTACGCAGTACGGCCATGATGCTTTTAAAATGCATGGCCTCCCTTGAGCAAAATAATTAAAAATCACTCGTTAATATCTATTGTTAGGAAGCTTGTATGCTTGAAGGGCTTGGCGTGGGTTCTATTGAGCCTGTAGGGTCGGGATCAGGAGGAACATAATCAAGGAGTAGTCCATAGTACTTATATTGTAAAGGTTCACAACAAAGGAAGTCCTATAGAGGCGTGACTGAAAGGCTAGCGCCTGGATGTTGACCGTTGTTGGGGTGACAGGATCCGCGGCGTCTGGTACAAGCCGGTAGAAGACTTAAAGCGGCATCACCTGTCTCCTGGTATTCGATGGACACAAATTTGCAGTCGAAGGGCGAGGCCGGAAGTCTATAAGTTCGGATAGCGTACAAAGATTTTGAAAAATCACTACCGCACAACGATAAACCGATAAAGGGCGGCGTCGCACTACCCTGTTCGCACTTCGCAGTGCCAGTTAAATGACTTGATTAGCTAAGTTTATTTTTAAAAAAGGTTTTTATTTTAAACACAGGGCTAACTACACTTTAATCTATGGCGAATAATTAATATGAAGAGCACGTAGCCTTGACACAATGTTAATATTATAACTATTAATAATACAAATAGTTTTATATAAAGAAGAGTGTACATTCAGCAGTTATGGTAATGTGTGATCTAGGGATATTTCTACAGTATAATATATTCTTGGATTGCAAGTGTCTATCAATTAATTATTCTTAGAAATTGTTGCATTAAATAGAGGTTAGTTCAGGCTAGTGCAGGTGCTTATTTTTGTCGACCTGCACTTTACTCGGGGACGAATTTTTATATACTATTCCAGGGAGAAAATGAACCAAGAGATTAGATTTTAATTTAGGGACCAGTTTAGGTACGACCCAAACCAGCTGAAGTATATAGATAATTTCTTTTTTGCTTTTGTATTGAATCTCACAGAAGGATTTCAATAACTTAAAAACAAATTTTTGGCACTTATCGATTCCTCTCTTTAATTATTCGTCAGAGCGCTATATAGGATTAGTCCTACAGTGCTGTGCCTTATCACAAAAAAAAAGTATTTGATAGTGGGAATGACTAAATCATGTTTTATTGTCAATCTTGGTGTACTAGCTATTATTTGGGTTGCGTTCTGTCAATGGCTTTTGCACACATTGGTTCAAATCCCTCAACTACTGACGTTGATTACACTAAGCGAAATATCGAGTTGATATAGCTCAAATATGAGTTATCCTAGACCGACGCGTTTTGCTAGTAGAGGACAGCTCAGACCTCTGAATTACGGCAGCCAAATCGACGAAATTGTATCAAATCATTGTTCATAAGTTATAATAGCCCTGAAGATGGGTTATTTAATGCACTGGACCCGACTTAAAATATTGGTAAGCTAAGGCTACCGTAGCTAATCGTAACTGGGTTCTCCGAACACATGCGACGTGGGCTGCAGCAATTCATTGTTTAAGCTGCCAGAGACCAATATGGGAATTGTGATGCATTACTACTTGGGCTAAATGGGCTTGACCTTTCAGCTGTTCCAGCTTACGATGATTAACTTAACGACTATATATTTAATCTGTCCTAAAGTTGGAGTATTCCCATTTTTACGCACCTGTATGAGGAGAACAAACTCTGAACAAAGATAAAAGATCCCGCCGATCAACGATTGCGCGGATAGCAAGTCCAGTTATGGGGTCGATGACGACGCGACGTTTATAAGGTAATAATAACAATGGGATGAAGTTACCGCGCCAAATCGGCACGAGCGCGAATTCGGAACTTTCCGTGACTTTTCGATCGGTGATTTACCCTCGATATGGGGTTTTAGAGCACTCTTATGACTTATTTCAACTCAAAAAATAATTTATACACGGTAATAAGTTAAAATAATGTACGTCTGGGTCAAAACGGCACTTAAAAATTAATTAGTAAGTTTTCCCAATCCAAAAACTTAGTTCAGGTAACTCATAAAATGGTTACAAAATGAGGGATTGTGGCCATCCCAAATGTGTTTAAAATGTTGATATTTCTGTGTTGAGGCGAACCAAAAGAAGCTGAGTTATTATAGCGTTTTTAAATAATTTGTGATAATTCGTAGGCTCAGTTTGACTAACATAGAAACGTGCGTTAAAGTAGCTCTAATTCTGCAACCCAAGACATCGGTAAATTAATTTTTGTCAGTGTACCTACACCGTTATTCGAATAATAAACACCAATACATTATTAAAAAACATTATTTATTTCTAAAGTGATCGTATTTTCAAATAGGTACATATTAATTAAGCAATAATGAAGATATACGTACTAAAAATTCACACTTACCTACTACTATTCCAAGGTTTGACTAGGGCAAGAGTTACTATCAAAAACAAACTATTTCTAAACACTACATAGAGAAACATGATAAGATAACTAGAATTAGATAAGCAACTTAACAATGAGTTGGTAGCTTACAAGACAAAAATTGTATTAATCTAGGTACATTTAATATTCTACAAATAATAATTAAAACATTACATAAGGTATGATACAAATTCGGCAATAAATAATTTATTAATACAGGTTGTTCCAACAAAAGGTATCCAATACATAGAACACACTGTGCCTTTATGAATTTCTCAGATAGTATGTCGAGACTATGTTTTGTGGGACACAACCTATATTTTCTTCTCAAGCACAAAACATATTCATTCTAAGGAGTTGTTGATTTGCCCAAAGACAATATTTTTTAAGTTGCAGGGCTATTAATCAATTATGCTTAAAACAAAATATTGGTAAAAGTCATATTATTAATTTGACCTTTTGAAAATAAAGATTTTTAAATCAATCATTGGCAATTAGTTTAGGTTCGTCTAGCAGTGAAACCCTGTGCAAATAAAGAGCAATATAGACAATAATACTTTCAAAAACTAATCCATAGAAAACCTGATCAAATGATTCTTTGGTATAACGGAATCAAAAATTTTCCAGGATGAAATATAGTGAACGTTATTATTTACGCAGCGTACGAAAAAAATTGTCGAACTTCAGAAATGACTAAATCGTATCGTCCATCATTGATATTTTGGCAGGAATTAAAAAAATATGTGTTAGCTTTACAGGGTGTCCAGTTTTCGATGGTTTTGCGGGGTATCTCTGTTATTGGTAAAGATAGAAGGGCACAGTTTTCGCAGCACTGTGCGACTTTTTTGTGAAACAAAAGATGTAGCAATCAGAATTTTTCCAGTCCTGCTTGTTTTTGATATACGGAATGTTTCTGAAAATTTTGCATTTTTGGACACCCCCATATTTAGGTTACCATGTAGCTTATCAAAGAAGAAACAAATGTTCTTCTTGTAGTTTTCTAAGTAGAATCCAGTGACGTACTTAGATCTTTTCTACGTTCAATAGTTTTCGAGAAAAAAACTTGCTTTTTTTAATGGGTCACCCTATTATATATTTTTTAATAATATAATTTAGATTATAACAAGCTTCTCAGAAATATATAATAACTTATTTTTATTTTTAATATTAAGCACGAAATTTACATTTTAATAAAAAATATATATTTTTTGTTAGTAGGCCATGACGGGTATTTAAAAAAAGAAAACAACACAATCATTTATGTCATATTAAAAAATTCTTTAGTTTCTGTCTGAGTTTTGCGGCATCTTTTGTTTCACAAAAAAGTAGCGACACCGTATCCTCCTATCTTTACTTATAACGGATATACCCCGTATAACCATCGAAAACTGGACACCCTGTATACCAACAGTCAAAAGTACTCTTACCTTAAAGAGAGCGAAAATACTTAACTTACTTTAATGAAATTGAACAGGTGTGTGTTAAATTTAATGGTTCTTGGAGTTTTTAGTATTTCTTATAAATATAAATTTATGAAAATTTAATGGTAAAATGCTGCGTTAATTATGCAGTCCTCTGGATATTATAAATAATTATTTTAAATCTATACCTTACTGCCTAAATTAAATTCTAAATATATCACGACTAAAAAAAATTACTGGCCTACATCACAGGCATGATGGATGTGATTTTATTTACCTATGAAAAGTATCTAACGTAATTATTATTTAAACATTTTAACACATTAACACATACACAAATTGTCAGAGTTTTTTAAGCTCTAGAAACATTTAGTTTTCCTGAAATCCATCAAAAATGTTAACTTTTTTGACGCAATTGCAGGTCCTAGAACACCCAAACCGAGTCCAATAATCGTTCGAGGACGAGAATATGGGTTTTCTAAGGTGCACATACTATTTTTTCTGCGGTCGAATATGAAATTTAATAAATGGCAAGATTGTATGTATGCATGATGTGAATAAACGAAATTCTGATCGGGAATATTTTATTCCCGGCCTAGGCAGGAAATAACATATTCTAGCACTGTTATATGTCTCATTGCTTAACAACGGTTAACAATACTGGAATAATGAATAAATAAATCCTTACATAATTTCACAGCCATATTAAGTTATTTATTCAAATCGACGGATATTCAATTCGATTGAAAACGAAATACTCATACAAAAATTTACATACGTCAACAGGGCACTTGCAAAAAGCACGAGTAAAAATTAAATTATCCTGGCCAGGGCACACAAAATCTGTGCCAACAGAAATAGAACGAGCGAACTTTAGATACAATTAGTTAGAGAAAGATGAACATAGTTAGGCGGTGGTTAATCGACGGCAAATTTAAGTAAAAATCAATTTTACATAAAAATTGTGTTAGACTTTTCGAAGGTGTGATGTATGATGTATAATGGACTCGCACGTCAAATTTTCTTATTTTCTAATAAGCACAATAACTGCGAAGCGTTTTTTCTCCGCATTCTTTCGGTAGCTACAGATAAATGTGTCGAAGCTATTTTTGCCCAGTGTTGATGGATCATATTCAATAACGAAAAGTTGGGCAACATATTATGAGTTGTTATTACCAAATCCTCTCCAACTATATTTGAGAATCAAAAAAGGAAGAATGCAAGGGTCACTTTCATAAGAACATTATATTTTTGAAGTATTGATTCATTTGTTCGAGAAAAATAGCAAGGAGTTTTGTTCTTCTGAACTAAGTGAAATTATTAGTCAACTGCCAAGATTGCCAATATCGAATTGATTTAAATTTAAAGAATACAATTGAAAATTATGTTCGAGGAAGAAAAAGTTAAGGAGTATTTGTAAATTCGTAGGAGATTCATCTGTTTTAACCATTCTCACGAACCTGCGCCAAAAGTTGTTCTGCATATGCAAATATTAAGTAAATCGGTCAAAAGAAAAGCAGAACGCGGGACACCCTTTTACAATAATGAGCAACGCATTGCCCGAAGATCATTCTAGTAGGGACTCAATATTGGTGGTTAACTGGTGTCATTGGGTCATGGTCGATCCCAAGCTCATAAAATTGTTCGAAAAATATTTATTATTGAGAACACCGCCTACTGTTTCAGTAGCCTAATAAAGTAGAGTTATTTAGGTGATGTCTAACGCGCTAACTTAAAGTGTTTCTTGTTTTGAAAATATAGGCGATTTGGGCCAAAGTATAAGTGTCACATCTTTGGGATTTAAAAAAAATTTATATCTGCAATCAAGTCAAACTTCTTTTCTAACGCTTATTTAATTTAAACCATAGAACCAAATACGTCATGGCATTCATAAGACACCATATGGACACTACCAATGATATATTCGACACGAGGTCCACATTTACTATATCCATTTCTCGGAGGAACTTTGATGGATCTTCATAGTGACAGTAGACTTCTGATTCTGGACAAATAAGGTTGCGCTTAAATCCATAAATGGCATAGACGACTCCCTGGAAAGCGGCGCGAAAATAGCTGATGACGAACAGCCATCTGAAGGGGGACGGTGTGTCGAAACGTCGGAGGCAAAAACCGAAGATGGAAAAAAGGCAGGCTAGAACAGGTGCTATGAATACTGCAATCTGAAAAAGAAAAAAAATAAATAGGACATGCGCATTGTGCGCAATAAACGAAATGATTTACCTATTGTGAGAGTAGTTCGACAATGCAAGGTTTTTTTTTTAATTTGCGCACCCACCCACTAATATAAGTGACAGAAAAAAACCTTTAAGACAAAAGTTACATAATTTTTCCCGTGATATCTTTAGACTTAGATAGTCAAAACAAAACATACGCGCATCGCAAAGTTGAAAAACAATTGCAAGTTTTCTTTTTTTACATGAAACAATCTGTATCTTTTCAACAAGGATGAAAGATCCTTTTCTCCTAATTTTAAAAATATATAACATGTCAACATTTAGTTGAGCCGTTTTTAAAATATTTGAGTTGACAATTTTGATAAATTGAATTGATGATAATCGAGTTGTTGAGGCGTTCCAAAGTGACATATTTGTGGCTTAACTTTAAATTAGAAGATTCAGTAAGAATAATGGGTTATGATTTATATTTTATAATTTAATATTGACTGTTTTCTATACAGGGCTGGAAGTCCGGAATAAAATTAATATAGCCTTAACCTTGTAACTTTTGGGGAAAATGCTCGGACACGTCAATTTAGTTTTATATATGCTCACATTTTGACGTTATTCGTTTGTTTTTTAATAGACATTTGTCAAAGATATGACGACATCGATCTTTTTTTTTCAAAATGGAAACATACAGATTGTGATACATCATTTGAAAGCTAATATCTCGTACAGTATGCTCATAAATTTTGACGCGATTCTGTCGAGCTATTTCAAAATGGCGACTGTTAAAAGTTTTTAAAAAATTCGGATTTAAATAAGCGGAAATGATAAATCATGATGTTTTTTTACCTTTTAAGGTAAGAAATCTTCATTGTTTCACGTTCTGACATTTTGTGACATTGTGAACTTGTAAAATTAATTTAGGTATTTCCGAAGTATTATTTTACAATTTTCTAAACAAAAATTGTTTTGTCGGAAAGGCAGCGTATCAAAGTCTTGATATTGTTAGGATGTGGACATAAAATAAGAAGTCAAAGTGAAGTGTGCACTTTATCTAATGCTAAATTTTCGGAAAATCAAGTTTCACAGGGCACTGTTAGTAAAATATTCATCAAATTTGATGAACATGGCACAGTAAATGACTTGCCTAGGAATGGACTACCACGTGTTTTAGGCGACGATGAAAAATTGGATATTGCATTATCTCTGCAGAATAATCCGCATGTTTCAACAGTTTCATTGGCTCAAAAATCATGATACATCTAGAGGTACTATTGGAAGATTTTTGAAAGCAGAAAAATACCACCCTTATAAAGTATGTCTTGTCCAAGAGCTTTTAGAAGATGACTATGATAGGCGTTTGCAATTTTGCGAAGAAATGATGAGATGGTGTGACGAGAATAATAGGTTTCCACAGAACATATTATTTTCGGATGAAGCTACTTTCTATTTAAACGGGGTAGTTAACAGACATAATTGTCGTTTCTGGAGTCAAGAAAATCCACGATGGATATTTGTAGCGCATACTTAGCGGCCCCAGAAAGTAAATATATGGACAGGTATCAATACTAACTGAATTTTAGGGCCATTCTTTTTGGAAGGAAATTTCACAGCGGAACGGTACCTGGATTTCTTAACCATCGCGTTGGTGCCTGCTCTAGCTGTAATTTTTCCCAACGAAGTAGATCCAGATAACCTAATGAAACAATTTGGTTTCAGCAAGATGGTGCTCCCTCGCATTTTGGTGTCAAGTGAGAAGATATTTAGATCAGATATTTCCAGGTCGCTGGATTGGACGACGTGGTACAATTGAATGGCCACCGAGGTCCCCAGACTTAACGCCACTAGACTATTTTCCTTGGGGATATTTAAAAGAAAAAGTTTACCAAAATAGGCCAAATAATATTGAAGATTTGAAAAACAAAATTAGATTGGAGACACATAACATACCGGCTGAAGCCATTCGAAATTCCGTCAGATTTTACCATCGTCTGGGAGCATGCCAAGTAGAGGGTGGAGGACATTTCCAGCATTTGCCACGTTAAAACACCTTTTTGTTGTGTTTTGTTTTGCTTTGTTACATTTTTATTTTTTTTGACAAAATAAATAACAAATAAACCATAACTATTGTTAAGTCACAATGTCACAAAATGTCAGAACCTGAAACAATGAAGATTTCTTATCTTGAAAGGTAAAAAAACATCAATGATTTATCATTTCCGCTTATTTAAATAGGGATTTTTTTAAAAGTTTTAACAGTCGCCATTTTGAAATAGCTTGACAGAATCGCGCCAAAATTTATGAGCATACTCTGCGAGATATTAGCTTTTAAGTGATGTATCACATGCCGTATGCTTCCATTTAAAAAAAAAGATCGATGTCGTCATATCTTTGACAGAGAGAGCATATATAAAACTAAATTGACGTATCCGAGCATTTTTCCCAAAAGTTACAGGTTAAGGCTATATTAATTTTATTCCGGACTTCTGGGCATGCAGCCCTATATATCCGCCACGACCTCTGCGGCAACCGTTCAGATCGAACTTTCAGGATTTTCTAAAAAGTTACATCATTTTTTTTTTTAAATATTGGAATGCATTAGAGTGCTGCTAGCGTCAAAGGATACTAAAAGATGAATATCTTTATCATTTTTAACAATGTAGCAATTTTAAAATTGCCACTGTTGACTTTGTGGGGAACGTTCGACTTACCTTTGATTCTTACGGTAGTATTTCTATAAAGTGCATCTTCTATAGTTATTTGATTCAAAAATTGTTATTTAGTTGTATCATCTTTGTTTACAGAACCTTAGTCAAATTTGTGGCGAACGCACTACTTCTGCTTTTCTGTGGTTGATGGCACCAGGCGCCACAAAAGGGTTGATCATGTATTTCCGTTTCTTGTCTCCGTCAAGCCGCAGAACACCCATTTTTCACTATTGGCAATTTTAGGTATAAACAAAGTGGTTTGGAATTATTTTCGTCATTTCGTTATTTAATTTAGGTTCTGGTAAAAGTCCAGACTCTCGTATCGTTCTGGTCTTTTGTGTGTCTCTGTTCTCTTCTTTTTTTTTTGGGTTAAGTTAAATTGGCAAACTTGGTGTCAGCTGATTGTTGGAGGACAAGGGGGATCGTCGAAGCTCTCGTGGCCTTTGATATCGCTTCTTGAAAATTCCTTCCGACAAGAAGGTCGAGCCAGCCGCCGTTAGGCCATTTTCCTTGGCAAAAGACCACGAGGTCTCACTCCCCTTTTAGCGTTAAGCGCTCCTTTAATTTCTTTTATTTCTTGGTTGTTGTTGTGGGTACTCAGTGGGTAATTTTTTTTTCTCTCGATTATTTTTAGAGGGGTTCTATTGGTGGCTTGTTAATTTTTTTTTGCCATTTCACGGTTTCCCAAATCATAAGGGGCCACATGACTTTAAGCCCACGAGCTACCGGATGGGTGTTATGTAGGTTTTTTTAACCTAAGTTAAAACTCCACCTGGCCACCTCAGAAGGCCCAGCTGAAGAAGCTGCCACAGGAGAAGCGAGCAGGCTGGTATAGTCACTTAGACTTTTGGATAATATAATTAACTCCGTTTGAGTATAATTCATCATTAAAATTTCAATCACTCAATAATCAAATTAAGTACATTTATTTAATTATTCAATTGAACTAATAACTTTTTTATGTAAGCCTTACTCGCCAAAGGGTCACCATATCTTATAACCGTACATCATTGGAGACATAAGGTTCTAGAATTTTCGTAGCTTATACCTACCCAATTTATTAACCGTAAATCCTTGCGCCAGAAAAGGCTGTTTTTTATCATTCACGACTTGAATGATGTAAAGATCACTTTATTTCAACAATTATACCATAACAAGGTGGCATAAACCCCATTTTCCTTTTACTTTTATAATAAAATCTTTATTTTTTGTGTGGGAAAATTTGAGTTTTATTTATTGCATAGATTTCCAATAGCACTGACACTCGATATATTTTCCTGGTTTGGACTTTAATCAAACCAGGTGGCGCCCAAGGCAAACCAACGACAAAGGGAAGGTGTAAGTAAAGGAACCACGACCTAGTGCCGCCACATAAAGAGCTACCGTCAGCAGATAGTGACAACCTGTTGTCCATGAAAAAAGGTTGCCACTGTCATAACAACGGTTCTCTTTTTTCGACTGAGACCCGTCGTTCAGGATTAATTTGACGGTATTACTGTAAAACTGGACATGTTATTTATTTTTAAAATTAGGGGAAGTAGATCTTTCGTCCTGTCAGAGAGGTTCCATTTAAAAAATAAAGGAATTGCTTTTTACCTTTGCGATGCGTGTATTTTTTTTTTATTTATTTATTACTTACCTCGAAACAGATAAATCTGGTAATGAGGCCTATATACATAATAACAATACATTTTTAACAAATTTCTTAAATGGTAAAAGTAATAGTTAAAATCCTAATGTTTACATTTTACAGAGAAAGTAAAAATATCTCTAAATAACATGTTAAATTTTCTATATTATATTAGTTTGGTACTGTCTCTTTAATATATTTTTTCAGGTTGGTATGCAGTATTTTTTTTTCGGTGTTCAGTAAGAAGTTCATCAGGAATATTATTATAGGTTTGAATGCTTCCCTCATATGGAGAGTCTTGTTTTTTCTTTGAGCGAGCAAATGTATTTCTTAAGGCATCTTTTGATCTTATAATATTATAGTTGTAATAATCTTTGTTTTGTTTTAGGACTGTGTTTGCTTTAATTAATTTATTTTATACACTATATATTAATTTGGTTTGCTCAAATTTTCTAAGTTGATTTATAGTAAGAAATGGGTATGTTCTGTACAAGTCTTCACTGGGTGTATAATAATTTATGGCAAATAAAGCTTTTATTGATTTATTTTGTAGTCTTTGTAGTTTCTTTATTAAATATTCACTAGCATTACCACAACAAGGTATTAGATATCTTAAATGTGGTTCAATAAAACTGTTATACAGAAGGTATCTTGAATTATCATTGAGTTGGTGGGAGCATCTCCTAAGTGCTCCAACAATAGGTGCCACTTTATTGATAATGTTATTTATTTGAGAATTCCATGCTAAATTGTTGGAAATTATGAGACCAAGATATTTATATTCTGATACTTGTTTTAGCAGTTGATTGTTTAATTTTATTTTTAGATAACACGTCTTTTTTCCTTTTTGTTTAATTATCATATATACACTTTTATTTACATTAATAGTCAACTTGTTGTAGCACAGCCATTCATAATATAGGTTTATGTCAGGGTTCAAAATCCGTTCCAGTTCTTCTCCGCTCCTTGCAGAAAATACTAACACTGTATCATCCGCGAACATATAATATTTGCATTGGAGTCCTATGTTTTTTTTGACTTGAACTTAAGATAACACGGGAAAAATTATGCAACTTTTGTAAAAAAAGTTTTCTTCTGTTACTTATATTAACTCATGAGGGTTATATTAGACTTTTTTGAAGGTCCTTCTATAATGGACTCGCATACCAAATTTTATTGTTTTTCCAAAAACTCTTCGTAAAATTTTTAAAAATTAATATACGGCTCTGATACGTACCCCAATGAAACCACCAGTAATAATTTTTATGATAATGTTAAATATTACTAGATGCTTTATTTTTAATCAGTCTCAATATGTTTTACAGTAATAAAGACAAAATAACAATAATCAAGTGGTACTACATGGAAAATAGTTCTTGGAGAGTACCTATTCAAAATGTTATTTGCGATGTTTCCTGACGCATTCCAAGCAAACCAATAGTCCTGAATAATGTTCGTAATTTTGGAAGTAATAATACTGTAATTAATAAATGCAAGTGGTTAGAGCAAAACAATAATGTGCTCGATGATAGAGCACAAGGAAATAAGGCAGATTTAGAACCTTTACTCCATGTAGAAGAAAATGATGGAATTAGCACCAGGCTTCTTGGCAAAACTGTAGGAAGGCATCACTAAACAGTACTGCGCAAATTACATGAGAATAAATATCATCCTTATAAACATCAAAAACATCAGGAATTGAGGGAAGGTGATGAAATACGAAGAGCTGACTTTCGTTTTGAAGTTATGGAAAGAGTAAATAATAATAAGGAATTGACACGCAATGTTTGTTTTACCGATGATTCACACTACAAATGTTCAAAATGAACAAAGATTTCTACAAACCAGGGCTTAATATCCTTGAAAGGTAAATGTTTGACGGTCATATTTGGCTATCGGATTATTTTACCTTTCTTTCTAGGGAAAGAAACGCTTTTGGAAGTTTTACAAAATGAAATTAGACCTGCATTAGAAGAAGTTGCTTCTCAGAATAAGGATATTTGGTTTCACGTAATGGAATATACCCAAAACGTTTTTGATGCACGCACAATAGGATTAATCTACACCACAAATTGGCCAGCTAGGTCTCCTGATCTATTACCAAGTGACTTTTTCATGTGGGGTCCACATAAAAATGTTATTTATAAAAATGTGCGTTTTAAATGTTTAGAAGAACTAGAGATTGCAATCTTAGGCAATATGCAATTGAATCTTTGCGTATCGACTTAATAATGTAAGAACTCACAGTCAAAGTCAAAATAAGCTTAAGTTAAAGTCAGGGTTATAAAATATAATATAAAATGTTACACAATTTAATATTTTCTTAAAAAGGTTTTAAAAAAGAACAAAAAACTAAGAACACCAGGAAAAACACGTTTCTACATAGAAAAGACACGAGACAAATAATGACGAACGCATTAATAAAAATAACAATCTTGACAACAATAAAATACACAAATGCAACAGTATAATATTTGCAGAATTATACCGTTGACTCTTACTGCCATAAATAATCTACCTGATTAAATCCTATTGTATACGCCTCAACCTCTTCAAAGCTGAATAAATGGGATCAGGGTCGGCTTGAAAATGTACCTACACCACATGATTTATTTTTATAATTTAAAATAAATAGACAGGTATTTTTAGTTTTAGGTACCTATTATATTTAGTTTTAGGTACCTATTATAGGCATTTATTATAATAATAAATGCAAAATAATGATAGCAATTAATGATAATTGAAAATAATATAATTTCAAAGTACCTATAACAACTATTAGGATAACAAGTACAATACAAATTAATTAAATTCTTAAAAACTATTGACAATTTATTCAAAATTTAACTCTGTATCACTATCACTATCTTCATCTAAGCCTAAACTTATAATTAAGGGTTGAACATTTGTAATCATACAATTGTAAGAATTTTCCACCTTAAGTATATGCTGTACACAGTTTTTCCAGCTGTCTGCAGAAATTTTTCTTACTTCGTTTTTAATTAATTCTACTACAGATGCATTTAATGTTGGATTTTAATTGGTGCCATATTAGCTCAATGGGATTGAATATACAATATTATGGAGGAAGACGCAACACTGTATGCCCATTTTCTGCTGCAAGTTTGTCACACTCGTATTCCTTATTTATTTTAAAAGCTTTTAATACTTCTAGCAGTTCTCGTTTTTTGTAAATTTCTTCAAAATATAAATCATTTTCAATCATAAAATTTTGAATTTCTGCTTTTGTATTATTAGAATTGGGAATGATTTTTGCTTGCCGACTATGATAACTAGCATTGTCCATTACAATGACGCTATTTTCAGGTATATTTTTAAGGAGTTTATGTTAAACCAATCTTCAAAAAGTTGTGCGTCGGTATCTTGATGGTAATCTAAAGAAGAATCTGCTATGTTTTTAGCTGAAAGCAACAGACAATTTGGAAGAAACCCGTTCTCTGAACCAGCATGTAATATTGTGATTATTTTGCCTTTATTTGATGGTGCCTTGGTTTGACAATTTTTGGAAGAATCATCACAACCTTGTCTTGGAGTGTCATGGGTATCGAACCATGTTTCGTCAAGGTAAATAATTGGATGATTTTTTTCTCTAAATTGTTTAACAGCTGTTATATATATTATATATTTAAGTCTCCATTCCCGTAAACGTTGAGATTCCATTAATGTTTGTCTTTTATTAATGCTTCGTGCCTCATACATTTGGTAAATCTTTCTTCTTAATAAATCCATGTCATTTTCGTCAATGCTTCTAAATGTGCCAAAATCACTCCGATTTTTTCTAGGATTAACAGGTTTAAGTACTATGTCTCTTACCGAAGATAAAGGAGTTTTTGTCAAAGTAGACGTCTCTGCTAAAGCTTCCATCGAATTAAAATTTCTACTCAACAAAGATTGATACACATTTTTAATTATTAGTTTGGCATCGGTAGATAAATTCTTTCTTTTAAAAATGACACTTGAAGATGCCCCCCTATTAGTACAATTCCAAGGACGCCACATTCTACCACTAATAAGCCCAAATAAAAATTACTCGCCGGAAAACCACTAAAGACTAAAATTATTAAAAATCAGTTTGTATTTATATATGCATCAGTCATAGGTATAAATTGAATTTGTACCTGGTCCGGCTCTACTCGAAAAGGTTTTAAAATTTGGGATTTCCTTATTTATTTTATGGTCAAAGGGATAATGAGGGTTTTATTGCAGTCTAAAGATCAACGATATAATTCTACAAATACTATACAGTAAGAACTCGGTTAAAGCCACCAAAACCTACCCGGGTGCCGACATAAATTCCGACCACAACCCAGTTCATAAGGTTGAAAAAGATAACAAAACGCCCCAACAACTATATAGACACAAAACTCCTTAAATAGCCTAAAATACATAACGCAGTTAAGATAGAGACTAACAAATGTATGAAATATATTAATAAACTAAAAGAAGTCAGTGTGGATGAAAAGAGGAAACAAATACAAACAGGATTGGAACAATAGCCCAGAAACATCTAACAAGCAAAAGAGTCAGAAAAAAGCCCTGAATGACATCTGAAATCCTGGATCTTATGGAAGAAAGGAGAAAGAACAAGGACAGGATGAATGAGTACAGAACACTACATAGGGCAGTACAAAGAAAAATTAGGGAGGCCAGGGAGGAATATCTAATGGCGCAATGCGAGGAGATAGAACTACTAGATAAGAAATTTGACAGTTTTCACATGCACAAAAAGATAAAGGAAATGGCCGGATGCAACAAGGTCAAGACAGTTGGTAATACTATCAAGGATACAAAGGGGCATATAATAACTGATCTGAGGGACAAACTAAAGAGGTGGAAAGCATACTTGTCGGAACTCTTTGATGACAAAAGACCTCCGAGACCAGGCCTAGAATCGAACAATGTACATTTAAAATTATTAAGATCAGAAATAGAATATGCCTTGGAAACTACGAATCCTGGTAAAGCTATTGGTCCTGATCAAATAACCATAGAGCTTATCAAACTTTTCGATGAAGACGTGATTGATGTTTTTCTGGATCTCTTCAACGCTATGCTGGGGGAGAAATCCCTAAGCAATGGTTGTCATCTACCTTTGTGCTTATACCCAAGAAATCGAATCCGAGGGAGTGCTCAGACTACCGAACCATCGCACTCATGAGCCACACTTTTAAGTTATTTCTAAAAATTATCCACAAAAGAATATACAGAAGACTCGAGAAAGATATAAGCGACACACAATTTGGATTCCCGGGAGGACTTGGAACACGTGAGGCGCTCTTTGGAACTAACGTTCTTTTTCAGCGCTGTTTTGACATAAACCAGGATGTGTATGCGTGTTACATAGATTTCGAGAAAGCTTTTGACAAAGTAAACATGACAAGTTACATCAGCTACTAAACAACAAAAACATTGATTCGGACGACGTGAGAATAATAGGCAAAGTAAAATAAAGTAAGGTTGGGTAAAGGTGACCTACATTGGGGCCAAAGAGCTAGTACAAGGGTGAAAAACCAAAGAACAGAGGAAATGGATATCCGCCGTGGTGTGAGACAAGGATGCAGCCTATCACCGCTCATGAACGTACGCAAAGAGGGGCAGGGGGGGCATTTGCCCCCCCGCCCTAGATGTTGAAAATAATTTTAATACTTTTTTAATTCCTAAACAAAAGATAAAAGAATCAATGAAACAAGTTAATAATTTGAACTTATCTTACTTACCTACCTCCTGCCTACATAATATTATACAATACACTTATTCCTAACTATATTTTACTATTTGTGATCTCATAATGTATTCAGTTGGAAGTGCAAAATTAGATTTATGATTCATGATTGTTCTTCAAAAATATGCCTATTTAATTTTTAACTTTTACTTTTTACATTTGCCCCCCCTAAATTTGATGCTGCGTACGCCCATGGTCACCGCTTCTATTTACCCTTTATAGTGAAGCTATTCTTAGGGAAACCTTGGAGGATGAATCAGTTTATAAAGTGATTAACAATATGAGATATGCTGATGACACCGTCCTGTTAACTGGTAAACTTGAAGACACAAGATACCTTTTAAAAAAACTGAATGATCGATGTAATGAATATGGCCTGAAAATTAATTTTAGGAAAATCAAGTTAATGATAGTCACAAAAGTCCCACAAAACCTAAACCATGTGAACGTGACGATAGCGAACACCACAATAGAGAACGTTCTCGACAAATAGATACCTAGGAACCTGGATAGATCAATCAGGTGACCAAACAAGAGAGATAAGAACGAGAATAGAAATAGCCCGATCAACGTTTACTAAAATGAAAAAATTGTTTACCAGTCGAGATATAAGAATGGAGCTTAGGATGAAGATGCTGCGTTGTTACGTTTTTTCCCCGCTTTTGTATGGAGTGGAAACATGGACGCTCAAGAAGAACCACATGAACAAACTGCAAGCCTTCGAAATGTGGTGCTACCGTAGAATGTGGCGTATTCCCTGGACCGATCACGCCACTAATGCCGAAGTCCTGGAACGGATGCAAAAAGAGTGTGAAATTATTAACACCCATTAAAGGGAGAAAGCTTCAATACCTGGGGCATATAATGAGAGGACAAAATACACACTTCTCCAATTGATAGTTCAGGAAAAGATCAGTTGAAGGAGAAGTGTTGGCAGACGACGTGTGTCCTGGCTTAAAAACCTAAGGGAATGGTTCAACTGTAGTAACGTGAAGCTGTTCCAAGCGGCAGTCAACAAGGTCCGGATTGCTGTGATGATAGCGAACCTCCGATTGGAGATGCACTGCAAGAAAAAGAAGAAACAGTACAACAGTATCCACCCAAAAGTTGTCCTCGTTACATACTATCACCTATACTAAGTCATCTCTGTAATACTCATTTAGATTGTAAAAAGTATTATCAACCAAAATTGTCGATTTTTTTGTAAGAGCTCGCGTGGGTGTAGGAAGAGGAACATCCAGACTCCGTCTCGTGACATATCGGGGATCCGGATCTATAAATCTCTCCCTATTTTTAAAGATCAAGCGTCCAATACAAAAAGTGAAGTTATGTCAGGATTTTTTCTGAGACAAAAAATCGATTATTCTCCCTTTGCTGTCCATTATAATCTGCTCTTTATTAATATATTATGTATTCTTATTCTTACCTTTGTATTTGTTGTGGCCCCAATAAAATACCCCATAGACTGAGCGCATAACATTCCAATAGTCACAAATAGAACAAAGAGATAGGCTCTGAAGTCCAACGGTTGTTCAGTCAAACAATAGGATATCAGAATGTATGTCCACGTACAAAGAACCTAAAAGATATAAAAACTACGTTAATTTTGTGGGGTTAAGAATGTGATTATCATAATTAATCTACCAAAGTACATTTCTATTTTAACTAATTTGATTTTAATAATAAATTACTTTATTTATAGAAACAAAAGATACAGTTTTAGCTCAGTTAAAATATAATACTAATACACTTACTTGAAAGGGTATTTCTATTAATATCACAGACATAAGGTAAGGAGAAAGCTTATACCATCTATTAAAATGCTCCCGCGTAAGTATTTGCATTTCTAAAGGAACTGAAAGAGAAAAAGAAAATTAAATAATATTTTAAACTAAAATAGTAATAATGTGTTTATTATTAGACATTTCATGTTTAGTATAAACCACACAAAGGGACTTAATATAAAAGAATATTCCAGATTTATAGCAACTAATCCAAAGTGAAATTTTATAGTTAAACTAAATAATAGTTCATAATCATTTATAACGTTTATAGAATAATTAGATTGGAGTTAATAATGCCGTTCTTTGTTCTTTAAATAAATATATTCTTATTCATAGGTATACTTTGAGTTTTTTGAATCACACGCTATTGAAATAGACATGTTATTAATTCTGGGACAATGTAGAAAGAACAACAGAGAAGCTGCGCAATTGTGGGCTATTAGGATTTCCGATATTTAAAAATCTCATGGTACTTACGCGATTAGAAGAACGAGGATGCAGTATCGGAAACCTTTGATATAAGAACAGAGTTCGAGGACAAACAAACCGCAATGACGATATGATCGTTGGAGTTTCGGGTGTCGTAGCTATAAATCTTCATGAGAGAACAACAATCGTTTTGTGTATTAAGTGTACCTATAATCTTCAAAATTTTTATAAAGAGCAGAGCGTTTTCGGCCTTGGGCCATCTTCAGTCGAAATTTGGTTATTAATCGTCAAATTTTGACTCGAAACCACGTTCTCACGTGGAACGAAAAATTGAAAAAGAAAAAGGGAAAATGATAGTTAGGTACTGATACTGATTGAGTTTTAAAAGTGGTTCGTCCCAGTTGTTCGTCATTTACAATTTTACGTGTTAATTGTTTTATGTAATCAGTTTTTACATTGTGGTGTTGATGATCCACTTAATGAAAAATAATTTTTTGTTAATGAAGTGTTCCTCTCCTGGGCTATAGGATTATTAAGATATTTACGAAAAAACGATTTTTCTTAAAAAGTTTGACACCCTGTATCTTGAAAACGAGGCATTACTGGACCTATGCTTATATATACCTTTGACCTTAGAATCAACCAAAGGATCACCCCTTGAAGTTTGGCCACGTAAACAAAATTAACATTTATATTGGGAAAAAAAGCTTTAAAAATATTTTTGGAATGCTTTAACTAATTAATGCTATTTAATATTATTGTGAATTAATTATATAATTAATCTTTTTCAGAATTTTAATAATCTATCATCAACAGAGTAGCATTTACCGAATACTTGCAAGTTTTTATAAAAATATCCTTAAATATTTATAATTTTAAATACTTTTAAATAAATAAGATTGGGCGCACACAAGCACGTCTTCGGACATATTTATTACATTATAACTATTTGAATAAACTTATTATTATTATTATTATGATTAAATAACACCCTGTATATCAATGATTTAGTATTTAATTGAAATTACGATGTAACAATAAATACAAATAAATAAAGCTGATGTCCCATAATCACAGGCGTATGTTTTTAAGCCTAATAAATAAAAACACATTAACAAAGTTTTGGGTACCGAGGAAATGTTTACAAACAACATGTATAATTTGGTAAATAAGATAATAAAATTCATAGGGTCATTTGAACTTAAATTAAATCTGGACGTCTATCGACCCCACGTTGCTGTTATTAGTTATTAATATTAAAATAATAAATAATATTTATTTCAACAATTAAACCAGCACTGCGCGATACTATAAAAAAATATTCTGTGATGCAGACATTATTTAATTATTTTAAAATAAAACATAAGTTATGTTGACGGCTTCTATAACAGTATCGTTTAGGTACTTACATATTTTTGGTTTTACCCCGTATATAGGCTTTCGTTGAATAATACGTTTTCTCAAAATCTGTTTACAGCGAGCTACACGAGATGGTTTTTTAAGTTTTTAAAATATCTGGGATGCTGCGCTGTTGCCGGCTAATACCAAATGAGAAGCAATAAATCCATTTTTAACTTTTTAGCTTATTTTGGTAACCCTGCTTAAGATATGAAATAAA
Source organism: Polydrusus tereticollis (assembly GCA_963920685.1). NCBI lineage: Eukaryota > Metazoa > Arthropoda > Insecta > Coleoptera > Curculionidae > Polydrusus > Polydrusus tereticollis. The sequence goes on from OY987331.1 coordinate 95,420,976, forward strand.
TCCAACAGTGACATGAGATTCCGTCAAATCGTAATAATTCCCTTTTAAATTCAGTCTTAATATGGGCAATTTAATCAAAATAGAATAAATCCATTGTTGTCTGAAATAAATCTTAGAGCCTCCCAATAAATTCGTCTGGCGGTAACAAGGTGTATGTAGTTAAAATTATACGCGATTTAAATACCTAACAGTTGTTGTAAGATGGCGCTCCCTGGTTAAAAACATTGAGTAGACAGCTCTATCTACGGGTTCCATACATTAGAAATAACAAGGGCTGAAATTCTGCAATTTTAGAGCCATTTTAAGGCGTGGCACTTTTTCTTGGGAGTCATTGCTCTTGTTTACCCCGATTAACGATGCAAAATCTGAGGTCTTCAATAAACTATAAAAGTTTGAAATATAATAATATAAAAAAGTAACTTTGCCTCACCCGCTTCGGACTGCTGTGCAACGTATATGAGGATGAGACATCAGATAAAGGCAGAGAAATATACCAAACTTAGGAATTCAGTAATGCCAAAATTCCGAATGCATACTAGAAGAACTGAAGCTTTTTACGAACTTAGTAAAAAAAACCTGACTAATTCTTGACCTTTTGTTTCGATATACGGCAGGTGCAGCCATTGCCAAAAATACCGATATCCGATGCACTTTACTCCCGCTAAATTAGCTACTGTATATTTAGTTGCATAGATATGAAATCACGAAATCCAATATTTTACAGTTGGTCGAAAAATTTAGCAAGAATAGGATGTGTGCAAGTGGGTTCTGGTCTTTTAAATTATTTCGATTCCTTGGATTTGGATGGGGTCAAAATAATCAGGTTGTTCAGCGATGGATATGGTGGCAGACCAAAAATTCTCACCTCGTGCATGCCCTTTACTACTGGCTGAAGTTTAGGGCACCTCAACATCTATAAAAAATAAGGCTACATCGCCATGTACAGGGACATTTTTTTAAGTGTCTTACTCGATTTGCGATTGTCCTCCTGACTATAATAAAAAACAAATTGCATTTTATTTCTCAATGAGATTCGACAAGGAAGCCATATTTACTGTCCAAAAATATATAGGTTCACAAATTTGACAGATACCACGCCATTTTGAATTTTTTTTAATGGCAACCCTTATAAATAACCACACAAGTAAAATGAATTTCGCGGTCCGATATCAAGAACCTATAGTTGTTGATATTTATTTTCATCCGTTTCGGAAATACGGGGGTTCCTAAATTGTCACCATCGATTTTTTCTGTTAAGTGTCTCACCCCTTAAATAAATAGACCTTTTAATCCGAAAACCCCAATTTTATTTACAGTATCACAGTAACATAATCTCCTGTGACCAAGCTATTCACGCTATAATCAAGTACGACAGATGTCAAAAAGTGACAGATACGACGCCATTTTCAATTTTTTTAAATAGCAATCCTCATCAATGACCAGACGAGTGAATTGCATTTGGCGATCCGATTTCAAAAATATACAGTTGTTGATATTTATTTTCAGCCGTTTCGGATTTCTGAATTGCCTTCATCGATCATTTTGTCTTTTAAGTGTCTCACCCCTTTAATAAATAGCCCTTTTAGGCTAAAAAAACCCCAATTCTTTTCACAGTAACATAATTTTCCGTGCTATAATCAAATACGACAGATGCCAAAAATTGACAGCTACGACTTACTAGACACTTAAAGACAAAATCGATTAAGGCAATTTAGGAACCCCCGTATTTCCGAAACGGCTGAAAATATACAGGGTGTCCAAAAAATACGTGTACAACGTTTGACGACAGACTCCTGACGTCAAAATAGGTCGATCTAAGCCGAGTAAGTTATATTCAAAATTGTCTCATTTAGCCGGTAAAGGGCGTCAAAAATTTGTAAAAATATTGGTTTTTCCTAAATTACGTGAAAACCTGCTAATCGATTTTAATAATTTTTAGTATGTAGACTAATACTATAAAATGACGTTTTCTAGTAGTATAGCCACCGGCTGTAAATAAGTGGAAGTGTTCTAAAAGTGATATAATACGTCAACATTTCTCCTGATTTTTTATATCAACGGCGTTATGACAACCCAGATATTTTTGTCGAGTGAGTGGATGTACTTGGAAGCTATTTTAGCTCTTCAATATTTCTCGTTGGATGAGCTATTTTGCCAGAAAAAAAACTATTTACAATTACCTGCATACATCAATTATTAACAGTAATATTAAAATAAAATACAACAAAGTTGGAAGTATGTATTAAAAATATTGTAAGAAACTAAGTAAAACGAAAACATTACTTAAGCAAATGTGTAAAATACCCGCCATCTTGCTGAATACACTTATTAACACTCCTTAAAAAATGATATTGGACCCTATTTAATGTCTCCGGGTTATTAAAATGGTTGCCTGCATTTAAAATCCGCGTCAATAAATCATGGCGTGTGTTTACCGGAGTCTTGTAAAGTTCTGTTTTAATAGCGCCCCTCAAAAAGAAGTTACACATATTTAACTCCGGAGAACGTGGTGGCCATTTTACTGGTGCATCATTGCCCCTTCCAATTCATCGGTTGGGATATTGATGGTGTAAGTATTGCCGAACAGCAACGGAAAAATGGGGCGGGCCACCATCATGCATATACCACATTTCCCTCCGAAGTAAAAGGGACAAATTTTCCAGAAGAATTGGTAATGTGTCTTGCAAAAAAATTAAATAAGTATTTCCATCTAACCTGTCTGGAATAACAATAGCACCAATAAGGTAGCGATCAATAATACCTGCCCAAATATTTAATTTAATGCTGATGATGTGCAACTTTAATGGCATGTGGATTTTCATCGGAATAAATATGTTCGTATGCAGATTGGTTACTCCAGATCTTGTAAACACGCCTCGTCAGTAAACAATATTTTTCTACAAACATTTGGATCACGGATTCTGTTGTTTCTAATAAATTGACAAAATGTAAGCCGCATGGGGGGATCAGTCAGTAAAAGTTCCTGACTTCTTGCACGTGATACGGATGTAACAACTGTTCTTTTAAAATCATTGACAATCGTTTTAGGAGCATGTAACTCACGTTCTAAGCGACAGGTACTGGTACTTGGTTCTTCTTCAACTCTTTCCAGAATGTTCTCTTCTGTTTCCATAGTTCGAGTTGTTCGCATACGACCCCTGCCTTCAAATTTTTTCTCAAAGCTGCCCACACAAAGGGACTTAATATAAAAGAATATTCCAGATTTATAGCAACTAATCCAAAGTGAAATTTTATAGTTAAACTAAATAATAGTTCATAATCATTTATAACGTTTATAGAATAATTAGATTGGAGTTAATAACGCCGTTCTTTGTTGTTTAAATAAATATATTCTTATTCATAAGTATACTTTGAGTTTGAATCACACGCTATTGAAATAGACATGTTATTAATTCTGGGACAATGTAGAAAGAACAACAGAGAAGCTGCGCAATTGTGGGCTATTAGGATTTCCGATATTTAAAAATCTCATGGTACTTACGCGATTAGAAGAACGAGGATGCAGTATCGAAAATCTCGAAGATGACGTTCGATGTTGGAAAATGCGTGGTGGCTTGGTATTCGATGGTTAGGAAATCTCTTCATGTAAACCCTAACACTCTGACGCTCATTTCCTTGACAAAACCGTATACCAGGAGCATGTCAACCTTCTCAGAGTTCGTATAATTTTCCATGTTTAATGGTAAAATGAACTTGTAATTCAAGAATGTTGATCGTATACTTTAGTCAATTTTATAGACTGGTGACAATTTGTCAATAATTGTCAAATTATTAAATGCCATAGCAAGAAGGTCACTAAAAAACTTATTGTTACAGGTAATTTAATTTTAATTTTATTAATAATGTTAATAATAATTGATGTATGCAGGTAATTGTAAATATTCTTTTTTTGGCAAAACAGCTCATCCAACGAAAAATATTGAAGAGGTAAAATAGCTTCCAAATACATCCAGTCACTCAACAAGAATATCTGGGTTGTCATAACGCCGTTGATATCAAAAACCAGGAGAAATGTTGACATATTATATCACTTTTATAACACTTCCACTTATTTACAGCCGGTGACTATACTACTAGAAAACGTCATATTATAGTATTAGTCTACATACTAACAATCATTAAAATCGATTAGCAGGTTTTCACATAATTTAGGAAAAACCAATAATTTTACAAATTTTTGACGTTCTTTACCGGCGAAACGAGACAATTTTGGATATAACTAAGTCGGCTTAGATCGACCTATTTTGACATCAGAAGTCTGTCGTCAAACGTTGTACACGTATTTTCCGGACACCCTGTATATCAACAACTATGATATGATTTTGAAATCGGATCGCCAAATGCACTTGTGTGGTTATTTATGATAAATGCCATTTTAAAAAAATTCAAAATGGCGTCGTATCTGTTACTTTCTGACATCTGTCAGATTTGATTATAGCGTAAATAGCTTAGTCACAGGATATTATATGCTGTGAAAATAATTGGGGTTTTCGCTTTAAAAGGTCTATTTATTAAACGGGTGAGACCCTTCAAAATCGATGATGGCCATTTAGGAACCCTCCTATATCCGAAACGGCTGAAAATAAATATCAACCATATGTTTTTAAATCGGACCGCGAAATGCAATTTACCCTTGTGGTTATTTATGAGGGTTCCTTGTCGAAAATCAGTGAGAAATATATAATTTTTTTTTTATTATAGTCAGCAGGAAAATCGCGAATTGGATGTGACACCTAAAAGAATGTCCCTGTACACGGCCATAATAATTTAAGAAAAACTGTTAAGATTATTACAAAAAAAGACTAAAAAAGTGTCTATTCCAACTATGGCGTTGCAAAAGGAGAAGAAGAAAAGTCGAAGGAAGTTCTGATTTTAAAAGAAGTTAAGAAATATTCTAAGGCTTTGAAAGTTACATGCTTTCCAATTTTTCGGTTTGAATCGCAGTTTGAAACTCCAAAAATCCTAACTAAAAAAAGCAAAACTGGTAAAAACTTTACAGCAACAATCAAAAGAAATTCCGTTAAATAATTCCATTCCAGGGAAAAAAACATCTCTTACACACTTGATAAATCAACAATTCGGATCGGAATGGAAAAAGAAACCAGATTTATCGTGGTATAAAAAATACCTTATAAGTTCTGGGGCTCTCAAGTTCATGGTAATGAAGAAGAAGGCCAATAATGTGACTGTCTGGAGTTAGACCATGAAGTTCATATTCAATTCTCATAACAAATATGTTTTTTAAATTATTATTAAAACACTTCATACTTTTGTTAATAAAAATATTAAACTATCTTTGCAAAATTATTATTAATGAAACGAAAAGTAATAAATCATATTAATTTTGTTAACATATTATTATTATAGTCTATTTTTAAATATACGAAGTAATAAATCAATCAAAACCGTCTTCTTCATGGGCGCGCAAGGTTTTTCGGCATGTATAGATTTAAATAGGCCTGCATTTTTAAATTTGTGCAGAATTAATACAAGTATCGACATTAAATTCAAGTTTTGTCCTTAAATATATATTTTAATATACAATTTCTTAAGCTTAAAATAATGTACAGGGTCTTCCAACAAGGACTGAACAGGGGCTCATTTTTGAGCTTCCTTGTATTTAAAGAAAAATCCAAAATAGCCAATCGATGTACTTTTTCCTGCAGAATTCAAAAATGAAACCAAAAATTTATTTGAACCAGAAACAAAAGAGTTACGCTATGGATAAGGTGTTGTTTAAATGGAACATAGCTTTTTTATACGATTTTTGGAACGAGTGATTTTTTTTTTGTCCGTTCTGATTAAAATATTTAATATTGTGACAGCTATTTTTATTAAATTTTAATGTTTTATCCAGTATAATTTAACTTTAACCTGTTTGAAACATACACTAGGTAATAAAGGTATAATCACCTTTGAATCCTTCAAAGTAAAAAAATTTGACAAATTTACTATAATATTGCCGAAATGAAATATTCATTAGATGAGAGATTGCAGATTGTTATCTTGTTCTTCAAATGCCAAGAAAATGCAAGAGAAGCAAGGAGAAGATTTATTGCAAATTTTCACAGAAATATATCCGTCAATACTATTCTAAGGATAAAGAACCTATTTGAGGAAAATAAAACATTACATGACAGAAAAAGAAATCCAACTCCATACTAATTTAAAAAAAAAAAACATTAATAATTTAATTGTTCAATGTGACCTCCGTTGTTCTCGAAACATGTGCGATAACCTCTTTGTAGCCTTTTCAAACTTGCTGTTATACTGTGATTTTCCTGGTTAAGGCGATTTATTTCATTCACAATTTTCTGCATGATCTCTTCAATATCGTGGTTTCGCTGCTTGTATACCACGTTCTTTAAATGGCCCCAAAGAAATGTGTCTAATATTGACAAATCGGGACTATTGGGTGGCCAAGCATAGGTTCCATTTCTACCAATCCATTCTTCATGGCGTCCGTTTAAATATTGAGTAACCTCACGCACGGCATGCGGAGGGGCCCCATCATGTTGCCAAATTAAATTTTGATATTCTTCCAATGGTAAATCTTCCAAAAAGTTCTCAATTTCGTTTTCTAAGAACTGGTAGTATCTCTGTCCATTTAAAGTCCCGTTAAAAAATATTGGTCCCAAAATTCTATTATTTTTTATGCCACACCAAACATGGATTGAAGTCCTTCCTTGAAATTTAATTGTCTAAAATTTTCTTGGATTTCCAACGGCCCAGTGATGATTATTATGTCTATTGAAAACCCCCGATGTTGTGAATGTGGCTTCGTCAGTCCATAAGATATTTCTGAATAAATTAGGGTCTTCGTTTTCTTTCCGAATCACAATTTGGGAAACAAATGGGAAGCGAAGTTCTTTTTGTGCCGGTGTTAGATGTTGAAGTGGAAGGATATGATAAGACTTACATTTATGATTTCTTAAAGTCCTGTGAACAGTTCCTTGGGTAACTCTTCTGCGTCTTACACCGCCGCCGTATTGAACGTCCCGAACTGCGTCCCAAATTAATTTGGTTGGATTCAGTCGAAAATAATTCACAATGGCACGGTCTCGATTTCTATTCCTTTCTGGATTTCTTTTTCTGTCATGTAATGTTTTATTTTCCTCAAATAGGTTCTTTATCCTTAGAATAGTATTGACGGATATATTTCTGTGAAAATTTGCAATAAATCTTCTCCTTGCTTCTCTTGCATTTTCTTGGCATTTGTAGAACAAGATAACAATCTGCAATCTCTCATCTAATGAATATTTCATTTCGGCAATATTATAGTAATTTTGTCAAATTTTTTGACTTTGAAGGATTCAAAGGTGATTATACCTTTATTACCTAGTGTATGTTTCAAACAGGTTAAAGTTAAATTATACTGGATAAAACATTAAAATTAAATAAAAATAGCTGTCACAATATTAAATATTTTAATCAGAACGGACAAGAAAAAAATCACTCGTTCCAAAAATCGTATAAAAAAAGCTATGTTCCATTTAAAAAACACCTTATCCATAGCGGAACTCTTTTGTTTCTGGTTCAAATAAATTTTTGGTTTCATTTTTGAATTCTGCAAGAAAAAGTACATCGATTGGCTATTTTGGATTTTACTTTAAATACAAGGAAGCTCAAAAATGAGCCCCTGTTCAGTCCTCGTTGGAAGACCCTGTACCGCCGTACCATTTACCTGGAATTTTAGAAAGCAATTTTATCAAAACTAATTAGAGTCTTGGTAGTTATTCCGTTTCTGCTCTAATTATTATTTAATTCTTTTCTTTTACCTAATCCTGGTTACCTGTTTGCTAATTATGTGGCTATTATGCCTTTATGGGTGCCTCTATTGGAATAATACACCCATTTATATTTACACATACCGACCTTCGGTGCTTGTTTCTCAGTGAAACTAGCGAAAGTGTGAAGTGTCAGTGTTTTTTTAATTAAATATGGAGAATTTTCAACAATTGCCTAAACGCCCTAGAGTCGGTCCATGTAGGTACAGTAAATGAAAAAAAAATTAAATCTTAGCTGTTACGATTCTGGTAATAGTAAAAATGTGGATTTGAGTGTTGACAATGCAGTGCAATTTACAGCAGATATTTGGGGAAACAACAATATTTAAACTTTTAAAAGAAGAAAAAAGTGTTGGCGTTAAACTTCCAAAAACTTCTACAGGACGATCAAAACTTGAGCCGGGTGACATTTTAATTCAGAGGATAAGGCGAAAAGTTCCTAGTTTTTTTAAAAAAAAAAGAAATTCCCACCATGGACAATATTTTGTCCTCAATCCGAGAAGACGAGTACTACCCATTTATGTGTAGAAATACGCTTTGAAAATTATTAAAAAAAACTTTCGGTGGAAAAAAGATACTAGGCAATTGGTTTTGATAGACAGAAGCGATATCGTCTGTTGGAGAAAAAATTACTTAAGAAGCATTCGAAAAGCCAGAGAAGAGAACAAAAACATATTTTATCTATATGGCTAAATAAAGGCCACACTGTGACTAAATTTTGGCAGGATGAAAATATTAAAAGTTCAAGGCAAGCTTTTTTGGAAGGACTGTTCACAGGATTAAGACCGCCATCTGGAAAGGACATCGACCTATTATAACCCATATTGGAAGTTCTGAAGGCTTCGTTGAAGGTGGTCTACTGATGTTCCAATCTAAAAATACAGGAGTCTATCACTAAGATATGAATGCCGATGTCTTTGAAGAATGGTTCGAGCAAATATTGGAGCCTATACCTAAAGATGCAATAATTATATTGGATAATGCAAGTTGTCACTCTACGCTGACGGAAAAATTACCGACAAGTGCGTTGCGTAAAAGTGAATTAACGGAACATCTAAGTTTAAGAGAAATAGAATTTCCATTAGATTCCTTAAAAAAAGAACTATTGGTACTAGCCAATTTACATAAAAACGCATTCCAAAAATATGTAGTCGATGAAATGGACGAGGAATAACCGTGCTCCCTTCTTACCACAGCGAATTAAACGCGATCGAACTTTTATGGGCTCAAATAAAGACAGACAAAAAAAACTCGACTTAAAAAATTGTGGATTTAAAAAGACTCTTTAATAAAGCTATGGGTAAAATCAGTGCGGAAAAGTGGAAAAAGGGTATCGATCATGTGATAGAAGAAGAAGCCAAAATGTGGCAGGATGATATAATAATCGAAGAAATGGTTAAACCGCTTATTATAAACCATGTAAATAAAAGTTCACCTTCCGAATCGGACTATGATTAAGCCATAACGACAAAGTATTATTCGATTTTTGAAAATGCTTTGTTTGTAAGATTCTATACTATATCTTGTTTTTGTAATTATATTATGTCAAAAAGTAAAAAATGTTTTCATATGTTATAAATACCTACGAATATAATATAATACAATTTTAGGAGAATAGGCAGATTTTATTTAAAAACTTTCCCAATGCATGCTCCTGGCTAAGGGATTTTCCCAATAACAATGGTAAATCCTCAAATATAACAATAGCCTGTTATAAATTCAGGGTGGATCTACCTAATGAATGCTCATTATTTGCACCCTTTAATGTAAACACAACAGATTTTAAGGGATGGTGTTTAAATTGTTCTCGATATCCCGATATGCGTTTTGCATATTCAATAACCATTTATTACTTCGCGCCATTTAAAGATAAACTATAATTGTATTGCGATTCAAATATAAGTGAAATTTTAATTATAAATGTGAAAGAAACATTATTGATGAAAGATAATATATTGAGTTATAACATTATTGAAGGAGAAAAGTTTTTTTAAAAAAGTTTATTACAATTTTCTTTATACCGGGTGTTGCATCGTCGAGCGGGACATACGAAATCCCATGTAATTTTAAATAGGGTCAATTATTGGCTTCCCTAATTATTTTAGAGGAAAATTCTATTTAGGCTTATTAAAGAGCACTAAAACCCACATTCAAAAGAATAACTTTAGATATTTTTGATGAGCCCGTTTACGGGTTATCGCCGATTTCTTTTTAACTACTTCTCCTTTTTATGGCCCCGTATTTGCGGGCACCAGTCAAGGTAAAAGATGACTGTCAAATAAAGTTGTCATTTTGAAATGTGTGCTTTATTGTTATAAAAACTCGTACATCGAAAATATCAGCCATGAATTACACTTCTGAAGAAAAAATATTGATGATTAAATGGTATTATCAAGGAAATAGTTATCAAAATGTGTCAGACATGTTTGCTGCTCTGTATCCGAATAGACCGATACCTGCAAAATCTACAGTCGAAAGGACTATCAAGAAATTTGAGACAAAAGGCACTGTAATAAATAACTGCAATGTGAAGAAAGGCAGGAACAAAGAAGAGATGCAAGAAATGATAGGGACTTGCAAGTTTTATTGTGCTTGGAAGAAAATGATGGGAAGATCAGCACAAGGAAACTTGAGGATGACATAGGATTAGATCACACCACAGCGTTACGAGCTTTGAAACGACATAAATATTATTCATACAAATATGAAAAGCACCAAGAGCTAAGAGATAGGGACGAAATACGACGACAGGAGTTTTGTTTTGGTATGATGGAAAGAGCAAACATGGATAGGGAATTTTTAAAAAACATTTGTTTCACTGACGAATGCACATTTACCTTAAACAATGAACCCAATGTTCAAGATTATCGATGTTGGAGCAAAGAAAACCAACACAGGTTTGTGGAAACAAGGACGCAATATCCACAAAAAGTTAATGTATGGGCTGGGATTTTCGGAGAAAATATTATCGGACCATTATTTCTTACACGAAATTTAAATGCAGAATATTTTTTGGAACTACTTGAAGATCATATTTTACCTACTTTACATGATGCCGCCAGGGAAAATCAGGAAGTTTGGTACCAAATGGATGGCTGCCCGGCACATAGTACCCTGGCTGTCCGGAAATATTTAAACCGTGCTTTTAATGGAAATGTTATTGGCTTAAATCATACAGTAAATTGGCCAGCCAGGTCTCCTGATTTATCGCCAAATGATTTCTTTCTCTGGGGCCATTTAAAAAACAGGATATACAAAGATAAAAAAATACCCAAATCTAGACGAGTTAAAAAATGCTATTTCTGCCGAATGCAATAGAATTTCAGTTTACCAACTAGCGAATGTAAGAAGAGAATTTTATGATCGCCTCGGTTATTGTCTAGCAGTCATTGGAGGAATATTTGAACATATTCTTAAATCCTAAAGTTCTAACAATTTAATAGTACCTACCTATTAATTAGTAAAATATTGAAACATGTAAAATGTCATAATTAACCTTGTAATTGGATACTTTATTTTAGTTTTATTCAGATTAATTTGTACTCATAAATACACCTCTAATATTTTCGATGTACGAGTTTTTATAACAATAAAGCACACATTTCAAAATGACAACTTTATCTGACAGTCATCTTTTACCTTGACTGGTGCCCGCAAATACGGGGCCATAAAAAGGAGAAATAGTTAAAAAGAAATCGGCGATAACCCGTAAACGGGCTCATCAAAAATATCTAAAGTTATTCTTTTGAATGTGGGTTTTAGTGCTCTTTAATAAACCTAAATAGAATTTTTCTCTAAAATAATTAGGGAAGCCAATAATTGACCCCATTTAAAATTACATGGGATTTCCTATGTCCCGCTCGACGATGCAACACCCGGTATAAAATTAAGAATTATTATTAACATGTTAGTTACCAACTATAATTATCCTTCAACAATTAACAATTAATAATTCTTAATCTTTATATAAAAAAAATCTAAGAAACTTTTATAAAAAGCTTTCCCCCTCCAATAATGTTATAACTCAATTTATTAACTTTCATCCATAATATTTCTCCATTAAATAATATTTCACATTTATAATTAAAATTATACTTATATTTGAATCATAATACAAGATAATATGTTAAAACAATTTATATGACTAGTTAGTACACTAGGTCTTCAATTTTACATTCATCGTCCTGTTAAGTTGTACTCATTAATTTGAGATAACTTACATTAACAGTTTTACTCAACTCGATGTTATTATCCCCTGAGGATGAACGCTTAAGCGTGTGAAACAGGTAGGGATCTATTTACTTATTTTTACACTTATTAAATTGCGGAGGAAGACTACATTATTTTATTCACAAATCCATTAAGGTCAAGTTGAATGAAATAAATCATCTTTTTCTTTCAGATAACCCTGTTCATCTAGAAAAAGATATTTTACAATTATGTATAAAAGGGACTCTCACCAATATATTTATTATCACAAAGAGGTGTTCTCCATTCTCTAAGGCTTTTGACCTAGAACATTTTTGGTAATTTACTCCAAATTGTTTCAGTTGGATTTATTGCGTTTTGTTTCATCGCTTCTATTATTTTAGTTTTAGAATCTCTATTACTTTCTTAACAACTTTCGTTATTATTTCCCTACCTCTTTCCCTATATAGGGTGTCCAAAATACGGTGAGCCACTATTGCTATATCCGAAACGGTAAGGGTTGCGAGGTCGTTTAAATGAGAGAAAAGTTGCCTTTTTTAGTGATCATTTATAATGTGCTTACAGCGTTGCCAAATAGTTTTTAGTTCTAGAGATATTAAAGGAAATGTAAAAATTCCTCAAATTTTTTGCTCCAAATACCTTGAAATCCACTGATTTTATCAAAAATTGTTTAATAAAAAAAAGTTATGGTTTTCCATTATCTACTAAACGCACTTAACGTTTTCTTAAAATGACGTTTGACGTTTAAGATATTGCTACCAACTCGGTTATTTTAAATACGGACCTGGATTTTTTTTTCATATCTCGAAAGAGCATCCAATTTGTAATTCAACGGTATAGACACAAGTATACTTTCTAATGTTTCGAGACGTAAAATGCATCATCAACAGTTTTTTTTATAAACGCCCTAATACGGTTCTGCCCTTTGGTGTTTATAGGGAGAACATATCAGATCTTAATTATAGTGTAACAATTGATATTGGTAAGACTTAAAACGGATTTAAAATAATTGAAAATGTTTTTTTTAATAAAGTTTAAAAAAATGCAAAAGCAGGCTTGGAAAACAATTGAAGAAACTAGTTGTTGACATATTATGACAATTTATTATAAACTGTGCCGATTTGTAACACAGCATTAAAATGGAGTTTTCTAATGAAGAAAAGACAGATATGTTAGTTGTTTATATCAGATCGTTCCGTAACGCTAACAATGCCATCCAAATGTATCAGGATTTGTATCCAGAAAGAAGAATTCCGAACGCCAAGATTTTTCGAAGACTAGAAGGAAATTTGCGAGAATATAGATCTTTTAAGGATGCCAATAAAAAAAATGCGACTAGCACAATAGAAGGCGGCGCTAACGAGATTAATGTATTAGGTATTTTACTTATACAATTATTTTTTTTTTAATTTACAGTGCCATACCTAATATTTTTAGGGTACGTGCATTACAAAAATATTACCAATGAAGAGGTTTCACTAAGGGAAGTAGAAAAAGAAACCGGTGTCACAAAAATGTCAACTAAAAAAATATTACGAAACAAATTTAGGCACTATCGCTGTCGAAAAGTGCAGCACTTAAGACCGGCTGATCATCTAGGGAGACGTATTTTTTGCCGATGGATTTTGAAACGGCAAAGAGAAGATCCTGATACCTGCAAGAAAATCTTGTCGTCCGACGAAAGCAGATTTTGCAACAACGGGTGGTTCAATCGCAATATCCATTACCACTGGACCCAACAGAATGAGCATTTCTACAGCGAGACTGCTTTTCAGGAAAGATTCGGCATAAATGTATGGCCGGGGGTACTAGGTACAAAAGTAGTGGGTCCCTTCTTTTTTGACGAACATTTGAATGGCGCAATGTATCTTAATTTCTTAAAAGGCACTTTTCAAGATCTTTTAGACGACCTTCCTCTCGACGTAATGATAAATTTCCTGTACTTTCAACAGGATGACGCGGAAGCAGATCGAGCCCGCCGTTGTACAAGATTTTTAAACAACTTTAAGCCCAACCATTGAATTGGCAACAACGGACCCATAAACTGGCCAGCGCGCTCACCAGATTAAACCCCCATAGATTTTTTCATATGGGGTTTGATCAAGGATCAGGTGTACCATAACACACCTCGTGATTTAAATGACTTAACTGAAAGAATTCAACAGGCTTGTAACAAAATTACAGCTACAACATTACGAAGACTTCAGAGAAAGGTTATTTACAAAGCGCAAAAGTGCTTACAAAATAATGGTGGCCATTTCCAATACTTGGATTAGTTGTTTTTATAAGTGTATTTTTAAGTTTCTGTAGCAGTTTCTTAGAATTAAAGTTTAGTAAAAATTAAAAAAAAAACATTTTCAATCATTTTAAATCGGTATTAAGTCATATCAATATCAATTGCGACACTATAATTGAGATCTGATATGTTCTCACTATAAACACCAAAGGGCAGAACCGTATTAAGGGCTTTTATAAGAAATAATGTTGATGATGCATTTTACGTCTCGAAACATCAGAAAATATACTTGTGTCATATACCGTTGAATTGCAAATTGGATGCTCTTTCGAGATATGGAAAAAAATGCAGGTCCGTATTTAAAATAACTGAGTTGGTAGCAATATCATAAACGTCAAGCGTCATTTTAAGAAAACGTTAAGTGCGTTTGGTAGATAATGGAAAACCATAACCTTTTTTTATTAAACAATTTTTGATCCAGTCAGTGGATTTCGAGGTATTTGCAAAAAAAAAATTGAGGAATTTTCACATTTCCTTTAGTATCTCTAGAACTAAAAACTATATAGCAACGCTGTAAGCACATTATAGATGATCACTAAAAAAGACAACTTTTCTCTAATCTAAACGACCTCGTAACTCTTACCGTTTCGGATATAGCAATGGTGGCCCACCGTATTTTGGACACCCTGTATTTTACCGTGTTCAAGATATTAATTAATTTCCATTTGTTTTTTCGAGAAACACGATCTCAACAAATTCAGATATTTTTGAACTCTGACATACTAAGGCACTAAAATTTACTTGAGGGTTAGGTAATTCCCGAAGGCATTTTACGATAGGGCCTAATCGTAGTTGCAGAGATACTTCTAATAGAAGCGAAGTCGTATCTGCTATTCGGAAGGGACATTTTTAGATATAAAGGGGTTAGTGCTGTACTTTTACCTGTTCATACTTACGTCTTATGTGCACCCTGTATAGTAAAACAATCTAAATGAGTAGTATAAAACCAGGAATTAAAATACTGTCTGAGTGTTGTAAGTCGATGATATATAGGTATTTACTAGCTATATCTAATTAGACGTCTAGGACATGATTCATAGAATTAAATCATAAACTAATTATTGCCAATTTAATTAATTAGTCATTATTCTATTTATGGATTAAACAGTTACTTTCATCGTAGTTAATACCTATCGTAAAATATATATTTTTAATAAGAATTTAAAAAATCGTAATGTTGACACCTAGGTTAGTTAGGTACTTGTTTTTTTTTAGGATAAGGCACAGCCCTGCAGGCTTAATCCGTTATAAAGCCCTGCGAGCGGTGCGTGTGCGCAGGAAACGATTCATGTTGATCTTGAATCTTTGGAGATTATACTCGTTGGGGAACACGGCCTCAGGGAGATCGCTCCAGAGTGATGACCTTCTTCAGATAAAAGAGTTTTTAATCAGTGTCGTTCAAGGGACACTAGGCTGAAGCACGTATAGGTGGGCTGCAGTGGCTCGTCGTGTAGTTATATCATGCACCGCCCTGGGTGGAATCAAGCGAGCAACCTCAGTTGAGCACTTGCCATGGAAATGTCTGTAAAATACATTCAAGTCGCCAACCTGCCTTCGATATTCAAGGCTTTCCAGGTTGTTTGTCAGATCATGGTTACCGATCAAGCGAATGGCTCTTCTTTGAATGGAATCTAGCAATTGCAGGATATGTTTAGGAGCAGAGCTATTTGCGAACAGTACTCCAGCGGTGGTTTAATTTAGGCTCTATAGAGCATCAAAGGTTGTTGGGATGTATAGAGGTTCTTAGTTCGGAAAAGTATTCCAAGCTTCTGCGAGGCTGCTTAGCAATGGCAACAACGTGACTACGAGAAAACATATGACTATCCAAATTGACGCCCAATAAACTAATTGATGAAGCCAAGGGAATCGAGTATCCCGCCATGACGGTTCTTTAACATTAACTGTTTTAGAAAATACTGCCGCCTGGGTTTCTTTAGCGTTAAATGCTACTTGGTTACTGCCACCCCAAGACAGAATTTCTTCCAGGTCCTTGTTAAGATGTGAGACCTCTTGCTGCCTATATAGATGTGCATTGGCAGCCGATGTTCGAGCATCCAAAGTAAAAGATGAAACAAGTGTGCTGCCATCAGCGAAGTTATATATAGGATTTTTCCAAACGATCGTTAATGAGGGACTCCGGCGTTTATGTTAAATGTGTCTGAAAGAAATCCGTCCATCACCACTCGCAGAGAACGGCCTTTAAGAAAGCTTGACAGCCATGAACAAACACTGAACCGGCATTTCTTATGCATTCACTTTAGTTAGGAGCTCCTCATGTCATACTTGATCGAAGGCCTTGAAAAAGTACAGTGCTACCGCCCGGGACTCCCCATGATATTCCATTGCGTTGTTCCAAACGGGAATAACATAAACGAGAAGGTCTCCTGTTGATTTAGACTTACGGAATCCATACTGGCGGTCACTAAGAATGTTGAAGCCTTCCAGATAATTCAACAATTTTTCGTTGATAGCCGTCTCAATAACTTTTGACATAACCGAAAGCAATGCAACTAGACGATAATTATTTGGCAAGATTTTTTACCTTTTTTGGGTATGGGCTGGACTCGCGCAGTTTTTCAGCAAGAAGAAAATTTTGCTTTTTTGTAAGATCAGTTAAAAAGCCTACAAAATACCGGTGTCAGTTCGTCAGCGCATGTCTTAATTACGATGACTGGAATATCGTCAGGACAAGAAGCTTTTTTGGTGTCAAGACTCCTAAAAATTCGTTTAACATGGCGGTACCGGAAAACAATCTCGGGCATTCTCGATTCTACAGAGCGAATGTTCGGTGGAGTTTTTCCCTGAAAATTTACCGTTGAATATGAAGAGAATACTTTTGCCAGTAAGTTGGCTTTTTACTGTGCTTTAGTCGCAATGGTGCCATCAGAATGTATTAGAGGTTGAATGGTTGACTTGGTAAAGTTCTGACTGACGGCCTTAGTTTGTCCTTGATCCTCTGGTTGTGTACTTCCTTGCTTTGGTTTATCGTTGACTTGTATTAGTTTCGAGCGTTAACAAAGATGGTACGATTTTCGGCAGTAGGGCTTTGACGCCATTGTCGCTAGATTTAACAGCTCGTTCGCAATTTTTGGTAAATCAAGACTTGCCGTTAGAAAGGGATGAAGGCTTCGATGCCAGTAAGGATAACTTCCGATACATTTCTAGCACAGATGGATGGATCATCAGAGGTAAAACAAACGTCCTGCCAAGAAAAGGTTCGAAAATGGTCTTTTGGGTCATCCCACTGAGCTGATCTATAATGCCAGATCTTGCGTGATTTAGGAGGCTGTTCGGCACCAATTGGTAATTTGCTCAGTGAGTTATGGTCAGACGTTCCTAACGGAGGCTTCACGGTGACAGTGTACAAGTCGGGGTTTGAAGTTAAGAAAAGATCCAACAAACTAGCAAGATCATCATCTCGGTCTGGAATCCAAGTTGGTTCACCCAGGAGTTGGGTGAGGCCAGAGCTGATGGCAAAGAATTTGGCTTCGCGACCTTGCTTGTCGGTTGTATTCGAGTATTTGAGCCAGTTGACATTAACGTTAAAGTCGCCAAGGATGACAACTTCGGAATTGGGATAGAGGGTTTGCAAAAAGCTGATAGTATTAGCAAGTGAGGAAAACAAGTCTCTATAATGGGTATCGCTTGGCGGCCGGTAAAGGCAGCAGATGAATTTAGTAAGTCTCTGCGTTGATATTTTAAACCACATTACATCAAAGCACTTAAGGAACTTTAACTGGAAATAGACACCTAGATATAATGCAAGATGCACTAATGGAAATATTAGACGATGTGCCTGAGGCCGATTAAAATAATATTTATTACCAGCAAAATGGCTCTCTAAGTCACAACTCTCATATAGTAAGAGAATATTTAGAAACCACATTTTCCAATAAAATGACTGGTACCAGTGAACCTGTCAGGTGGCCTCCAAGATCACCTGATTTTCCTGTGTTGGATTGTTTTTTATGGTGGTATATAGAAAATCAGTTAAATAAAAAAAAATACCACAATATTGATCAACTTCGAGAAGCTATCCATCAATCCTTTAAGTTTTTGCAGGAAAGGCTAATTATTTTATTTAATGCATTGCCAAGAATCGAAACGGCGCATCGAAAATGTTTAGAACACAACGGAGCCCAATTCGAGCAATTTTTGTAATTTAATAAAAATATATATTTGTTTTATTGTTGGCTTGAAGTTATATAATAAAATAAAATTGTATAATAAAAATAATGTTGTTAATTTTGTATTTTTATTTGCCGGCATAGTCTATACAAAAAATTATTAATATTATAAAAAATGTTAAAACTATCCCTTCTTAAAAGAAATTATAATCGACTAATATATATTTTTAAACGGCTCTTAAAAAGAGGGATAAGACAAAGAAATAATATATAGGGTGTCCCATTTAAGAAAACACAAGTTTGGGTCATAACTCAAAAACAACACTTTAAAAAAAAAACTAACTACGACACTAAATTTCACATAAGAAACTCTATCACAGTCCATTTTTACTATATTGATAAGTTATGAAATACCCGGGATACATGGGAGCGTCAAAAATGAAAAATTTTTAAAATCACCCTGTATGTCAGGAACTGAGAGGAATATGAAAACTTAGTTTAGGGCAATGAAAGTTTTATAAAATAATAGAACGGTAAGCCGCAAACTCCATCTTTCTATCTTTTATAATAAGGGAACTGGTATATGAAAACACAGGAAAACTGGACACCCTGTATAATCTTTGGAAAATGAAGTGGCTAAAAATGGTACCCTGGAACTAAATGAGGAGAATTAGCATTTTCAGGAAGATAAAGCTTCCCTCCACTACGTATTACCAGCTAGAGAGTGGCTTAACCAACAGTTCCCTGGCAAATGGATTAGTAGATGAGGTGCAATAGAGTGGCCAGCAAGATCTTCCGACTTGACTCCTTTTGATTTTTCCTTTGCGGCCACTTGAAAACCTATAGAATAGAACCCCGCCTGAAAGATCTCAAAAATAGAATAACACCTGACTGAAATAGACTTTATTATTGTCTTGCCAATAACAGCGCACGTTTTAAACATTTAATAAAATAATTTGTTCAAACTACATTTCATTAATATTACATTTTTCCACCCAACTCGCAAACCAATTGTCCGATTTCACCTTTCTTGGCACGGTTTATAGGCAATGTCACAACGATGTATTAATCGACAATTTAAAGTGAGGTTGTCTGGAGTTGTTGAGGTTAATAGTAAAATCCTAGCAAATGTGTAATTCAACTTCCCCTTCGATATTAATGTTGACGTGTTTTTTTTGTCAAATCTTATTTCCCTTCAAATCAAGAGATAGTTAGAGGGGTTCGTTTCGAATTGAAAGAAGTGTATAGTAAATATGTGTACTTACAGGATAAGGTAACAGACATCTTTCCAGTATAAACGTTAAGTAGCATGCTTCCATATAAGTATACATAATTGGCGAGGATCTGGTTGGCATTAGCTCCTACTCCTTGGTATAAATATCCAAATATAAATCCTATGATTATGTGTGCCAATAGTCGGTTAAGGGGGAACGCCTGCAACATAATGGGGTAATATAAGCATATAACTATCATTAAGCAACTATTTTGGGAATAACATACAGTGTGTACATACATAAAGACTGGAAACGGCTTAATAACATTACAATTTATTGGCCGATTTAAACCAAATTTGGTACAGTTGTGTAAGAGGATCTGACGCACCGAATGACGATATTGGCGTTGTTGCCAGCTAATTAGTTTGTCTGGAATTCGAACGAATTTTATATTTTTAAATGTAACACCCTGTATATTTTTTGATTCATAGCTATTACTTTAAACTTGTTACACTTTTGGTATAACATACTTTATTCCTAATATCAGTAGTTTTCGAAATAACGACGTGTTTTAAAAATATCAACAAGTTGTGTTTTATTTATTAATAAATAAAACACCAGTTCAGTTTATATGTAAAGTCATAAAAGCTGTAATTTTTACATGCAAAAATGTCTTTAACTGAAAGTAAAAGAATTACAATTCTTATGATGAGAGGATATGGCGATAGGGTCAGGTCTTACGAAGAGGTTAAAAATCTATTTAATGACGCATTTTCAAACCAAAATCCAATTTCAAAAGCAACTGTTCTAAAAACTGTCCGACGGTTCGAAGAAACTGGAAATTGTAGAAATAGGCGACGATCAGGACGACCAGCAGTAGTAGATGAAGAGAAAAGTTTAGAAATTATACAACATGTTGTTGAAACCCCTGTTTCTTCATTAAGAAAAATTTCTCAAGTAAGTAAGGTCTGCTTGAAATCCGTCCATAATGTTTTAATAAAACATAAATATCACCCTTTCAAAATACATGGAGTTCAAGAGTTATCAGATGATTATGAGCGAAGAATTCAATTTTATGATATTATGATGTCAAGGTTTGACCAAAATAACCACTTTTCCAAATTTATAGTATTTTCGGACGAAGCACCATTTATGTTAAATGGTAAAGTCAATAGACACAACTGTAGGTTTTGGTCAAATGAGAATCCCCACTGGATGACAGAAGGTCATACACAACGCCCTGGAAAATTCAATGAATGGGCTGGACTTCTCGGTAAACACAAGATCGGTCCATCGGTTTTTATTGATGGAAATTTGATATCACAACTTTACCTTGAGCTCTTGGAAACGCAAATAGTGCCTACTATACGAAATGTGATGTGTCCAAATTATGCAAGTACATTCTTCCAACAGGACGGAGCTCCTCCCCATTTTAGTCGAAACGTGCGCGAATTTTTGAACAACACTTTTCCGAATAGGTGGATCGATAGAGGGGTATACTCGAGTGGCCACCTAGTTCCCCTGATTTGTCGCCTAATGACTACTTTTTATGGAGACACTTGAAGAACAGAGCTTATACCACAAAACCTCAAGATTTGGCCGATTTGCAGCGTCGAGTTTTGGACGAATTTGAATTATTAACGCCAGAAATGATTTACAACACAATTGAAAAATTTTATTTTCAATTAGCACACTGTCAAGCTGTACAAAGAAAACAGTTTAAACATTTAATATAAAAAATATATTTTTTCTAAATTGTACTCGTTATTTCGAAAACTACTGATATCAGGAACATAGTATGTTATAACAAAAGTGTAACAAATTTAAAGTAAAAACAATAAATGAAAAAAATATACAGGGTGTTACATTTAAACATATAAAATTCGTTCGAATTCCAGACAAACTAAAAAGCTGGCAACAACGCCAATATCGTCATACGGTGCGCCAGATCCTCTTACACAACTGTTCCAAATTTGGTTTAAATAGGCCAATAAATTGTGATGTTATTAAGCCGTTTCCAGACTTTATACACACACTGTATAATATAAATTTATTTAGCATCTTTAGCAAGTGTATTAAGTCAAGAAGTAGTGGCCTTAGGACATAAATATAACATTTCAACAATATGTGTTGTCTTTATTAAGGCTGAAAAAATCAAAACATCGTAAGCTATTAGCCTTTCTCATGCATAAGTTGGTCCTTTTGGTGTGCATGAGAATGGCGAGGTAATGCTTACAGCATTCCTGGACACTGAAGGAGCGTTTGATAACACTTCCTTTGCCCTCATCACAAGAGCAAATAGAAACACAGGACTGGAGGAAACCTGCTGCCGATGGATATATCACATTCCGCCTGCAGGGTTGTGTTCACCTCTCTTCTGGGTGAGACTCAGGCGGTTCTAGTGGGAGGGGGTGCCCGCAGGGGGGGGGGAGTATTCTCTCCCCTGCTCTGGAACCTTGTCATGGATGGCCTTCTGAGGGAACTCAGTGGAGCGGGGCACTCAATCTTGGGTTATGCTATTTATCTGGTCATCACGACACAAGGAAAATTTAACACCACTCTGAGAGATAGGATGCGGGGGGCCCTTAAAGTGGTGGAAAAATGGATAGGACGGGAAGAACTAATCATCAGCCCTCAAAAGATCGTCATAGTTACCTTCACAAAGCAAAGAAAAAAAGGGGGATTAGGGCCCCTAATCCTCCAAGGACAAACGTTGCAGCTGGCTGGGGAAGTAAAATATCTGGGAGTCATCCTGGACTCTAAACTTACTTCGAATAGCCACATGAAAAAAAATTATCCGTAAATCTGAAATTATTTTTGCAGTAACAAGGAGAATTTACAGAAAAAAATGGGGTATATCGCCCAAGATGGTGCACTGGATATACACCAGAGTAATGATACCCTCAATTATCTACGCATCCGTGATCTGGTAGCCAAAAGTTCTGCAGAAGACCTCTATACTGAAGCTAGGAAATCT
Organism: Polydrusus tereticollis; assembly: GCA_963920685.1. Lineage (NCBI taxonomy): Eukaryota > Metazoa > Arthropoda > Insecta > Coleoptera > Curculionidae > Polydrusus > Polydrusus tereticollis. The sequence continues at coordinate 95,443,607 of OY987331.1, forward strand.
TCAGAGATTGGCCTGCTTAGGTATAACAGGGGCAATGAAATCGACCCCTTTTGCAGCGATGTAGCGCCTTCTTGACCTCCCTCCTCTTTACTTGACGATAAAGGGAGAGGCGAGAATGGGCCTCCACCGCCTGCAGATGATGCTGACGATCTCCAGAGTAAAGAAGATAGGTCACGAACGTATAGAAGACATAGCACATGTGCCGGAGATGAAGGTGAGATCAGACCACATGACACCAAAATTTGTTTACGACACACCTTTCGAGTCAGATTTTCTATCTGGAGCTCTGGTGTGGTTCACCGATGGGTCCAAGACTGAAGAGGATACAGGGGCTGGGATACACGGAGAATAATGATGTCGGTAATTACGAGACATTTTGATAAATAAACTATACTTTTCACTTTTGATAATACACGCAAATGAAATGATAAATTATTGCTCTTTCATACAATTAACATACAAAGCCTACTATTAAAAATCTTAAAAGCATCAAAAGACGTCATTCCTATTATTTGTTTAATACTTTAACGTAAATTTTTCTTACCGAATACCGAGCTTCCATTAAAATCAGAAACATTTTTCTCGCACGGGAATATAATTACTTATTATAAGTTTCAGAATATTCTTGGGATCGAAAAAATTTCCAGGAATAATTAAAGCTCTAGTGGTATTACAACTGAGAATCCTGCTATGTATGGGATTCTAAACAGTAGTAAAATAAGGAACTACATATTTTCTTAAACTTACCCAGTTTCGTCTCATCGTCAATAAGTTTCTCTTATAGAGTAAAAAAAATTGCATTATTACTGGTGCCGGCGACGAAGAAGGAATACCAGTTTTTACATCCATTATATCACCTTTTGTCGAATTCAAACTTTCGTGTTCTACAAAATAAAGCAAAATGTAAATAAAAAAAACACATGCTGCTAAAAATCCAGAAAAAATTGGTAAGTACAGGGTTATTTTTTATATTTGGATACCCACCTACAGGGGTTAATATAAGTAACAGAAAAAAACTTTTAATACAAAAGTTGCATAATTTTTCCCGCCATATCTTTGACTTATTAAAAAAATCATACGCGCATCACAAAGTTAAAAAACAAATGAAGTTTTATTTTTTTACATAGAACACCCTATATATTTTCCACCAGGGGGAAAGATCTCTTTCTCCTGATTTCAAAAATATATAACATATTAACATTTAATTCAGTCGTTTGTGAAATATTTGAGTTTTGATAAATTGAATTGATTATAATCGAGTTGGCGTTCCACATACTTCAACGTCACATATTTGTCTGTTTACTTTAAACTGAAACATTCAGTAAGGAAAATGGGATATTCGGAAGAAGAGAAACTTTAATTAGTACGTCTTTTCTATCCTAATAACAACCGAATAGCTGTAGTTCAACAGCAATATCGTCGAATTAATCCTGGACGACGGGTACTATCGACTAACACAATCAAACGTATTATACAGCGATTTAATGAATCCAAAAATCTCGGTCGAAAAAAGAGGACCGTTGTTAGAAATGACGAAGAAGACTTAAATATTTTACTATCCTTTGAAGGTAACAGTATTCTCTTGCATTCTAATAATTATAAATAAAATAAATTAGAAATCATATTTTAGAAAATCCCGAAAGATCGATCTCAACGGTTGCCGCACAATTTGGAAAGTCGTTCTACAAGATTCAGACCACTTTGAAACATTACAAATATCATCCGTACAAATGTATGCCAGTTCGAGACTTATCTCAAATAAATAGGATTCAACGGTTACATTATTGTCAAGAAATATTAAGGCATTGGCAGATCCCGAGTTCTTAACAAAAATTATTTTCACCGATGGAGCTACGTTCACGACGGCGGGGATGTTTAATAGAAAAAACAAACACTATTGGGCAAGTGAAAACCCACATAAAATTAAACCAGTCGAAATACAGGAACGGAGGTCAGTTCATGTATGGTGCGTCTTGCTGAACAACCAAGTAATTGGACCTATTATTTTTGATGGGTATCTAACGGGCAATCGATATTTAGATTTCATTCAAAATATTATTGAAAACTATTTAGAAGAACTTCCAGTTCGGCAATACAATAACCTTGTTTGGCAACAAGATGGGGCACCACCCCATAATATCGTTCAAGTTACTGAACACCTAAATGGCAGATATGACCTTTGGATAGGCAGGAATGGCACACTTCAATGGCCGGCTAATAGCCCGGACCTAAGCCCGTTAGATATTTTTCTGTGGGGTTTCTAAAAAACCGTATTTATTACGATAGACATCAAAATATACGTGTGTTGAGACAAAGGATTGAACAAGAAATATTCATGCTCATTACAGATCACCCAGATTTTACTTCGAACGCGATCCATCACAAAATGAGAGAAAATATTCAAAAATGTGTCAGAAGTCGTGGGGGGTATATAGAAAACATATAGTCATTTACTTTACTTTATATTATTGAAATTGAATTATAAAACATAAGTCATTTTTTCTAACTGATTGTTTCAATTTAAAGTAAACAGACAAATATGTCACGTGGAAGAATGCGGAACGCCAACTCGATTAAAATCAATTCAATTTATCAAAACTCAAATATTTCACAAACAACTGAATTAAATGTTAATATGTTATATATTTTTGAAATCAGGAGAAAGAGATCTTTCCCCCTGGTGGAAAATATATAGGGTGTTCCATTTAAAAAAATAAAACTTCATTTGTTTTTTAACTTTGTGATGCGCGTATGATTTTTTCAATAAGTCTAAAAGATATGACGGGAAAAATTATGCAACTTTTGTATTAAAAGTTTTTTTCTGTCACTTATATTAACCCCTGTAGGTGGGTATCCAAATATAAAAAATAACCCTGTACATAAATAAATATACAGGTGTATCTCTATGAGGTCCGTGCAAATGCTAGCACAAATTCCTAAGGCTAGGATATGACAATGCAGCCCCAAACTTAACTTAGTCCAAAAGTGGATAGTTTTCGAAATAAAAAAGGCGTCAATTTTCCAACTTCCTTTCGGTACACCCATATAAAACGTTTTTTAACAAAGGAATTTCATCCCTCAACCCACATATGCATACGGAAAGGTTTTTGTTCGATTTCATAAACGAAAATTAGGGAGCTTCGTGGTTAGTGACCTGTTATCAGGTCTGGATTTCGCATTGCAAAGAACCCCTACTTCCAAAATTCGTGCATATTCTGCTATTATTAAGACAATAATTTGGGAAAAATTTTAAAAAAATAATATTTAGATCGTCATAATTTAGCCCTATGAAATTGTTCTAACATTCTATACAGGCCTTTTAGAGACACCTTGATTGCATTATTGTAAAATATAAAATAATAATTTTCTACCTTTGGTGATTTCAACAATATTTTTGACTTGACTTTGTTTGGCTGCAGCCACCAATGCAGTAAGGTCAGTTCCATGTTCACCAATTGCCACTTCCATTACTAAAAAACGAATATAAAGTATAGTTATTAAATTATATTATTAAGAATTTAAGCATATTACACAAGAAATATATAGTAAAATCTATCAATAGCGACCACCCTAAGGGAATCAAATGTTATGTTGGGCGATTAACAGGGGTAGTCGGTTAATAGAGAAAAATTAAAACAACTAGTTTGCATTTTACAGATTTGGTGGGTGCCGCCGCCAAGAGCTAGTTAATATCTTGGTTGAACATATAGAGGATAGAGGATCCGTAGTAATAGTTAATATTTCCGATACAAGGACCGATAAAAAGCGTGTCTCCACAATTATTGATGAGAAGGAAATGGGTTATTTAAAGCTACTGAGAACTTATTGGTCTTTACGCCCGACGAACTGCAACATCAATATATTATTTTTGTGTTACCGTAACGGTCGTTGTTTTTCACAGGCAGTTGGAAAGAACACTATAGGCAAGATTCCTTCCATTATTGCAAAATACCTGGGTCTAAGCGATGCGGACAAATAATATACTCGTCATTGTTTGCGCAGAACCTCTGCAACTTTCTTGGCGGACGCGGGGGCAAACGTGACCACATTGAAAAGACATGGCGGTTGAAAAAGTTCAGCTGTGGTTGAGGGATATTTGGAAGACAATATGTCTTCCTTAAACAAAATTTCGAAAGTATTAGCTGGAGTACCATCAACGAGACCATCACCATCAAAAAACGTTTAATCATCGCCAATTTCTGTTAGTCAAAATCACGAAATAATAGAAAACATTGACTTACCAAAAGCCGGTAAATTCGTTTTTACTGGGTCTTTTCATAACTGTTCATTTAATATAAATGATAAATAAGTTTTTTCGTTAATAAAAAGTTGTTGCTTTGATTTTTCCTATTTATTTCTCTTAATGCCCGAGGGCATTAGAAACTTCCTTAAAGTGTCTGGTAACTATGGTATTATGAAACAATATTATTCGAGTAGGACATAAAACATATTTTGTTCTACTTCTATCAATGGCATTCGTGCTAACATGTATTTAGATATTTTCAACAAAAAAATGATACGCCACAGTTTTTCTTCAAAATATATATTATTTTCAAAATTGCGCTTTATCACTTAGCAAAAGCGGTCCCTAGACTTTTCTTCCCGTGAGCAACGGTTTTGATTTAAAAAATAAATGATATTTATTTGCACATCGCTAAAACTATAATTAATTATCAGAGTTTGATAAAATTGCATTTATCTCCTAGACGAAGCCGAAATAAAGAAATTATCAAAATGCACTTTGCATTAGACATTGGACTGTCTAAATAACTTTCTTATCATCAAGAGAAAAGGCAGTGGCGTATATATATTTGTTCCCCTTAAAAATTATAACACCCTCTATCTCAAAAATATAGCGGTGGCGGACCTATGTTTATCTAACTCTTTATCTAAGAATTAAGACCCTCCAGGATCAGCATTCAATTATGAAACAATCTGTATATATTTTATCTGAGATCTGATTTTATCTCTTAACTCTTAACATTCCTTTTTTAGGAGTGTTTTTTTTAATTATAGTTAGGTTAGATTAGGTTAGTTCCCTTTTTAGGATTTTTTTTTCACTATAATTATTAAAACAAAGTAAAGGAAAGTAAATTTATTCATGTCAACAACAACAAAGTGCGTAATATATTAATAGGTGGCCTAAAGATTAAAATAATTATAAAAACTAGACTACTTATACTTATTTACCACTTTAAAATAATTTACGAAAATACATTCACAATTTACGTTATTGCAATTATAATTAAAATCAAAGTTATTTATTATGCATTACAATTGTATTTAAAAATTCTTGTATAATAAAGAAAAAAATTTCCTTTAAAACGTCTTTAAGTGTCGAGTACAAATACAACCTTAAGAACTTCACTGAATCCCTAGTCTGTCTACCAATCAGATCTTGAAGGGTCATTTCTTCTCTTTTTTTTTATGATAAGGGACAGCACTGCAGGATTAATCCTTTATGGCGCTCTGCAAGCGGTGCGTGTGCGCATGAAATGATTAACGTTGGTCTTGAATCTTTGGAGATTATACTCGTTGGGGAACACGGAATCAGGGAGGTCGTTTCAGAATGATGACGTTCTCCAGATGGAAGAATTATTAAACAGTGTCGTTCGAGGGGCACTATGCTGAACCACGTACGGGTGGGCTGCAGTGGCTTGTTGTGTATTTCTACCATACACCGCTCTGGATGAAATCAAGTGGGCAACCTCAGTTGAGCACTTGCCATGAAAATATTTGTAAAATAGACTCAAGTCGCCAACCTGCCTTAGGTGATCAAGGCTTTTCAGGTTATTTGTCAGATCATGGTCACAGATCAAACGAATAGCTCTTCTTTGAATGGAAGCTAGCAATCTCAAGGTATGTTTAGGAGATCGAGAAGGAGATATGCGAACAGTACTCCGGCGATGGTCGAATTTGGGCTTTATAGAGCATCAAAAGATGTTGGGGTGTACAGAGGTTCTTAGTTAGGAAAAGTATTCCAAGCTTCTGGGAGGCTGCCTTACCAATGGCCGCAACGTGGTTATGCCAATATATATGACTATCCAAATTGAAGCCCAATAAATGAATTGATGAAACCAAGGGAATCGAGTTTCCCACCATGTCTATATCCGGTTCTTCAACATTAACTTTTTTAGAAAAAACTGCCGCCTGGATTTTTTTAGCGATAAATTCTACTTTGTAACTGTCACCCTAAGACAGAATTTCTTCCAGGTCTTTGTTGAGATGTGGGACATCTTGCTGTCTATAGATATGTGCATTGGTAGTCGATGTTCGAGCATGCAAAGCAAAAAATGAAACAAGTGTGCTGTCATCAGCGAAGCTATATATAGGATTTGTTGTTTTTTCCGAAAGATCGTTAATGTATAGTAAAAAGAGGGTGGGCGACAATATAGAACCTTGAGGGACTCTGCTGTTGATGTTAAATGTGTCTGAAAGAAATCCGTCCATCGCCACTCGCAGGGAACGGTCTTTAAGAAAGCTTGACAGCCATGAACAAAATTGAACCGACATTCCGTATGCTCTCACTTTAGTTAGGAGCCACTCATGCCATACTCGATCAAATGCCTTCGAAATGTCCAGTGCTATCGCCCGGGACTCCCATGATGTTCTATTGCGTTGTTACAAACGTGAGTAATATAAACGAGAAGGTCTCCTGTTGATCTAGACTTACGGATTCCATACTGGCGGTCACTAATAATGTTGAAGCCTTCCAGGCGCTTTAATAATTTTTCGTTAATAGCCTTCTCCATAACTTTTGATATAACCGAAAGCAATGCGACTGGATGACAGTTATTTGGTAAGGTCTTCTTGCCTTTTTTGAGTATGGGCTAGACTCGCGCAGTTTTCCAGCAAGAAGGAATTATTTCTTTTTTGTAAGATAAGCTAAAGAGTCTACAAAATACCGGTGTCAATTCATCAGCGCATGTCTTAATTATGATGAGACTCCTCAAGACTCGTTTACATGTTGCTGCCGGAAAACAATCTCGGGTATTCTCGATTCTACAGAGGGAACGTTCGGTGGAGTTTTTACCTGAGAATTAAGCGTTGAATTTGAAGAGAATATAGGTCCGCCAGTAAGTTTGCTCTTTCCTGTGCTATGGTGGCGATGGTGCCATCAAAAGGTGTTAGAAGCGGAATGGTTGACTTAGTAAAGTTCTGATTGACGGCCTAAGCTACCGACCAAAATGATTTTGAGCCGTTAGGATATTCAAGAAGTTTGTCTTTGATTCTCTGGTTGTGTGCTTTTTTGCTTTGGTTTAGTGTTTACTTCAATTGGTTTCGAGCGTTAACAAAGATTTCCGACAGTAAGGTTTTGACGGCATTGTCCGTAGAAATAAGTTTTTGATTTAACAGCTCGTTCGCAAACTTTGGTAAACCAAGGCCTGAAGTTAGAGGGGCACCTCTTGAGAAATAAGGGATGAAGGCTTCCATGCCAGTAAGGATAACTTCCGATACTTCTCTAGCACAGATGGATGGATCGTCAGAGGTAAAACAAACTTCCCGCCAAGGAAGATTTTACCTAAACCATTCCTCTGCTCTCCACTGCACCTCCCATGTTTCAGCCGCGACTACTTCAAGCATTTTATCTCGGAGGGCGAGTGTGCGAGTATACTCAGCAATTTTTTTATTCGAGGCAAAATCAGCAATATAATATATATTAAGAATATAATTGGCCCAAAAACCGATCTTTATGGTATTTCTATGCTGAACACTCTTTCTGTAGACGACACTCCATCTACCCTCACTATTTGGAATCGCCCATCGAGGTATGGCTTTAAAAACTGACTGCTGTTATCGACTCTTCATGAAATTGCGCCTAGTTGTAGTCCAAACACTCAAAGATATCCAAGGACTGTACCGGGTGTCCCACTAAGAATGGCTGTCGCCCGTATCTCAGAAAGTGGTCATGAGAAATTGCTGGAAATTATTTTCAAGTTTCTCAGACTGGCGCTAGAGGGCGCAACAGTAACGGTAAATATGAATCACGAAGTTTCCTCAGAAGTCGCCTAGTTAAGGTATCCCGAAATAGTATATTACGTTACAAGACCGGAAAGTACTATTTTACAGGACGAAGCAGGAAATTTCCAGGGCGAGCCGCCAGGCGAGTCCTGGAAGCCTGCGAGTCCTGTAAACGTACTTTCCGGTTGTGTAACGTACAATATTTTTTTTTAAATCGACGCAAGACCAGTGGCGTACAAGAAAATTTAGATAATGGCTTACTACATTAATATAGTTTTAAACAGATTGAAAACTCTATAGTCAGGAATTTTTTTTATTTATAATAGTTATAATAAATATTATTTGATAATAGGTACTTAATAAATAATTAAAATTAGAATTATTCTAATAATTAATAATATCTATTTTTGAACTGTTATGTTAAAAGTACAATTTTGTACGTTATATCCAAATTTTCTTTTAAATTTAACATCAATTTAATCATCGAGTACACACTCCACAATGTAGATGATTTTAATTTTTCGGATTTTTCAGCAAAATAGGCTAACAAAACATCCTCAGAAATATTTCTGACATTTTTTTCTTTACACCAACATTTGAAAACGGCAAACGTTTTTTCATACTTGTCCCTGGACTTATGCGGCAACAAATCGTGAGTAGCTCTAGCAGCCGCTTCAGTTATTTCAAGAGGAATTTCACCTTCATCCACATTCATTTCCATAATATAATCTAACTTTTAACTTTTAAACACAATTTTTAATAAGCAGTATCAAATTTGACAGTTCGTTGCCATGAAACGCCATGAAAGAAACAATCAAGTCAAAGCCTACTTATTATGGGTTTGGATCGTTTTCTCAAATATTGATCGGAATGTAAAAAAAGGGCCCGGTAAAGTAAAAAGAGGGACCGGTAACGGACTTTCTGGTCTAGACCGATAAAATGACATTTTCCGGTTAAAAAATTGAGTAGAAAGTGGTTGCTTTCCGGTCGATTTAAAAAAAATAATATTTTTGTATATTTCAAAGATTTATTAATCAAATTCACCTATAGAACGTGTTCGTCACTTTTCAAATAAAGTGGTGGGGGAAGGTTGAACATTATTTGTAATAAATGCTGATAACTCCGGTCTGGCTTAACATAATTTAGTAAGCTTAGTTTTGTTAAAAAGGGATTTTCTCACTCTATATATCATCTTATGAACTACGGCAATATGTGTTTTACACTAGGCGCTAGGGGGCGCTGTCTTAAAACTTCACAAACATTGCGCGTTTTTTCCATATTTGTAAATATAATAGTATATTCAATTTCACCTGATTACAAGAATGATTAAAAGTCTAAGAAGTCAGCGAAAACCGCAAGTTAATATCTATTTTCAATCCGGAGATATCAACAACAATAATCATAATTACGGAACATTATGATTTTATTTTCAAGTTGCCATTGTAAAGGTTTTTTTAAGAGTCAAATACGCCTTGGAAAAACAAAATATGAATTGAAACTGTGCACGCGTGTCACCTTTCATTATTACGTCAAAATTTTTGTCGTGCCAACAGTGTTGTGTCGTATTTGATTTTCAAAATGCCGCTGTTTCTTGAAGAAGCGGTTGACATCATTGCGGTGTATTTTGAATGTTTGGGAAATGCAACAATTGCTGAACGGTTTTACGCAGTACGATACCCTCAAAGGCGCCGATACGACAGTAGAATGTTTAATCGTTTAGCCAGCCGTTTTCGTACTACTGGAAGTATTCGTCGCCCTGTATATCGCAGACGCCGCCGAGGTCGAACCGAGGAAAACATTGTAAATGTTTTGGCATATGTGGAATTTAATCCACAAATTAGTATTACATTAATTGATAGAGACTTGGGCGTCAGTAGAGCGAGTTACTGTGCATAGGATTTTATTAGAAGAAAGGTAAGTAATTATATCTATATGTTATAACTCTTAGAATAATGCCAATAGTTCCCTTAATAGTTTTCAAGTCAATGTAATAAGTATTTTGTTTTTCTTTAGGCTACATCCCTACCATATTGTGCTCCACCAGGCTTTGACCCCGCAAGATTATGATAGAATATTGGATCATTGCTATTGGTTGCTCAATATGATATTGGAAGATAGAAATCTCCTCTCCAGAATTTTGTGGACTGATGAAGCTACTTTCCATAGTAATGGAGGAGTAAACCGCCATAATATGCATTATTGGTCGCGGGATAATCCCCATTGGATGCGGGAGGTGCAGCATCAAGGAAGATGGAGTGTCAATGTCCGGTGCGGCATTTTGGGTGGCAGGATAATTGGACCGGTTGTATTTAATGAGTCGCTTACTGGGAAAACATATTTCCATTTTTTTAATTACGAACTCCCAATTCTTCTCGAAGATGTGACCTTCGATATTCGCAGAACTATGGTTTTCCAACACGATGGATGTCCTGCACATTTTGCGGCAAACGTTCGTCAATTTCTTGACGACACATTTCCTGTAAGGTGGATAGGAAGAGGAAGTATATTTCCGTGGCCTGCTAGGTAATATTATAGGATATATTGTGATACTGTTAATGAAAGTGGTAATTTCTATTTTAGATCACCTGACTTAACAGGCCTAGATTTTTATCTATGGGGGAGATTGAAGGATCTTGTTTTCGTTACCAGACCCACCACAAGGGAAAACATGATAGAAAGGATAATGGACAACAGCCGCTGTATCTCTATGGCAGAAGTGGAAACTGCAGTATTATCAACCAGGGAGAGATTGGAGTCGTGTATACAGAACGGTGGGCGACAATTTGAACATTTAGGGCGCCACTGAGAATTTTCGTAACGATATATTTGCTTCAAACATACGTACCTTCAAATTTTGTTTTTCCAAGCCCTATTTGATTCTTAAAAAAACCTTTACACTGGCAACTTGAAAATAAAATCATAATGTTCCGTAATTATGATTATTGTCGTTGATATCTCCGGATTGAAAATAGATATTAACTTGCGTTTTCGCTGAGATCTTAGACTTTTAATCATCCTTGTAACCAGGTAAAATTGAATATACTATTATATTTACAATTTATGGAAAAAACCCGCAATGTTTGTGAAGTTATAAGACAGCGCCCCCTAGCGCCTAGTGTAAAACACATATTGCCGTAATTCATAAGATGATATATAGAGTTAGAAAAACCCTTTTTAACAAAACTAAGTTTACTAAATTATGTTAAGCCAGACCGGAGTTATCAGCATTTATTACAAATAATGTTAAAACTTCCCCCACCACTTTATTTGAAAAGCGACGAACACGTTCTATAGGTGAATTTTATTAATAAATCTTCGAAATATACAAAAATATTATTTTCGGGATACCTTAACTAGGCGACTTTGTAGGAAACTTCGTGATTCATATTTACCGTTACTGTTGCGCCCTCTAGCGCCAGTCTGAGAAACTTGAAAATAATTTCCAGCAATTTCTCATGACCACTTTAACTAATATATTTCTTTTCCGCAAGCCATACGACTAACACTTTCTGAGATACGACCGACAGCCATTCTTAGTGGGACACCTGGTACTTATAGCCTTTCTAAAACCAAATCAACTATTGGTAAATAAGTTGTTACTTTTAAAGAATCCATTTATTTTCGTGGTCATGCATTTTTTTGTGCATATTGAAAATAACGAGATAGGACGATAGTTCGACACATCCGCGTTCTCACCTTTCTTATAAATAGGTACTACAATAGCATTTCTTTGGAGCATTAGGAAAAATATGTTCCTCTAAGCATTAATCTACGACTTTTAGTAGCGAGCCTATTAGTACATTTTTCATAAACTTTAAGCATTGCTGAAAAGCCAAGTATACCTGTACTAGTTTTATATTTAGGGAGATTGATTCCATTATGAGTAACTTGGTCAAAAGGAAATACAATGCAGGAATATTAATGTATTTATAAGTAGATTTTGAGTTACACTGCTAAAAAAGTAATTAAAATGTTCTGGATCAATGGATACTGCCTTAGGACATATTATCTTCTGTTATTCCACATACGTGCCAGCCATCCGAATCATATTGTCGTTTGCTACCGTCTATGATTTTTTACCGCCTAGTGATTATTATGTTTTTTAGTTTAAACCAGACACCATATGTTTAGATATTTGTGACCTTTGTGACCTTATATAAAAATTTAGAGTTAGCATTTGAAACGTGAACAATAGGGGGTTCTTCTCTGCATTATATTCGATTATATTATTTTTCTCCTTAACTGTATATGCAGAACTAAAGCTATTATGTGAGTTATTCGAAAAAGGTATTTCACCTATTCTCAATCTATCTGACGTTAATGTTGCCACGTGTTAATAAAATAAAACAAAAACTTACAGTAATCGGCAGGATTGTGGTAGGGTGGGCACCTCAAATCAAAACTGTTTAAGTAAGGTACAAGTTTTCCTGTTGGCCCATCGTAGATACATTTTCCATCGCTTAAAGCATAGAGTTTGTCAAACATATCAAAAAGTAAAGCTGAAACAAACATTAAAAATTAAGTTGCTGCAAGAATTGTTTTCAATTAAAAATATGGTGGGAAGAGTTAGTGTAGGTGAACCTATGGCAGCCGTCCACCAAATTTTTTCTTTAATAAATCACTTTATTACATGCACAAAAAAATACCTATATATTTCAAAGTTAATTTAAATATGAGGTAAAGGTAAGTTTTGATGTCTAATTTACCTGTTCTGTCAATAACAAGTCAAAAATGAATAACTTTACTAACGCTCAAATGGCCCAGATGCATTGCAATTATAGCCTAGCAAATGGAAATGCTTAAGAAGTTCGGCAAATTTATCAGGAACATTGTCCAAACAGAGTACTGCCATGAGTAACAAGTAGAAGTAAGAAAACATTTAGACAGCTCTATGGTAAGATTCAGTGAGACTGGGAGCTTTTAACGTAGTCCGGAACTTCCTAGCAAACCTGCAAAAGTAACCGCGCCTGAGTTAGAAGAGGCTATACTTTGAGAGATAGAAGATGATCCTTCAACTAGTGCCAGGAAGGTAGCAGTGCAACTTCAAACAAGTGCATCAACTCTTGGGACGGTTTTGCCATCTTTTTCAACTATACCCATACCATATTCAACGTGTGCAAACTCTGCGTCTCCGTGATTTTTAGCCAAGGTTTGATATTTGTAAGTGGTTGCTGCATACAATAGCACAAAACAGCAACTTTTTACCGAACATTTTATTTACTCATGAGGCCTCTTTTTCAAGAGAAGCTATTATGAATTTTCGTAAGGAACATTTTTGGGCGGATGATAATCCTCATAAAAATTAAGATGGTCGTTTTCAGCAACAATTTTTGGTGAATGTATGGGCCGACACCATTGGCGACTATCTTATTGGACCATACTTTTTACCACTTCGATTGAATGCAAACTCCTATACGCAGTTTTTATCTGAAGAACTTCGACGTTCTGTTAAAAGTCGTACCTTTACAAATAAGAACTAATATGTGGTTCATGTACCACGGGGCCTAGCTCATTTTAGCCTAGTCGTCAATACCTGTACAAAGCTTGTCCTAATTGCTGGTTGGCTAGCTCGCAATCCCGACTTGAATCCTCTAGACTATTATTTATGGGGTCACCTAAAGTCTCTTGTATACAAGATGCCTGTATTGGATGAAAGCGACTTAAGAATTTAAATTATTGAAAGTTGCAATGTGATACGAAATAATGCAGGTGGCGGTAATCCTGGCACAGTTACACCAAATAATAAACAGTGGACTAAAATGACAATTCTTACTTGATTAAAAATCTGATTGTTTGCAAGTCCATAGTACGCAGGAGTACTATGACTAAAGAAGAATGACACTTATTTTAGTAATTTTTTTCTAAATTTCCATCTTTAATTTATTTTTTTGTTAAATTAACAATCTATGTTTTAATTGAATTTTGAATTTTTGATTGCATCCCATGTTTGGTCGCACATGGAACCCGATTGCATCTAGCTAGTTACTAAAGGCTTCCAAAGCTGAGCACAAGGAGTAGTCTGCCGCCCCAGGTCATAGCACCCATGGCCCTAGAGTAAATTCGCCACTTATTACGGTCGCAACCATTGGTCACATTTAATGTCATTTTGTAAGATATTTAAAAGTACAACCAATATTCATTTTGTCTAAAGTATTATTTAATTACATATTTTCGACAGCTACATATTGACATAATAATGACATATAATATAAGATATATTTAGAAATAACATATCATTACAGTAGTATAGTATATAACTAACCTGCCATTAAATTAAAGAAAATACATGAACAAAGGCTTCAATTTCCGACTATATCGTCAAGAGAGGCAAAGTGAAACTGAAACTATTGTTTAAAAAATAATCATGGGCTAACTAACTATAGTCTCGTTCGAGTTTTAACAATTATTAAATTTTAATTTACATCATGCGAATATAATCATAAAAAATGATTTGGGAGTTTGCAACTATTAGCAAACGATAATTTAATTAGGGAACTTCCATAAAAAATAAAATGAGAAATAACACTAGAAAACATAAGATAACAATGTAACAAAACACACATTTCACAAAAAGAAAACTGTTCAACACATCTCTACATCCAGGCTCAGACGACTCGTGTACTTGGCGATTAGGTACTTGTCTCTTGCCTCTTCCCAGAGTGTCGGCAAATAGTGTGAAACGAATCTACTTACTTACCTGGATACTTGTCAAATGTTCCAATGTTTTCATATTCGCCAAGTACACGAGTCCTCTGAGCTCGGCTTAAGATATAAGCAATTGAAATTGCTCCGAAATTGAAAATACGTCACGCGACCGAGAACGCGGCGTGACGTCACCTGTCACGAATTTTTACCGCGGTTGACGCCGGACTATGCATGTTATCGGGCTCTAAGGCCATTAGATGCTTGATTTCTGGTTTATTTTTAATAATTTTTTCGACTGTATTCCAAGTAATAGGACCAACATTTTTTCCTCGGGAAACAGCCAACCAGACACCAATTGTTTGAGGGTGCTGAAGGTGCAATGTGGACTAAATCAAATATATTTATTTTAAAACCATCCATAACTCAATTTGTATAATCAGCAGAAAAATGGCTTTTATTTTTTTAGCAGCGTTCTACATCTTAACAAGCTACGTTAAGCATCCTTTATAAACAGATATAGGCAGATGAGTATACATAAAATCAAAAGGGCAACAATATAGAACTGGTGTTTGTTTGAAGGTTTGAGACAAGGTTGTATAGTGAATGATAGACGTGCTTTGGACTTCCATTGTCATTATTTATTTATATCACAACGTTTCAACTGGTGAGTATCTCCAGTCGTCTTCAGGTAAATAATGAACAAGCTACGAAACTAAAAGAGTGTTTATCCTACCTTCTGGTTAGCAGCGCATGACCGAGATTGGTGCAGTCATGCGTTACTGTGTGGTTCTAAACTAAGCTTACATCTACTTAACAAGGGTTTCCAAATATTTCTTATGTCTAAAGAGGGCTTACTAAAGCAGTCTGGATTTTGAGTTATGACGGCTGCTTCTTGGAATTTCCTCTTTCGCCAGTGTTCTTCTTTGAGTATTATTTTTGCCTCTGACCATTGCAAGTGGTGGCCGTGTGTCCAAGCATGTTCTGCCGCACCGGATATGTTTGATTCTTCCTTCTCTGTGTGGTTTCGGTGTTCCTTGATTCTTGTTTCAAGGGGGCGTAGGGTTTAACCAACGTAGGAATGTCCGCACTAGCAAGGTATTCTATATACGCAGTGCTTGGTGTCCCTTTGGCTGGTTGGCTTTGTCTTCCTCAGGTGGCTTCTTTAGGAATATTTGGAGCTGAATACTGTTCGAATTTTGTATTGCTGTCCTAATCTTCGAATTTTTTCGGAGATTCCTTTGACATAATATGGTACCTTTATGATGGGTCCAGTTTCGACGTCATCTTTCTGTCTATTCATGTGATTCTGACGCTTTTTGATTGTCTAGTCTACTAGTTTCGTGGGATAGCCATTTGCGTTGAGGTCCTTTTTGATGATGTTAAGTTCTTCGGAAAGAGCCTCCTCGGAGTTACAGAGAGTAAACGCTCTGTCAACAAGTGTTTTGACTATTCCATGTTTTGTGATATTTGAGTGGTTTGAGGCGTAATTAAGGTATTGACCAGTGTAAGTTTTCTTTCTGTATACCGATGTTTGGATGATGTCTCTGTTCTTCTGTACTATGACGTCTACAAACGTTAGTTTATTGCTTTCCTCCTTCTCCATGGTCAACTTGATTGTTGGTACCAATGTGATGTAGAAAAGCTTGGAGTTCGTCATCGCTTCTATTCCAAATTATGAATGTGTCGTCCACGTAACGAAGCCATAGTTCCGGTTTTATTTTTGCCTTTTTAATTGCCTGGTTTTCAAACCATTCCATGTGTATGTTAGCGATACTGGAGAGAGGGATGATCCCATCCGTAGTCCGTCTAGTTGACTGTAAAATCTATCCTTTTCTTGAAAATTAGAATTATTTAGACACCATTCTAATAGGTTCATTATGGCGTTAATGGGTAACGATGATCGTTCCTCGAGGGTTTGGTCTTCTCCAAGTTTCTTTCTGATGACCTGAAGTGTATCCTTCACTGGGACATCTGTATAAAGACTCTCGACATCGAAGCTGACTAATCGATCCTCTGGTTGTACTTCCATTCTACTTATTATTTCAATGTTAAACATTTATAAAAACTTACCCTAGTATCCATTGCAGATCCCTAACCAAAATAACTGCTTTATAAGTGTTTAAACTATCAAATTAACGTTATTCGTTTAATCTTCACTTTAAATAATCCCGATTTCGTAACAGGTACCGTTACGCTGCTTCCCGCGCTTAAAACTTGTTTGAAATTATTTGCCGGCGCGTGGAACTTTAATAATTCATAATAAATTAATTAATGATATTTAAGGTGTCATATTTTGTATATCATATTTTTATGTAACTAAGCATATTTATGCAATATAAAACATGTGCAAGCTTCTTATTATGCTAATTACAGTGAGCTAAAAGTAAAAGTTTGACGAAAAAAGCTAACCTCGAGGCAAGACAAGGTACTCACCTTAGCAATGATTACAATTAAATGACTATTTCGTCTTGACATCCACATCGTTTTTAAAATTGAAGAAATAATCCATACTTTCAGTAGAGTCAAAGTAATGTAAATAAAACAATTTAATAGGTGTAAAAAATATATAGTTCCTTACATGTTTCGAACGCTTACCCGTTCATCCTCAGGGGATACTAAAAAGGATAGTACAATGTTAGGAAACGACCTATATATACAGGGTGCCCCACGGTGGATGGCGTATTAGACGTTTATGGAGAACTAAATAACGGATGATTTTGAAAATTTGGCAACCGGGATAAACGATCATGATCAACAGTTTAAAAATATTTTTGACCATGCAGTGTTGACGCTTCTACTCTAAACCGGTGGCAACATCGCTATTTTAAATAGAATACCCTATATATTTTTCAATTTTCGAATTCCTCATATAATTATGAGCAACTTTTCTTAATATTTCCCTATACCTATCTGTAGCCGTTTTTCGGGAATAAATTAATTTCAAATTGTTTTTACGAAAAAAGGACTTTCAATAAATTTTAATATCTCCCTCCTATTAAACAATTTTGAGCTGAAATTCGGGTCATACCTGAACAATGCATCTAGGTATTTGATCTTTTGGTCACATCTTAGTTTAAGTATACAGGGCGGTACAGAAATTAATTTATGTCGGTAACTTACAAAAATGCCAGAAAAATTATTTTTTTAAATGGAACACCCTGTATAATAATACGGATTTGAAAAGCCAATAAGACTAGCTTTCAAAGTATGTATACTTTGCCTAATACCTAACTTCAAGTTTTCGATTTATTAGCGTTTATTCATAAAACTTCATAAATCGACAAACTTTCAACGGTTTTAATATGGGCTATGGAAACAAAATTTTTTGGTTTCATAGTCACCATGGCAACTTGTTTTATAGAAATGTCATTCTTTTCATAATTATGATTTAAGTACCTACGATGGCGGAAAATAATAATTACCCTAATACAGTTTTATTGAATTTATTTATTTTCCATGGACAGTGTGATTTAATAATTAGCAGAACCTGCAGAAAATTTAATGAAATGTATCCGAATTTGCCGCAGATGAATAACAAAAAATGTATTCGGCTTCAGAACAATTTTAGACAGTTTGGATCAATTTTAAAAGCACCAAGAAACTTGCCCAGACCCGTGACTTCTAATGAAGAGATTGAAATTAATGTTCTGGCATACTTTTTTGCGTATCCTCACGCTTCCGTGCGCAGCGCCGAAGAAGACTTAGACATTGCACATTCATCGGGAGAAAGAATTATAAGAAAACATGGAATGCATGATAATAAATTTACCAGGGTTCAAGCTCTTAAGCCTGAAGATAGTCAAAAGAGAGTCGAGTTTTGCGAAATGATGCTAGTGCATATCCAGGAAGATCCAAATTTCTTAAGTAAAATTATATGGACTGACGAATCCAAATTTTCGAGGGAGGGCATTTTCAATCGTCACAATCGCAACTTTTGGCCGAATGAGAATCCCCATCCCCAAGAGAGGCAGGTTTTCAAGATAAATTTAGTTTATAGAGTAATTATTATTTTCCGCCATCGTAGGTACTCAAATAACAATTATGAAAAGAATGACATTTCTATAAAACAAGTTGCCATGGTGACTATGTAACAAAGAATTTGTTTCCATAACCCACTACTATTAAAACCGTTGAAAGTTTGTCGATTTATAAAGTTTTATGAATAAACGCTAATAAATCAAAAACTTGAAGTTAGGCATTAGGCAAAGTATACATACTCTAAAAGCTAGTCTTATTGGCCTTTCAAATCCGTATTATTATACAGGGCGTTCCGTTTAAAAAAATAATTTTTCTGGCAATTTTGTAAGTTACCGACATAAATTAATTTCTGTACCGCCCTGTATACTTAAACTAAGATGTGACCAAAAGATCAAATGCCTAGATGCATTGTTCAGGTATGACTCGAATTTCAGCTCAAAATTGTTTAATAGGAGGGAGATATTAAAATTTATTAAAAGTCTTTTCGTAAAAAAAAATTGAAATTAATTTATTCCCGAAAAACGGCTACAGATAGGTATAGGGGAATATTAAGAAAAGTTGCTCATAATTATATGCGGAATTCGAAAATTGAAGAATATATTAGGGTATTCTATTTAAAATAGCGATGTTGCCACCGGTTTAGAGTAGAAGCGGCAAAACCGCATAGTCAAAAATTTTTTTTAAACTGTAGATCATGATCGTTTATCCCGGTTGCCAAATTTTCAAAATTATCCGTTATTTAGTTTTCCATAAACGTCTAATACGCCATCCACCGTGGGGTACCCTATATAAAGTAAAAGTTTAAGTGGGACTTACCTAACATCGAGTTGAGTGAAACTATTAATGTATGGTGGTCTCAAATTAATGAGTATAACTTAACAAGGATGAGGAATACAAATTTGAAGACGTAGTGTACTAACTAGTCATATTAATTATGTTAACATATTATTTGCATGAAGATTTAAAATATACAGGGTGTTTCAGGGGTACGGTACGTAACTTAAGGGGGTGATTCCTTATGATATTCTAAGAAAAACAGTTCATATCAATATGGGTCCGAGATTGCCTCGTTTTTGATATACAGTGTGTTAAAATTTTTTTTTTTTTTTAATCGGTTTATAATTTTTTTAAATATCCTTTTGCCGATTTTATTCAATTTTAGTGCCGTAACTCATAATGACAAGAAGCTTAATTCACACTAACTAAATTAAATTTATTAAGTCCAGTGGCATCCCGGGGAGCAACCTAACGAATACTATTGACAAAAAAATGTACGCCACTGACTTTTTTCTAATTTTGATATTTTTTTTTCTGATTTACCAACTAATAGTACAACTGTTATGTTCCTTGAATTGTTCTCGTATCTTGCGTCGTTTTCGAAATAAAAACCACTTTATTGCATCTACAAAACTAAATACTTATGTATTTTAAAGTTAATTAAAACATTTAAATTAAAAATAAAATTATTTTTTTATGTTGAAAATGGCCACCTTCTGATAAAACGCACGGCTGCGACCGATTAAAAAAAAACTTTAACACCCTGTATATTAAAAACGGGGCAGCTGTTCATATGAACTTTTTCTCTTAGTATATCATAAGGAATTACCCCCTTAAGTTAAGTACCGTACTTCTGAAACACCCTGTATAGGTGAAATTTTTATTATAAATGTGAAATTCTATTTGATGCAGAAACCTTATGGATGAAGTAAGATTATTTCAAGAAAATTGAGTATAAGATTATTGGAGGAGATAAGGGTTTTTATATAAAATGTTTCTTTGATTGTCAAAAAAAGCAAAAAATTAATGAAAGTTGAAAAGAGAGTATGAACTAACATATAGATATGGCGCTATGCCTCTTATTTTTAAATATAGGTAGAATTTTTCATTTTAAAGAAAAAATAAAAGTGGATGGTTATAAAAATGAAACTAAATATAACCTGTGCTAACCACAACCATGTTAACTACTACAACGTGATTATAGAAGTAAGGTTAATTTAAAGAAAATTATGACATTAATGACGTATGACCAGATATTTACCCTAAAAACCAAAACAATTGTTGAAATCAAATAGAGAAATTTGAGGAACTTGATATTAAGTATACAAAATCCCCACAGGATCAATTAATCACTAGTTGTCGACACAGACACCTGCACTGATAAAACTGTGCCCCCTTAATCAAATAATCTGATTTATTTGGTGAATAATTATTGGTAATAAATAAATGTGATTTTAATTAACTAAGTTTTATTTAACTGAAATAAATGAGAGTATTTCGTTTTATTTGCAAAATTATTTGACTGTTGGTGGATTTGTGTCAAATCATAGAACCCTTCAAACAAATATCTTACCAAAAAACACTAAAATAAGAAAATCTAAATAACTAATTATTTAATCGAACTAACTTTTATTTAGGAACTAAATCCCGTTAATCGCTAGTTAAATTACCCAATAGAGAACTATTTAAATGTCTAGGTCATTTAAACTAAATAATTATGTATTTACATTAAATCCTTAATATAAAACAACCAAATATTTACAAATAACTAATTATTTAATCGAGGTACATTTCAAGTTAAGAACTAAATACCTTTAACTTTAATTTAAATCATTCATTGCCGAACTTTTCAAACAATTTGGTCATCCAAACTAATAATTAGGTATTTAAATGAACTCCTGTCGCCTACTTTGGGCTTTGGATAATTTGATTGGTTATACAAAAGTGGCCTGATAAATCATCATCGCGTTTTTGGTTATTGGTGTTCGATTTTGTCTTGTAGAAATTTATAAGTGAGAGTGAAATCTTCTTTGTTAGTGGCACAGAAGTTAGCGGTTCCATCAAAAATTAAAACGAAGATATGGGGAATAAACGTAATATGAATAATTATTTAGAAGATTGGGATATATCGAGGGGTATATCCCATCTGTTAGATACTTTTCAAGGTAGGAAACTATGTTTGAATATTTTAGTTACGCATGAAACGAGTTAAAAAAGTAAGATAAGAGGCAAAGAAAAGATACTTGTAATACCTAATTTGAAATTTCGAACACAAAATCTTTTTAGAAAAATGTAGCCAGGTATTTATAGATCATGGCTACCTAGGTTACAAATAAGAAAATTTTTCTCAATTTTCACCATAATTCAATACCTATCAAACCTCCAAACGTAAAAAATATAATATAATTAATATAATATTAATAATTATTGTACCTAATATTTGCAAATTTGCCTTTATTTAATTTTTTATCAAAGTTATTAACTTCTCTATAATGTTTTATTGACGTATATTTTAAGGGGAACAACAACTAATGATGGATTTATACAGCAAGATAACATAACATAAAAATAAAATAAGAGTTGAATCTACAGATCTGCCATAAGACGTTTATAGAAACACATAACATAACATAAAAATAAGAAATAAAATAAGAGATCTTTTAAATTTTATGTTATTTTTATGTAAAAATCGTTGTGCGCGTGCGCGTAATTTGTCATAACCTTTATTTTCGGCAAAAATGTATTTTTTTCTGTTGGTTTGCCTTATTATTTGAACACTATAAACAATTTGATAAGGTTTGTGATTATTATGGTATAGGTACTGATTAAACCATATTCAGTAGCAACATTTCAATATTTCTTATTTTGATGTGACGTCTGTATAAACACGTACTTGGATAAAATAAGAACTGATTTGAATGAACATTCTGATCTATTGAAAATTAAAAAAAGGTATTTAAACCAAATAAATTTATACCTGGTCTAAATAAATATAAAAGACAAGTTAAACAAGTATGTACTTGAATAAAAAAACGATCACTTTGATGGAAATTACCGGTTTATTTAAATCAAATCACTTAAATTGTTTAATTAAATAACGTTGTTGTTACGGCAAATACATGTAAACCAAAGTAAAATAAATATATACTTGATAAAATATATATAAATATCAATCAGATAAACATTTTGTTAACTTAACTTTTAACCTATTTATATATGCGCAATTACATTAAAAACACGGTGTGCAAAATATGACGCCTTAAATATTATTCATTAGTTTGTTATCAATTACTAACGCTATCCACGCGCCGGCAAATAATTTCAAACGCAGCGTGACGTCACGTGTCAGGGAATTTGCAGTGCCGATTAAACGGATAACGTTAATTCGGTAGTTTAAAAAACCTTACAAAGCACTTTCTTTGGTTAGAGATCTGCTTGGATACTAGGGTAAGTTTTTATAAATGTTTTACGGTGCCATTTTGTTAGAGTACAACCCTAAAAACAAATGAAGATAATATAATTTCACAGATTCTTTTAGTAAGATTTGGCAAATGCGCTGGAAAGCTTCGGGTTACGTGGCCAATTGACCATGCGGTAAAAGCTAGGACTAACGTTACAGCTTTTTAAAATAGGTTTGCCAGTTTTATGTTGTTGCCATTTTTTATTTTATGTACTCATTTGTCTATCTCTGTTTGTAAATGATGTTTAACCTAGGTAGTACTTTATTAGTTGTAGAACACTGTTTTAAACTAACGTCATTTTTCTGCCGATTATGTGAAACGTATTATGAGATTACAATTTCTTTAAATATTGTTTAACTTCCAGTGAAATTATTTGTAAGGTAAGAAATATAGCTTAATATGTTTATCAAGGTTAGCTCTTGCTCTTAGCAAGGTCTATTTGTGGAAGCAACTTCTTCGAAAGAAAAACATAACCTTATAGCGTAAAGTAAACGTGAGTGGAAATATCGATCCTCCGGCGTGTTTTTTGTCAAATCTTATTTCCCTTAAAATCAAGAGTACGTATGGATTCTAATTGAAATAGTTTGAAAATATTTTACATTGTACAGGGTGACCCAGAAAGTTTTTATCATTTTTTTTTGAGAATGTGGCACCCTGAATTTTATTATTATGAATTATAGTCCCCATCTGTAGGTTAAAAAATTGTTTAGGATATTTAACGCGAATTCCTCAGTTAAATGTCTTTTAAATTTACAAAATCACATCTCAAGCTTACCTGAAGGTTGATGAATAGTACAAATAATTGTCCGCCCTTCTTGTGCCAGTCTTTTAAAGAGATATACGCATTGACTGCATGAAGCACTATCCAGGCCCCTGCAAAAAAATACAAGATAAAACACAATATTCTTTGTATCAACTAACAAGATAAACAGGCATAAATAATTAAGAACACCATACAAATATAGTAGAATTTAGACTACTGTGGTATATACAGACATCTTCTCAGTGATGAAAATGGATAACATGATTCCTAAGCAGCCATTTTCAAAAATTTGTAACCGGTTAAAGTAGTAAATTTAAGACGCTAATCAGTTCATCATAATTTATCCAACAGTTAACTAACTAACCTGGTCTATAGGTAGCAGCAGCGTAGCATCCTATCATTGGAAATAAAGATTAATTATTTTCTTTCCCGGTGGTTTCTGCAATCTGAGTTTGTATTTTAGTACTTACAGTGTTAGTCAAAATACGCCAAATTTTGCTTTGTAATTCAGCGCTCATTGGGGCATGCAGCCCAGAGAATAGCTGTTTTAGCATAATTTGGTTAATCCTTATTGTATAAGGTTTCAGCAAGTGGCTAGGGGACAAAGTTCTCACATATATACATATTTATTTGATAGGGTAGTCTTTGCTGACTAGTTAGAAAACAAACTAGTAGAATATTGGGGTGTGCAGCAATATGAAAGGATACTCTTTAAAGTTTTATTCCAAGCCTTCAACTCTTTAACAGCTCCGTTACCGTATGTAGCCAAGATGGTCTGGTAGAACCCCATACCTGTGATTTATTTGAGAGGGTAGTCTTTGCTGACTAGTTAGAAAACAAACTAGTAGAATATTGGGGTGTGCAGCAATATGAAAGGATACTCTTTGAAGTTTTATTCCAAGCCTTCAACTCTTTAACAGCTCCGTTACCGTATGTAGCCAAGATGGTCTGGTAGAACCCCATACCTGTGATTTATTTGAGAGGGTAGTCTTTGCTGACTAGTTAGAAAACAAACTAGTAGAATATTGGGGTGTGCAGCAATATGAAAGGATACTCTTTAAAGTTTTATTCCAAGCCTTCAACTCTTTAACAGCTTCATTACCGTATGTAGCCAAGATGGTCTGGTAGAACCCCATACCTGTGATTTATTTGAGAGGGTAGTCTTTGCTGACTAGTTAGAAAACAAACTAGTAGAATATTGGGGTGTGCAGCAATATGAAAGGATACTCTTTGAAGTTTTATTCCAAGCCTTCAACTCTTTAACAGCTCCATTACCGTATGTAGCCAAGATGGTCTGGTAGAACCCCATACCTGTGATTTATTTGAGAGGGTAGTCTTTGCTGACTAGTTAGAAAACAAACTAGTAGAATATTGGGGTGTGCAGCAATATGAAAGGATACTCTTTAAAGTTTTATTCCAAGCCTTCCACTCTTTAACAGCTCCGTTACCGTATGTAGCCAAGATGGAACCTCAGTCCTGACTTGCTTTTAATCTAATTAAAAAAAAAATTAAAAACAACTAAAGGCAACTAAAACTACAACTTTTTTATTTTTAGCATTTTTTTCTAATCTTGCTTCGTTTTTGAGAAAAAAACATAAAAAATCACTTTGTTGTATGCCCCTGGGGCAACATAATAAAAAATTGTTTTTTTCAGGGTGTTGAAATATGTTTAAAAAAATTCTAAGTAACAAGAAGACGCAAGCTAATATGACGCTGAAACTTGGTAACAGTTTTTAATGAATACAAATGAAGTGCACAGTAGTAATGCTGGAAATTAAGAAAACAAACAAACAAGAAAAACGCATTACCACACTTAAACAAATGCCACGGTGTTTTATTTAGTACAAAAACATTTAAGAGCTACGGTAGTGCACGGTACATAGCAGAAAATGAATTGTGAGTTTATTTATAGTCCAACGGATTTCAAATTTGGAATGGTATATAATATGTAAATATTAATATACGCCGATACGTTGTCACTTTTTTTTTAGACGACGTAGGGCCGACGTACGTAGTTTTTTTTTCATAAACTACTAAAAAAATTTAAAAAACGTTCCGCATCGTCATGGCTATTACCATTTTCTTTACAACCAAACTAAACGAATTAAAAAAAAAATTTAAGTTTGTCTAAATCTTTTTCCCACCGTTTTCAAAATACGGCCGTCGGCTACCGACCTCTTGCGGATTTCGAGGCGAAACTAACCGCAATCGTACGTTTCACGCTGGAAGGCAGAGCCAACTATGTGTGGACGGACTCGGGGATTTTGGCGCGTTTATTAATTATTTTATGCTGAAACCTTAATTTAATTTTCGATGGTTAGTCCTGTCGGCAGATTATAAAAGTGTTTAAGAATAAGTTTAATGATGTTTCCAAAATTAGCAGTATCATAGGGTTTGTCAATGCCTACATGTTGCAGTTTTTGGTTTCATTTTCTGTAAGAAGAAATACATATTTTATAAAAGAGCTGATTTTCAGTAAAAACGATAAAAGAATGTTCACATCTCGCGCCATTGTCACTTATAATAGCCATTTTGTACTCAAAACTACTCTTAGTTAGGGCGGATAATTTGGTACGGTCAATAAATAATTGGCGCGAGTCCCGCGGGTGTTTCGGCTGATGTAAGTTTGGAAGTGTGTATGGGGTGTTGCCTCAGTGGTTTGGCAACAGTTGCAAACCCTGCGGGTAGGGGTGAAGGCGGTTCTGTTTAAAATGTTATTAATCTTTATATGCATGTATCTCTTATGTGTTACTTTAAAGAAATATTAACATCGATGTTTTAGTTTCGATATTTTTTTGATAACATCGATGTTTTAGTTTCGATCTTTTTTTGATAACATCGATGTTTATTTTAAACATCGATAAATCGAAATAAAATCTCAACTTCCGAACGGTGCAGTAGGTATCAAGTCTGAAGGCAGTTGTAGTCGACCTCCATGGTCGGGTAGTAGACGTTTCGCCCGGCAATCGAGACGCCTCGGGTTCGAATCCCGCCTTGAACATGGGACGTTTTTAAGTGTTAGACATTTTATTGCAATTATATTATATTATTGAATAAAATTTATTTTTTGCTTTAATATATTTACTAAAGTAGGTATAGTTACTATAAATTTAAAAAACAACAGTATATTTGTATTTAAAAAAAAAGAACATAACGAATGATAATAAACTAACTATATATACATGTATATACTTTTATTTTGAAGAAATTGCCCATGCTCAAAGTGGAGTTCAAGGTATGGGGACGTCTTTCTCCACCAGATTTTCCTTTCATCCCCATATAATATACTTTTTTGTTATTATACAAGCAAATTTAATATTTTAAATGCAATATGCCCAAACTATGTCAAGAGTTTAGCAGCTATTATTGTATAGAGACTACTAATATTATATCAGTCTGAGACCTTTGAGCCTTAATATTCACAAACCGTCCGGTAAAAAAAGACAATCGTTCAAAACTGTGGTTCAAATTTTTTAAAATTTACATACCTACCTAATAAATAAAGTGATATGCTGTCTGTGCAATTTCATATTACAGAAAACACCACAACAATAATGTTTAGGTACGTTCATAGTATTTTGTTGGACTAGTGTCACAACTGGCAATGATTTTTTTAGTCATACATTTATACATAATTAAATTATTATTACATGCTATATTATTATGTCTATATAATACATGCCAGTGAATACAAGTAACAGGAAAATTCGCAGTATTAGGTAAAGTAAGCGCCACAAATATATCATTATTGTTTACATTTCTCTCTTCTGTATAAAAACTCCAGCAAAAAATGCCGGCTCTATGCGGCATGCCTTGAGGCTTAAAATATTTACCTACCTACTACACACTACTAGACAAAAACAAAACAGCAACCTTTGCCTATTTAGAAAATTAATAGGCTTTGAAGCTCTGAGATTTTTTTAAAGTAAAAATGGTTAACATGTGAAAAAAGCTCTAATAAATTATTTGTTTCTATTGAATTATTTTTGTTTTTATTATAAACTTTCTAAAGAAATTGAGAAAATTATTAAAAAAAAACCTTGCAAAAAATGATGGATTCTTATTCTCTCTCGGAAAATTGAATGCTATTTTCGGGTTATATTTCTAAAACTAATCTAATTTATTGTTTTTTTTTTGTGACTAAATAGCATCTGGGTGTTACTATAACCACAGGTTTCTCCTTACTTGTACTATAAGAATAGAATTCTTACTCATAAGATTATTATTTACTATCTTCGTAAACATAGTAATTGAATTTTACATTTTTTCTTTTCTTAGCAAAACCTATTTTCCCGTTAAAAGACAAACGTATATTCCGTTTTCTTACCTATTTATAATTTTCCATATTGAAAATCGTAAGTGCTAACTATTTCTTATCGATGCATCTGCACCCGCAACAAATAAATGATTAATAAGCACTGAATGCGAATCGAAACGCATAAGCTAGCAAAATAGGCACGCGAGAACATCGGCCCTGGAAGACTATATCACCGCCTACACCCCGACAAGTAGCTTCGGTCCTCGCCGCGACCGTCCAAGCAATCCTACCGAGACTCGTAGCCCTTAACAATAAGTAACACGAAACTTACAATAGTTGCTAAAAATGTTCTCCTTCAGCTTCAATGCAAGCATTACCTCGTCTTAACATCGATTGCCGAACACGTTGAAATATTCCCGGCGTGTGTCTCATCTGATCACATAAAACCCGTATCCGTTGGATTAATTCTTCTTCAGTATTGACAGGAGTTTGATAAACTAGGCAATTTAAATGCCCCCAAAGGAAAAAATCTAAGGGATTTAAATTCGGTGACCTGGCTGGCCATGACTGTGAACCTGCACCACTTTTCTCCATGAATTGCATCCAGAAATTGATTTGCTACTATGCTAAGCCGAGGTAGGGCCCCATCGTGCATATCTTTTAAAGTTTGTCTGCATACTTAATAAAAAATACCTTCTATATGCAAAAATTTAGTTTATAATCTCGATAATCACTAGAAAAGTAACAATAATTCAAACTGTTAAGTAAGGCACCTAAATGTCCCAGTGACGGACAGGATGAGCTACAATCCTCGTTTCTTATTATTTCATTGAAGTGAGAAGACCGGTTTTTGATTGAAGTTTTTATAAGGGTAGAGAAAAGTATAAATATTACTCTAGCGATCGCGCTTGGAAGGAATATTAATTTAAAATATTCTTGTTAAAAAAAATGAGCCTAAACCCGTATACCCCAGTTATCGACACACATTTATTCCAGTTACCGACATGATATTACTATAATTATTATTTACACACGAATCATCAGTTCTTTTTGGATCAAAATCGTTTAATTATTATTAGTTTGATGTTAGTACAATAAACCTAAATGATATAAAAGACTCTTTTTGTAATTAAACATTATATTATTATACTATTATATAAGTTTATTTAATGCAATATCAACGAATAATGCAATATCAACGAATAATGCAAACCACATTTATTGTACAATTGTTTATTTTAAATACAGTCATAGCTTATTAGCGTGAGTGATAACGAGGTGGAATAATTATTTTGTGAAAGTATCGAATAGACTGATAATAAAACGTTTAAATTTATTTACATGTTAAAATATGTGTAAGTACATCAATAAGATTAAAACAAACTACCTCGCAGTAAGTTTTAATTGTTTGTGTATGCAAAATTTTGCCAAGACATATAGGGTGTCCAGTAAGTTTATGGCATACTTCAATACTTTATGTAGGTCATACTCATCAAACCGTACTACAGTAGATGTTTTACATCACCAGGGAAGTCAGGAACGGACTTGCCATTACACTCGTTGGACCAAAATTTTGACAGGTATCCTTTTACGGAAGTGAAAACTATTTTTTTTTTATACCCTGGTCATTCCTCTTTAAAAAAGGTATTCTACATTTGCTTCGATAATATTAGCTATTTTCGAAGAAACTATTTTTTTTTGTAGAACACGTTATTGAAATAATAAATCAGAATACTACAGTGAAACACCAGCCGTTTTTATTTCGTTAACAATGTATATTGACAACACTTTTCAAATTTGTTTAATTGACTGAGTACGTAAGACTTAAGTAATGGAGGATTATACCAATAGTAAATACGCTGACATGCATCTAACTAATGGACAAGCATTCGGCAATTGTGTGAAGACGAGAATACTTTTTCTGATACATTTCCAATTCGACGTTTACCGCACTGAAGAACTTTTGCAAGGGTTGACCGTAGCTTTAGAGAAACAGGTAAAAAGTCAAGTGAAATAAAAATAGCTGATCTTTTGCTAATCCATTTTAGAAAATTTCTTGTCGCATAGTGGTGAAGAAGGGACTCCAAGAAGATTAAGGAACCCTCAGCTAGAGGAGGACATTCTGGATGAGATTGCTAAAAATCCCTCGAATAGTGTAAGAAAACTGTCAGTCCCCTATAAGTAAGTGGAATTGCTAGAAGAAGAGTTGATTCATTTTCAACCAGTGGCGGCTCGTGGGTGTATAAAGGGGCGAGGGTAGAAAATAGCGCCGCAGGCGAAAATTTTTCAAGATTTCAAGGTCATTGGCTTAAAATGAATAGTTAGGAATTCAACCAGCCATATAATAATTTTGAAATACTAGGTTTCACGAGAAAAATATTCAATTTGCAAGGTCAGGGTCAATTTCTCTCAGTGCATCCGCTATTGTGTCTCTATTTTGCTCTTGTAAGAACTACTACAGAAAAAACGAAATATATCAGTGATATAGTTTAATAATCAACTTTTTTATGTACGAATAGGCTCAAACATCGACAAATACAAATCTTAAGGCGTACCCGACGAATGTCTAACAAAAACTGCCGTTTACCGTTAGGTACCCTTCAAAATATCTAAAACTATGCCCTATTTAAATTCTAAGCATCTATATGTTTACATTAACACCATAAAAACTAATGGCCTTATGCCAGTCAGTATTTTAACCCGCAGACCCGCCTCGAAAATCTAAAATCACGATAGGTTAACAATCACAAACGAATGGCACGTAACTCGTAACCTAACGGCAAAGGGCTTTTCCAACGATCTAATTAAATCTAATAAGCCGACACCTGATCCTACGAGATGAAAAGATAGATGAGCCTGTTAACAATAAAACATTGCCAAGTTTGAAATAGGCACTAGGCACCCACCTGTAATCTTTAATTTTTATCTGTTTTTTGTTATTTGGATTTAATTGCATATTTATTAATAATATCTTATAGAACAATGAAAACATTTATCAATCATTTCTAACTTATTTTTTTATGATTTTAAAAATAAAACATTTAAATAATAAGTAAATAAGTCAATAAGTGTCCTTGTTCAATCAACATTTGGCAACATGCAAGCCATTGCAAGCTACTGTAAAAATAATACGATATAGGCCCAAATAAGTGGGCCTCACTCGCCTGCAAAATTTGGCTATTGCGCGATTAAAGCGGTGGAGGTGCCGGGTTGGAGAGCCTAGCTTTTTATAAGCGATTTGTAACGTAAAGGAAGCTCAAGTTTTTGGGATTACAATTTTCTTTTTATGCGGTCGGGCAACGATTTCAGTTTTTAAAATTAATGTTGGATGGGGTGCGCGCTAAAGTTAAAAGATAATAGGTTGAACTTTGATGGTAATTTAATGTTCTATTGTTTTGATACTTTTAATGATTGGAAATTAGTTAAAAAACGTTTTATATTTAAATAAATAATTTATTAATTTTACATGTAAGGCCCGGCCTCAGTTGCTTTATGCGACGAGCCGCCACTGTTTTCAACCATCGTAATGTTCAAATACCTACAAAGTCAGTATCATCGTCCGTTAAAAGTTGTCGTGCCGTTATAGTTAAGTGTGGTCGCGAAAAGTTCAGTTCGGAAGTTGAAAGTGCGTTGACCCGAAGTCACACAGAGGTAGTAAAGTATCGTCGCGGCGGTAGAAAACCTTTACTTCTTGACTTGGCACGGTAACGCGAAAAGTTTTATTAAATAAAGCGTAAAGTGGGCGCATTGCTAAAAGTCAGTGTCGACGTTGGGAGTATTTATCATTTAAATAAGTTAGTGAAGAGATTTGTTTGTGAATTTAAATTTTAAAGTTGGTGGCTCCGATGGAAATATGATATTATTTTAATAAATGAGTGAAAGTGATAGTGACTTTGTAGTTTTACTACTAGAAATCAGAAGTAAACTCATTTACTTTACGATTAAATATTGCTCCCTTTCAACAACATATTGCTTCCTTTAAAACAAAAATAAATATAGAAATATAAACCACTTCGATTCAACTACAATTTGGCTGCAAATATAATTTGAGTGGGTTTTTTGGTATTTTTCCCAGAATGCTCTTCTATTGGTATTTCGATTCATTCAATAAACTCACGAACAAATGGTATGCGCTGAGACGACTCATGCACAATAACACCCGTTAAGGCACCAATAGTCTTAATTAGTATAGGAAACTAGGTTAAGATAGATTAGTTTAGAACTAGGGGTACCATTGTAATTAATAGAAAATAAATGAATTGAAAAGTGTAAAGTGGTACTGCGAACCCCGTTAAGGATTTTAGTAGCCGCCTTTAAGGGATAAGGTCATAAAACAGTAAGTACCCATTTGAAGATAGAAGCTGGGCGCTACACGACTATCTGGCGTTTTCATTCGACATAGTTTTAAAGTATCAAGCGTCTCCATTCGGATACCAATTTCACCTATCCGTAATACGCATACGGACATCCGTGATCACGATAGCATGTGGATTCAGACCTAAACAGTTAATTTTAGCGAAACAAATGTAGAGTACCTTTTTGAAAGAGGAATTGAGTATTTAAAAAATCTGTTTTCAGCTCTGTAAAATGACACCTGTCAAAATTTTGGCCTAATGAGTGTGGTGGCCAGTCCGTTCCTGACTTCCCTGACATGCAAAACATCTACTGTAGTATGGTTTTATGAGTCATTATGGCTTAAATAAAATATTATAGATTCACAAAATTTTTCATTTCGATCTAAAAGTTAGAGCCGAAAAGGTAAGTCACTGGGTACCCCTTTATGGCTCTGAATCTTTGTTAAGGGAATTTTTTTTCTATAACAAGTGAGGGTTATTTTGACCTTTCCTGCATGCTCCCGAAAGTATGCGATACATTTACCCTGTATAAAATTAACTAATCAACCATAGACACGCGGAAAAATTTCAAACCTTACTGCAAGGTACGTCTTATAGTTTAGTCATTGGGGATCAAAAAAGGGGCTTACCTGGAAAAAAGTCGGGAAGAAGCTCAATTTATGTTACAGACATTGACTTTGGACCTAACAAAGTGTACATTATTGACGGCGGAAACTTGTTGCATTGAGATGTTTGGAGCCGAAATGAAACATTTGGTTCGATTTGCAACAGTTACGTAAATCATGTACAAAGACAATATCAGTCAAATGCGGTTGTTGTTTTCGATGGCTACCCGACAGACGCGGCAGAAATAAGCACGAAAAGCGAAGAACGACAGCGAAGATCACAAAAAAAACAGCTGATGTTTTATTTGATGAGTCCATGACCCCCACAGTCTCACAGACAAATTTCCTATCAAACGATGCAAACAAAGGTCGTTTTATATCCATCTCGAAACGGAAATTTGAAGAAGCGCACCTCACAGTGATCCAGGCTACAGAAGACGCAGACACATTAATAATAAATACGGCAATCGAGATGTCATGTCCATATGAAAACGCAGTTGTTGTTGGAGATAATGTCGACCTCATTGTTCTGTTGACAGCACTGTTCAAGGCTCACCATAATGTATACCTCCTGAAGCCTGGAAGAGGAAAAACAGTCGACAGCATCTATTCGTCGCAGAGTTTAAATGGCGTCGAAGCAGTGAAGGACAACATCTTGTTCCTCCACGCAATAAGTGGGTGTGATACGACGTCGGACTTATTCAACCAAGATAAGCTGAAAACTTTAACAACTCTTGAAAAACGTAGAGACTTACAAGCTCCTATAGAAGCATTTTAAAACAAGCATGCCACCGCTGACGAAGTTGCTATTGCAGGTGAGAAATTTCTTCTTGCTCTCTATGGATGCAAAGACAAAGATAACATAAATCTGGATAAATATCGATACCAGTGTTTTGTGAAATCGGTAACAAAAAATAAATTTAATTTGGCATCTTTACCACCGACGAGAGCAGCAGCACGACAGCATTCATTGCGAACCTACCACCAGGTTCAGCAATAGTATGGTTGTACCAAAGACGCCGAAGAATGGGCTTGGAAGAAAGCAAGAAGAGGCATTACTCCAGTAACAACGTTGAAAGATCCAGCTCCAAAGTCCCTATTGGCATTTTTATCCTGTAAATGCAAGACAAACAACTGTGCTAAAGCCTGCGGATGCAGAAAAGCAGGATTAAAATGTTCAATAATTTGTGAATACTGCAATAAAAGATCCTGCGACAACGTCACTGAAGTGACACTCAACGATTCCGATAAAGAGGAGTTTAGTTTTAGGAGTCAGTTAGCTGAAGATGAAGAGTTCGACGAATTGAAAGACCATCCTGAGCCCAGCACAGCAGACACAATCGACTTTGACATCAATGAGCCACGTCCGTCAGGCTTGTGCAGATAAGTTTAGGTTTTTTATTTACCTAGTTGCTTAGGCCTCCAGGGGAAACCACGTTAAAAAAAGAACCGCGCCATGTACTTTACCTCTTGGGTGGTGTGGAAACAAGTATAGCATTTTCAATAATTAAAATTAATTATTCATAAATTAATAACTTGAGCTAATTAATGATACGCCACTGTTTCATGACAAAATTGTAGAAAGCCTCAAAAACTAGTTTTAGTGAACCCTACTAGGCATTTGATTTAGGATAATCGGCTATATACCGGGTGTTTCAGGAGGTACGCTCACCCCTATAACTTTTTTACTGTTTACGTTACAGAAATAAAATTTTGTGGGTTTATATGTGATACTATTTTGCATTTTCTAACATGGCGGATGCCATTTTCTCACTTCCGGTTTACCCGGAAATGACCTCAACCTTAGATTTTTAAATGGAACACCCTGTATATTTTTGGCTTTATCGATTCAGAACACCATTCCAAATTCAACGACACCCCATACGTCACTTTTTGACATTTTAAATCATTTTAAATTTTATTTTTATTTTTTCATCTAGATTGCTATGAACTCTCTAAAATTGTTTACTTCTAAACCAAAATCTTGATAAAAATACAATTTTTAAGTTTTATTGTATTTTAAATTTTTTACAAACTTTTTAACTTTTTAAAAAGTCTTTTTCCAAAAGAACTCGATTTTTTCAAATGGAAACATATTGGCTCACTCGGGCAAAAAGATGGAGCATTTTTTTCCCAACAGTTTGATATCACACACACAAATGTCAAAGTAAAAGAGAAGAGATAATTTATTAAAAATAGCCATTAATGACAAAAAATACAAGAAGCGCAAACGGCTTTTCATTTATCTAGGTACCCATGACGCCATAATGCTCATAAACAAATGAACATAATAACAAATTTAAATTCCACCATCATTAAAATTAGTTTGACATAACAGTAGCTTGCTATTTTATCGTTTGATTTTTCTGTCAGTAATAATAATTCTAATTCGGTCAGGTATTAGTAATTTCTAAATAAAATATTAAAATGGAAACTTATAACAGAAACGAAAAAATCGATATGGTACTAATTTATGGCGAATGTTTGCAAAACACTACTCAAGCGGCCAGGGTGTATGCTGACAGGTTTCCCGAGAGACGACACCCCTCGAGACATTACTTTCCTAGACTCGTTCAGAAGCTGAGGAATGAGCCCGAACCCGAAGAAGAACAAATTATTATTAACCAAGACAAGGAAATTGATGTGTTGGCATATGTTGAGGCATACAAAACAGCATCGCTTAGAGAAATTGCTTTAGAATGCGCGATAACTGTCTCTTCGGCCTGGAGAATTTTACATAAATATAAGTATCACTCATTTAAATATCAAATCCACCAGCATCTTTACGAAGATGATTTTGCCAGAAGACTGGAGTATTGCAATTGGTTTTTGGACAAAAATAATGTAGATCCGACATTTCCATGTAATATTTTATATTCGGACGAAAGTAGATTTACTAACCTGGGAATGTTTAATAGAAATAATAAAAGGTATTGGGCTCAAGATAATCTACACCTAATGCAGGAAGGTAATTTTCAAGCGAGGTTTGGATTTAATTGTTGGCTTGGCATTATTGGAGGTAGAATAATAGGCCCAATTTTTTTTGATGGGCACTTAACTGGTGAAAGATATCTTCAATTCCTCAGGAATGAAATTGAGCAGTTTTTAGATGAGCCACTACAAGACAGGATAAATATTATCTTTCAGCAAGATGGTGCGCCGGCACATAATGCTCGTGCAGTCCAAGAGCATCTTAACGACAGATTTGGAGAAAATTGGATTGGTACTACTGGCCCTGTTAGATGGCCTCCTAGGTATGTAAGAAATACATTAATAGTGACTTAAATAACTAATGATTATTATTTATCAGGTCGCCAGATATTACCCCGTTGGATTTTTTTGCGTGGGGTACAATCAAAAATAAGGTATACAACACTCCACCTGCCACCAGAGAAGAATTGGAAAATCGCGTAAGAGCTGCCATTAACAAAATTACACGGGAAAATTTACAAAATGTGGTAAGGAAAACAATTCAAAATGTTCGCGCCTGTCAGGAAGCACAAGGAAGGCATTTTGAACAACTGGACTAACTAAACTGTTCTTATTGTTTCAATGAATATATTAAATTTGTAATAATTATGTTCATTTGTTTATGAGCATTATGGCGTCATGGGTACCTAGATAAATGAAAAGCCGTTTGCGCTTCTTGTATTTTTTGTGATTAATGGCTATTTTTAATAAATTATCTCTTCTCTTTTACTTTGACATTTATGTGTGTGATATCAAACTGTTGGGAAAAAAATGCTCCATCTTTTTGCCCGAGTGAGCCAATATGTTTCCATTTGAAAAAATCGAGTTCTTTTGGAAAAAGACTTTTTAAAAAGTTAAAAAGTTTGTAAAAAATTTAAAATACAATAAAACTTAAAAATTGTATTTTTATCAAGATTTTGGTTTAGAAGTAAACAATTTTAGAGAGTTCATAGCAATCTAGATGAAAAAATAAAAATAAAATTTAAAATGATTTAAAATGTCAAAAAGTGACGTATGGGGTGTCGTTGAATTTGGAATGGTGTTCTGAATCGATAAAGCCAAAAATATACAGGGTGTTCCATTTAAAAATCTAAGGTTGAGGTCATTTCCGGGTAAACCGGAAGTGAGAAAATGGCATCCGCCATGTTAGAAAATGCAAAATAGTATCACATATAAACCCACAAAATTTTATTTCTGTAACGTAAACAGTAAAAAAGTTATAGGGGTGAGCGTACCTCCTGAAACACCCGGTATGATACTTTACGCAAAATTGTAATATTTCCAGGTATTTTATGCCTAAACGGTTAACTTTAGCGAAAATTTTCATAGAACCTTTTTTGTAGGAAATTTTATCCTCTTAAATTTTGCTCTTCACATATTTTTTCGAAAAACGCATAGTTTTCGAGATATTTGCAAAATACCGATTTTGGGCGCCATCTTAACAAGATGGCGGCGCCGGCGGCAAGTCTCAGATTATGCATTTTATGGATTTTAGTTAGGGACCTCAAAACCTACAAACCTGCAAAGTTTCAAAACTTCCGGACTTTTTTCCAGGTAAAAATCCCCAATGACTGAACTATTATACTAGCATTGAAAATAATCTACCGCATATGAAACAAATTTGGCAAATATGCCGCAGTGTACAATATCTCCAATTTTTATCTAAATAACTTATTTACATAACGTATTAAATTAATAAATATTATGCAGTGTAAAAGTAACTTATACGCAGTCCCTTAACCTTAACCTCAAACTGAAGATAAAATTATTAGATTGATATTTTCGGAATTAAACGATAGTTTTAGTTATTTAATTGCATATCCTCTAAAAGATGGGCAGTTTTAGAGAAACCATGTTAACTACTGGGACACTAATGCCGATCACTGAGATATTTAAATCCAAATTATTATTGTTCTTGTTAACTCTAACTACAAGATAACTTCTAAGAATACCATTGTTATGCATGGCATCTGACGTACTTTTTCTCCATAAATCCAAACTGATTACACTAGTCAACACATACAAAAAAAAATTGCGACTGATGTTAATGGCTGCACGGGGGAGTTTAAAGCATCCTAATGGCGAATTCAACAACCAAAATTTTCACCACGTATAAATTTTGAGTTATATACTGTATCAACTATTTTTATTTTATACAAACATTTGTATATAATATTCATACTTAAGTTCAAACTAAGAATAAAAACAAGATATTTTAAGTATAGCAGGATTTATTGACAAAAATACATATGGAGATACATTTATAGTAAGTCTATTGTACCTACATAACTTTTTTGCAAATGCTGACTTTCGTTTATATTCCTGATCGCTTTCTCTCATAAGAAAGCAACAATTATCCCCTAGCATTACTGGATCCCATCTACCTTGGTAGCGTTGCTCAATTGTTAGTATGTCCTGGTGGAACCTTTCTCCTTGCTCGTCACTAACCGCCCCAAAATTTTCTGGGCAAAAATTTAAATGGGAGTGCAAGAAGTGTATTTTAAGAAACATGCGACAGCCCATCTTCCAATAGCTTTCAAGTAGTTCTTCTACAAGTTTTTCGTAGTTTTCTACTTTTTCGTTTCTTAAAAACTCCGAAAAAATTCTCTTAAAAGAACTTCACGCAGCTAATTCCACATCCCTTAATTTTTAATGAAACTGTTGATCCCTTAGAATTTTCTTAACTTGTGGTCCAGCAAATATCCCTTCCTTAAGCTTAGCATCACTTAGTTTAGGAAAGATTTGTTTAAGGCATTTAAACGCATATCCTTTTTTATCTAATGCTTTAACAAAATTTTTCATCAATCCCAGTTTAATGTGTAAAGGAGCTAACAGAACTTTTTTGGGGCAACAAGAGGTATATTATTTACGTTAGCTTGCCCTGGAATATATTGATCTCTTGGAAGCTATTCTTTTTCTTGGCAGTGACTCTGTGTTGCTCTTCTGTCTCAAAGACAAAGAAAACAGCAATACTTCGGAAATCCACCCTGAGCTTTTCCATAACACTATATTTGGATTAACACAAATACACAATTTATCATGCATAGTAAAAAACGAGGGTAGCTCCTGGTTACGGTTCCTAAATATTATAAATTTGGTTCCAGTGGCTAGTAAACTCCATTGTTTTAATCTAGAACCTATTACTTCAGCGTGCTCTTCGGATAAGTGGAGGTCTGGAACTAGATCATTTAATTCAGCTTGGTCGATTAAATGGGGTGCTATTCCTTCACTTTAGGGAAAATAAGAATCGTCTTTGACTGATATATTATCGGGTTCTGCCTTATCATCATACAGTTCTAAATCTTCCTCCCAAGTTACCGGGGGCGCTGGAACTGCTTAACCTTATTCATGAAGAACCGGTTTTATTGCTGAGAGAATATCCGGATATTTAATATTATGTTTGCTCTTTCTTGAAAAACCAGACACTTTTGTCATGCATAAGTAACAGTCCTTAAAATGATTTGTTGGTTCTCGTCAAATCATTGGAACTGCAAAAGGTATAGAAAAGCGTTTGCCATTTAGCCAGTTACTTAGATTAGCTGCACAGGTTTGACAACATACGTGAGGAGCCCAGTCCCGATCTTTATCGCCAACAACACATCCAAAATACTGATGATAAGCTACTTTGGTTATTTTGTTAATTGTCCTTTTCTGCGATTTAGGAGTAAACTGACCACATATATATCGAAAACTATCAGCGGGGTTAACACAGCCACGTTTCTGTACTTTAGACATTTTTGTACTGTCGCGTACGTCGGTTCACAGATGTGATACTACGTTTAGAGGCTCTACTAACTTTATTCAACACAAAGATAACACTAATATAAGGCTGTTACTATTGGCTTGTTCGCGCACTTGGGTTCTCTATCTAATAATGACCACTACTCGTGCTAAACCAATACTGATGATCCGAGGGCCACTCACTTTATAGCCGTTCCATACCTCTAGTATTTTCTAGAAATTCGACAAGCGACGGCATAATTTCGTATACAGGGGCCATCTATAAGTAAATTCGGCTACGGGGCAGAGTGAAATTTGGAATTGGGTTTAAATGGGTACTTCCATTATTTTAAGCCCTAGATGGTTGCGACTTTGTGGTTGAGGTGTCATCCATAGACACCCCACGCGGTTTTGCCAGATTGTGCACAACTTCCTTAATTTAGTGAAAACGTAAATTTGGCAACGTAGCGCTTCGGTATATTACAACTTTCTAATATAATGTGATTAAAATAGTCATTCATATTTGCTAAAAAAAACCATAACTCAAAAATCTTACGTGTTAGGAAGATTTTACCATCATTTTCGCATTTAGAGACCAAAAATTAACAAAAAACTGCCTTTTACATTACAGTTGCAAATTGGCTATAAACTAATGTTATTTGACAATAAATTAGCTAATCTTAACAAGTCAATCAACCTTACTCTAAGACATTTCTCAAAAACATACGTTGATGTCACAATTTACAAAAAAAAAATATGAAAAGTTTAATGTCTATTATTTCAAATTGCCCGTCTACGGCTGCAGGAAGATTTCAACATAACAAGACCATGACTCTTTTTAATCATTAAGAATGTTCAGTCATTGGCATCGCTTGCATTCAAACCCATGATTTACTATGGATAATAAGTTTCATAATAGAAATAGTAAACCGGTATAATTCTTAGACTTTAAAGTCATAAAATGTAAGTTATGTACGTATAATAATTTTAAAAATACATTTTATGAACGAAACAAAACGTCTAAGTAAATCTTATTGTAAGTAAGTAAGAAACACTACTTTCGTAAAACCCTGTATAAGATTTCGGAAATTCTTTCCAATGTTAACTTAGTTATTTTACCACATCTCAAAAATCATAACCTTGACCAAGTGAGGCTTAATTATCTACTTTATAATTGCAATGCCTTAAGCAGGTAATTGCTACCATATCGACATTCTTTTACCTGAATGCTAAATAAGTATTCCTTTCTATCTGAAAATTTGTGAAAACATGGTATTCTACTTTAAACCTTAATATGACTAGATAAGTATTTTTTAATAACTACTACGATCAAAGCCAAAAGTTCTCGTCATGCTCAGTTTCATTTAGCCTTGGAAGGATTAGGTAACATATTGTAATAATTTAAAATATCGTATTAATTTGCACCCATGGGGTGCCTATGTTTCATAAATTTTAAATGTAGTAATTGGATAATTAAAAGAAAACCCACTAGTGCGAGTTGGATAAGGTTCACTGTCTATAAACATATATCTACATAACGTAATACGCATTCAGTTAACTTTTTGGTAATTATTTGGAATACCGGACGCAGCAAATGTTCACTAATTTTTTGAATACACCCGCTGATTACGAATCCGAAGTTCTTTTCTCCGAAATCCACTAGTTTTTGAGAGAAAAAGGATTAAAATTTTTTCACCTACAGGTTA
Source organism: Polydrusus tereticollis (assembly GCA_963920685.1). Classification (NCBI taxonomy): domain Eukaryota; kingdom Metazoa; phylum Arthropoda; class Insecta; order Coleoptera; family Curculionidae; genus Polydrusus; species Polydrusus tereticollis. The sequence continues at coordinate 95,484,807 of OY987331.1, forward strand.
GTATCTTTTTCCTTAGTAATTACAATGCTGCTGCATTTCTACACTAGACTTACTAAAACCGTGGCAACCTTTTGTTTTGTTTCTGTTGAAAATAGTGATAAGATGTCACTCGGTACGTATGGTTGCTCTTACTGTGGAGGCTCTAGGTCGTGGTCCGTTACATACTTAAACCTTCCCTTCGTCGTTGGCTTGCCTTAGGCGCCACCTGGTTTGATAGAAGTCCAAACCAGAAAAATATACCGAATATTAGTAGGTACAGGGTTATCCAACCAAGACTAGACAAGGCGATTTTTTGACTTTTCCTGTACTTTTATAAAAAAACTGAAATAGCCATCTTAAGTCATTTTCTCCCGCGAATTCTTCAGCAAAAAACAATTGAACATCAAACAAAAGTACTAGGGGTCACTTTGATATTTTTTTAAATTGGATGCCGTATTTTTAATGAGCTTATCCGATTTCTCATATAAATTTTGATCTAAAATGTTGGATTTTTAAATTAAAAAAAAAAAAAAAAATTTAAAACTGAAGAAAAAAGGCGTTTTTGAATTAAAAATCCAACATTTTAGATCAAAATTTATATGAGAAATCGGATAAGCTCATTAAAAATACGGCATCCCATTTAAAAAAATATCAAAGTGACCCCTATAGTACTTTTGTTTGATGTTCAATTGTTTTTTGCTGAAGATATTCGAATTCGCGGGAGAAAATGACTTAAGATGGCTATTTCAGTTTTTTTATAAAAGTACAGGAAAAGTCAAAAAATCGCCTTGTCTAGTCTTGGTTGGATAACCCTGTACCTATTGGAAATCTATACAATATAACCAAAAAAAACCTGAACTTTGACAGCGTCTAGCTTTCTAACGATACGCCATAGAGCAAAACGGCTTACATGCCCCTATCATACTTTTTTATTATCTTCCCAAAAATATCAACTTCCCGTACTATATTTCCGGATTTTGAGCTACATTCGGTTTAACCGGAAGTTAACAGTTTTAGAAAGATAGTTGAAAACTAATATGGGGACATGCAAGCCGTTTTACTCTAAGACTTACAGCTAGAAAGCTATAAGCTGTCAAAATTCAAAAATGTCATTTTTCAAAAGTCGATATCTCGGAAACTATTAGGTTTAAACTTATAATGTACTTAATAAAATATAATTTTAATTTTATGCGAAATCCAAAAATATTCTAAGATATAGGGTGTCCTATTTAAAAAATGTAACTTTATGACAACCTACTTTTTGGGTGCACCCTGTATAATTCAAAATATTTTTAAAATGTGGCAGATATCCAACCATACCTTAATACAAAAGCTTATTATCGACAAATCTTATCTTCAACTAACTATCACTACCTAAGATAGGTAAAATTACACAAAAATTGCAACGAGTATGACTGTTTTTGTAATTTTCTGTAGTGTTTTTAATTTTCTTACTTCAAAACCAAGCATCATCATTGAAAAAAGGGCGTGGCACCCAAAAATTATTTGCCTGCAGCGCTATTTTATTTCTAGCCCCTCCGAACATATTTTCTGGGTTTCAGGTTAGTAAGAGCTTTTCTATTTTATACTGCATGCTTGTTTTAAAAAAAATGTACCTATCTAAATGCATAGGTAATTGATACCGTCTTTTAAATTGGGATTTGAGAATACCCCCCCCCCTCATGTTGAAAAGCTAAAACCGCTTTTGATCACATGTTCGACGCGCTTACTCCATTTTTCACAATCCCCTGTCTTTATACCTTCTTGGAAAAGGTTCCCAACGTCTCTCATTTTAAAAGTGGTGGTATGCCTTGCTACAAACCTTTTTACTGCGCCCACACCAATTATGTGGGGTTTAATTCAGAGTGATATGGCGGAAGGCGAAGTACCGTTATATTTCGATTTGAAGCGATTTCGTCGACAACAAATTTCGAACAAAGAGGTTCATTCAACTTTACAATCTCTAGTAGCTCCTTTTTCAGCATCACTTTATGAAATCGCTTCTTATTTACAGTAAGCCAATTAATTATGTCATTTTTTTTCCAAGAAGACGTTGGTATTTTTTCGAATTTTCTTGAGTGGTAGCTGGCATTATCCATGACTATAACAGACCCACGAGAAATAAGATCTAGCATTTGCTGGAAGTATTCTTTAAAGAAATCTTCAGTCCGTTTTGATTTAGATGCTAGTAAGCCGCCATCGACAAATCCATTTTTACTACCAATGTGAGTAATTATTAATCTTTTACCTTTTCCCGAGGGTGCTTTTATTCCAGTGGACCATCCTTTTTTACCAGCGGTATATCCTTCATTTAACCAAGTTTCGTCCATATAATAGATATTCCTGTTTTCCCTTCGAAACTGTCTAATTGCCCTCAAATATCGTCGTCGCCAGCAGATGATTTCGTCTTTCTCTATTAAAAGTGATTTTCTGTTTTGAATTTTTTCATAACAAAAATTAATTTCCTTTAAAGTTTGTCATAGTTTCTTCTTACCTATGGGTGGAATGAAATCATCCTTTTTCATTTCAGACATTATCTTGTCCAAGGTAGGTATTTCTTTTTTTTAAGTAAATCGAGTGTATGATTCTTCTGATGGCAGTCTTTTCAACAGTAATATACCGATAGAGGAGGCGTCTTATCGGTAATACCGATGTTTTTAACAAGAAATCGATTTTCTGACAAATTTTCACGAAATGTAATTTTTACTTATAATCTGATATGATCGAGGGTCTTATCTTTGATTATAAGTAAAAATTACATTGAGTGAAAATTTTCTTGGAAAATCGAGTTTCGAGTGAAAAACGAAGGTATGAAGATAAGAAACCGCCTCTAGAGGTGTATTTTATTGGATAATTTACTGAACATAAAAATGAAGGCCGTCTGATAAAGGTAAATATACAAGTTAGAGGTGTTACTAATTTTTTATTTAAGTAAAAAGCTACAAGCGTCTTTTCGAAAGCGTCTTTTCGAGCTAGCGGTAGTCTTATCGGGTAAGACGACCGTTACCAAGGTGGTTGCTATGAAAATGAGCGTTTTGATTGGTTCAATAAAAGTGAGGTGAATTATCATCCTAATTTATTACAGTTTCTTTCTTCCTGTACTTCTCCTCGGTGACCTGATGGGGCCGCGTTTATCCTCGTGCACAAGTCGGTATGTGTTTGACTGTCAGACTTCAGTTATATTCGAGCACATTTGAGCTATGTTTGTAACTCCAAATGCTATATAAAATAATAATTGTATTACATCTATGGAATCACTGGGTTTTATAGTTCAATAATGATTTATTACTCTCTTGCATTAAGAAACAAACTATAGTATTTTAGTTAAAAGAGAAGGAGCTTAGTTTTCCGGACGCAAGAATTTATGTTAAGTCGAGTATAACCTACCGGAAGATTCTAGAACCTTTTAATTGCTAGGGTTCTTCAATGCGTTGTTACGTCAGGATTTTCTTCTTTTACATCTGGTATTCATTGTGTACTGTTTAGTGTGTTTAGGTATTGTCGTTTATAGGAATTTTGATATCGGCTCCTGTCTTAAATAACTTTGGTTGGTGCGTTCTCTTTTAAAAGGCTTTGTCTGCAAATCTTTGGTGCCTTTTTCTATTATATATCATACAGTGCCTCTCTACAACGGATTTGGATTTGCATCAACAGGGAATCAGTCTTTTGTTAGTTTTTATGTCGTGTCTTGTCTAGATCCCGTATGTGAGTCTGTGCTTAGTGGGTTTGTCGATACGTCTGTTTGTCGGTAATAATAGTCTTCAATAATGTTCAAGAAAAATTGTTTATCGTTTGCATTTGAAAATCACGGTGAAGTATGCTGTTGGATATATATCTGGGCACGTCTGCGAAATTTTTTAATGCCCTGTTTTGAATTACCTGGAACTTATTAGTTTGTGTGTTCTTTTATATCAGTACTTAATTGATAGTCAGTACTTTCTTTGTAAGGTAGTTTGCAAATGTACTTTGAACCAAGAAATTTTTAATGCCAAAGAAAGAAGGAACAATCCATTCATGAATATTATAATAATTTTTTAGTACTTCTGAAATATTATTTATACAATATTAACTTAAATCAAACTAAAAAGGAATTGTAGGTACTGTTGTTGAACAAAGAAAAATATACAAATAACAAACCCTTATGTTTCTCCTACACTAACAAAAACTTTATAGAACTAGCAATACCCTGGCGCTAGACCGTCGACGCCCACACGCAATTTAAAGCACATTTAAAGTGCGAACTATTTTTTCCTGGGGGAAATTAACAGAGCAGCGTATATCAAATCAAATCAAATCAAAATATGCTTTATTGTCATAAAGTATTATTTTTATCGACAAAGCCTTTTTTTTTAATTAAATTACCAATATAATATAATAATATAGTAAAACTTAAAATATCGGAATAAAAAAAAATGCAAATAATTATGACAGAGTATCACCAAAATATTCATCCAGAGTATAATAAGCTTTTTCCAATAATAAATTTTTAACATTTTTTTTTAACATTTTAAGATTTGATATTTTCTTAATAAAATCTGGAAGATAATTAAAAAATTTTTTAGAATCATAAATTATGGATTTTTTTTACAAGACTTGAAAAAGGAATAGGTAAACATATATTAAAGGTTTGTCTTGTATTCTAAATATGTGAATTAATACTATTTCTATGCTTTTTATGAATCAAACAAACTGTTTCCAATATAAAAATGGAAGTTAGTGTTAAGATTTTTTGTGAGATACATAGAGTTTTACAAGAATCTCTAGATTTAGCTTTGCACAAATATCTGATAGCTCTTTTTTGTAAAATAAAAATTGAATTTAGAAGATATTGGCTTGAATTTCCCCAGAAACAAATTCCATATCTCAAAAGAGATTCTATTAAAGCAAAATAAACATTTCGAAGAACCGCCATATTCATTTCATGAGAAAGTATTCTCAGGGCATAACATCCTGAAGCTAATTTTCTACATAACTTTTTGATATGTTCATTAAAAGAAAGATTTTGAGTAATATAGATTCCTAAAAATTTTATAAATTTATATAAATATATAAATACAAATTTATATGTTGTAGACAAGAACAGCAAATAGTTAAGGGTTCTCCCAATTGGGTGATCCCTTATAAGCTTTAAAATCACTTGATGTTTGAGGTATGCGATATTGGGTATCGGACAGCGGCGTGACTGGTTGAAACGATTTACTGTAATTTACATAATATTTCATTTTCTGCTATAACTGTGTGGTTTCGAACAATTAAGTTTTTACTTGGTACCTATAGTTTAATATATCAGTATGTCTGTTTGGCGACAATTTAAAACATAAAGTTAAGATGAATTATCACAGGAAAATAATGAGTTGGTGCCAGAGTCGGCCATCGAAAGCGAAATAAGTCCGGAATTAAGAAACAAAGATTTACAATGTCAACGCATTATTTTAAATATGTACGCGTGTTTAAAAGAAGAAAATCCGGGAAATCCTGAAAATACGTTTTGTACAAGAATGTACTTCTAATGAATTAACACAACTTGAGCTTTATAAGAATTTATAACGTAATTAACTTGGGGACTGTAACCGGTCTTTCCATAAAGCGTAAACCAATAAATCAAAAACTAAATCAAAAATTCAAAACGGCTGACAATACTACAAGGGATTTTATTCTGCGAATTATTTACAACTTTTACGAGGAAAATATAGTGCCAAGTTTAAAACTGGTTCGTGATAAATTGCGAGGTTACCCTGATTATAAGTACCAATCTGTAGAAATATTGCGTGGTGTTTTATGAAAATGAGGCTTTAAACATAAAATAATTAGATAATCTAATGGTTATAATGGAATTGTGTAGATAGTACAAATTGTACTTTTGGTACACTGTGTTCGAGAGGAAAACGCGTTATCATGCCGGAAGTAAAGATGGCTTTGGACCTAATGTGTTGCTCTTGTCAGCAAAGAATATCACTCAATAATCAATCTCCAACTTTGAGCGCAGTTGTCCTTGATAATATTCGGCAGGCAAGAAGATCATTTTAAAAATAATAAATTCCTGTATTATTTGCTGGCGAAGTCACGGGTACCAACCTCTTATCGATTTTAACTATATTTTTAAATTGTTTTTGGCAAAATTAGCATTTTTCCTTACAGAAAGACCAATAAAAATGTTCTCTGCAGGCGAAGTTACGGGTTTGTATCTTTTATCGATATAAACTAAAATGAACAGGCTGTAATATACACTATTTAATCATATTAAAAATTTTCAACAATCCGCATTTTAATTATTTGGTAGAAGCGACGCCTATGGTCACCAGTTTAATGCTCTATTCCATCAAATTAAGCTTGGAACAACTATACCTGTGAGTGAAAAAATTTTAATATTTTTTCTCCAAAAACTAGAAGATTCCGAAGAAACAAACTTCGGATTCGTGATCAACCACCTCAAATCACAGAGTATGCAAAGAGTTAGAGAAAAATTCGCTGCTCCCGGTATTCCGAATAATTACCGAACAAAATCTCAAAATTCCCCAAAACAACAAGAAATACGCCACAAAAATACAGGGTGTTACTTAATAATAGGCCGTAATTCCAAGGTACGCATTCCTGAACCAAATTCAAATAGAAAAGTTCATATAAACATGTGTCCTAAAAAGTCCGGATACAGGGTGTCAAAATTTAAAACAAAAATAGGTTTTTTATTAATATCTCAAAGATCCTTGTGCCGATTTTGGTAAAATTTGGTAGTGTTGTTCGTTGTATAAGACGCTGAATAACTACTGATTAGATGATAATGACGAGTGCCAGTGGCGTGTCAGGTGGCAGTCTCACGAATAATATTGACAAGAAAAATGTACGCCACTGACTTGTTTAAAAATTTTATATTGTTTCTGGATTAAGCAGCTAATAATGCAACTTTTTTATTTCTTGATATTTTTGCGTATCTTACTTCGTTGTCGCGAAAAAAAAAATTTTCGACTTGCAATGAAGTGACCTTTATTTTTTTTTTGAAAAACGATGGAAGATACGAAAAATATCAAGAGAATGAACAACACTGGCCGAATTTTATCAAAATTGGCAAAAGGTTCTTTGAGGTATTAATGAAAGAACGATTTTTTTTAAACTTTGACACCCTGTATCTTGGGAAACACACTTTTTAGGACACAAGTTTATATAATAAATAAATAAATAATCTTTTTTGTATAATTCCAAATTACAAATCTTGTCATATATACAAAGGTGAAAAATACCGCTAAGCGTATTTCAATCATCACCCTGACAAAATAATAATAAAAAATAAAACAGTTAACTAAAATTAACTACAAAGAGAAGCATGGTAAGAGGTAAAAAAAACAGTATCATCAAGGTTCATCATCACAATACAATTAACAAAATCTTATCAATCAAAGACCAAGAGATTCATCCGACATAAAATCCTTTATGTGGCTCCTAAAATATACAGGGTGTCCCACATAAGATCCTCTATCCCCTTATCTCGAAAAATATTCGATTTTTGAAAAGAAGTTAATTACAAAGTGTTATTGTTTTTAAGGGAACTATTATATTATATACCTTTCACGTATACAAAGTGCTCAGTTTTCCATGGTCAGGAATCAACTCTTAAAAATTAAACGGGACACCCTGTATATTATTTTGGATTTGGATTCCTCAAAAAAAATAAGGGTAACTTTCAATAAGATATTATATAGCTAACTCTCGTGGTTTAGGATTTAATAGCCGTTTTATTTATTTTTTTGCTAAAAACGGATTTATTTAAGGTAGTAGGAAAAAATATAAGTATATCATATTGGGTAAATCTGCCATTTTTATATTAAAGACAATACCACAATATATGGATCTGCTTGTTTACTTTGGCTAAAAATTATAGAGGCTGATGTCAGATCCTATCGGGATATAGCTATAAGTCGATAATTTGAAATGGAACACCCTGTATATCATTGCCGATTTCGATTGTTCACAAAAAATTAAGGTAACTTTGTATAAAATTGCCTTTACCCATCTCTAGCCGTTTAGAAAATATTCGCTCTTAAACATTTTTTATGCATTAAAAAATACCTTTCGTTTAAATTTAATGAGGAAACACGTTACAATTTTGTTTTAACGGGCTGACTGTAGTAGATTTTCAACAATATACTGCAGTTTATAATTTTAACTAACATATCTGTATTTTCTGAGAAAATAATTCTAAAATAAAAATAAAATACCTATGCTATGCTCGATATAACAATAATATTTAATATTTTATTTCAACGACTTACGATATATTAACAAATAAGGAAATGCTTTAACATTTAACAATACGATAAGTTTTGTGAACTATTAAGTAAGTAGCAAGAAGTTAAGTTAATAGTGAACATTTAATTATAAAATAATTAATATGTGAAAACAAACAAAACAAATACATATTATAACGAAAGAACCAATAAACTATACCTAATACAAAACGGAAAATTAAGTAAATGTGCTATATGGCCTCCATTCTGGGCAATACAAGTTGTGTAGATGACTTTCAATTTTCTTAGGGCGTCCCTTACTGCAGCACTTTCATTGATATTTTGAATTTCTTCCCTTATTCGATTTCTAAGATCGTCAACATCTTGAGGTTTATTTTTATAGACTTTATCCTATAATGTTCCACACAGGAAATAGTCCAGGGGAGTCAAATCTGGATTCCACGGAGGCCAACGAATATTTCCATTTCGCCCAACGACCTCTGCATAGTTTCCATTTAAATAATTTCTTACTTGAATGGTGCTATGGCAAGGTGCTCCATCCATTTGGTAAATAATATTATTTGTGTTACCATTGACCTCTAGTAAGGGTCTGATATTGTTAGTGATTAGCTCCAGGTACCCCGCACCATTTAAATGGTTATCCAGAAATAGAGCACCTGTTATTTGATTCCTGTAAATCGCACACCAGCAATGAACACTACGGCGACCTTGATGTTGTATAGTTTTAAAGTTGTTTTTGTTTTCTTAAGACCAATAGTGAGTATTCTTTCTATTAAATATCCCTGAGGTAGTAAATATCGCTTCATCCGTCCAACAAATTTTGTTAAAAAAATTAAGGTCACGAAAATGACGATCCATCATTAAGTTATAATATTCCAAGCGTAGAATATGATCGTTAGGTTCTAAGTGTTGTAATTTAGCGAACTTAAAAGCCCTGTAATTATTTATTTCCAGCGTCCTATGGATATCAGTTCTAGCAATATTTAAGTCTTTTTCTGCATCTCTGATGGAGTTTTCTGTAAATTCTTCGAAATACAAACATATTTTTAATTGCGTTTTATCATCCAAGATATTTTTAGGTTTATTTCTTTTTCCATATTTTAAAACACCATGATGTTCGAGATCTCGTTCAATTCGCCCAAATATGGATCTTTCCGGTATTCTTCTTTCCGGATACTTTTGACGATATGCTCTTATAGTTAGTGCAACGCTTTTGTTATTTTGGAGATAACACTGATATAAATTTAACCTTTCTTCGGCACTATCAGACATTATAAGCTAAAGATAAACTTAACGCACAACAAACCAAAATTTTTATTTGAAATTATTCTTGTTTACGTTGGTTTCCAAAACATTTTATTTTTTTATTTCCATGGCAGTTTTGATTTTGCAGCGTTAGTTGGTTTTGATTACATGCAATATTTGAATTAATTTTACGATTTCTAGTGAATTATTTTTTTAGAAAATAGAGATATTATGTTAGTTAAAATTATAAATTACAGTATATTGTTGAAAATCTGCTAGTCAGCCCGTTAAAAAAAAATTTGTAACGTGTTGCCTCATTAAATTTAAACAAAAGGTATTTTTTAATGCATAAAAAATGTTTAAGAGCGAATATTATCTAAACGGCTAGAGATGGGTAAAGGCAATTTTATACAAAGTTACCTTAATTTTTTGTGAACAATCGAAATCGGCAATGATATATAGGGTGTTCCATTTCAAATTATCGTCTTATAGGTGATTTATTATATCACGATCGGATAAATTTCTGACATCACCCTGTATAATTTTTAGCCAAAGTAAACAAGCAGAATTATATACTGTGGTATTGCCTTTAATATAAAAATGGCAGATTCACCAAATATGATATACTTATATTTTTTCCTACTACCTTAAATAAATCCGTTTTTAGCAAAAAAATAAATAAAACGGCTATTAAATCCTAAACCACGAGAGTTAGCTATATAATATCTTATTAAAAGTCACCCTTATTTTTTATGAGGAATCCATATCCAAAATAATATACAGAGTGTCCCATTTAATTTTTAAGAGTTGATTCCTGACCATGGAAAACTGAGAACCCTGTATACGTGAAAGGTATAACATAAAAGTTCCCTTAAAAACAATAACACTTTGTTTTTAACTTTTTTTCAAAAATCGAATATCTTTCGAGATAAGAGGATAGAGGATCTTATGTGGGTCGCCCTGTAGATACACTAAGGTCCCTGAAGGCACGAGGAAGGCCATCGTATACGTGGGCAGAGAAATATGTGAAACAATACTTAAAAAGTTATGTCCTATGGTGTGGAATTGATATGTTATCCACAAAAGGAACATTCACCTGATGCGTGTCTCCTCGCTGAGTTATCAGTTAGGTTCCCTCAGTTTTGGAATCTTATGAATTTGACACCCCAAGATGAATGTATCGCCTCTGAGCCATACTATGTCTGAATATGTCAACCACATGGCCACTCACATGCTCCATTCTCGACAAGCATCTCACATACCGTGCGCAAGCATTGTGCACATTTTGCACTCTATATTTATTATAGTTTGTAAGAAACGGCCCATATACTATATCAAGATACCCAGGGATAGACAGAAATAAGCTCTCCGTCAAGAGCTTTTTAACGTCTGGTGAGAGAGTATTTTTGAATCCATAGATACGTTTTAGTTTATAATATGATCTCTGACATACATTATTTTATTACCATGTGAGTTAAATGAGAGTTTTTTGTTCATGTACAGTCCGAGATTTCTGACTTCATCAGTCTATTCAAGGGCAGTATTATCAAGTGTTATTTGATGAGAAGAAATATCAATATCGGTACTTGAAAACATAATAGCCTTTTCAGAAGTAGTCCATGTTCTGTGGCGAGATTGTAAATAGAAATAAAGGTCTGTCTTTACCACCAAATAACTTTATTTGCCCCTCTAGGGTAGAAAACAAGGGTTATAGAAAATACATAAAATGACGAAGAATTAAAATAAATTTCTTAAAGTTGTTGTACTAGTTTCTACTTTAGGGAAAGTCATCTTCAGCAACTAATCATTTAAGAAATTTTGTAATGAAAAGTAGTTAAAACAGTCGGGAGAACAATGGGTGATTCAACAATAAAATACAATGAAATGCAGATTATGCAACCATTGGAATAGACAGCAGCTTATTATAAGGACGAAGTATCTCTATGTAATGGTAGGAGTTGATTTAACGCAAGTAGGATAAAAGACCCTAATCATAATACAGTGATTTAAGAATGTTGAAATTAGAACATGTTGTAAAAGAAGAAATTAATTCCTAATTTAAAATGAGACTGACTTAGTGAGGGGACATGTATATTGTTGTGGTGGATTAGATTTTATGTAAATTAAATTAAATGAAATTGCTTCTCCTTAGAATTGTCAAAACAAAATTATGTCCTTTATGGTAAAAAATTTTTGGGAATACATCAAGTGGTCATTATTCACATGTTATTATTATAAAATAAAATAAAATTTTCTTTTAGTTAAATAAACAAAACATCGTATTAATGAAGGCAATTCTTAGTTTTAATTTTCTTCCTGTTACCAGGTGAAGAAATCATTTGGTGAATTAACTGTATCATTAAAAAATGCCGTCAGCATACATGTGATATTTGCAGTTTGATATTTGATGTACAAGGTCCGATGTGAAAATCGTGAAAAGAAGCGGACCAAGAACAGATCCCTGTGGAACCCCCCTCACAACGCTTCTCCAACCAGAATTCATCACTTTCGCAGTCCCAGGCAACCTGACCGCCTGCCGTCTTTCACATAGGTAACTTTCGAACCAACCATGCTCCCCTATGCTATAATTTTGTAACTTTGCCAGTAGAAGATTTAGATCTAAACTGTCAAACGCCTTGGTCATGTCTATGAAAACAGAAGGAGAACAATATGAGTTATCACTAGTGATCCTTAGCAGTGCTGTAGCACAGCCATAAAGTGATCTAAAATCTGACAGAAATTTTGGAAGTATGTTCGTCACAGAGAGAAAGTACACTCTTGACATTTAATTACCTTTTCAAGGATCTTAGAGGCAGCAGGTAGTATTCTTATTGGCCTTAACTCATTTATACCAGATGAGCTATTTACCTTTGGCAGCGGGGTAACAAGAGCCATCTTCCAGATAACTTCTAGCTACTTGAATTTGATTCAGCAATGCGCCCTTAGAATTACGGTCTATCATTAAGTAACACCCTGTATAGATTCGTAAACATTTTTATTTTCAACACTTAGGTTAATAATATTGACCCGTTGTGACACATAACATAACCATTACCAATGTAACATTTTCAAATTAGTCATTATATAAATTACAAAACACTTACGTAGTGGGCTCATCTAAGAACAGAATGGGCGGATTGCTCAGAAGTTCTAAAGCAACCGCAAGTCGCTTGCGTTGACCTCCTGACAGTCGTGATGTTAAAGTGTGATGGCATTGATCGAGACCCAATAATTCTAAGATTTCTACGACCTGAAAATGAAGAGAAATGTTTGTAAGAAAATGCAATTACAAGTTGTAGTTTCAAATTTTATTACCACTTAGGCTGATGAGGTTGTGTTGCAAAAACTAGATAATCTATTATTTCCAACGGTATTTTATTTTTGTTGCTTAACAGTAACATATTGTTTAGTTGGTAAATAACAATTTAAAATTAAATTAAAGAAAACTGCGGTGAATTTAACCAAATCGTGAATTACATTCAAGGTGTTGAGCAGTCAGCATGGGTGTATCTTTATGTTTATTTTTTAGCAATAAATATAAAGTAAACCTAATCCTTAGTCTAAAATAGCTCAGCTTATTGTTTAGTTGGTAAATAACAATTTAAAATTAAATTAAAGAAAACTGCGGTGAATTTAACCAAATCGTGAATTATATTCAAGGTGTTGAGCAGTCAGCATGTGTGTATCTTTATGTTTATTTTTTAGCAATAAATATAAAGTAAACCTAATCCTTAGTCCAAAATAGCTCAGCTTATTGTATTGATTTTTATAGGTTTCTTACCAAACATTTAAATTAAATTATCACACAGAGTGAGTTTTTTAAAGTGTCATAGTTTATCTTTAAATGATGCGAGGTAATAAACCAATCAAAACCATCTTCTCCATGGGCGTGCAAGATTATTCGGCATGTATAGATTTAAATAAATCTGGATTTTTAAATTTGAGCAGAATTAGTACAAGTATCGACATTAAATTCAAGTTTTGTCTTCATATATATTTTAATATTCAATCTTTTAAGCTTAAAATTATGTACATCCGTACCATTTGCCTGGAATTTTAGAAATCAATTTTATCAAAACTAATTAGAGCCTAGGTACTTATTCCGTTTTTGCTCTTATCATTTTATTCCTTTTTTTTTACCTAATCCTGGTTACCTGTTTTGCCTTTATTAGAATAATACACCTATTTATATCTATGTATGCCTACCTTGGGCGTTTGTTTCTAAGTAAATATGATGTGTTTGATAGTGAATTATTTCCAGCTAACTTTTTGGTATACAGAAATCGAAATAGACCAGAGCAAGTTCGGGGAGGAGGTGTCTTACTAGCAGTGAAAAATGTGTATAAAAGTGATATAATTTTCGTGGATTTTACTGATTCAGCTTTAGATTTATTAATAGTTAAGGTATATACAAGCGACATTAGTTTTATCTACTTATATAATAGTCCTTTATATTAGTCCTAGTTGTGGCATATTATCGAAAGAAAGTATATTTTCCTATCTGGAGTGTTTGGAATTCTTGTATGAAAGTGATTTTATTATTATTGGAGATTTTAATATACCACGCCTTGCAGACTATTACCATAATGATAAGGAGAGGGATGTTCACGTAGATCTTCTACAAAATTTTTTAGAATTTTTTGATTGCAAGCAACATAATTATGTATCAAACAATAATAACCGTATTTTAGATCTGGTAATCTCGCGTCTCCAATGTAATATTTCACAAAACTCGACCGATCTTGTTGATGAAGATCTGCACCACCCATCTATTATCATTGAAGCACAATTGAAATCTCATAAGCAAAAGACACTTATCATTAATAAAATAAGTAACTTTAATTTTAGAAGGGCAAATTATCTTACAATGTACCAACTTTTTCAGGGAACACGCTGGAATGAATTGGAGTCGCTTACTGATGTTAATGATGCAGTTTGATTTTTCTATGACAAGATATATGAAATATTTAGAGTTTGTGTTCCAAAAAGTAACAGAAAAAAGCAATATCCTGGGTGGTTTTCTAAAGAAATTATAAAAAATATTAAAAAGAAAGAGAAACTACGACTTAAAGCAAAAAAATCTGGCATAATCGAAACAAAAAGAAAATTTATTACACTTAGAGCTAAATTAAAACGGAATATTAAAAGGGCGTTTAATGTATATCTCAATAGAATACAACTGCAAATCAGTAGCAACTCGAGAGCATTCTGGCAGTACATAAAGAATAAAAAGGGCAATATGTCTATACCAAGTAAGATGTATTTGAATCAGATACAATATGCTGATGGTAAAACTATCTCGAACGCGTTTCCAACTTATTTTAGTTCTGTATACGATAGCTCAAATAACTTGAATGTTCAATGCGCGGAAAAAGACTATTTAACACAGGTTGTTTCTCTTAATGTTATTACAAACCATGATGTACGAGATGCTGTTAAAGTCTTAAAGTAAACAAGTCTGTAGGGCCAGATAATATTCCTTCATATATCTTTAAAGGCATGGTTGACTGCTTGCTTCAACCGCTCACATTTTTATATAATCTGTCTTTAAAAAAAAGCGCATTTCCAGACGAATGGATACAAGTCAAAATATGCCCGATTTTTAAGAAAGGCGACAAAGCGGATATCACAAATTATAGACCCGTCGCAATTCTCTCTACTGTCGCTAAAATTTTTGAGTGCATTATTTATAAATTTATTTACAATTCAGTTATACAAAAAATATCTAGTTTTCAACACGGATTTATGAAAAATAGGTCAACAGTTAGTAATTTAAGTAACATAACTCAATATATTTCAGAAAGTCTAGAAAATAAATGCCTAGTGGACGTCATCTATACTGATTTTTCTAAAGCTTTTGACAAAGTCTCACATCAGGTATTGCTTTATAAGTTAGATAATCAATTTGGCTTTCACCCTACGCTTGTCCAATTCTTCTCGTCTTACCTACAGGGTCGAAAACAAAGAGTAGTTATAGGAGGATACACGTCTAATCGTATATAGCTACCTCAGGAATTCCCCATGGTTCTAATCTTGGACCATTGCTGTTTCTCCTATTCGTAAACGATCTACCAAAGAAAATTAAGGAAAGTAAAATTTTGTTATTTGCTGATGATTTAAAACTGTACTCTGTTGTAAAAAATGTTGCTGACTGTCAAAACCTTCAAAAAGATATAAATGAGATTCTGCAATGGTCCGAAATAAATAATCTTAAATTTAATAATGCCAAATGTTATATCGTTAGTTACAGTAGAAAAAAGAAATCTTTAAATTATGATTATAACATGGATGATGTAGTTCTAGCACGTGTGGAAGAAATTCAGAATCTAGGGGTAACATTTGATTCTGGACTATCATTTAAAATTCATATTTTGAATATAACGAAAAAAGCATCTAGAATGTACGGATTTATTGTAAGGAATTGTAGACAGATTACAAATTTAGATTGTATCAGACTTCTGTTTATATCATACGTAAGTTGTATTCTAGAGTATGCTAGTATAATATGGAGCCCATGTTATGAAATTCACAAATGGTACAAAATAAATTTTTAAGATATCTGTATTATAAAGAAACCGGTGCCTATGATTTAAGTGTAGCCAAGACAGAACTAATGTCCAGGTATAAGTTACTTAGTTTGGAAAAACGTAGGAATATTGCTTCTGTTATCTACTTGCACAAGTTATTGCATAATAAAATTGATGATGTAAACCTCCTCCAACAAATAAACTTTAATGTTCCCTCATATAGAACAAGAAATGCATTAACATTTTATTTAAAGAATTCTCGTACAAATCACTGTAGTAATGCACCTATTAATGTAATGTGTAGGTTAGCTAATATTAATCAATTAAGATTTGACATTTTTTACATTACTCAGAAGCAAATTAGAGCTTTTTTAGGCGAGGTATTGTAGTTAGAAATTGAGTCTATGTAACTCTCTTGTAACTTCTGTGTGTGCTATCCTACTCTATAATTAGATCTAAAATGTATCTGTAGAGTTTGTAAGGTAAATAAATTAATAAATAAATAAAACTAGTCAAAGTGTGATGTGTCAGTTTTTTTCTAATTAATGTGGAGAATTCTCAACAATTGCCTAAACGCCCTAGAGTCGGTCCATGTACAGTAAATGAAAAAAAAAAAATTCTTAACTGTTACGATTCTAATAAAAGTAAGAATGCGGATTTGAGTTTTGACAATGTAGTGCAATTAACAAAATACAACAGACAACAATATGTAAACTATTAAAAAAATAAAAATGTATTGGCGTCAGACCTCCAAAAACTTCTCCAGGACGACCAGAACTTGAGTTGGATGACGTTTTGATGCAGAGAATAAGGCGAAAAGTTCATAGTCTCTTTTCAAAAAAAGAAATTCCCACGCTGGACAAGATTTTGTCCTCAATCCAAGAAGACCAGGACTACCCATTTATGTGTAGAAATACGCATTGGAAATTATTAAAAAAATGGATTTTCGGTGGAAAAAACATCGTAGGCAATCGATTTTAATAGACAGAAGCGATATCGTCTGTTGGAGAAGAAATTACTTAAGAAGCATCCAAAAAGCCAGAGAAGAAAACAACTAAATATTTTACCTAGACGAAACATGGCTAAATAAAGGCCACACTGTGACTAAATTTTGGTAGGATGAAAATATTAAAAGTTTAAGGCAAGCTTCTTTGAAAGGATTGTCCACAGGGTTAAGACCGGCATCTGGAAAAGGACATCGACTTATTTTAACCCATATTGGAAGTTCTAAAGGCATCGTTAAAGGTGGCCTACTGATGTTCCAATCTAAAAATACAGGAGACCCTCACGAAGATATAAATGCCAATGTCTTTGAAGAATGGCTCGAGAAAATGTTGGATTTTATACCAAAAGATGAAATAATTGTATTGGATAATGCAAGTTATTACTCTAGGCTCACGGAAAAATTACCGACAAGTACGTGGCGTAAAAGTAAAATAGCAGAATGGCTAAGTTTAAGATAAATAGACTTCCATTAGATTCCTTAAAAAAAGAACTATTGGTACTAGCCAATTCACATAAAAATGTATTCAAAAAATATGTCGTCGATGAAATGGCAAAATTACGAGGAATATCTGTGCTCAGACTCCCTCCTTACCACTGCGAATTAAACCCGATCGAACGTATATGGGCTCAAATAAAGTATGATGACGCCAGAAAAAACATGGTTCATAAAATGGTGGATTTAAAAGACTCTTTACTGAAGCTATGGGTAAAGTCAGTGTGGAAATATGGAAAAAGTGTATCGATCGTGTGATAGAAGAAGAAGCCAAAATGTGGCAGGTAGAGATAATATTAGTATCGTGCCAGTAGTAGCCAAGATTATCGAAAACCATATCTATCTAGAAATATGCGACTTTGCTCAACTCAATTAAGGTAATTCGAGATTGTCAATCAGGTTTTCGTAAGAATTTTAGTATAACTACTAGTCTTGTTCATCTCCCTAATGAAGTCCGGTTAAATATGAAAGGAACACACACGTTTAGGTTTGCTAGATTTTAGTAAGGCTTTCGACACTATAAATCACAAAATATTGTTAGCTAAACTTCAGAACTTCGGACTATCAAAAAATGCAGTAAAATTTTTTGAACCATATCTCAATGATCGAGCTCACTGTGTTATTCTTATATCAGAATCTACTACACAGAAGTCCAGTTACAAACGAATGAGAACAGGAGTACCACAGAGTTCCATCTTTGTTATTTTCTTTATATGTTGCGGATAAGATTGATATTTAAAAAAGACTTAAATCTAACAGCATATCATGTAGATATAAGTTTATGTTGGGTTTAATTTTCGCATACGCTGTTCAAACGAACTTAATTTTCTATAGGTATTTTTTTTTGCTATGAATTCTTTAAGGATTAGTTCCAAGAATCATGTATTGTCTATAAAATATCTTTCTTATAATTAAATCAGTAGGTATTTTTTTTTATATTTTACTTAATCGACGACCAAAATAATAAAAAAAAACTAAACTCTTACGCACGCCTATACTCCTACCATCGCGTCATAGTGACTATTTTGATGCAATTTACCGCCCTGCCTCCTCAGGCGTTGTAGCTCTAAAACCGTGTGATGAATATTAGGTATGCTCCATTCCACAATAATTCGTTGATTTCCCGACCGCAATAAAATTTAAACCCAGCCATAAATAAGTGCCTTTTGAAACTAATTTCAATAGTTTAGGTTAGCTATTTTCAATAAAACAACAAATATAAAATAATAGGTAAGTATCTTTATTTTAATCATGTAATTAAATAGCTATTAATATTTATACAAAAATACTAATCTACAATATTATATTATCATTTATGCCTAAACTAATTATTAAGGGCCTTACGTTACTATTAATTATGTTATTATATTGGTATATTAGGTAGGTTAATGGCAAATTACAGGTGTTCAATATAAAGCAGAGTCTTTTCATCTTAGTTTATCAGTCGTTTCGTTTTTGTCAAGCTGTGCGTTAAAGGTATTTTCGTGTGTGTTATCGAGCATCCAAAATATGTCAGATCTGTGTGAAACTTCAGATAATATTGCTTCCGGAAGTTATGGTGTAACGAAGAAAAAAACATTCATCACTTGATGCCAAAAACATCATAAAGAACGTTTAATGTACCCTTTTAGAAAAAGGGTATGACCGAAGTGCAAGTTTTAGTGAAACGAGTATTTTGGCCAAAGTTGCATTAACGACAGTAAAATATATAATGACCAAACCCATCCATCCAATAATTAATAGTAACGTAAGGCCCTTAATAATTAGTTTAGGCATAGATGAAGACGATAGTGATAGTGAAACAGAGCTAAATATAGAGTAGGTTAAGTTAAGTATTGTATTATTATAATATTGTAGATTAGTATTTTTGTATAAATATTAATAGCTATTTAACTACATGATTAAAATAAAGATACTTACCTATAATTTTATATTTGTTGTTTAGTTGAAAATACCTAACCTAAACTATTGAAATTAGTAGGTAATCAGGATCTGTACCCTTTCAAAAGATCCGGTGCCTACACAATAGATATTTGTCAGTCAAGTTATTTATGGTTGGGATTACGACTGAGGGTTGTCATTTAAATTTTATTGCGGTCGATAAATCAACGAATAATTGTGGAATGGAACATACCCACAAAATTATGCTCAAACACAAAAAAAGTAACGCTCAACAAAGCGTTAACTTTATATAGGATTATGGTAATTAAAAATAAAGAGGAAAACAAATTAGAAAATTCTTTTACGACTTGTAATTTTAACCATTACGAGTTAAACGGATAAGGTTGTTTTATAAAAATTAGATTGTCTATTACCAACAGTTTTTCGATCTCATGTTGGTTGCTTAACAACAACCGCCTTTTAAATTTATTGGCAAATAATAATTTATAATTAAGTAAAAGAAAATTTTTGATGATTTCTATAAAATCGCGTATTTAATGTAATGTAGTAGCAATTCCCTTTTTAATACTAAATCATAATTTATTTTAATAATGCAATACACAGGATATCAGTATCTTTTTTAGTATATTGATATAGAAAAATGTATTATTTAAATATTCCTCTGGCCTGATAAATAAGAAAATTATATAAAATTTTATTGGTTTGGGTCTACGCCGGCTGTCCTTAATGGCGGCCCACGCCATATTTTAAACATATTTACCAACCTGTGATTCAAAAGTTCCTCTATTCGTAAAACATCTCGCGGATACAGTCAATCGCTGCCCTGGAATCAGGGCTACTTGCACCAAAATTGACTTTAAGTTTGTTGGGAAAACGTGTCAACACGTCAGAGAGAATAGGTTGGTAAATGCTGTGTGCGTGCGATTTCAATCTCTGCTATTCTTGGGTTGTAAGTTATATTAGGGTTATAATTTGTTTAAGCAGTTATTGTAATTTGATACTTTTAAAACGTCATTGAGACAATCTTTCTATTGGGCGAAAAAAAGGTGGGGTCGCATCGCGCGCCGGTTGTGCGAGACACAAGAAGCACGGCGCAAAGGGGAAGAGAGTCAGTCTTCCAAGATGGCTCGGTGAAGCAAGTGTGCTCTTACGCACGTTCCAAGTTTTAGGGTCTCTTGGCGCAATTAGCAGTCTCGCAAGATGGCTCCGTGAAGCTAGTGCTTTTACGTGCGCCCCACGAATTTAAGGCCTTTTGGGCAATTAATGGTTTATTTTTAAGTGAAACTAAGCAGCTAACGATTCCGCAGTTAGTAGTATAACATTAAGTATCGACCAGTGTATTTCTCGTGAATCCTTGTAATATGCTGCCGGGTGGTTCTTTTAAGTAGGGTCCTTGCCAGTAAAACTACAATGTGTACGCGTGTGGCCCCCAAAGGATGTTGCTGTAGAAGCCAAGATATATGTTTGAATTTTGAGCGCCACTCACAGCTCTCTTAGTTCCAACTCTACACAACAACACCAAATTCGTGTGAGTGAAACAATGGGGTTCACACACAGTGCCAAAACAAACACAAACATGAATACTTAAAAGTTATTTAATTAAGAAAAGGTTAATGTAAATGTTTAAAGGTGGTTTGAAATAGAAAATGTACAATAATTAATTCAACAGCGAATAAATGTGTATAGTTAGTTGACTTACCAAATCAGACAAAATTAGCAAAGGGATAAGTTCGGCTAGTTTCAGTTACAACAGTTTAAATTATAACAGCGCAACAGTTTTTATATATCGCTTTATAAGTATGAATTCTAAGTTAAATAGGGTAAATCACTTAACACATTGAATACTGAAGTATTTATACTGATCGATTGTGTTAGAAATAGTTTAGGCAAAATAACTTAAGGCACTGATTAAAAAAAAAGGAAAATTACTTAATTTCAGGCACAAAAAAAAACTTTTAGAGAGTGGAAATTAAAGAAAAGGGAAAGTTATTTGTGTTAATCACACAATAATTTATATTTCCGAAAAAACTAATCCTCGAGCCGGGATCGAACCAACAACCTCTGCATATCCAGTGCAACGCGCTAACCAGTTGCGCCATCAAGGGATGCAGGAACTAAACAGCTTATTGGGAATCACTTTAATCAGAAATCAAATCGTACTGAGAAGGGTTACTTCAGAGATGTATAGATATTTAGTAATTCATTTTTGGACCAATATCCTATAGACGACATGGTTAAGGTTTGACCACAAGTCAACGAAAAATACCACAGAATTATAACTATCGGTTATTGTCATAGAGAGTGGAAATTAAAGAAAAGAGAAAGTTATTTGTGTTAATTACAATAATTTATATTTCTGAAAAAGTAATCCTCAAGCCGGGATCGAACCAACAACCTCTGCATATCCAGTGCAACGCGCTAACCAATTGTGCCATCAAGAATGCAGGAACTGAACAGCTTATTGTACAAGGGGCCGTCCATAAAGGACGTCACGGTTTTTCAGAGGATTTTTGACCCCCCCCCCATGTCACAAATGGTCACATTTTTTGAGCCCCCCCCCCCCCTTATGTCACGTCACAATATTAAAATCGAAAATTACACATTGTTGCGGTTAATAACGTCAATAGCGTGTGGTAAATAAATAGCAGTAAAAACAAAATAGGATTCATCATTAATAGAAAAATTTATTTATGGTTACATTTAAAAAATAATAATAAAATACATTTTCATGAACCCACCTCCCTGTCACATTTTACTAGACCTCCCCCTTACTCCTCAAGCCGTGACGTCCTTTATGGATGGCCCCCAAGTAACATTGTAACAAGTAGGCTTTTTTCGGTTCTGGGAAACGGTACGTTCAAAGTTAACTTGTGTGTTTGATCATAGGACTGATTATTAGTACAAAAGCTATTTTAACGATATCTTATATTTAGTTTTATTTTAAAATCAAAGTAAGAAACTAATACAGACAAATATGACTTAACTACTTAATTCTCGAACTCAAAGTATATATAACATATTATAATATACTTGGCCATCGCATTTTAGTATAATTTTTAAATCAGCAATTCAAAACTGCCATAACATACCAGTTGTCTCATTTGAAAAACAAGTTCAGATGTCCATAGAAAAAACTACATATTTGGTAACGTCATCTAGATCATCACTGAATCGGGTATAAAATTAGGAAATCTCTTACAACAAATTCTAATAATTTATGTTTAATATATTTAAAAGTTGCACCATTTTTAACTAGCTGGTATTTTTATATGAATGGTGTTTCCTAACTACGGTACGAAACTTCAGAGGGTGATACGTAAGGTCGTTTTAAGAAAAAAAGTTCCTATGAACATATGTCCGGAGTTGTTTCGTTTCTGAGATACATGTCGTTGAAGTTTAAAAAAAAAAACGTCATAAATATCCATAAACCGATTTGGTTCGAATTTGGTTCAGTTATTGTAAGTAATAAGTCGCTTATTTAGCTCTAACTAGATTAAAATTATTACGTCCAGTGGCGTCTCAGTGGACACCACAGCCAATTATTATTGAGAAGAAAAAGTACGCCACTGCCTTTTTTTAGTTCTTTTATTTGCTCAGATTAAGCAACTACAAAAAACTTTTTGGTCTCTTGTGTTTTTTTTTTATATCTGGCGTTAGCGAGAAAAAAAAATAAAAATCACTTTAACTCATTCTAAAAGCTGTCAATGGACAACATAAAATAAACCAAAAATAAAAAATAAACAATTTCGTCCTTACAGTAAATGAGCAAAATGTCCACCTTCTAATAAAATGCACGACTGCAATCGATTTTTTATGACACGTTCAAAAATACCTGAACTATTCCTTATGACATTGCAATTGTCAATTATCCGATTCCTCAAGTCATTCACATCTAGTACAGGAGTCTTATAAACAAGAGCCTTCAGATGACCCCATAAATAGAAATCTAGAGGATTAATATGAAGACTGCGAGCTGGCCAATTTTGGGGTCCTGCACGTCCAATCCAGCGATTAGGGTAGGTGATGTCGAGATGCTGACGAGCAAGAACACTAAAATGAGCTGAAGCCCCGCCGTGCATAAACCAGATGTTGACTCTTAAATGTAAGGGTACTTCTTCCAACAAAATGGGTATATGATGTCGCAAAATGTCCGTGTAGGATTCACCTGTTAATCTTGGCGGTAAATAAATGGGCCAATTAGGTAGTCACCAATAATTCCTACCCAAACGTTAAGCGATAATTGTTGCTGAAAATTACTTTCTCTAATAAAGTCGGAATTTTCGTCGGCCCAAAAATGGTCCTTGCTAAAGTTCATAATAGTTGTTAAAATAAATAAAATAAAAAAAGTGAAAATATTGCCTCGTCCGTAACTAAAATATTTGGTAAAACATTATTGAATGAATCAACCACCTGCAAAGCATTAATCGTGGGTGAAAATCCCGAGGCAGTAGAGCTTGGACCCGCTGTATTTGATATGGGTATAGGAGGTTTCTTTTTAGAACTTTCCTAACGGTTTTTGGGCTGACTTCAAGCTGCATTGCAATCTGCCTGGTACTATTTGAAGGATATTCTTCTATCGCACCAAGTATAGCTTCTTCTAGTTCAGGCGTTGTTACAGCTTCTGGTCTTCCACCACCTGTATTTTTATTAAAACTCCCAGTTTCTCATAATCTTGCATGTAACGTTCTAATAATTTTAGCACATGGGATTACTCTGTTAGGATATCTGTCCTGGTGAATTCTACGTGCTTCTTATTTCTATTTGTTAATCCATAAATAAAGTGTATGCCAGCCATTTCAGCGTTAGTGAAATTGTTCATGATGGAATCACTGCTAATTGACAACTCTGAATTTTACTGATAATATGACAATACTATAACTGTCAGCTGTTCTCCAAAACAGGTAGGTAGGTACTTCATTTGATCTCAGCAATAATTTGTTAAAAATAGCAGATGTGGTAAGCCACAAATGTGATAATAAAAGTAAACCAATTGAGACCAGTCGTGCATTTTATCAGAAGGTGGACATTTTGCTCAATTACTGTAAGGTCGAAATTATTTATTTTTTATTTTTGGTTGTTATTTTATGTTGTCCATGGATAGCTTTTAGAATGAGTTGAAGTGATTTTTATTTTTTGTCTCGCAAACGAAGCCAGATATGAAAAAAACACAAGAGATAAAAAAGTTGTATTTGTAGTTGCTTAATCCGAGCAACTAAAAAAAGTAAAAAAAAAAACGGCAGTGGCGTACTTTTTCTTCTCAATAATAACTGGCCGTGGTGCCCACTGACACGCCACTGGACCTAATAATTTCAATCTACTTAGGGCTAAATAAGCGCCTGATTACTTCAAATAACTGAACCAAATTTCAACCAAATCGGTTTAAAAATATTTATAACCGTTTTTTTTTTAAACTTCAACGCCCTTGTATCTTAAAAACGAAGCAACCCCGGACCTATGTTCATAGGAACTTTTTTTCTTAAAACAACCTTACGTATCACCCTCTCAAATTTGTACCGTAGTTAGGAAACACCTCGGGAAACACCCTGTATATTTTTTGTTGGATTCTTCTCTTATATTTTGATATGATTTGATTGATTTATATTTGACGCCGACACTCTCTTAAATCGGGACAGTTAAAGAAACTAACCTTGTTACAGTTTTCAACTGTATTTTATGTTGAATGACACTAATCGATTTTTGCAGGTTTCCGCTATCAGAAAAATGACGAAATAATCTTTTAATAATATTGTAAAATATACCCAAGATTGTGTTGTTCATATCAGTGTGTGTCTATTGCAAAATAAAACTTGTTTATTTGCAATAACTGTACAATCCTATTATAGACCAGATGTTTAGTAACATAGCAATAATTTAAGGCATGCATAATTATATATGTTCGAGATAAAGGAAGTTAGTTATAGTAAAATATGAGAATTTTTAAAATTACAAAAATATGCCTTTTCATCCGTATTTTTTTCTAGGCCAAAAAAGATGCTAAACTTAAACTTGTCATAACAGATAAAGCAACTTTAAAAAATTACTTGCTTATGGTTACGTAACTAACTTAATATGTTCGTGACGGCTTAAATTTTTGCTGTATGGTGTTAAATTTTTTTTAGAGTGGTATTTTTTATACCTACCTCCAAAAGCACTTTAGATATTATTTTTAATTTTGGTATGAGTAGCTAGAAACGGACAGTTCTGGATCAGGTGGTGCTGGTGGTGCTGGTGGTGCAACTAACCCAGGTGGTTCGGTGGTGCGTTTTACGATCTAACCCGGGTGGTTCGGTGGTGCGTTTTATGACCTAACCCGGGTGGTTCGGTGGTGCTGTTTACAAAATAACCCGAAATTAAACCCGACTTTTTACAACCTAACCCGGATGCTTTCATGAGGCGGCTTCTTATCTAACCCTAACTTGAACCTGAATATTTATGATCTGACCCGAGATAAAACCCGACTTTTTACGACCTAACCCGGATGCTTTCGTGAGGCGGCTTCTCATCTAACCCTAATTTGAACCTGAATATTTATGATCTGACCTGAGATAAAACCCGACTTTTTACGACCTAACCCGGATGCTTTCATGAGGCGGCTTCTCATCTAACCCTAACTTGAACCTGAATATTTATGAACTGACCCGAGATAAAACCCGACCTTTTATGATTTAACCTTAGTGCAAACGCCGCTGTTAAAGCGATATAGTAAAAAAACTCGATTAAAATTTTATCTTGTTCGCTAGACCAATTAATTTCCAAATATTATAATTAAAACATACAATCACTACACTGGCGCACCGTCAAAAATCGTGCTTGCACTATCCCAACGTACAGAGCGTCCGCTTCAGAAAATACGGTGCCGTATTTTTTGCGCCGATCGCTCTGGAGGAACACACTCCGATTTGCAAGTACATACACGCTTTGTCGCGGTAAAGCTCGCCGTCAAATTACGGCCACTCTTTTGCGGTACCGCTTTGTAGGAAACCAAAGCTTTAGTGAAACGCCGCTGCCCCAGAACTCTGTCCATATTCCTCTACTGTGTTAATTTATGCGGGTAATAAAACCGACAAGGGTCGGATCAGCCTGCATACTTATAGAGGTAAAAAACCGCTTTAGAATGTTTTTGGTATATCTTTTTTAGATAATTTTGGGGGAAATAATTTGCCTGAGATGCCAATTAAAAAAGCCTACATTTAATTGTATTTTAGATTCTTGAATTTTGTACATGGATTAAAAATCTACTATTTCTTGAAATTGTATACATTATGTTAGATAATTATTAATATAATGTTATTAAGACTTTGTAAATATCTGTAAAAACTGTTCTAAATCGTGTCATTTCTGAAAATTGTATACTGAGTGATTAGAATTTAGTAAAAAATTAAAAAAATGTTTTAATGTTATTAAGACCTGTGAAAATTTGTAAAACTGTACAGAATTGTATTATTTTCTGAAAATGATATACTGAGTGTTTAGAATTTAGTAAAAATTAAAAAAATGTTTTAAATTTGTTAAATCATGTGAAATCTTGTATAAAATGACTAGAACCGTTCTTAATCATGTCATTTCTGAAAATTGTATACTGAGTGTTTAGAATTTAGTAAAAAATTAAAAAAAATGTTTTAACGTTATTAAGCCCTGTGAAACTTTGTAAAAAATGACTAAAACAGTCGCAAATCGTCCTATTTTCTTAAAAGTGTATACTGAGTGTTTAGAATTTAGTAAAAATTAAAAAAAATGTTTTAAATTTGTTAAATCATGTGAAATCTTGTATAAAATGACTAGAACCGTTCTTAATCATGTCATTTCTGAAAATTGTATACTGAGTGTTTAGAATTTAGTAAAAAATTAAAAAAAATGTTTTAACGTTATTAAGCCCTGTGAAACTTTGTAAAAAATGACTAAAACAGTCGCAAATCGTCCTATTTTCTTAAAAGTGTATACTGAGTGTTTAGAATTTAGTAAAAATTAAAAAAAATGTTTTAAATTTGTTAAATCATGCGAAATCTTGTATAAAATGACTAGAACCGTTCTTAATCATGGCATTTCTGAAAATTGTATACTGAGTGTTTAGAATTTAGTAAAAAATTAAAAAAAATGTTTTAACGTTATTAAGCCCTGTGAAACTTTGTAAAAAATGACTAAAACAGTCGCAAATCGTCCTATTTTCTTAAAAGTGTATACTGAGTGTTTAGAATTTAGTAAAAATTAAAAAAAATGTTTTAAATTTGTTAAATCATGTGAAATCTTGTATAAAATGACTAGAACCGTTCTTAATCATGTCATTTCTGAAAATTGTATACTGAGTGTTTAGAATTTAGTAAAAAATAAAAAAAAATGTTTTAACGTTATTAAGCCCTGTGAAACTTTGTAAAAAATGACTAAAACAGTCGCAAATCGTCCTATTTTCTTAAAAGTGTATACTGAGTGTTTAGAATTTAGTAAAAATTAAAAAAAATGTTTTAAATTTGTTAAATCATGCGAAATCTTGTATAAAATGACTAGAACCGTTCTTAATCATGGCATTTCTGAAAATTGTATACTGAGTGTTTAGAATTTAGTAAAAAATTAAAAAAAATGTTTTAACGTTATTAAGCCCTGTGAAACTTTGTAAAAAATGACTAAAACAGTCGCAAATCGTCCTATTTTCTGAAAATGCTATACTGAGTGTTTAGAATTTAGTAAAAATTAAAAAAAAATGTTTTAAATTTGTTAAATCATGTGAAATCTTGTATAAAATGACTAGAACCGTTCTTAATCATGACATTTCTGAAAATTGTATACTGAGTGTTAAGTATTTTAGTTGAAAATAAGATCATAAATCATCTATACAAAACAAGCGCCCCTTATGGATTTGAACGAAAATCATAGATTCGACTATTTTCATGAAAAATAAATCTAAGTACGGAATAATGCAGGAAGATTATCTATTTTCTTGGTTTAGAAAGTGATGTAGTTAAGATTTATAACTTAGGAATAAATAAATTATTATTAATCTTTTCGACCTATTTCTCTTGCATATTTAATTTCTTTGATAGTAAGAACTAATCTTTTTATTTTACAAAGTAAAAAAAAAAAGCTAAAGATCGGCGTTGTCAGTCAGGTATAAGAACTGATTTAACACGATGGTTTTTGTACAAACGTTCACATACAATTGTATGCTTTTTAACCGATTGTGTCGGAAAAAATGACGATTTATAGATTAGATATTTAGACGAAGAGCTAACCTTCTCAATAAAGTATTGATTATTGCCCTGCTAGCTAGACAACACTTTTTATGTTAGTCAAAAAAAAATTTTTTTTTTCGGACGCTATTACAGATTTCATCGTTAACTAACAAACATTAAGACCAAAAAATTAGCGTGCAAGATGAAATGTATAGGTTCACTTCATTTCTACATTATTTTACAACTCTCAATCGCATTAAAAACAAGATCGAATAAAAAATAACTTATGACATATGGACGAAAAATGTTTTTCGGGCTATTTAGGTTAGCGACCGCATTACGTCTGAAATACTACATTTTTCGAGCTTATAACATAATTTACTATTTTAACGTTAAAATAGGGGAAATGATGTATCAAAATGGATACTTTTTTTTTTGTCGGTCACGAGATTATAGTTTCTTTTAAAATGAACTCTAATATTTACAACACAAAATATCCTTTAAACCACATTAGTTTAAAACTCGTCTGTCGCTTTCCCTCTATTGTGAGTTTGATTAAAGTATAGCGTAGTATATATTTAGATGAATTTCGCAAATGTTGAATACTTTCAAAACTGAAAAAGCCGCCCTTTGCAATAAATATCTCCGTAGAGTTAGGTACCCTGCAGATTAAGGGTATTTCAGCGGATAATCATATACAAATTCAAAGATTTTGTCTATTTTAATGGATTAACAAACAATATCTATAGGATGACTTTACTGATAAAAAAAAAAATAACAAAAATCCATAAAGTCTAGGCTCACATGAAATTCCATAAAGAGCAGCTGCATAGCCTTATCACATCAAACTATATTTTTATTTCATTCTATTGTCAAAAGTCTGTGTTTAGGAGATTATCATTCATTTTAAAATGAACTCTAATATGTACATCACCATAAACTACCTCTTAAGCCGTCGTAAAAATACACTTTTCGATTTACCTCTATATTGATTTTCTAATATTAAATATCTACAATAGTCGAAATTCGCTCGCTAATACCTATGTATGCAAGGTTTCTTCAAAAAATGACAATTTTGTTGTTTAATGGCTTGAAAAAATGGAAAAAGGAGGTTTTTTGCATCCATTTATTTCCAGATGAGTGTTAAAAATACTTATAAAACTCGGTATACCGAAGATCAAACATTAATGAGAGGGTTGAGTCCTGTTTGCCAAATCCTGATTTTTAATTTGACGTTGGCAACGGTACAATTTTTTAACATTTATCATAAGAGGCGTATATTTTTGGAGCTTAGATCTACCAGTTTATCCACGCCCCATTTATTGTTAGTGCTTTAGTAATTTTACTTTCCAATTATTTTTTACCAAAACGCATAGTTGAAACAGTGTCTATATCAGACGATATAATAAATTTTAAGGATTAATTTGCTTACAAATACACTTTAATTTATTTAGGCTAAAGCAGCCAGACATATACTGGAACTACGAAAACCCTATTACAATTTGGTTGCCTAGAGAAAATTTTGTAAAAAACATAGCTTTCTACACAAATGCTTGCACATTATGTACCTATCATTTTAAGATACCTGGCGACATCAATGTAAGCATTGACATAATGACGCAAGATATAGATAGGTACTAGAATATTCAAGATTTCTATTAACGATACACTTCAGCATACATGTGAGATGTCATTAATGTCTACGGAAGGCAACAGACATACCAGATATTTTTACATGGGATTCCATAGACTTGGACGCTTCTTGTTTAGAAATATTTGATGTCATCTTGAGGAGTTCCGTATTGAAGCATCAAACCTACCTGCCAAATAATTGACGAAATATGGGATATCATAAAATATGCCCCCCATCGAACTAAATGATCCTATAAACCAGCTTCACAGACCGTAATTTGTGATGCTAACACGATTAATACGCAATAGAACAAGATTAAGAAACAAAATTTAAAGTAGCTCTTTATCACACGAAAATAATTAAATAATTTACGGTTACAGAACAATAATTATTTTAAAAAGCTGTATAACTAAATATATTATGTTATTAGGAATATTCTGTCTAAAGTAACAGCTAATCTTAGTCGAAAATGAGATCGTATTATTGATTGTTGAATTCGTTAGGTATGAAATAAAATTAGAGATTTCGTCTATTTTTTCACGATTAAAAAAGAATACCTCTATTTAGCTAAAAATGAAACGATTACAGTGGTAGATTAATTCACTTTACCAAGCATGTAAACTACTAATTTTGCAATAAATATCTTCTATATTTCTAGGTAGGTTTACTCGAAAACGTGGGGCTATTTTCATCAAAAATCCCGATACGAAATTGAAAAATTTGCCTATTTTTGTCGGTTTACAAAGTGATAGTGGAATATTGGTTTGATCAAAGAACAATAATTATTTTAAAAATGTTGTATAATTAACTAAATGTCGGTGTTATCAGGCAGGCAAGAAGTTATTTATCTGAATCTTATTTATACCATTAGCGTTTATATACAAATGTTAGTGGTTTTCAAAAATTGATATCTCGGAAATTATTAGGTTTAGACTTATAATACGCTTATTAAAAAATAATAACTACTTTATGCAAAATTCAAAAATATTATAAGATGTAGGGTATCCCAGTAACTTAACCAAAGATTTTCGGTCTTCGTAAAGCTTTACACGTTTCTTCAGCGTACCAAACATTCACTTTTTTTAAATATTGACATCGGATTAGGATTCTGAACATAGGATTAACATCACTCCAATAGTGAACATGTTGCGTTGTCACAGTTCCATTCGTTGAAAAGTAAACAAAACCGTTTGAGTTACGTGGGGAATAAATAAAGTTGGCTTGTTGAAAAATTTTAATATTTATTAAGGTAAAAGACTATAAATATATCGATACAACACTTTGGCATTTCTAATACTACAAACATGAATATCTAAAATGTGATATTTACAACCGTCAACTCTCTCTCCCTTCTCTAATTTTGGTACACCAATGCTGTCTTCTAAGTTTATAATATATGGCGTCCTGCAGTTTAATTCCGAAAATGTTTTAACTAAAAATTCCTCTTTAACACATCCTTTAACGTAAATAATGTCGGCGTCTATCAGATTGTTGGATATGATATTATGTAGTTCCTTGTAATCGGTATCACCATAATTATAAAGGATACCATGATGATTTCCAAATAGATATTTGACTTGTTTCTTGCAAGCCTTACTTAAGGTGTCGAATGGTTTAACTGGTTTAAAAAAGTAACTTTTCATACTATTCCCATCATAAATAGCCAATTCTTTCGCGCAAAATTCAGGTATGTTAAATCCTTGAATATCGACTACAACGAACTTCATTGTCTGAAGACTCAAATCAAACAAGTATATTTTCATATTTTTATCGCTCTTAAGTTCGATTTCAAAAGCACACCCCCACTTTTCGATAATTTCACAGTCTTAGCACATAGATCTTATATTTTTATTTACGATCAATTCATCTTTATTCGCCAATCGTCTCAAACGAGTCTGCTTTTGAAAGTAATATAGCCTTAGTATTCAGAAAATATTAATGATATCGGAGCCTAAAACATCCTTGACACTAAAAAATCATTGTGTTTCCTAACAAAACCCATCATCTTGTCTATTTAGCTTGCTTTCCTATTGTTTAGCAGGTTAAATAAAATCATTATTTCGCTCTTTTTGTCTGTACTGAATCGTTAGGGGAATACGTTTCTAGTTCTATAAGAGAGACAGTTAAAATTTATGTAAGCAATCAAAAATCCTTCACTATGAGCTACTTAGCTAAAATTTCATATTTCCTTCCTGGGTCAGGCAAAATTTGTGATGTGTCGGACAAAATTTATAAAAATACAAAAAAAAAAATGCTGGATGCATTTTTAGCGTGACTTTCTATTTAATACCATCTTATTTCAAGGTATAATTCGGTTGTCAAAATGAGAATAAAATAATTTTCCCAAGGTTTATGTCATCTTAAAAAAGTCAAAAGGTTATATTCTGTAGAGGGTCAGATACATTTAAATTTAAATATTTTCTCCAAGAAGAATTTTAAGATAGTATTATAGTAAATAAAAATTCTATACCTCCAATATTTCATGGAAACATATCGTGTTCTAGCGACATAACCCAAAAGTACCTCTATTCAGAAACGCATCATACTTTTCTTGTCAATAATTGTCTCATTGTCCCATCCATTACATTATTATAATCTTAAAGCACCTGTTACCAGCATTATCTGTTTTTATGGTTTTCATAAAACATAGCGATTACCAATGAAAATTAAACAAAAACTTAATAAATAACTTTTTTTTTTCAACTGAAATAGACTGATTTTCGATGGAAAAATGTTACTTTTAACTAAAAATGAATATAAGACATATACGCAATGATATTTAGAATAAATCAATCTTTTCTAAAATTACTATGAAATATTCACAAAATCGTTTCGTTATAACCAAAGTAGCAAGGCTTGCAGATTTCGTATAGAGTTCAAACGCGATACTGAGATGATCTTTTTTTTTTTTTATATTTTTGTAGGATAATGCACCACTACGTTGTAAGTACTTGAGAGAGGACTTTCTTGAAAAATCCTCAAATTTCTCTGCAATTTTGTTCCTTCTAGAGTTAAATTCACACAGAAAACCCCGTATTCTTATCTTTCAGGTTGGTATATTAAAAAGGGCTTATTAGTATGGTTTAGAAAACAAGCAATATTAATTAACGGATGTTTTTTCGTCGTATGAAGAGTTGAAAAATTTTTTTTTTTCCACTCCAATGGTTACGATGCAGAGAGTCGGGTTTCATCATAATCTTTCAGGGTAGCTCAGGTTTGATTGCATGTAGAGAGTCGGGTTTCATCATAATCTTTCAGGGTAGCTCAGGTTTGATTACATGTACTAAGGTTAGTGCTCCTTGCAATCGGTTTCAGGTTTGACGCGCCCCCCTCAGGTTTGTTCAGGTTTCTCAAACGTTTGAGAAACCTGAACAAACCTGAGGGGGGCGCGTCAAACCTGAAACCGATTGCAAGGAGCACTAACCTTAGTACATGTAATCAAACCTGAGCTACCCTGAAAGATTATGATGAAACCCGACTCTCTACATGCAATCAAACCTGAGCTACCCTGAAAGATTATGATGAAACCCGACTCTCTGCATCGTAACCATTGGAGTGGAAAAAAAAAAATTTTTCAACTCTTCATACGACGAAAAAACATCCGTTAATTAATATTGCTTGTTTTCTAAACCATACTAATAAGCCCTTTTTAATATACCAACCTGAAAGATAAGAATACGGGGTTTTCTGTGTGAATTTAACTCTAGAAGGAACAAAATTGCAGAGAAATTTGAGGATTTTTCAAGAAAGTCCTCTCTCAAGTACTTACAACGTAGTGGTGCATTATCCTACAAAAATATAAAAAAAAAAAAAGATCATCTCAGTATCGCGTTTGAACTCTATACGAAATCTGCAAGCCTTGCTACTTTGGTTATAACGAAACGATTTTGTGAATATTTCATAGTAATTTTAGAAAAGATTGATTTATTCTAAATATCATTGCGTATATGTCTTATATTCATTTTTAGTTAAAAGTAACATTTTTCCATCGAAAATCAGTCTATTTCAGTTGAAAAAAAAAAGTTATTTATTAAGTTTTCGTTTAATTTTCATTGGTAATCGCTATGTTTTATGAAAACCATAAAAACAGATAATGCTGGTAACAGGTGCTTTAAGATTATAATAATGTAATGGATGGGACAATGAGACAATTATTGACAAGAAAAGTATGATGCGTTTCTGAATAGAGGTACTTTTGGGTTATGTCGCTAGAACACGATATGTTTCCATGAAATATTGGAGGTATAGAATTTTTATTTACTATAATACTATCTTAAAATTCTTCTTGGAGAAAATATTTAAATTTAAATGTATCTGACCCTCTACAGAATATAACCTTTTGACTTTTTTAAGATGACATAAACCTTGGGAAAATTATTTTATTCTCATTTTGACAACCGAATTATACCTTGAAATAAGATGGTATTAAATAGAAAGTCACGCTAAAAATGCATCCAGCATTTTTTTTTTTGTATTTTTATAAATTTTGTCCGACACATCACAAATTTTGCCTGACCCAGGAAGGAAATATGAAATTTTAGCTAAGTAGCTCATAGTGAAGGATTTTTGATTGCTTACATAAATTTTAACTGTCTCTCTTATAGAACTAGAAACGTATTCCCCTAACGATTCAGTACAGACAAAAAGAGCGAAATAATGATTTTATTTAACCTGCTAAACAATAGGAAAGCAAGCTAAATAGACAAGATGATGGGTTTTGTTAGGAAACACAATGATTTTTTAGTGTCAAGGATGTTTTAGGCTCCGATATCATTAATATTTTCTGAATACTAAGGCTATATTACTTTCAAAAGCAGACTCGTTTGAGACGATTGGCGAATAAAGATGAATTGATCGTAAATAAAAATATAAGATCTATGTGCTAAGACTGTGAAATTATCGAAAAGTGGGGGTGTGCTTTTGAAATCGAACTTAAGAGCGATAAAAATATGAAAATATACTTGTTTGATTTGAGTCTTCAGACAATGAAGTTCGTTGTAGTCGATATTCAAGGATTTAACATACCTGAATTTTGCGCGAAAGAATTGGCTATTTATGATGGGAATAGTATGAAAAGTTACTTTTTTAAACCAGTTAAACCATTCGACACCTTAAGTAAGGCTTGCAAGAAACAAGTCAAATATCTATTTGGAAATCATCATGGTATCCTTTATAATTATGGTGATACCGATTACAAGGAACTACATAATATCATATCCAACAATCTGATAGACGCCGACATTATTTACGTTAAAGGATGTGTTAAAGAGGAATTTTTAGTTAAAACATTTTCGGAATTAAACTGCAGGACGCCATATATTATAAACTTAGAAGACAGCATTGGTGTACCAAAATTAGAGAAGGGAGAGAGAGTTGACGGTTGTAAATATCACATTTTAGATATTCATGTTTGTAGTATTAGAAATGCCAAAGTGTTGTATCGATATATTTATAGTCTTTTACCTTAATAAATATTAAAATTTTTCAACAAGCCAACTTTATTTATTCCCCACGTAACTCAAACGGTTTTGTTTACTTTTCAACGAATGGAACTGTGACAACGCAACATGTTCACTATTGGAGTGATGTTAATCCTATGTTCAGAATCCTAATCCGATGTCAATATTTAAAAAAAGTGAATGTTTGGTACGCTGAAGAAACGTGTAAAGCTTTACGAAGACCGAAAATCTTTGGTTAAGTTACTGGGATACCCTACATCTTATAATATTTTTGAATTTTGCATAAAGTAGTTATTATTTTTTAATAAGCGTATTATAAGTCTAAACCTAATAATTTCCGAGATATCAATTTTTGAAAACCACTAACATTTGTATATAAACGCTAATGGTATAAATAAGATTCAGATAAATAACTTCTTGCCTGCCTGATAACACCGACATTTAGTTAATTATACAACATTTTTAAAATAATTATTGTTCTTTGATCAAACCAATATTCCACTATCACTTTGTAAACCGACAAAAATAGGCAAATTTTTCAATTTCGTATCGGGATTTTTGATGAAAATAGCCCCACATTTTCGAGTAAACCTACCTAGAAATATAGAAGATATTTATTGCAAAATTAGTAGTTTACATGCTTGGTAAAGTGAATTAATCTACCACTGTAATCGTTTCATTTTTAGCTAAATAGAGGTATTCTTTTTTAATCGTGAAAAAATAGACGAAATCTCTAATTTTATTTCATACCTAACGAATTCAACAATCAATAATACGATCTCATTTTCGACTAAGATTAGCTGTTACTTTAGACAGAATATTCCTAATAACATAATATATTTAGTTATACAGCTTTTTAAAATAATTATTGTTCTGTAACCGTAAATTATTTAATTATTTTCGTGTGATAAAGAGCTACTTTAAATTTTGTTTCTTAATCTTGTTCTATTGCGTATTAATCGTGTTAGCATCACAAATTACGGTCTGTGAAGCTGGTTTATAGGATCATTTAGTTCGATGGGGGGCATATTTTATGATATCCCATATTTCGTCAATTATTTGGCAGGTAGGTTTGATGCTTCAATACGGAACTCCTCAAGATGACATCAAATATTTCTAAACAAGAAGCGTCCAAGTCTATGGAATCCCATGTAAAAATATCTGGTATGTCTGTTGCCTTCCGTAGACATTAATGACATCTCACATGTATGCTGAAGTGTATCGTTAATAGAAATCTTGAATATTCTAGTACCTATCTATATCTTGCGTCATTATGTCAATGCTTACATTGATGTCGCCAGGTATCTTAAAATGATAGGTACATAATGTGCAAGCATTTGTGTAGAAAGCTATGTTTTTTACAAAATTTTCTCTAGGCAACCAAATTGTAATAGGGTTTTCGTAGTTCCAGTATATGTCTGGCTGCTTTAGCCTAAATAAATTAAAGTGTATTTGTAAGCAAATTAATCCTTAAAATTTATTATATCGTCTGATATAGACACTGTTTCAACTATGCGTTTTGGTAAAAAATAATTGGAAAGTAAAATTACTAAAGCACTAACAATAAATGGGGCGTGGATAAACTGGTAGATCTAAGCTCCAAAAATATACGCCTCTTATGATAAATGTTAAAAAATTGTACCGTTGCCAACGTCAAATTAAAAAT
This sequence comes from Polydrusus tereticollis, assembly GCA_963920685.1. Lineage (NCBI taxonomy): Eukaryota > Metazoa > Arthropoda > Insecta > Coleoptera > Curculionidae > Polydrusus > Polydrusus tereticollis. Next base: position 95,522,120 of record OY987331.1, read on the forward strand.
CAGGATTTGGCAAACAGGACTCAACCCTCTCATTAATGTTTGATCTTCGGTATACCGAGTTTTATAAGTATTTTTAACACTCATCTGGAAATAAATGGATGCAAAAAACCTCCTTTTTCCATTTTTTCAAGCCATTAAACAACAAAATTGTCATTTTTTGAAGAAACCTTGCATACATAGGTATTAGCGAGCGAATTTCGACTATTGTAGATATTTAATATTAGAAAATCAATATAGAGGTAAATCGAAAAGTGTATTTTTACGACGGCTTAAGAGGTAGTTTATGGTGATGTACATATTAGAGTTCATTTTAAAATGAATGATAATCTCCTAAACACAGACTTTTGACAATAGAATGAAATAAAAATATAGTTTGATGTGATAAGGCTATGCAGCTGCTCTTTATGGAATTTCATGTGAGCCTAGACTTTATGGATTTTTGTTATTTTTTTTTTTATCAGTAAAGTCATCCTATAGATATTGTTTGTTAATCCATTAAAATAGACAAAATCTTTGAATTTGTATATGATTATCCGCTGAAATACCCTTAATCTGCAGGGTACCTAACTCTACGGAGATATTTATTGCAAAGGGCGGCTTTTTCAGTTTTGAAAGTATTCAACATTTGCGAAATTCATCTAAATATATACTACGCTATACTTTAATCAAACTCACAATAGAGGGAAAGCGACAGACGAGTTTTAAACTAATGTGGTTTAAAGGATATTTTGTGTTGTAAATATTAGAGTTCATTTTAAAAGAAACTATAATCTCGTGACCGACAAAAAAAAAAGTATCCATTTTGATACATCATTTCCCCTATTTTAACGTTAAAATAGTAAATTATGTTATAAGCTCGAAAAATGTAGTATTTCAGACGTAATGCGGTCGCTAACCTAAATAGCCCGAAAAACATTTTTCGTCCATATGTCATAAGTTATTTTTTATTCGATCTTGTTTTTAATGCGATTGAGAGTTGTAAAATAATGTAGAAATGAAGTGAACCTATACATTTCATCTTGCACGCTAATTTTTTGGTCTTAATGTTTGTTAGTTAACGATGAAATCTGTAATAGCGTCCGAAAAAAAAAATTTTTTTTTGACTAACATAAAAAGTGTTGTCTAGCTAGCAGGGCAATAATCAATACTTTATTGAGAAGGTTAGCTCTTCGTCTAAATATCTAATCTATAAATCGTCATTTTTTCCGACACAATCGGTTAAAAAGCATACAATTGTATGTGAACGTTTGTACAAAAACCATCGTGTTAAATCAGTTCTTATACCTGACTGACAACGCCGATCTTTAGCTTTTTTTTTTTACTTTGTAAAATAAAAAGATTAGTTCTTACTATCAAAGAAATTAAATATGCAAGAGAAATAGGTCGTAAAGATTAATAATAATTTATTTATTCCTAAGTTATAAATCTTAACTACATCACTTTCTAAACCAAGAAAATAGATAATCTTCCTGCATTATTCCGTACTTAGATTTATTTTTCATGAAAATAGTCGAATCTATGATTTTCGTTCAAATCCATAAGGGGCGCTTGTTTTGTATAGATGATTTATGATCTTATTTTCAACTAAAATACTTAACACTCAGTATACAATTTTCAGAAATGTCATGATTAAGAACGGTTCTAGTCATTTTATACAAGATTTCACATGATTTAACAAATTTAAAACATTTTTTTTTAATTTTTACTAAATTCTAAACACTCAGTATAGCATTTTCAGAAAATAGGACGATTTGCGACTGTTTTAGTCATTTTTTACAAAGTTTCACAGGGCTTAATAACGTTAAAACATTTTTTTTAATTTTTTACTAAATTCTAAACACTCAGTATACAATTTTCAGAAATGCCATGATTAAGAACGGTTCTAGTCATTTTATACAAGATTTCGCATGATTTAACAAATTTAAAACATTTTTTTTAATTTTTACTAAATTCTAAACACTCAGTATACACTTTTAAGAAAATAGGACGATTTGCGACTGTTTTAGTCATTTTTTACAAAGTTTCACAGGGCTTAATAACGTTAAAACATTTTTTTTAATTTTTCACTAAATTCTAAACACTCAGTATACAATTTTCAGAAATGACATGATTAAGAACGGTTCTAGTCATTTTATACAAGATTTCACATGATTTAACAAATTTAAAACATTTTTTTTAATTTTTACTAAATTCTAAACACTCAGTATACACTTTTAAGAAAATAGGACGATTTGCGACTGTTTTAGTCATTTTTTACAAAGTTTCACAGGGCTTAATAACGTTAAAACATTTTTTTTAATTTTTTACTAAATTCTAAACACTCAGTATACAATTTTCAGAAATGCCATGATTAAGAACGGTTCTAGTCATTTTATACAAGATTTCGCATGATTTAACAAATTTAAAACATTTTTTTTAATTTTTACTAAATTCTAAACACTCAGTATACACTTTTAAGAAAATAGGACGATTTGCGACTGTTTTAGTCATTTTTTACAAAGTTTCACAGGGCTTAATAACGTTAAAACATTTTTTTTAATTTTTTACTAAATTCTAAACACTCAGTATACAATTTTCAGAAATGACATGATTAAGAACGGTTCTAGTCATTTTATACAAGATTTCACATGATTTAACAAATTTAAAACATTTTTTTTAATTTTTACTAAATTCTAAACACTCAGTATACACTTTTAAGAAAATAGGACGATTTGCGACTGTTTTAGTCATTTTTTACAAAGTTTCACAGGGCTTAATAACGTTAAAACATTTTTTTTAATTTTTTACTAAATTCTAAACACTCAGTATACAATTTTCAGAAATGACATGATTAAGAACGGTTCTAGTCATTTTATACAAGATTTCACATGATTTAACAAATTTAAAACATTTTTTTAATTTTTACTAAATTCTAAACACTCAGTATATCATTTTCAGAAAATAATACAATTCTGTACAGTTTTACAAATTTTCACAGGTCTTAATAACATTAAAACATTTTTTTAATTTTTTACTAAATTCTAATCACTCAGTATACAATTTTCAGAAATGACACGATTTAGAACAGTTTTTACAGATATTTACAAAGTCTTAATAACATTATATTAATAATTATCTAACATAATGTATACAATTTCAAGAAATAGTAGATTTTTAATCCATGTACAAAATTCAAGAATCTAAAATACAATTAAATGTAGGCTTTTTTAATTGGCATCTCAGGCAAATTATTTCCCCCAAAATTATCTAAAAAAGATATACCAAAAACATTCTAAAGCGGTTTTTTACCTCTATAAGTATGCAGGCTGATCCGACCCTTGTCGGTTTTATTACCCGCATAAATTAACACAGTAGAGGAATATGGACAGAGTTCTGGGGCAGCGGCGTTTCACTAAAGCTTTGGTTTCCTACAAAGCGGTACCGCAAAAGAGTGGCCGTAATTTGACGGCGAGCTTTACCGCGACAAAGCGTGTATGTACTTGCAAATCGGAGTGTGTTCCTCCAGAGCGATCGGCGCAAAAAATACGGCACCGTATTTTCTGAAGCGGACGCTCTGTACGTTGGGATAGTGCAAGCACGATTTTTGACGGTGCGCCAGTGTAGTGATTGTATGTTTTAATTATAATATTTGGAAATTAATTGGTCTAGCGAACAAGATAAAATTTTAATCGAGTTTTTTTACTATATCGCTTTAACAGCGGCGTTTGCACTAAGGTTAAATCATAAAAGGTCGGGTTTTATCTCGGGTCAGTTCATAAATATTCAGGTTCAAGTTAGGGTTAGATGAGAAGCCGCCTCATGAAAGCATCCGGGTTAGGTCGTAAAAAGTCGGGTTTTATCTCAGGTCAGATCATAAATATTCAGGTTCAAATTAGGGTTAGATGAGAAGCCGCCTCACGAAAGCATCCGGGTTAGGTCGTAAAAAGTCGGGTTTTATCTCGGGTCAGATCATAAATATTCAGGTTCAAGTTAGGGTTAGATAAGAAGCCGCCTCATGAAAGCATCCGGGTTAGGTTGTAAAAAGTCGGGTTTAATTTCGGGTTATTTTGTAAACAGCACCACCGAACCACCCGGGTTAGGTCATAAAACGCACCACCGAACCACCCGGGTTAGATCGTAAAACGCACCACCGAACCACCTGGGTTAGTTGCACCACCAGCACCACCAGCACCACCTGATCCAGAACTGTCCGTTTCTAGCTACTGGTATGTGTTAATAGGATATAAAACCACATATTTTAGTTATAAAAGTTATTCAATTGCTTCACCAGTGGCCTCCCTGCAAAAATGTCCTCTGATATGCAGTGGCGTAGTGTATAGGGAGCCAGAGGCGGCGATCGCCCCCCCCCCACGCCCCTGGTCTCGTGCCGCCCCTATCGATATTTCCTAATATAGAAATTTTACTTTTAAAAAGATAAATTTATTATTATATGTATTTTCTGTCACATTAAATACTTTAAACGTACAACAATGGCTTTTAATGGCTATGCCATGCGATGTATTAAGATGTGTTTTTATGTGACAACCCTGACAACGGGAATAAGTATAGTCACGTTATCCATTACGTACTTGTCATGAATGCTATATTAGTATGATACTAAATGGTAATTTCGTCAATATTCAACTAGAAGATAAATTAAAATTTAAAGTATTGAGTAAGCAAGACTTAACCTGACAGAAGTTAGTAAAAGCACAAACTTTTATCCTTAAACATATAAAAATATTTCTGTGAAAATGGCTGACTAAATGCTTTATCTATGATGTCCATAAAAAGAAATTCAGGACATGAGATAAATGATGTGAAGAAAAAAAACGTTTTGGAAAAATTTATTTCTTTGAAAGTCCGTAGAGCGGATTTTCACTTTGTTTGGGGCCAGACCCTCGTTTCCAAGAGAGCATACGAAAGGCGAATTCCTACGAAATTTGGGCATGGTCCTAAAGCATTAACCTCCATGGTCTTCACCCCCATAGTTCGCCCCCCCCCCTCCCCAAAATGCTAGCTACGCCACTGCTGATATGTTTAACAAAAAAGTGGTTGCTGACATTATGTTCACAGGTGTTAGATACTGCTCAAGTGTTGACTTCTATTCGAGGAGTAGATAAAAGCTATAAAGTGTATGAAGTACTTCTTGATATTGATAGTATTCACGGCACGACTACTAGTGAAGATATTTTTACGAGAATTGAAAATGCCATTAATAAAAAGAACTTTCGATGGAAAAACTTGAAATCTATTACAACTGATGGAGGCAAAAACATGTGTGGTAAAAATAAAGGCGTGGTCGCTCTTGTGTTAAAGGCTGCAGAAAATGATGGTGGTTCAAAACCGTTAGTCTTACATTGTATTATTCATCAAGTCTTTGTGCGGGAAATGTTTGGATGTGTCTGAAGTTCTAAAACTAGTCATATCAACTGTTAATTTTATCAGATCCACTGGGCTGAATCACCGAGAATTCCGCGAGTTTACTAAAGAAATTGGAGAAAATGATTTACCATATTTTATCATACTGCCGTACGCTGGCTGAGTTGCGGAAAAGTCCTTCAGCGCTTCTTTAAACTTCGAGCAGTGATCGGAATTTTTTTGAATGAAAAGCATCGTAATTCATACGAATTAGAAAATATAATGGATGTGGAAGTTAGCATTCTACGTCATTTGACAAAACATATGAACGAACTGAATTTGAGGTTGCAAGGAGAAAACCAGCTTCTCCCTGATTTATACACTAATATCAAATTGTTCCGGCAGAAAATAATACTGTTTCAATCACAATTGCGTCAAAATGTTTCACACATTTTAAAACATGTGAAATATTCACCCATACTACCTACTGAGATTAAGTTTCCCGCCGATATTGCAATCGAAGCTTTAAGTAATTCGAATATAAATTTTGCTACTCGTTTCTCAGCCATTGGTGTCATTGCGAATGAAATTAAGATTTTTCAAAATCCTTTTTATACCTACATTGAAACCCTAGCCCCAGAACTTCAAATGGAAATTATTGATTTACAGTGCAGTGACATAATTAAGAACAATATCAAAACTCATCTTTGTTGGAATTTTATAAGAGTCTTCCACTGGCACAAGTAAAATTGGTCTACAAATACAAACTATTGTCAGTGGAAAATCACAATTACATAAATCTCATGGGTATTTTATATGTTATAATGTTGATATATGTTTATAATGTTAGTTAGATTTATTTCAATTATTTTTTAGTATTACGCTTAAGTTAAGTTTTTTGCGTATTATACTTGTCATTAAGCTTTACCTAGCAAGTAAATTAAACCGAGTTATTTTCATTCTGTATTTTTTTATCCAACTTATCACAACAATAATAACAACAATAAGACATTAGCTGTCGCGGGCCGGATTGATGACACTGGTCATTAGCTGTCGCGGGTCGGATTGATGATATTGGCAGGCCGGATTTGGCCCGCGGGCCGTAGTTTGGAGAACCCTGCTCTAAAGTAATATTTGAACTTAATCTGTACATAATACCTAATTAAGAAAAGGTTGAGATGTTGAGAAGAATCTTGCTAGTAATAACTCAGTGCGAACAAATTATGCAAAATTTTATGAATCTTATGAAGGTCGTTAAGTAAAAAATGTTACTATTAAAGTTAATGGTCACAGACCGAAATCGGTTTTTATACCATAGTTTTAATTTATTGTGAAACAATTTGTTGCAATTTTGAACGCTGTTATTTATTTTTTCAATAAGGTTACGGTTTTCGGTATTTTCTTAGTTTAGGCTACACTTGCTATTTGGTGATAAAACGTCTGTTCCAACAATTCCTATATTTTCGAAATCTATCGATTACTAGTCCATGTAATCTAACAATAAAAATGAAAACAATTGTAATAAAAACGTCTTTTGACAGCAAGTATGGACGGGCTTTGAAAATGGCGCCCATAAAAATACAGAACACAAAATACTACTCCCTTATGTTCAGGTACTTGTATAAGCACTGCCAAGCAATTTTAGGTTAGTTCCGATATTTAGTTTTAGCTGATGATCATGTTGTGTCCTCTTTATATTAAGTTCCATATTATATTATTGACTGCTGTAATATGTGTAAGTAAGGGAGAGTGCCCACCAGAGCAGTGAAATGCTTGAGGTGAAGTATCCGTGAAGCACACCTAAAACGCACTTCATGTGTGCTTGAATTACACGCATATCAAAACAGTGAACGAATTGCATGTAATTCGAAGAGGAGCAAAGGTTAATGTCATTGTCAAAATGTCATCGTCCGATGATAGATATTTTAGCATTCTACATTATTCTACATGCTGGCCGAATTCAATATTAATGTGTTAATCATCACACATTTTTATTAAAATATAAACACTAATAATTATGAGGGGGTAAACCGCTTTGGAAATGTCAATGTCAATCAATACGGAACACTGCAAGACATAACCTGAAAAGCTTTAATTCGGCGCGCATCAAGTGAAAATAGAACACGGGAAATTATGTCACTGTAAAAAAAATTAAGGTGTTCAGCTTAGAAGGTCTATTTATTAAAGGGGTGAGACACTTAAAAGACAAAATCGATGGAGGCAAATTAGGAACCTCGTATTTCCGAAACGGCTGAAAACAAGTATCAACAACCATATAGTTTTAGAATCGAATCGCCAAATGCAATTCAATCGTGTGGTTATTTACGGGGGTTGCCATTTAAGAAAATTCAAAGAGGCGTCTCATCTGTCAAATTTGTAAATCTATGTATTTTTTGACATTAAATTCGGCTTCCTTATCGAAAATCATTGAGAAATATGTTATTTGTTTTTTATTATAGTCAGCAGGAAAATCGCAAATCGGGTGAGAGACTTAAAAAAATGTCCCTGTACTGTGTATTTTTTTTTAAATTATGTTTGACATGAAAACTTGACTGGTGCATGTTTAGAACATTATCAGGGTCTCTGCATAGAAAGATTAAACCAATTAGCAGACAGCAAAAGTTGTATTTGTGTATGAATGCTTGAATGCTCAAGCCTAGTTTTGAATTATCTAGACTCTTTTTGGATACTCCGTTTACTGCAACAATATATGTCCCTACCTTTGGGACATAACTAGGCATTACTTAAAACCTTTTATGTGTTTTATGATATTCTTAGTTTCGCCTTCTTATTTCACTTTATTAAAATTGCACTATTTCAAAGAAAAAGTCTAGTTTTTAGTCAGTGAATTTGCAAAAAAAATCTTTTACTTAAAAGTGTCAAAGTAATATATTTTTAATTGTCCACAAATATTGTTGCTTCTGTGATTTTTGATTGTTTTATAACTAAAGGGCGACATTATACGCAAAGTGTATATAATAATATATGCATTTTCTTGCATATTTTCTCAATTTTATAATTAAATGCATATTTTTCCCAAATTATTATCTTATGAGCGAATTTTTATGTTTTCGGTATTATCAAAAAATTAAAAACGCCTGGTAATGAAAACTCGTTGACTCATAGGTTTAATGTCTGGTCCGGCACTTGTTTCAGGAATTTTCCAATCTGAAGATAATTATATAATAATTAATGTTTACATTTTGGTTATACACAAGATATTTATTGGGGGTTTCCGGGGTTTGCAGGTATATTGTTTGGGGTATTTATATCGGGTTGTAATACGTACTTTTGTTTTAGTTGGTCGAAAGATTTCAGTATTTTCAGTGTGAAACTAGTGATTTCAAATTGGAGTTCAAAAAGTCTAAAGTGGCGAAAACGTCTTCGTAGATTAAAAATTTCCTAGAGTTAGAGTTTAGTGGAGAAAAAGTCTTTTGTAAAGTTTGCGCAAAAATTATTGTTGGTGAAAAGAAGTTCCGAATCTAACAACAGTTTAAAACACCGCTGCATAAATCATAATTACAAAAATGAAATCTGAGCCAGTTCAGCTGAGTGTAAAAAACGCATTTCAAAATGTTGCAGAAAAATCGAAACCTGGAAAGGAAATTTTTCAAGAAAACTTATGCAAGGCTTTGCTCACAGCAAATATACCCTTAAAAAAATTGCAAAATCCGCAATTTAGAGGATTTTTGCAAAAATTTTGACAACAAACCATTTCTGACGAATCCACGCTTAGAAAGTAGAATGTCCATTCAGTATACGAAACCGTTTTAGAAGAAATGAGAGCTTCACTGGGTGATACATTTTTTTATATTATTGTTGATGAAAGCACAGATGCGTGTGGCAGATGTTTCGCACATCTTATGATTGGAGCACTTCCAGAAGATAAAGCAACAAACCCATATTTAATAGCTTCTAAGCAGCTAGACAAAACTATTAGTCTGACCGTAACCCGATTTATTCAGCAGTCCCTATCGAGCTTTTTCTTACCAAATCCAGTCCCAGATGAGAAAAATGATAATTACAATAAAGACATAATTATTATTATTATTTCTATTATTAGAGCCGCAATATTCTACGCAGAACATTTTAAAGCCATTAAAGAACTAATGGATATAGATGCCGATTCGCAGAGTGTTGTGCAAGGTAAAGAATTGTTAAAAAGTGCAAGTGAAGTTAAAGATCTTGTTTTTATTGAGGTTAATTTCAGTTATATACCGGACATAATATCCTCGTTAGAGAGTAGAAATTTATGTTTAAGATACTCAATTAGTATTCTTAAAACTTTTCCCGCTAAATGTAACATCATTCCCGGTAAAGTAGGAGTTCAAGTAAGGAACAAATTGGATGTAACTGTAGAGAAGAATAAAGGATTTAAATACTTAACTGCAGTAAAAATCATTCATGAAGGTAAACCATCCAACAAAGTTGTATCTTAGCCTTACACTTTACTACCTCAGTTGCAGTATTGTCCGATTACATCAGTAGATGTTTAAAGAAGCTTCTCTTGGTATAAACATATTTTTACTGATAGAAGACAACACTTTTAAGTTGAAAATCTTGCAAAATATTTAGTAATAAATGCCTTTTATACAATTTCAGGTTAAAAAATTGTTTACTTTATTTTTCTTTTTTTTTGCATTTTCTTTTTAAATAAACATCTTTTTAGAATCCATTGTATTTCTTTACCCCATTTTACTTTAATAAATTAAAAAATATTGCATACCAGTATGCATATTTGGTCAAAAAATGCATATAACTGCATATTTTAAAGACAAACAAGGCATATAATAATATATATGCGCATATTTTGGCTGAATTTAAGTGCATTTATTCCGCCCTTTTATTATAACAAATTATATATCTAGTCAATTTACCAAGTTTGCAAGAATACCCAAAACAACACAAATGTTTTTTTAATTAATATTAGATAAGAAAGACGCTACAGTTAAAGTTGCGATGCGGCTTGGTTAATCCTTAAATAGATAAAATTTAAAAAATAATTAAACTCCAATTATTGTCATAAAATCCCAATAATTAACTACGTAAATAAATTGAAATGCTGATGTGCTTGAGGAATTATTAAAATTAAATTTGTTTTACCAAGGGGTTCGTCCTGGCCTCACATAGATACTGTATCACCCACAGAATAAGGTTAGTTCGTTTTATTTTTGCTAGATCAACTAAACACAACTTGTTTTGCTATGTCTTTTTACTCTTCCACTATTGGCCACCCTTATAATATTACACTATTTACATTGTTAAACACGAATCTTAACAACCACAAAGACACCGTTACGATTTCAATGGTTTTTACCGTAAAGAATGAATCAGAACTTGAATTTGTTACAGCCTCGTTGCCGTCTGAATATTACGAGGGTTATTTGAAAGACATGTTCTGTATAGAAAGGAATATTTCAAGTATTTACGCGAACTGCAAAACACTGGGTGCAACTTCGTGAACGTCTTAACCAAGCACAAAGAATGTAGGCTATTTAGCTGCGAAATTCACGGTACATTTACTGTACGTTTAAGAGAATAGCAACCTCTGTTACCGGGCGCGCGTCCCCAAAATATCACTTACTTTAACATTAAAAAATCACTTTGCCTGACATGTCAGATCAAAACACGTGCTATTATTGTTTTAGCCACGTAGAGCATCTGCTTCCTTTAAAGTCTAACAGGACAGTGGTTTATTTATAGCGCTACAGCGCTCCAGTCTGGGAAGTCTACCAATGTGGTCACGTGGACTCTATTGACCAACCAACGAGAAGCGACCGTTGAAGCATTCAATGATGTTGCCGTTTGTCGGTTAAAATATCACCGAACCAAATTTAATTATTCGTGAAGCCGCAAATCTATTGCAAAGCTACCCAGTAACGGTTTTCGAAAACGTGAATTTAATATTATTTATGAAACAAAGAATGAAACCAGATGGCTCCATCTCGTGGTGCTGGTAAAGAACACCTAACCACATCTAAGCATACCTGCGCCCTCTGACATGGACTTATAAACCTGCAAAGATAGAACGTCACAATTGCAGGAGTCCTCGCTCGGCAGCGCTATGCCCCAGTTGGGCGTCTTATCGGTTTAGTAACCGAAAACTTAACACAATGACAAGGGTTTGCTTTTTCCTCGGTTGTAGTACCGATGAATCAAAATGAGACAATAAAATTATATTTCCAAGTACGGGTACCTTCAAAAATTCCTTTCAAGGTTTTTATTAAACAATTAGCAGTGGGAATGCCAACGATTATTAGACGTGTGGGTAAAAAACCCCAGATAAATTTAATATGCTCATTAAAACAATAGCGTATAATATAACATTCGAATTGCTGATAGTGGATGGTAGATACAGAACCAAACTCTTCGTAGCGGAATCACATTCGGATATATCTTTTTACAGCAATTATGATTAAAATACTTAGGCTTATAAAAAAAACGTTTGATTTAGATTTTCGATTCTATAAGTCAATGGCGACATATATTTTAATGTATCTTAAATTATCTTGATAAAAATAGAACAACCTCATTTTTATAAAGAAAACTATGTAAGTACATAGAATATAATATATATATATTATAAAATGTATATAACTGAGAATTGTATTTGTCTCCGAACTGTGTTAAATTCTTTAGGGCACACAAGATGGTTTTGTTATAAAATTTAAGTATATTATTTAAATAAGTAAATTAAGTAGGGAGTTCGTTACCACACTTATGTAATAATGGATATAATTACTTATCAGAAATTAGGTAATTATTAATAAATTATTTTAGGAAAAACCTTACCTGTTGCATTTTATATTGATACGAAACTGAATATCCTAATTTCAGATGGGCTGCAAATGTCATAGCCTCCATGACCGTTAAAGCCAGTCGTAGCTCTTCGTCCTGTGGAATATAGGCCGATAGTTTTCTGTACCGTGGGCTTTGGTCTCGGACTACATCGTTTAGTTTGATTTCTCCTGTACTTCCTTTTGTTCTGCAACAGAAAATATATATTTTAATTTTTAGCATAATGAAAGTTTTGTTACATTTATTCAATGAATAGATAAACTATATTACTCAGGTGCATAAAAAAATGTACTACTAGCTATTTGTGAACTGAGAGCGCAAAGTGGTACATTGCCGGTCTGAGCGAGAAGTTTGACGGCGAAGTGCGGCTTTCTCGCGAGAGCGGCAATGTCGCTTTGCGCTCGAATTATACACATGATTTTTTCTACAATTGGCGTTTTTGTAAAAATGTTTGTTAAAATGCATTTGTTTGCATAAGTACATATTATTTATTTAAATACCGTCTTACTGGTCACAAACTTGTTTCACCTGTCAAATTTCCGTCAATAAAAGAGGGTCCCAAAATTTTATTAACCTTTTGAGGACATTGTGTGTGATGTTTCGTAATCCAGCGTGGATTTTCGGTAACCCAATACCGACAGTTTCGTTTGTTTATGCTTCAAAAAAACAAAATGTTGCCTCTTCCGAAAATACAATTCGTTTCGA